>VLTN01000005.1:0-600000 GCA_008330645.1 Cafeteria roenbergensis | reverse complement strand
AGCGTCGATCCGCGAGCGTCGAGAACGATGCGGCCGCCCTTCTCGTTGACGGCCTCCACAACGGCAAGAATGGTCTTGCCCACCGGGAACAGCGCCTCCGGCTCGTCCGCCAGGCCATCGACGATGCGCGCCTTGGGCACGAGGCCGGAAACGCGGCCGGCGAAGAGGACAAAGACTCCAGCAGCCGAGTGGCCGGAGACGATGCCGGCCACGATGCGGCCGGGCTTTGCGTCCGACACACTGCGGGGCAGGGTGGGGCCGGACTTGTGCTCGCCCTGGGCGACCTTGACGAGCGTCGGCTTGCGAGCCACGACCGCCCAGGCGTGCACGAGGCCGCCGTCGGTGCCCGAGGTCGCCTCGTCCTCGAAACGGCACACGAGGGCTTTGGACCGAGAGAACAGCGGGAGCACGCCCTGCAGCTTGACGCCGTCGACCCCAGACTCTCGGATCGTGGCCGCCAGGCGAGCAGCGATCAGCGGGTCGTCAGAGAGGCAGCAGTCCGGAAGCTCGGCCCAAAGGCTGCGCTCCGGCGAGACGGCCCACTCGAACAGAATGGGGACGTCCTCTCCCTCATCAAGCGCGGTGCATAGCTCGCGCTTTCCGGCCAGCAGCGCGTCCGCCGCCACAGCGCGGCCGCTGAGGACCTCGCCCTTGGCAACGGCCGCTGCCCACTTGGGGTCCGCGTACGCCACGCCGGCGGTACCCAGGCTTGCAGCAGCCGGGGCCTTGCCTGACTTGTCGGCAAGCTCAAGGACCAAGCGGCGGCGCTTGGCGTCCGCGCGCATGATCACCACATCGACAACCTGGCCAACGCGGAACACGGACGAGACGGAGCCGCTGGTGCCCAGCAGACCGCGCTGCTTGATCGAGGCCGCGCTGACGCTGCCGTACACGCCACCGAACAGCGTGACCACGAGGCCGCGGGCGTCGTCCAGAGCGGTGATGAAGCCGCGCGTCGCAGTGACGCCAGCTTGCCTGGCGGCCGCCTTGGCGGTCTCGCCGCTGGAAGCGGCCAGCCGCGCGTCCCGGAGGCCTGCAGCGATCTCTGCGGCGGCCTCGTAGGAGCTCACGACGGGGAGCTTGCCCATCTGCACCAGGGACGGCTTCAGCGTGAGGTACACCGTGCCATGCTGTGCCGGCGCGAGGACGCGAGCCTTGAGCGCCTGGCCCTTCCGGAAGCGGGGGCGCGATGCGGCCGCCGAATTCTTCTGCTCCTTGGTGGGGTTGGAAGCGCTGTCGCCGATGTGAAGGGGCGTGACCACGCCGCGGGCACGGCCGCCGATGCGAAGCACAACAGACTTGCCACGCATCGCGTCCTCCGCGACGATGCCGTCGACGATGTCGCCAGGGGACAGCTGGGCCGCCGAAATGACGCCGGCCTTGACCACAGAGGGGGCCAGCGACACGTTCACGATGCCGTCGCACTCGGACATGCCCACGACTCGGACGTCGTGGCCGGCCGTTCCCACGCGGAAGGATTCCGTGGGGTTGGAGGTGCGCTCGTCCGCCAGGCGGGACACGTGGGCAAAGCCAACCCGGCCCCAGCGAACCAGCTTGCGAAGGGCCCTGGCGACTGCCTTGGTCTTCCCCTGCTCAGGGTTGCTCTTGCCCTTGCCCAGCGTAGCGGCCGCCTCGTCGCCTTCGTCGTCGTCCTCATCATCGTCGTCGTCGTCGCCAGCGGCGGCTGCGGAAGAGCCGCTGGCCGGCCACGCGATGGACACTCCAAGCTTGTCATCCACCTTGGTGACCGTCGCCCCGTGAATCACAGCGCCAAACACTGCCTCCTCGACGCCCATGCAGGGCGGCTTGCGCAGCTCCACCAGGTGGGGGGCGAGGGTGATGGCGATGCGCTTCTCGGCGGGGCTTGCGTACAGCACACGGCCAACCAGGCGGTCTCCCTTGGAGTAGCGCTTGGACCAGAACGCGGTTGCCGGGTCCCGCAGGTGGGGGAGCGACACCGTTCCGAAGAGGCTTGACAGCGAGCCGCGGCCGTCGAGCTGAACAAGCAGCCCATTGGGCAGCACCCGCTTGACAATGACGCCCAGGCGGTCCCCGGCACGGAGCGACGTCGTTCCCAGAGGTGCGGTGGGGGGGCAGAGCGGCGTGTCGGCGGCGGCCTTGGAGCCGCCTGCCAGCCCGGCGGCGGCCTTGGGCGCCATGCGCACAGGGCGGCGGGCCACCGTGGAGTTGATCGCCAGCTTGCAGGTGCCTGCGCCCCGATCCGCGTCGATCTCGCAGCTCGTGACAACAGCGCAGGCAATGACGGACCCCTCGACGAGCGGGTGGCCCTGGCCGTCGGTGCCGTCGCACGCCTTGAACGGCATGAATGCCTTGAGGCCCTCGATCCCGGTGTCAACCTCGTACCCGTGGTCCTCGATTGCGCGGATGGAGCAGCTCAGCGTCACGCCTTGGCCCACATGCTGGAGCTCGAGGCCAGACGCCACGAGCTCGGGACGAAGGGACAGCTTGATGGTCTTGTCGGCCTTCTTGGCGCCAGCCACGCCAGCGCGGCCCACCTGTGTGACGGCCGTCCGCAGCACCATGCCGACGGGGAACGCCTCCTCCAGGATCGCACGGCACGCGGAGTCGTCGGCTTCAGAGCGAGACCGGCTGCCCCTTGCACGGCTGGACGAGGACGAGGACCCTGCCGCAGCAGCGGCCGCAGCCTTGGCCGCGCGGGTCGCCGACCACCGCGCCGCAATCACGTCGTTCGTCGCAGTCGCGGGCACGCTGCCCACGAGGCCGTGCGGCAGGGACACGCTGACGGCGCCGAACGACACGCCGCGAACGACGCCCATCACCGTCATTCCAACGGCCAGCGACTTGAAGGAGAGCGCATCCGCCCTCGTCGGGTTAGGCGCGCCGGGCAGGGGGGCCTCCTTCGCGCTGGCAGCGGCCTTGGCCACGCGAAGCGCTTCAGCAGCAACGTCCTCAGGCCGCTGGCGCCGACGGGACTTGGGCCCCGGGGGTGCGCGGCCCGCCGCCTCGGCCCCAGCGCCAGCATCGGCACCAGCCGCAGCTGCGGCCTGATCGCCGCTGCTGGCAGCCTCCCGCGCGGGCCGTGTGTCGAACAGGCGCTCAGTCAGAATTGCAGTCTTCTGCGCGCCTCAGCGGGGCACATGGATGCAGAAAACGAGAGAGCAAGCAAGGCATTGCGGTCACCCCCACGAGCCCGTAGTACCGAGCTGGGGTTCCCCCCTCCGGCATGGTGTGGAGCGGCTGTGCGGGCAAAGAGCGCGCGACGAGGGGAGGAGAAGAGGCAAGGCCAGCCAGCAGGCGCCCGTCCGCACGAACGCAGAGCCACACAACTCACCCGCACCGGGCGCGGCACCGCCGGGGCGGCATCCTCAGCCCGAACGCGGCCACGGGGGAAGGCCGGCTCCATGTCGGGCAGCGAAGGTGATCGCACAACAGGCAGAGCCGCAGTGCCGCGCGGTCCTTTGCAGAGCCGATCCGCCGCGAGCCAGTCTTGCTGCGGCAGGCAAACATTGCGCTCGCCTGCAAGAGCCCAGCGCGCACTCAGGCCTGCCTGGGCCCGCCCGAGACCCAGCCCCCTCCCCCCCCGAGTCCTCTCCCGGCGCTATGGCAGCAGCATCGTCTACCGTGCTGGCGGATCGCATCCGGGGCTGCCTGGTCGGCTCTTTGGTCGCAGATGCAGCTGGAATGGTGAGCGGCCACGTCACACGGGACGCGTCTCCCGCGCACGAAGCCACTCCAGGCTGCAAGAGGCGCGGGCCGCGGCGCCGAGTCGCTGCTCGGTCCCGAGGGCAAGTGCGCCCGTGGCGCGTTGCGCGTGCTGCGGTCGGCTGGGCCACTCGCAGACTCGCGCCGGTGCCCGCCACGTCCCTGCGGTGACGCGCAGCCTATTCACTGGATCTACGGCGAGGCTGCGCTCCGCTCGGCTCTCGAGGGAATTGAGGCGACGCCCGAGTTCCGGCCAGTCTCGGCGAACCCGTTCTACCGCCTGCCCACCGGGCGCCAGAGCGGCTACGGCGACCAGGCAATCGTGCTGCTGCGACATTGCCGGGAGCTGGCGCTGGCCTCGCGGCAGCGCCCCGGGGACTCCGCCCCCCCCCTCGCTCGACTAGCATACGCCGCCGCAGTGTCGGCTCACTTTGGCCCGGGCACGGAGTACGACCCCACGGCCACGACCGAGTACCACGTGGACGGCTCCCCGTCAGGTCGGACGCGCCGCTACGAGGCCGACAAGGTCTCCAAGTGGCCAATCGACGGGCCTTGGATGCATCACTGCATCAAGGACTTTAACGCGGCAGTGGCGCGCGGAGAGGAGTGGCCGCAAGGATCCAAGGACGACAAGCAGGCCGACGCCGCCGCCAAGGTTGCCGCCGTGGTCTGCCTTCACGCCGGCCACATTGCCCGGGCCAGGGCGGCGGGGAGCGCCAGGGCTGCCGACGAGGCCCTCCAGGTGGCGGTGGATGAGGCCACGCGCACCACGCAGGACGACGACCTGGTGGTGTCGTCCGCCCGGCTGGTTTCCAGGGTGATCCTCGAGTGCCTGCTCGGCGCCCCCCCAGCAAGGGCCATCGAGGTTGCCATCGCGCACATGCGCGACGCCGCGCGAGCGGGCCGCCTCGCCACTGACGAGGCCTGCGCAGCCGCGGCCGCCCTGGCCGTGTCGCCAACCATGCTCGCGCGCCCCCACCAGGAAGTCGTCGACGAGCTGGGCAACACCTGCAAGCTGATGAACTCGATGCAGACGCCCCTCCACGCCGCTGCCGCTGCCTCTCCGGACAAGGCGGCGATGGACTGCTTCGTCGAGGCGATCCGGGCCACGATGGTGGCCAGGGGGTGCAACTGCAGCCGGCTCTGTATTGCCGGGGCTGTGCTTGGCGCGTCGCTGGGCACCAGTGCCGTGCCCGAGGACTGGACCGCTCGCACGCGCGAGGCGGAGGACATTCGACGCTCTGCCGACGCCATCGCCGAGTTCGCGGCGACGCAGTTGGAAGAGCGGGCGTGATTGCGGCTGAGTGGTCGCGTGGTGGCGTCGACAGCCCGGGCGCGCTAGCTCGCCCGTCCACGCGTGATTGGGGCTCGGTGAAAGGCTGAGCGCGGCCGAGAACAAGCACACCACCGCGGCTCGCCATCACCGCGCAAACTTGGACACAATGTGCAGCACAATCACCGAAGCGATGAAAACCGTGGCCACGATCAGCGCGGTCAGGGGATCGCTGCGCGAACCAAGGCAGCCAGGAGGGGGCCGGGGGCGGGGAGGGCGAGGGTCAGCGCATCGCGTGAGCCGGCCGCAAAGGCGCCCCCGAGCCGGCAGGCGCACGAGCACTAGGGGGCGGGCGGCGCACGACAAAAGTGCAGCTGCTTTCGCGAGCGAGGCCCGTCGCTCGCCTGGGGCGCGCCGGGAGGACGGGGCGCGGGGCGGCCAGCAGTCGGGCCCAGGCTCACAAAGCAAGCAGGCTCTCGCTCTCGCCCTCCACGTGCGCCATGCGCATGCCAACCATGTTGCGCTGCTCGTCCTCAGCGCCGGTGTCGGTGTCATCGCGAGCCGCGCTCCTGCGAGCCTGGCTCCGCCTGCGCGCCGAGCGGGGGAAGGTGGGCAGCGCGGAGGGGGTGGGGGGGCGGCAAGGGGCGCTGCGCAGCCAGCAGAGGGCAAGCTGGGCTTGCATCGCGCGCGCCAGGGCAGCGGCCCCTCCATGTGGGCCCGGGCCAGGCCAGGCCGCGCAATACGGCCCGCCCAGCGGGGCGCGGGCAGGGGGCAGGGGCGCCGAGTGCGATCCGCCCGGCGCTTGAAGAGGGGCGGGAGTGAGAAGCAAGGCTCACTGCTTGCGCTGCTGAAGGCTCTTGGGCGGCTGCGAGGAGGAGGCGGAGCAGGATCCGGCAGAAGCGCGGCGCACTCGGGTCGAGGCCCTTCCGCCAAGGGCGGGCACGGGGAGGCACGCTGGGGCGCAGCTCGCGCCCGGGGCAGGCAAGCCAAAGGCGCGGCCAGCCGCGGCAGATTGCAAGCAAAGCTCGTCGTCCCGGCACGTGGCATGCCCCCGCGCTCAGGGCGCGCCGGGCGGCGGGCCGTCCCGACGCATCAGCACGGCTGGGCTCACCATCTGCTCCGGACCGGGCGAGCGAGTGCTGGCGTGCGAGTTGGAGCCGCCGGGCTCGTTGCGCGCGATGGCTGCTGCCATGGTTGTTGCGGCCTGTTCATCGCTCCGGAGCTCTGCCGGCGGGGGAGCCGACGACCAGCTGCAGCGCCTTGCCGGCGGCGCGGGGGCCGGAGAAACGCCGCGGTGGCGGCCACAATCCGCGCGCCAGGGGCGTCTGGCGGCGCGGGGCGGCCGCCCTCAGGCTGAGAACCCGGCCAAGGCCAGCTATCGCCGCCTGGGTCACAAAATCGCGTGCTGGCGCTGGTTCCGGCCGCCAGCAGGCACTGCGACCGTCGCCGCGAGGCAGGGATCGGCTGAGAGCGCGTTAATTCGGCGCCATCCGAGGCGGGGGCCGGAACCATGGACGGGGCCGCAGACCTGTGGCTTGCGCTAGAGACATTCAGCCTGCCCCCGGCGCCGCTCGCTCAAGGCCCGGAGAAAGGCGCCGCGGCGCCAGCAGCCGAGCAGGGCCGAAGCCGCGATGGCCTTGCCACGCCCCAGGGCGGGGATCCTCCGACCGGGGCAGCCCCAAGAGCCGCTGGTGCGATTGAGCTGGTCGACCCTTGCCCGCTCTCGGCGGTGATTTTGAGGTCCCCATTGGACCTGCGGTGGCTGGCCAGGGCAAGCACCGCGGTTGGCGCGGCTGGCGGTGTGGACCTTGACCTCTCCAGCCCGCGCGGGTGTGCGGAGAGCGCCATCGCGCTCGCTGGCAGCTGCATGCGCTGGTTCGAGTATCGGCCCCCCGCCACGACGGCGGGCAGCAGGAGCGGCGCAAGTGGCAGCCGCAGCGGCAGTGCGCTGGCAGCGGGGAGCGGGAGGGCGGGGGCGTGGGACCAGCAAGCGCCCCCCGGCGCTGCGGAGAGCAGCTCGAATGCGTCCAGCGGCGGCCGTGGCGGGCCCAGCCTGTTCGGGACAGGGGCACCCTCGTCGTCACACGGACCAGGCAGGCCCTCCAGCACTTGCCAGATCGAGAGGCCCGCCAGCGTGGCGTTGCGGTCTCGGCCACTGACGGAGGGCGCCCCGTCGTCGCACGTGTCCGGTTCAGCCGCGGGGTCCGGCTCTCGCAAGCGGCCGCCGGCAGGAGGCAGGGAGAGCGCTGGAGGTGCGGCCGCGGCCGCGCCCAAGCGGCCGCGCAGAGGCGGCACTGCCGCGGGCCCCGCGGCGCGGCCCTCAAGCCAGGGCGCGCGCGCGCGCTCGCGATCTGGCACCTCGCGCGCCGTGTTCTGGGCCGAAGCGCTGCTGGACGCGGCAGAGCGCCTGGCCACGGCCGGCCGCGCATCTCGGGTCACGGCCGAGGGGAGGGACGGGGTTGCCGCATTCTGCGTTGTGCCGCCCCGCGAGGCCGTCTCGGCCTCCGCTGCCGCCCCCAGCCCAGGCTCCGGAGCGCGGGGCACCCCCGTGATGCTGTTGTGGACTCGGTCCCCAGCCACTGCGGAGGCGGCGCTGCGGGCCTGCGGGTGCACCGCCGTCGCCGAGGCGATGCCGCTCGGCGTGGGCGCAAGCTCCGCCGCGGCCGCGGCTGGGGCGACGGCCGACAGCGAGCTGGCCACGGAGGCCGACCTCGAGGCGTACCGCCGCCACGTGGACCGGGGCAAAAGCGGCCCTGCGGACGGGCCGACGTCCCGCTCAGTGGAAGCGGAGCGCCTGCGAGCGCACGGCCGCTTCTTCGTCGCAGCGGGCCAGGCAGACGTGCTCGCGGCCGCCGCGGCGCTCGCCGAGGACGTCGCCGCAGAGGGTCGCATTCTTGGCAGGCCGCCGTGGGCCGCGCCGCGGGAGCCGCCGTCGCTGCGCAGCACCCACCCGTTCCTCCACGGCGCGGAGACGCGCTCGGCAGTGCGGTGCCGCCGCCTGGCAGGCAGCGGGGACTGGATGGCAGTGGTATCCCCGTGCGCCCCCGGCGCCGGACCCCGCCTCGCGGCAGCTGCAGCCCTGCGCCAAAGCAGCGCCGTCCAGCTGCTCGGGCACAGCCTCGACCCGGGGGCCCGCGTGCTCTCGGCGGAGGCCAGGTACCGGGACCCCGGCCTGCGGCTCGCGCGAGTGACGCTGCTGGCCGCGTTTGCCGCCTTGCCCGCCGGCCCGTTCGCGCCCACTGCGGGCCAGGACGCCGCTGCAGCGGCGCTGAGGGCCGTGGAGGTCGGATGGGCTTGCCGCGCGCCGACGACCGCGGGCGGCGCGGAGGTCGCCGTCGTGCCGGTCCTCTCGGGCGTGTGCTCGCTCTGCCGCCAGGAGGCAGGCGGCCACTCCGCCGGGCAGACGCCCGTCGCGGAGATGGCGGACGAGGACGACGAGGCGTGGCTCGAGGGCCTGCTGGCCGACGACGCTGGGCCCGGCGATGTCCCCACCAGCGAGAAGGCCGGCCACGACGGGGCGGAGCGGCAGCCGCCGCGCACCGGGGACGCCGCTGCGGACGCGGCGACGGACCGAGTACTCCGCGAGGCGCAGCTGGCGTGGCAGTAGCGCGTGCGTGTGCGCAAGCGTGGCTGTGCGAGCGAGTGCGTGCGCCCGGGGACTGGGCGGGGGGGGCGGAGGAGGCGGGGAGGGGGGCGGGCAAGGAGGAGGCCGGCCACGAAGAAGGCACGGGCAGATACAAACGGAGTTGGTGAGTCGCAGCAGGGCGCGCTTGAGCTGCTCACGCACTGCCGGCTGACGGTGTCACGCAAGCCGCACACGGGCGTCGACAGGGTTCCGCAGCGGCCGCTGCCACCCCGGCGCTCGGTCGGCGCGTCACAGGACAGCCACCAAGTGCATGAGGGACGCGTCGGGCTCAGCAGACACAGGCGGCGTCGCGGCAGCAGAGCTGCTCGGCGGCTCGGACTCCCCGAGGAAGATTGCGCCTGGCTGCACCGCAGCGCGAGTGGCAACGAGCGTGCTCGCGAACTGCACGGCCTCCTCGTCCTCAGCGTCCTCCAGGTCCATACTCAGCCCGCAGCGCTGCACCTCCAGCATGTCCCTGCAGAACACACAATGGTGCACGAATTGGCGGGTTCGGAGGGGTGGCGGCGTTGCGCGCTGGCGCTCGCTTGCGGCGTGGCCCGACGGGCGTCGGCTGCTTGCGCCTCGCGACCGTCCAGAAACCCCGCCCCACGCCGGCGGCCGCGATCCGACGGCACGACACTGCCTATCGTTCCCGCCCCCTCCCACCGCCACGCGCACACGCACCCCACTGCTCCCTGGCGTCAAGGTGCGGGAACTCACTCCTCTGCCTTCTCGACAATGGCGCGCCTCCTGCTGGCCTCCTGCGCCTTTTGCTTGGCCCACTCGCCCGCCCTCGCCGCGGCCGCCGACCCGACGCCAGATGCGGCCCTTGCTGAGCCGTCCAGCCCGGTTCCGGACTGCCGAAGGCTTCTGCGCGTCGCGGGAGTTCGAGGGGCGCCACGCAGAGCGGCAGCGCGTCAGCCTCTCGTCTGGCACGGAAGCCGCAAGGGGCGCCGCAAGAGGAGGGCCCGCGAAGCAAAGGGGCGCGTGCGCGCGGCGAGCACGGGCTCACCCGACAACGTCCGAATTCCTGCCAGGCGAGGCGCCCGCGGCCCCGGCAGCCGCAGCAGCGTCTCTGGACGCCTTTGAGCCCGCCGAAATCGGCACCGAAACGGATTCCCGCGCCGCGGAAGCTTGCTGGCGAGAGGGGGTCGAGGTCACGCGTGTCGGCGACGGGGCCGGGCGGCCCTTGGCGTCGTCCGGCAGCGACTGGTACGCGTCGTCGTCGCGGGTCGCCCGTGGACGAGAGGCTGCGGCTGAGGACCGGGGGAACGAGCGATCGGGGCGCGGCCACGCGCGTGGCATGGCGAAAGGGCTGCGCGCTGCCAACAAGGCCGGGGCACTGCCCCATTCCCGGCGATCCGAGGGCCTCGCGACTGCCGCAGGCTGCGGCACGGTCAAGCAGAGGGCGACCTTTTCCGCAGCGCTCCGGCGCCCGCACCGGACGGGCTGCGCGCTGGCAGCCCCCGCCCCGCTTCCCCCGGGTGCTCACGTGTGTCGTCTGGCGACGAGCAGCAGCACCCCATCGCGATGGGGACGGACTCGGGAGAAGGCCTCCCGGGTGCTCGTGACCTGCCGCTGTTCTTTGCCTTTTGTGGTTGAACACTGGCGGAGCTCTGCCCGAGCGAATCGGCAAGGGCCGCTGCCAGAGGCGGCCCGTGGCCGCACAGGCAAGGTCGCGAACAGAGCGGCAGGGTCTTGTGGGCACAGCGCGCCGCAGGCACGCAGCCAGAGGGAGGCGTGGCAGGCCGGGCGCTGGTCGCGGACGGTCGCCCTCGCCTGGGTTCGAGTTGGCTCTGCAGCGCTGGGCGCGTGGCGGCGCCCGTGCCACTGCGCCAGCCACGCGTTGTCGCGGGCGCCTGCCGCAGGCGCCGAGCTTGCGCGCGCACGATGAGTGGGACAGGAGGCGGCGCAGGCGTGGGGCGGCTGGTGGACACGCTCCTCTTTGCGGCCGAGCGCAGCCCCTTCCTGGCCGACCTCATCCCGGCTGGCCCCCCTCGCCCGCGGCCCAGGTTCCTGAGACGGCGCGCGACGAGCCACCTACGGCGGCCAACGACGGAGTGGCGAGGGGGTCGTGCTGAGCGGAGCGAGGCGGCTCGGGAGCGAAAGGCGGCGCGCTGCGCGGCCGGGTTCGGCCCCGCTGCGGCAGCCCGCCTGCTCGCGGGGAAGCGGCTGAAGCCGCGGCCTGCGTGCGCCGTGGTAGAGCTTGGCGAGCACCCGTGTGTGGAGCTGAGCGGGACGCGTTCGTCCGTCGCGGAGGCCCTGCAGGCTGTGTGCGAGCCCGAGGTGGCCGGCGTCCAGCTGGCCTCGGCAGCCGCGTGGAAGCCGCCTGCGGCGCTCGACGGGAGGGCGTGGTGTGCCACCGCGAGGCTGCGACTCTTCGCGTGCGGCCAGTTCCCCAGCGGCCTGCTGGGAGCGGGGGACGTGGATGTGCTCGCTGCCTGCTCCGCTGCGTCCCGGGCGCGCGTGTGGGCGCCGAGCAGCGCGGTGGCGCAGCAGCTTCGGCTGGCAGCGGAGCACGCCGGGGCGACGTTTGAGGGGCTCTCGGGGTGCCGCCGCGTGGCCTTGGCAGGGCCTCCCGCGGACGTGGTCAGCGCCATCGAGACCGCCTGCGCGTGCCTGCAGAGGCAGCCCGACAGCATCGCCGTCAGCACGCAGTCGACCCCCTCGCTGCTGCTCGTCACGCTGGCCTTCGTCCCGCCGGCCCCGCGGCAACGCCCGGTCGCTCCTTCGGCTGCTGCGGCTGCCGCCGCCACGGCTTCCCCGGTGTCTCTGCCGTCCTGCGCCACGGCGTCCACAGCTGCCGTCCGGCAGCTCCGCGCTGCAGGGGCCTTGCTGATGCCAGCAGGGCTGGCCTCTCGTGCCGCTCGTTCCCGCCTCGACGCCGGGGCCGACGGCGACGGTGCACTCGGCGCCGGCTCCCAACACGGCCGAGCCGGCGACGCGTCGCACGAGGACGCGTCGCAGACGGCAGAGCAGTGGGCGAGGAAGGCGGCCCTCGAACGATGGGGCGTCGCCCCTGAAAGCCACGGGCTGGCAGAGCTGCGGGCCGAGGTCTTCCTGTGGTCTGCTCTTCGCCTCGGCCTCTCGGGAATCGCGGGCGGATGCGGCGGGGGCGCGGACGACGGCTGGCTGGCCCTCGCCGCGGCATCGCTGGGCGGGGCCGCTGGCCTGGCAACCGTTGTGCCCGTCCTGGTGCGCGTCCAGGGGCGCAGCCTGCCCTGCCTTGGCCCGGCAGGGCACACCCAGCACTCCCGGCGCCGCCCGCGAGGGGCGCTGTTGTTTGCAACTGGAGGCAGGGGCGCCAGCCCCATCGGGTTTTGCGACGCTGCCGAGCGGGGGTCGGACACCTGCACGGGGCGGGTGTGCGTGGCGGGCGCCTGCGTGCTGCTGGCGGGGCTTGACGGCTCGCCGCGCAAGCTGCGGGGCATGGGGCTTGCTCTGGGGCCAGACGCAAGAGCGGCTGCCCGCGTCGAGATCCAGCTCGACGTGTTGCGGGTGGAGCGCGCTGCAATTGCGGGCCAGCTCGCGGCGGACAGGAGAGCGTGTCTCGCCGCATCGGCGACTGCGCGCGCCTCGTGTGCGTGACGCAGCGGTTTTGCAGCGCGCACGCGCTTGAGCGCGAGCCGCGTGAGCGAGGGAGCGAACGAGACAGAGGCGCGAGCTTGGGTCGCTGCAGTGCGCGTTCACGCAGGAGGATCACACGCGCGAGAAGAAGAACGGGAGCGGGGCCGGAGAGAGAGAGAGAGAGAGGGAGAGCGAGAGCGAGGGCGCGAGAGAGGCGGGCGGGTCGCGTGCTCAGACCGGCGAGTCGCGGCGTGGGAAGGAGGGGCGGCGCGGGCCCCAGGGGCTCCTCCGGCGGGCAAAGCGCAGCAGCGCCAAGCCAAGCCAAGCCAGTCTCCGTGGCAGCCTGATAGGTCAAGCGCTGGCGCCACCAGAGGCTGGTTCGGAACGGCACAGGTCTTCACGCAGCTGTGAGCGCTGGGGCTCCGGCTTGCATGCTCGCGGGGCGGCGTGGCCGGACCCAGAGCAGGGCAGAACGGTGCGAGGGGCCAGGGTCGCCTCAGCGCTTCTTGATGAGGGAGGCGCGGCCCATGACGCCGGACGGGGTGTTGGCGAAGGCCGACTGGCCCGCGAGGCCAAACGCGGGCGACTCGGCGCCCACCGGCTCTCCGGCCAAGGCGTCCCCCTCGAGGAGGCCGCCCTCCATCTCGTCGCCCATGCCCCCTGCGTTGATGGCAGTGGCCTTGGTGGCGGCGTCCTCCTCAGGGTACCACACGTAGGGGATGCGGACGATGCTGTTGTACACCACGGTGCCCAGGAGGAGGATGAAGAAGCCGGCGAGCTGGGTCCAGAAGCCGGGGTCGTCGAGGTGGATCACGTCCCATCCCACCGCCACGGACACTGCCCAGATGACGATGGTGCGCACGCTGTCGAGGACCATGCGTGTGGCGGCGTTGAGGTGCTTGGTCACGCTGATGCCGAAGAAGTTGAAGCCGGCGATGGAGAGCACGTTGCCCAGCGTGGCGATGGGGATGATCACGTTGTTGCCCATCTGCGCGAAGGCGTCGATGGGGTCCTCGAAGTGGTCCATGTTGCACTTGGCGCCGCAGTTGCCCTCCACGGTGGGGCAAAACACAGCGGGCTTGGGGATGTAGAACATGGCGATGAGCGCCAGGCTGAGCAGGATCATACCCCACAGGCCCTCGAAGCCCACCACCTCGAGGGCGGGGATGTCGAAGCCGGACACCAGGCGCTCCTCGATCACCATTTGGGACGCGACGATGATCTGCGCGACGATGATGATGATGTTGCCGATGGTCATGTTGGGGTAGTCGTCCTGCTGCGCCTTGTTGGTGGAGACGAGCCCGGCGACGCCGACGCACACGCAGCCCAGGGCCACGAGAACGACGCCGATCCAGTGGAAGAGGTACTGCTTGCGCTTGAGGAAGATGACGGAGAAGAGGGCGGTGAAAATGACGACCGAGCCGCGCAGCATCTGGAAGGCCGACGCGGTGGTCAATGCCAGGCCGATGTACATGACCGAGGTGGCGCACATGTCGTGCGCCGCCGGGATGGCGAGCAGAAGGCGGTTAAACGGCTTGGCGCGGTCCAGCGGCGTCTTGGTCGCGGCCGCACGCCAGATGAGGAGCAGGAACGCGACGAGGCAGAGAGCCTCTCCCAGAAACATTCCGGCGGACTGGACGCTGCGGCAACAGGCAGGGCAGCCAGAGGGGGACCGAGAGCGGCACACATCGGATGGGAGGCCGGAGCAGGCATCGGGCATCGCCGGCAACGTTGCACTTCGTGGGGAGCGGGCGGGGCGTTGTTGCATTGAAGGAGCTGTGGGCCAAGCGACACCGCCCCTGGTCGGCCAAAGGCCTCCCGCCGCCGGCTCCCCGCGCGGGAACACCGCACGCTGCGGCTGCTGCCCGCTGGCAGGGAGTGGCCGCTGCGGGCGCGCCGTGGCCGAGGCCGGGCGGGGCGGCGACTCGCGCGATTGCACTGCTCCTCACAAAGGGTGCACGAACAGGTGCTTGTGGTCGCCGTACGCGCCCACTGCACACTGCTGGTCCGCCCACTTGGTGGAGAGCGTGTTCACGGAGCCCGTGATGAGCATCCCGAGGGCCAGGAAGTAGTGGAAGTAGGTCTTCATGGCGGCGAGCGGGTTGCTGGGGTGCGGACCAACCGATCCGGGACGAGCGCGAGGGCGCGGGCGGCGGCTGCGAGGACCTCTCGCAGGAGCGCAGAAGGGGGGGGGCTGTCGCTGCGACGGCGGCGACGGCGGGGCAGGCGCTGAGACACCCGGGTGGCCGTCAGAGGCGACGCGCTCGGCTGCCCCTGGCTTGTTGAAGGCTGCGCCAGAGGCCAGCGACGATGTCTCCGAGCGCTCTGCCGGCGGCGGGCGCAGGCCCTGCCCCGCGCTCCGCAGCCGGCCGCAGCCCGCCGCCCGGCCACCGCGCGCAGCCGCCATGGCCCGTGCGGCAGACGCGGCCCCTGCTGAGGCGGGCGCCAAGGCGGGCACAATGCTGTACGTGGGCGGCCTGGACGAGGGCGTCACCGAGGCGCTGGTGCACGCCGCGTTCGTGCCCTTTGGCAACGTGAAGGAGGTCAACCTCCCCATGGACCCGGAGTCCAGTGAGCCCTGACACGCGTCGCGGCTTTGCTCGGGTGCTGCAGCGCGCGCGTCCATCGCTCGCGGCGGCGCGCGCGCCAGAGCAGGCAGCGCAATTGCCGCCGCCCCGCACCCCACTCCCCCGTCCCACGCGCCGCCTGCGTGACGCGTCCGCAGCCGGGCACAGGGGGTTCGCTTTCGTCATGTTCGAGGACGAGGACGACGCCGCCGAGGCAACCTTCAACATGGACGGAGCAGAGTTGCTGGGCAGGACGCTCAAGGTCAACGAGGCCCGCGCTGCCCAGGGAGCTGGAGGCCGCCCCGCGTGGGAGGACGCGGACAAGTGGTATGCTCGCCAGGGCGTGAGCGAGGCCGGCGGGTCCGGGGCAGCCAAGCGGCAGCAGGGCCTTGCTGCGGCGGAGGCGATGCTCCGGGAGGGGCCGGCCGCCGGGCTTGCTAAGGGCGAGTCGGCGGTGAGGAGCACCTGACTAGGGGCGCCTGCAGGGGAGAGCACCAGCCATGCGCGGTGCAACGTTGCATGTTTGTGTTCGTGGCGTGCCCCCGGGACCGCCCGCGGGACCTTCGCTGCCCAGAGAGCGTTCGGGAACAGCAGCCGCGTGTGGGTGTGAGTGTGCTTGCGTTTTTGTGCTTACAAGCGCTCGCGCGCTTGCGTGTGGCCACTTGCTTTCGCGCACTGCACACCAAATTAGCTGGGAGAGCGAGAAAAAAGAATGCACTGGCAGGGCCCGCTCGCGCAGCAGCCGCGGCGGCGGCGGCATCAACAGCGGCGGCGACAGCGGGCCCTATTCGACACCGGAGGCGGGACGGCCGGGCGGGGACGCGCCCTGTCGGCCGCTTCTCAGAGCGCGCCCGAGGGCAAGCGGGTCCACGGCTGCTCGCTCGCTCGCTCGCTCGCGGCGTGGCGCGCGCACTGGACCAGAAGAAGAGCCACTCGGGGCTGGGGCGGACAAGGGAGCGAGCAATCACATGAGCTGGTAGTCGGGGCCGCCGCCGCCGCTCTCGGGGACGGTCCACTTGATGTACTGCTCGGGGGTCTTGATGCTGCAGCACTTGCAGTGGACGCAGTTCTGGGAGTTGATCACCAGGCGGCCGTCGTCCTCCGGGTACTCGTACACGCCGGCGGGGCAGAAGCGCGACTCCGGGGCGCCGTAGGTCTTCCAGGAGACGTCCTTGGGCGTGTTCTCGTGGCCGGGCTTGATGCGCAGGTGCGAGGGCTGGTCGTGGTGGTTGGTCCCCGAGAAGGAGAGGTTCTCGAGGAGGTTGAACGAGAGGACGCCGTCCGGCTTGGGGTACTCGATCTTCTCGCACTCGGCCGCCGGCTTGGTGCACTCGGAGTCCTTCTTGGACCAGTGGAAGGTCCACGGCTCCCGGCCGCCGAGCACGTAGGCGCTGGCGCCGGAGTATGCCATGCCCGCGAGGAGGCCCTTCTTGAACGCGGGCTTGTAGTTGCGCACGGAGCGCATCTCGGACCAGACCCACGAGTTCTCCATGGCGGTCTGGTACTCGGTCACCTCGGCGCCCAGGCCGGAGGACGCGCTGCCGCCCTCGAGCATGGCCTTGAAAGCGGTTTCGCCGGCGAGGGCGCCGCTCTTCATGGCCGTGTGGGTGCCCTTGATGCGCGGCACGTTGACGAAGCCAGCGGAGCACCCGGCCAGCATGCCGCCGGGGAAGGTCAGCTTGGGGATGGCCTGGAAGCCGCCCGTGTTGATGCAGCGCGCGCCGTAGGCAACGCGGCGGCCGCCCTCGAGGTGCTTGGAGATGAGCGGGTGGTGCTTGTACCGCTGGAACTCCTTGTACGGGTTGATGTACGGGTTCGCGTAGTCCAGGCCCACGACGAGCCCGACCATGATCTTGTTGGGCTCCATGTGGTAGAGGAAGCTGCCGGAGTACACGTCCATCGTGGCGGGCCAGCCGAGGGTGTGCTGGATCAGGCCGGGCTTGCACTTGTCCTCGTCAACCTCCCATACCTCCTTGATGCCGATGGAGTACGTCTGGGGGTCGCCGGTCCGCAGGCTGAAGCGGTCCATGACGTCCTCGGAGAGGCTGCCGCGGCAGCCCTCGGCCAGGATGGTCTGCTTGGCGCGCAGCTCCATGCCCCGCGTGAAGCTGTCAGTCGGCTTGCCGTCCTTGCCGATGCCCACATCGGCAGTGGCCACGCCGATGAGGCGGCCCTCGTCGTCGAACACGCCCTCGCTCACGGGGGTGGCGGGGAAGATGTCGACGCCGAGCTCCTCTGCCTGCTCGGCCATCCAACGCGTGACCTGGCTGAGGCTCACCACGTAGTTCCCGTGGTTGTCCAGGGCGGGCGGCGTGGGCAGCGGCACCGACGCCGTCTCGCTGAGCAGCCACTTGAACGAGTCCTCGGTCGCCTTGGTCTTGATGGGCGCGTCCTTCTCCTTCCAGTCGGGGATGAGCTCGTCCAGCGCGCGCGGGTCCAGCACGTTGCCCGAAAGCACGTGCGCACCAATCTCTGCGGCGGTGGCGGGGCAGCAGGCAGCGGCAGGGGGACGGCGGTGGGGCGCCGGCGTCGGCAGCTGCGCGGGCCGTTCGCGCGGGTCGGTGCCTCCTCCGCGAGCACTGCCGCGCGGACCGGCTCGGAGCACGCCCGCCCGGCGGCGCGGGGCGAGCTGCAGCGGGGCAGGCTGCGGCGGGCCCGCCCGCGGCACCGGCCGGGCAGCGCCGCGCCGCGCCGGAGCTCGGGAGCCCTCGGCAGCGGGGACAAGAAGGCCTGGCGGCCCAGGGCTCGGCGTTCGCCCCGCCCCGGAGGGGGTCAGGGGGCGGGGCGCCGTCCCGCGGTGACGGGACCTGCAGTTCGCGCGCTCGGGCCGCCAGGCCGCGCGAGGGCAGGGGCGCTGGCGGGGAGGGCGGCACCGGCAGCACGGGAACAGTCAGCGGGCTGCACTGTCCGGCGGCGAGCGAGCTTCAACGCCGGGAGCTGGCGGGCGCTGCGGGTGGCCGGGCCGCGCTCACCGTGGCCCTTCTCGAGGACGATGACGGAGAGGTCCTCGCCGGTCTCCGCGGCCATCTGCTTGAAGCGGATGGCGGCGCTAAGGCCTGCGGGGCCGCCGCCAACGATGACGAGGTCGTAGTCCATGGACTCGCGCTCCGAGTTGAGGAGGTCCTCGGCGTCGCTGCGCGCCGGCATGGACGAGCTCAGCCAGCGGGCCGACCACTGGGCGGACGGGCGGGCGGCCCCGCGGGCCGCAGCCGCGGAGGCCACGGAGGCCGAATACCTGGCAGCGCGCGCAAGCATCGTTTCGGAGTGCGGCGATTCCCCAGCCGGGCGCTTGAACTCTGCCCGAGTCGGACGCCCGCTTTGGGCGGGGCAGAACTCGCTCTGCCGCAGTTGCTGGTTCCGAGTCGCAGGCAAATCCGGGCCCGCCGGCCCGGCCGCCCCGTGGCCGCACCGCGAGCCGCAGGAGGGACGCGGCAAGGGGAAGGGGCGGCGCGCGCTTCGCAGGCACGCGTGGCCGGCCGGGCCGAGCATGGCCCACCACGGGAAGGCCCCAGGCGGGCCAGGCGCGGACGGCTCGGCGCCGTCGGCCGTGGAGGACATGACGCCCGAAGCACGCAACGTCGAGTTCATCAACGCGTGCAAAACTGGCAAGTACGGGCTGTGCAAGGTCATGCTGGCGTCGTCGCTGGCTAGCGTGCGGGCTCGGGACGCCACCGGGTGGTCGCCGCTGCTGTGGTCGAGCTTCAACGGCCATCACCGCGTTGTCGAGCTGCTCCTCGACCACGGCGCCGCGGACGACTGGCGAGACGAGAACAACATCGAGGACATGCTGGAGGCGACCCAGGCAACGGAGGAGGACGGCCCGGCGGCGCAAGCCCCGACCGGCGCGGCTGCGCACAGGAAGCCGCTCAACAGCCCGCTCCATTGGGCCGTCTACCGAGGCCACCTCCGCGTCGTGTGGATTTTGCTGCGCGCAGGATTCTCGTCCAGCGACGTGGATGACCGCGGGAACACGGCGCTGCACCTCGCGGCCATGAACGGGAACATCGACGTGGTGCGGTCCATCATGATGTCCGGCGTGCAGGTGCGCCAGCTCAACCTCGACGGCAACGACCCTCTCGCCGTGGCGTCCTCTGCCGATGCGCGCGCCCTCCTGCGCAAGGCGGCCGAGCAGCGGGTGTGCCCGGGCTCGAAGCTAGAGTTCGGTCCGCGCCAGCCGCAGTTCCTCTGCTTCTCCACAGGGCTCTTCTACTCCGACGAGGCCTCCAACCAGATCCAGGTTCCCGCCTTTGCCGACACCCCCGGCGTGATGCGCCCCGTGCGCGTGTCCAACGAGCGCGAGTACGAGATCCGCGATGCGCAGGCCGCGCTCGTGGCGGCCCTCAACCCCAGCGGCCGCCTCAGCCTCGAGGAGATCATGGGCGCCAGCCCCGACGACGACGACTTCACGCTGGGGGAGGGGGTCACCGGCATCGACGCCACCAACGCGGGGCTCGCCGAGAGCGGCGAGGCTGCGGCTGGCCTCAGCCGCGGGGCGGCCTCGTCCCCGCCCTCCGCGCCTGGGGCGGGCGGGTTCCCCCCGGCCCCGGGCGTCGGGTCGGGCGTGTCCGGCGCCCCAGGCGGTGCCAGCGCGGGCACGGGGACGGGATCGGGTGCGATGCGCAAGGGGCTGAACCTCGGCGTGGCGTCCATCGTAGAGGAGGGGGAGGAGGACGAAGAGGAGGAGGACGAGGACGAGGACGAGGAGCACGGAGGCGGAAGCGGGGTCGGGGGCGGCGGGGCGGGGCGGGACGTTGACGACGCGGCCGTCGGGCTGACCAGCCCGGGAGGCAGCATCGGAGGCGGCAGCGACGAAGACGACGACGGCACTGAGCGCAAGCGCGACTCGGTTGCGGTGCGAGCTGCCAAGTACGACGCCGAGCCCGAGGGCTCCGAGTTCCCTCGCGACCGCGACGAGCACCTCGAGGCGGACGACATCCCCGCGCTGCGCAAGGCCATGAGCGCAGCGAGCCAGCTCAGCGCCAGCGTGTGGCTCGTGGCGCGCGCGGAGCGCGCGCTCAAGCGGGTGACCGCATGGGCGGAGGCCGAGCGAGAAGCGAGGCTCGTGGCGTCCCGCCGGCCCGTCGGCCGCGCCGCCGAGACCAAGCCGCTCCGCCAGGCAATCGCCAGGGCGACCGCGCTCGGCGTCGACGACCGAATCACGGCCCTCGGCGACGTGGCCCGGACTGCCGAGGCGGAGAGCCGCGTCAGGGACGTGGTGCGCGTCTGCTCCACCATCCCGCTGGCGACCCACGACGAGGACGCGGACCTCGCCAGACTGGCGGCCTGCATCGACGAGCTTCGCGCCCTGGACCCCGGCAGCAGCGTGCTGCCCGCCGCCTCTGACCTGCTGGTCCGCCTGGGCATCGAGGTCGAGCTGAGCGACGCCGTCCTGGCCCTCGACGCCACCTTGGCCGACACGGAAAAGACTTTCGCCGAGTGCCGGGAGGATGACCCGACGGAGCTGCCCCTGCCCGAGCCGACTCCCGAGGAGCTCGAAGCCAAGGCCAAGGCGGAAGCGGAGGCCGCAGCGGCCAAGGCGGCGGCTGCGGCCAAACCAAAGCCTCGCGGCGGGCGCGCTGCGGCTGCCGAGCCGGAGCCAGAGGAGGAGCCGCTGCCGCCGCTCTACCCGTCCCCGCAGCTGCAAGCTCTGACAAAGGTGCAGGAGTCGACGAAGCAGGTCGCGCTGGCGATCGAGCGCGCCACTGAGGCAGGGGCGGACGCGGAGCTCATCGAAGCCACGGCGGGCAAGGTGAAGGACGTGGAGGCGCGGCGCGAGGCGCTGTGGGAGGACGAGATTGCTCGCATCCGAGTGTTCGAGGCGGAGCGCATCAAGCGGGAGAAGAAGAAGAAGAAGGGCAAGAAGAAGAAGAAGAAGGCCTGAGCGCGGCCGGGCGGCAATTGTGCGGTGCGTGTTATAGCGGCCAAGTGCGCGCGCGCCCGCAGCATCACAAGGCGCGATGCGAGCAGCGGTGGACATGTGTCACCATTGAAGTGCGTGACGCGCGCCCCACACACAAAAGCGCACAACGGATCACACGCAAGCAGACAAAGCCCAGGGACCCTCAGCCGTCACGGCCTCAAGCAGCCGTCTTTGCGCCGCCTGCCGGGCTGGCAGGCGCGCCGGCCTCCTCCTCGTATGTCCTGCCTCGCTCGTCCACCTGGTCAACACTGCTGACCACCTGGACCGGCGTGGCAGGCCCCTCCGCTGCGCTCGTGATGGTCTCGTCAATTTCCACGGGAACCATGCGCGGCAGGGGAGACCTCGACGGGGCAGGGCTGGCTGACGCGGACGGCGCGGGCGAGGCCGACGGCGTTGCCGACGGGTGCGCCTTGACCACGATGTGGCGCGTGGTGCGCGTCGACACGTTCGTCGGGGGAACGGCCTCGCGGCCAGTCGCCTTGGAGAGCAGGGCCGATGCGTTCGCAACAGCAGCCTGATGGTGGGTGTCGTGCGCCGAGGTGTCGCGGATTGCGGCCGAAGCTGCCTTGACCAGGGCGTCGTTGACGCGGCGCTCATGGACTTCCTCTGGTACCGGAGATGCGGCTGGCACAGCCGCACGCGAGGGGGCCGCAGCGGACGAGGCCTTGGCCGCGGCCGGGACTGGCGCCGGTGCCGTTGCGCGGACGAACTCGACCTCGTCCTCATTGTGAACCTTGCTCACCAAGGTGGCCGGGTGATACTGGCCGTCGGGAGAGGGAAGCGGAGCAGAAGCCACGATCTTGGGTGCGGTCATCTCGCGCGGGACCACGTAGTCAGCAGCAGCCTGCGCCGACGCGGCCGGAAGTGCGTCTGCCACGTCGGCAGGGACAGTTTCGCCGTCCGAGGGCACCCGGGGCTTGGTGTGGGGCTCCAGCGCAGCAAGCTGCTCCGCCGCCGTCGACATGGTGTCCTGGGCAGAAATCTGCACGGGTTGCACGTCTTGCTGCGGCGCTTCCTGTCCCCCGCTTTGCGTCGACTGTTCGGGTGCGAGCTCGTCCATCGGGTCCAGGGAGGGCTGCTGGCCGGGGCGGCGCTGACGCAGCTGCAGGAGGGAGGCAGCCGTCTGGCGGAGCCGCGGGGTGGCCGTCTCCGCAGCTGCTGGCGCAGCGGTGGAGGCGTCGGCCGCAGACAGTGTGGCGGAGTCCGAGGATGTGCCGGTGCTGGAGCTGGAGCTGGAGCTGGAGCTGCTGCGGCGGCGGCGGCGGCGACGGCGGCGGCGACGACGGCGGGTGGTCCCACCTGCCGAGCTTGTCGCGTTGGACACAGTTCCGTTGACCGCTGTGGCGTTGGCCAAAGGCGCAAGGTTGACAACGGTGGCGTTGGTCACGGTGTTGTTCACGACCGGCGCGGCGTCGGTCAGCTCGTCCTCGATGACGGCCTCGCCCGGTGCCGCGAAGGCGGCGAGAGCGCAGGGCGCAAGCGTGTCAGGCACCGCCATGCGCACCTTGGTGGGGAGCGTGACGCTGCCGGTGGTGCCGTTGACGAGCAGCGAAGCAGTGCTGTTCACTGCGCCACCGGCAGTGGTCGAGATGGAGTCGAGCATCGACTGCGGGCCGGTTTCTCCGGAGAGGAGCGACGGGCGGGCCGCCAGCGCGAGGTGGCGAGTCGGGCAGAGCGCTGCCTCGCGAGCCTCGACCCCTCGGAAGCACATCACGAGGCTGCCGGAGGCGTCCGTCTCCAGCAGAATCGAGGACAAGAGGCCATCGCCGTTGACATGCCGGACCTGCGCTGCGGAGGGCGCCTGGTTGGCGACCTGGGCAGCCAGGGCAGGCACGCTGGATTCAGAGGCTGCCTGGAACGTGCCAGGGTGGCCAGCCATCGCGCGTGCCAAGATCGAAAGCGCCGCACGCTGCGGGGCGGGCACGTTCTTGGGGGCGGATCCGGCGACGGCTGGCTGGCTTGCCATCCAGGGCGTTGCCTGAGCAGCAGCGCCAGCTGCAGCGCGCTGTTTCGAGGCAGCCTTGCCGCGGCGCTCCCGGAACATCATGGCTTGGTCCTCCTCGTCCCCGTCCTCGACTCCAGACGGAGCTTCGGCTGACTGCTCCTCGTCATACTCCTCGGCCTCGCCGGCCTCGGTTTGCTCCTCCTCGCCTTCTTCCTCGGTCTCGCCGGCCTCGGCCTCCTCCTCCTCCTCGCCTTCTTCCTCGGCTTCGCCGGCCTCGGCCTCCTCCTCCTCCTCGCCTTCTTCCTCGGCCTCGCCGGCCTCGGCCTCCTCCTCCTCATCGCCTTCTTCCTCGGCCTCGCCGGCCTCGGCCTCCTCCTCCTCCTCGCCTTCTTCCTCGGCCTCCGCGGCGCCGGGCCCTTGCTCCTGCTCAGTGGGCAAGCCCTCGCTGTCGCCCGACGATTGCTCCTCCTCATCCTCCACGCTGGCCTCGCCCTCCTGCTCCTCCTCCTCGCTGGCCTCGCCCTCCTCCTCCTCCTCCTCCTCCTCGCTGGCCTCGGCCTCCTCCTCCTCACCCTCCTCGCTGGCCTCGCCCTCCTCCTCCTCCTCCTCGCTGGCCTCGCCTTCCTCTTCGTCGTCCTCCTCCTCCTCCTCAACTTCCTCGCTGACCTCAGCGTCGTCCCCATTTCCTCCGCCCCCTGCCTCGTCCTTGTTTGCTGCGCCTTCCTGCTCGCCCGTCTCGGTGTCGATTTGGCCTTGCTGCAGGCCAAAGTCGCCGGGATGAGTCGGACGCCCAGCCACAATGTCCTCTACGTGGCTGCCTTCACCGATCATCTCGTCGCCGTCCTGCTCGGAGCCCTCCGGGTGTGCGCTGAGGGAAGAGGCTGTGAGGCCGTTGTCGATGAGTCCGGTCATCGGCGATGACTCCATGTCTGACGAGTCCTCGTCGGTGTGGCGGTCGAGCTGTACACGCTCGGGGTCGTCCTCAAGGGTGTCGATCTCGTGGGCCAGGGCGATGCCCTGCTTGCGCAACGCAGTGCGCTCCGAGTCCACTTCACGCTGGCTGAAGCGAGGCTGCTCGGCCCGGGCCACCGGAGCCGCGCGGATGCCCCAGTGGTGGTTGGGGGCATGCGACCCGCGCAAAGCACGGAAGCGGGGCGTACCCGCGTTGGCTGCGCGGGTGTGCTCAGCTTCGGCCTCGGCACTGGCAGCGGCGCGCGCGTTGACGGCTTCCTCGCCGCGCACACGGGCAACAATGGACTCGGCGAGGCGAGCCGCCGCGCTGACCTCGTCGTGCGCGGAAGTGAGGCTCATGGTGAACCGGTTGGGGGCTGGAGCAGGCGCCCGGGAAGCGGCTGGAGGGAGCATGGCGCGCATGCCCTGGTCGGCAAATCCATGCTCATCGCCCACGGCGGGCTCGCCTTCGTCCTCCTTCTGCTCCTCCTGCTGGCCCGGGCCCTCCTGGTCGCCAGACACGGCGTCTTCCTTGCTGCTCGCTGCCGCGTCGCTGGCCTGGTTGACAGAGTCTGCCGCAGAGCCCTGTGCGGGCTCGTCAGCGGGTGCGTCGAGCGGCTGTTCCGCCGGCGGCCCGGCTGGTGCCGCCTCGGCGTCGGTGCCGTTGCCCGCAGCAGCACTGCTGTTGCTTGCCTGCGCAGCCGCTGCGGCAAGCTCGGCAGCCTTGGCCTCAGCAGCGTCGCGCCTGGCCTCGGCGGCGTCCACCTGCGCCTGCAGGGAGGCGATCACGTCTGCGGAGATGGGCGTCGAGCCGTCGAAGGCAAGACGCATGCAGGACGTGGTGAAAAGCTGGCCGCTCGCGCGTCCAACGGACTGGATGTTGTCTCCGACGACGGACGCTCCCTCGGATTCCGACAGGGCGAAGGACGCGTGGGTCTTTGCGAGACGGTACAGGCGCGCTCCAGTTGCCGGAACTGCAGCCACGTCGTCCCCGCCATCGCACTGCTGGGACTCGAGGTCCAGCGGCCGCAGCGCCTCCTTCACAGCAGCCACGTCAGGGCTGGCGACGCCCTGCTTGCGGAAGAGCACCACCGCGTGGCGGGCAAGCGCGTAGCGGACGGTTTGCAAGGCGCGGCTGCGCTGCAGCGGCGTTCCTTCGCCCGCAAGCACAGCCATCGCATCCTTCAGTCCCTCAACGCCCCCCTGCTCGACGCCGAGCGAGGTGGCGACGGCCTGCAGGCCGAAGCGCTCCATGGCGCCGCTGGCAGCAGCGTGGCTCGCGCTGAGCACCTCCGGCGGGCATGCGCCCGCCTCATCCTGGCGGGACCGGCTCGCCGCCGTGCCTCCGGACAAGAAAGCGAGGGCAACAAGGGCTGCGGCCCAAGCAGCGGCGGCCCGCATCCGGCCGTCCTCACAGCTGCTCGGCGCTGCGGTGCGGTCCGGCGACCGACGTCGTTCGTGAGCGGCGGCTCTGCTCGCAGACTCGACAGAAAAACGGGGAACGGTTTTGTTTTGTCTCGCTTGCACGCTCGGCTGCAGTGTTGGCGCCACGGCGCACGACGAGGCCGGGGCGACAGCGCAGATAGGGACAGTGGCAGCTGCTTGTTTCACACATGCAATCGAGCACGCTGGGCGAGGGTGTCGGGGGCAATCGGGCAGCGGCAGCCCCGGTCACTTGCAGCACCCGCCGCTTGGCGCCTTGGCGTCAGCCTTGTCGTCGTCAACGACCACCGCCTCGCCATCAGCAACGACTGCGGCGGCATCGTCGTCGCCACGGTCCAGCTCCTGCTCCTTCACGATGCGGTGGATCTCCTCGAGAATGCGGCTGAACGTCGTGTCCACTCCGGACTTGGTGAGCGCCGAAGTTTCGATGAACGCAAGGCCCTCGCGCTTCGCAAGCTCCTGTGCCTCGTCGGTAGACACTTGCCGCAGCTGGCTCAAATCTGCGAGGGACAGCGCACGACGGCCGCAAGCCCGCGTCGCCAGTTCAGCCGGAGGCAGCTCTGGCGCCGCTCACGCCGTGCCCCTCGCCGGCCTGCGCTGCCCGACCCTGGACTCACCGCTCTTGTTTCCCACGAGCATCACAACAATCTTGGAGTCCGCGTGCTCGCGCACCTCCTTGAGCCAGGCCTCCACGTGGTCGAAGGTCACGCGCTTGGCGATGTCGTACACAAGCAGCGCCCCGACGGCACCCCGGTAGTAGCTGCGCAAGGGCGGGGAGAGGGGGTAGGGGGGGTGGGGGCTCGGGCACGCTCACAGCAATTCGCCCGTGGCCAGCGAAGGGCGCTGATGCCGCTTCACGCAGGGCCCGACGCTGCGGGCACGCGCATTCCAGGCGCAACACTCACGCGTTGGTGATAGCCCGGTAACGCTCCTGCCCAGCTGCGGAGCACGGCAAAGTGAGACAACGAGTTTCCTTTCGGGCGGCGGGGTCACGGGTGGGCCTGGCGGGGGGGCGGGCGAGCGCCATCAACAGCCGACGCGCCAAAGCCGCGGCTCGGCGCAAGGCGAGCCCCCCACTTGCCCGGGCTCACCAGTGTCCCAGATCTGGGCCTTGATCACGTCCCCCTCGATAGTGACGTTTTTCCACGCAAACTCGACGCCGATGGTGGCCTTGCTTGCGAGGTTGAACTCGGAGCGAGCAAACTGAGACAGCAGGTTCGTCTTCCCGACCCCCGAGTCCCCGATGAGGACGACTGCGAGCAGGAGAGGGCACGCCCGCGAGCGAGGGTCGCCGCTCGGGGCGCAGCATGGCGCTGCCTGGCGCTGCCTGGCGCCCGGGCCGGGGGCGAGCCGGCCGGGCGGGGGAACGTGCCTCGCCCCGGAAACGCGCGAGAGTCAAACCTCGACGGCCTGCCACGCGAGCTGCCGGGCGCCTGCCCGCCGGCCCCGGCCTCACGCTTGAACAGGTAGTCGTACGCGTCGTCGACGGAGGAGGACGCGGCTGCCATGGCCGCCCCGCAGCACGAGCGCGCGGTGGCACGGCCGGCGGCAGCATCGAACAGCCACTGCTTGCTTGCTGGCTCTGTCCTGCGCCTGCTTGACACACTCCTCCACCCTCCGCACAGGGCGCTCAGCGCCGGCGCTGCTCACCGCACCGGTCCACGGGAGCGTCCCCGCGCGTCGCTCGTGCAGTGGCACGGCGCGGCCGGCCAATGGCGGACTTCGCGCTGCCTGGCCTGTTCCACAGTGAGAGCGCTTTTTGCTTCCACGTGCGGCCTCGTTCGGCGCATGCGCAGGGCCGTGGCGATGCGCCCGCCAGCTGGGAGGTGGGTCACGGCGCTGCTTGTTGAGGCCTGTCAGCGGGAGGACCGATGCGGGTCAGGGGCGAGCGTTTCCACGCTCCAGGCCGGCTCGCCGGCGCTCTCTGGGAGTGCTGCTGGAAGCCAATGGGTCGCACCGCGGGCTGGTGGCGGCAAAGCAGCGGCACGGCTGGCCTGCCTGCGCCCAGCGACCCGCCCGAGCCAAATCGCTGCGCGCTCTCCCCGGGTTCCTGCTGTCCCACTCGTGCAGACCTTTACACGGCAAGCGATGGCGAAGACAACGCCGGCGGCCCGGGCGCCACGCTCGGCTTCGCGGACGGCGCTGACCGGCTTGGCGGCGACGCGTCGCCTCCGCCCATTCCCGGGGCCGGCGAGCTCCTGTCGGACAAGCGCTGGCGGCTGGGCGGCAGCGACGGCCGGTCTCGGTCGTTCGAGGACATTGCTGCCCTCGAGGTGGCGAGCGACGAAGAGGAGGACGAAGACGAAGAGTACGAGGGCGGGGCGTTCTCGGCAAGCATGGGCCGCAACGGGTGGCCTCGGCCCGAGGGCGACGCCCTGGCGAGCGGGCCGGGTCTGTCGGCCAGCCGCTCCTCGTCCACCCGAGGCAGGCGCCGCCCCGGGCATGCCCTCGGGCCGGCGCGCTCTGAGGCGCCCCCGCGTGCGATTCGCGTCTGCAGCGGCCTGGTTGCACCGGCCGAGCCGCTGCACGTCCGCTTCCAGAGGCGCCTGGCGGAGGAGGTGGAGACCGCGCTCGCGCGCGCCGCAGATGCCACGGGCGAGGGCCGGGTGGCGCCCCTTCGTGAGCTCTACCGCAACATATCGGCGGGCATCGAGCCCGCTGTTGCGGCGCGCCTGCGGGCGAGCGGGCTGCTTGGCCGCGTGCCGCCGCGGTACTTCGGGCTGCTCGCTCAGTACTACGCGGCCCAGGCGGAGGAGGGGCCGGAGCTCCTGGAGCGGCAGCGCTCGCTGTGGCTGCGGCTCATGAGCTCCGACCTGTTCCCCGCTGTGTGGGCGGCGCTGTTTCACGTGTGGATGCTCGGCGGCTTCGACGACCTGCGCTTGGAAACCGCGCCGCCACCCCTGCCTCGTGCGTCCGAAGCCGGGGCCAGCGACTGGAAGTCGCCCGACCCGCACCCTTCCAAGCGGGAGCTTGCGGCGGAGGGATCGTCTCGGAGCAGCCGTCTCGGCAGGCCTGGCGCAACCGCCGATGCCGGCGACGACGGCGCGTCCGATGCGGACGACGAGGCCGACAGCGACCCAGGGCTCGCGGACGGCATGGACGACCCCGTAAAGGACCTGACGGAGCAGTCGCCTGTTCCGGCCGCCGGCCTGGAGACCGGCGTCGGCTCCCCGCCACAGGGCGGCCACGCAGGCAACGGCGCCAAGACCGCGGACGCCGCGTGCAGCGGCGCCAGCCACCACGAGGAGGACGAAGAGCCGTTCCAAGGCACCGGTGCCGTCAGCGCGGCCCCGGGCGGCACACCGGCGACGCGGATCGTGTCTCGCCGCGGCCGGCAGAGCGGGAGCAGCGCGCCTGGGGACGACTGGCTGGGCGCCTCGCCGGCCGGCACGAGCTGCAGCGCCGCCGCGGCCGGGTCGCACTGCCCCCGCACCCGCGAGTGCATGGAGCTGCTCATCTCGGGCTGCTCCCGCCTGTTCTGGTCCGACGCCCACGCCGGCACGTGTGCGTTCGGCGACATCTTTGCAATGTGCTGCGCTGCCGTCACCAGCCCGACCAAGCTGGCGGGCATCCCTGCGTCTCAGCGCCGGGACCTCAGCGCAGTGGTGGCTTGCCACCTGCTCCACTACGCGCCTGCCTCGGGCCTGCGCCGCGTGCTGGCCTGCCTGCCGGACCTCGAGACGGGCGCCATGCCCTCCGCCTCGCGAAGCGCCGCGGCCGACCCGCGCCTCTCTGCGTCCAGGCTCCCCGCTGCCCTCACCCAAGCCCCCGGCGTGTTTATGGTGGACTCTGGGGCGGCCAGCGCGCCCGCCGGGAGCGACGCGTCGCTGCCTCGCCGCCGGGCAACCGCGCACGCTTCAAAGGCGGCCAGCCTGGGCAAGACACACCCGGCCAGCGTGCAGGCTCGCATGCTCTCCGAGGGGCCGTCGGCGGCAGACAGCCCCGGGTGGGCGAGCGGCCTCGGGCCTTCGACGGTCTCGCGCGCGACTGATGCTGCTCCCTCAGAGGACTCACTTCCGCGGGGCCTTTCGGCGAAACTGGGGGACCAGGCCCACGCCGACCAGCTCCAGACGTCGCACAGCACTTCGTTTGAGCTCCCCGAGTGGGCGTCGGGCACGCTTCAGCGACTCGGCCAAGTCGCAGGCGTGGACACCGACGCGGGGCTGCTGTGGGTGCGTGAGACTGCGGGAGCCTTCTTCTCCGAACCGGCAGCAAGCACCGACGTGGCGGGCGACGGGTCGGCCGGGACGGCTTCGGACCTTCGCGGCGCGGCGCTGTCGCTGGGAAGCATGTCCCCCGCCGCTGCCGAGGAGCTGGCCGTGCGGTCAGGCCAGTTTATCGAGGAGGCAGTCGTGCACCTCCGAGCCCTCACGCGGCAAGACTCGACGATGCGGTACTTGTCCGGCCTTCGAGGGCTTGCTGGCATCCCCATGCGCCGCGCTGCTGCCAACAGGCTGCACTCGGCGCTGCACGTCTTCACCACGCCCGGAGGCCCCGCCTTCCCGTCGCCCGAGACCCGAGCAGCCGCCAGCGAGACAATCCACGTCCTCTTTCCGCGAGGGTGGGCGGTGCGCCGCGTTGTGCACCTCGCCTTCAGGCTGCTGCACCCCGTGCGGGCGGCGTACTCGCTGTGCAATTGGACCCAGCGGTCAGCCGCGGCGGCCGCGGCAGGCGCCGCCACCTGCGCGCAATCGGCAGTCAGCCTCGCGGTTGTATGGCCCGCTTCCACCGCCTGGCACGTTGCGACCGGGACGCTTCGCGTCGCTGTTGTGGCGTCGTCGGCAGCGCTCGACACGTGCTTGGGAGCCCAGCGTCGAGCCAAGCTGCTGAGCTGACGAGCTGGCGAGCGCGCGCCTCGACCGCCTCGCACTATTGGCTCCGTGCGCTGATGCGTCTCGGTGCTTGACGATTGCGTGAAGTGCGCGACAAGCTTTGCTGCACCCAAATTGGCCAGACACGCGCAAGCGCTGCGACCCGAGCTGCTTTGGCGCCCTACGGGTTTGGAGAAGCGTGCGGCCAGCAGAAGCACTCGCTCTCAAGCAGCCAGCCTACACAGCCGGAGGCGGGGCGCCCTGGGCAGCAGGCTCGGCCGCCGCCGCGGGAGCCGGGGCGCTCACATCCCCTGCAGCACCGGCGCTGGCGCCGGCGCCAGCGCCGGCAGTGCCATGCACAGGCTGCGGGGCTGCAGCAGGCTGAGCGTTTGCTGCCAGCGCGGCTTCGTCGTCGCCCTTGTCGCCGTCGGTCATGCGCGTGGGTGCGCCCGCGCCTCCCACCATGGCCGACGCGGCAAGCAGCAACTTTTCTGACTCCGACTCTGCCACAACGCCTGCCTGCGGGGTGGCCTCAACCTCTGCTTGCTGCGGCTCTGCCGCCATCTTCGAGCGCTTGCTCGTTGTCTCGTCACCATCGCTAGAGGTGCCGCCCGGGCCTTCCATTGCCACGGCAACAGCTGGGCTTGCGTCCGCAGGAGCACCCTGGGCGGCCGCAGCTGGCTCCGCCGCCAGCTCGGGCTTCACGTCGACGCCGTCTCTTGAGCTCGCCGAGGCCGGCGCCAAGGGCACAACTTCGGGAGCTTTCGATGGTGCCGGCGCCGCTGCAGCAGCCGCCGGGGGTGCTGCAGCCGCAGCAGCTGCAGCCGCAGCTGACGACGACGACGACGACGACGATGACGACGACGACGACGATGTCGCAGCATCCTGGGCCGCTGGCTCAACCTTGGTGGCCGGCGACGGGATGGAGTCGCCTCGGGGCCGCTTCCTTGTGCGGCCAGCAGCAGCGCTGGAGGTCGTCGCGTCTGCCCCCGCGTGGGGCGTGGGGGGGGTGCCGCAACCGGCAGCGGCGCTCTTGCCGTCGTCGCCGTCTCCGGGCTGGTCGTGGTCCTTGTCGTCGTTGTAGTACTCGCCCGGGGCGTCGCGGCGGCCTTCCGGCCTGCTGATTCTGACGTCCGGGTCCAGCCCACGAGTATCGTCGTCGACGTCGTCCAGGCGGGCCCAGTCGGGGGGCACGTACTGGAAGGGGACGGAGGGGGCGTGCGCGACGCCGCGGAGCGACTCCAGCAGAGCCACCTTGCATCGCTCCAGGTACTCGGGCGTGTTCTGGTTGGGCATCGCGGCCGGGGTGAGGTGCAGGCGGTAGTCAGGGCGGAAGAACTCGATGTAGTCGCTCGGGGGGATGGCGTCGGCCACGGGAGTCCCCAGCATGACGCTCGTTTCGTAGCACCACGCGCGAGCGACGTTGCGGACCGTGTACCCGCCGCCGCCCACCATGAGCGTCGGCAGGCCGAAGCTCTTGACGAACTTGACGCACTCGGCGTGCCCCTTGACGGTGAGGTTGAAGGAGCCGAGACGGTCGCCGGTCAGCGAGTCAGCGCCGCACTGCAGCACAACGGCGGTCGGCTGGTACACCTCCATGATCTTGGCCACCACGGGCTTGAACACGTGCTCGTAGCTCAGGTCGTCGATGCCCGAGCGCAGCGGGAAGTTCACGGCGTAGTGCTTGCCCTCCGCGTGGCCGATGTGCCGGATGTCCCCCGTGCCCGGGAAGAAGTCTCCGAACTTGTGGAAGGAGCAGGTCATCACCCGGTCGGTGGTGTAGAATGCCTCCTCCACGCCGTCGCCGTGGTGGATGTCGATGTCGATGTAGAGCACGCGCGGGTGGTACTTGAGCAGCTCCAGGATGGCGAGCACGATGTCGTTCACGTAGCAAAAGCCCGAGGCTTCAGACTTCTTCGCGTGGTGCAGCCCGCCCGACCAGTTGATCGCCACGTCGGCGTGGCCGTGGTTGAGGCGCACGGCGCCATCTGCGACATGGGAGAAGGCGGCGGGCGGCGCTCAGCGGCAGCGGGACGGGGAAGTGGCAACAGTGAAGCGCAGAGCCACACGAGGTGCTCTCGCCGTCGGGCACAGCGGGCGGGGCCGCCCCGGGGCCAGCGCGGCACTCACCAATCGATGCACCCGCGTGAATGCGGCAGTAGTCGTAGAGGCCGGAGAAGACGGGGCAGTCGGAGAACTCGCCGATGCCGAACTTCGACATGGAGGCTGCGAACTCGTGCATGTTCTCCGGGGTGATTCGGCTCAGGAAATCGATGTAGTCTGACGAGTGGAACTCCTTCATTTCCTCGGCGGTGGCCAGGTGCGGCCTCTGCGAGCACGTTCGGCGAGGGGCGGAGGACACGGCGATCTTGCGCTGCGCTCGGGCAGGCGCACAGCCGGCGACACGCCCCGGGAGCGCCTGGGGGACGCGTGCGCCGCGCAGGGTGCGGCCCTACGCCACGCATGGCGTGCGAGCGCGCGCGCGCGCGCAGGCCCCGCCCCGTCCCCGCAGCACGGCCACTCAAGAGCAGCAGACGAATCACGCGCGAGCGAGGCGGGCCGGCTCCACGGACGCAGCGCAGGTCTCACGTACACCTCCAGCTGGCGGTAGAGGCCGTAGGAGAGCAGCAGGTGGTGCGCGAGCTTCATGCGGACAGGCTTCATGGGGTGGCCGGCGCCGTAGTAGTAGTTCCCGACATCCCCTGCGCGGTCGCCGAGCAGGCGAACAGCGAGCGCGAAGCCAGCGCGATGGCGTGACTTCCGAGGGCACGCCCGCCACCACGGAAGCATCCCGAGGCCACGCCGCGAGGCCTCGCGCGCCGGGCCGTGGCCCTGCTGCCCCAGCCGCGGGGCGCCGCGCGCGGCGTCCGGCGACACCCTTTGCAGCAAAACTCCCTGCCCTCCGGCAGCGCCGCCGCAGCGAACCAAGGAGCCGCAGCCGCCCTGCCAACTCACCCCGGTAGTAGTACGCCACGCGGCGCTTGACCTCAGCCATCGCCGCAAGGCCCCTCGGGAGGAAAGGCCCGCCGCGAGCGGCTGAGTGGGCGATCAGCGGACGACGCCCCGCGGCTCGAATCCTTGCCCGCGCAAGCATTGCAGCTCTGCCGGCCCGTGCGTGGGGGCGGCAATTGCATTGAGCCGCGGCGCCAGCAGGGCGGAAGGCGGCGGGGAATTGTTCCGCATGCGCTGCACGGCCTGAGCTCCCGACAGGGAGCTTGGGGAGGCGGGGCCGTGTTGCGGCACGATACGGCGGCAGAACGCCGCAAGCTCTGGCTGCAGGCGCATCAATTGGCCTTGCTTCGGCAGCGGAGGCTTGCACACTGGCTGACGGCAGGCAGCCCGGAGCCCCGCGCCGTTGTGCCGACGCGGCGGTAGGACACTGCTTGCTTGAGAGGCCGCCACGCACGCGCCGCTCGGCGCTGGCTGAGGCCCGGCGGTCGGCGGCATGTCCGACAGACCCTCGGAGCCGACCCGCCCCAGCAACCCGCACGCAAGGACGATCGACCTACGGAGCATCCCAGCACGCGCGCGTGAGTGGCAGCCCTGGGGGCGCGTGCGTAGCTGCTTGTGGCGCTTGCCTCGCGTGCGGCGTCCTTGGCTCGAGTCAACCTTGCGTTGCGCGGGGCCTCCCACCGCCCGGTGCGCCCGCAGACCCGTCCAAACGCCCGCGACCTGGCCCTTCTCCTCAGCCTTGCAAGCTCATGTGCGGAGCCGACGGGGAGCGGACCCGCGTGGGCCCCGAGGGGGTCTTTGCCGAGCCTGTGGCCGGCGTCCCGCCCGGCAGGCCGGCTGAGGGAGCGTCCTCCCAAGCCGCTCCCAAGGTCGCGCTGTCGGTCGTGCGGCTTCGCCACTCCGGGGCACGCGGCGGGGCCTCGCTGGTCAGCTTTGCCGAGGCCCCGTGGCTCCACAAGGCCGGCGGGGGCGCCGTGCTTCGCCCGGTGCCGTTCCTGCAGCGCAGCGCGTCGAACGGGAGCGACGCCGAGGCGAGCAGGTCGCCCTGCCCGCCGCTGGGGGCTCCGTCGATGGCGATGCCCGGACCACCCGACGCGGCGTGGACCTCGTCGGTGGCCAGCCCGGCCGCGCCGGGCGCGACTGCTCGCTTGGACGTCGCCACCATTGCCACGCCGGCAGCGGTTCGGATGGCGGCGTGGCCAGCCGACGAGCCGGCCCAGCCCCAGCCGATCGCCCCCGCTTCGCACGCTCCCGCCGGCTTCGGCGCCGCTGCGTGGGGGCTGAACACCTCACAGCTGAGCAGGTCAGCCGCCCTCTCCGGGGCCTCCAGCCGATTCTCCGGCTCCGGCAAGCACCAGGCTGCCGACGCGTCCCCCGGCCTCGGGCCCGCGCCGTCGCCAAACCCGTCCCCGCTGTCGCAGCCGGCGTCTGGGCGCTTAGCCCCCGTGCCGATGGACGAGCTGGTCCTCTTCCGGGCGCCTTCGCGCGCGGCCATGACGGCCTCGCGTATGCTGTCCGCTGGACAGGCCAGCCAAGCAAGGCACGGCAGCAGCTCCGACGAGGACGACGACGAGGACGACGATGAGGACGACGTCGACGTCATCGCAGACCGCGAGCTGGACTCTGCTGCCGCCTGCGTGGACCTCCGCCCCGCAGCGGGAGGCCGCCACGGCAGCCCTTCGGCGAGCAGCAGCGCGGCGCTGTGCGCGGGCATGGCGAGCCGCATGGGGGCAACGCCGTCGACCAGCGCCCCGTTCACCGTGTCCATCGCGCTCGGGTCCTCGGCGGCGGAGCAGCCCGCGGGGCGTGCCAGCCCCGTGCATGGCGACGGGCTGGGCGTGTCTGGTTGCGCCAGCGGCATCGCTGGCCGCGGAGCCGCGCGCGCGTGGCCCGCGCGGGACTCGCTCCGCTCCCAATCGGGCCGCAACTCGCCCCCACCCCTTGCCCCCGCTGCGCCCCCGGGGCTCCTGCCCTCTGCGGGCGGCAGGGCGTCTGCGCGCGCGGCCCACGAGCCCTCCGCGGTCCCGGCCTCCCACTCGCTCTGGGGCCAGGGCTTCCGTCCTGCGGCAGCCCTGCCGCCAACTCACTTCGGGCGCGCGGGCACGCCCGACGCCGCCTTGTGGGCGATGGACGCCTCGAGGCAGGCGTCGGGCCGCCCCTTGACGTGGGGCCAGCGAGTCGAGACGGACGAGTCAGCGCTCGCCGCCCGCCTGCGGCTGATGCGCGTCGAGGGCAGCGCCTCGCCGCCCGCCCGGCTCGCGGACAACTGTTGACACTAGCCCTTCGGTGTCGGGCGCATCAAGCCGGTTGCGGCCCGGCCACGGAACCGACAGCTCGACCAACTGAGTGCATGCCATGTTTGCAAGTTTGATTCGCCCTGCGCGTGCTAAAACGGACTGAGTTTGCCTTGAACCGGGCGCTCAACACGCACGCTGCCCCTGCCGAAGCCATGACGTTCCAACGTCTCACGCTCGCCGCAAGTCGTCTCGCAGCCACCAGCCGGGCGTCGTGGAGTCGAGCTTGATGCCCGCGCTCGGCGCGAAGCTGGCCCGCAAGGCGAAGCGCTTGACGGCGCCGAGCTCGGCCAGGCTGGTCTGCGGGTCGGCAGCCGCAGCTTCGGCCGCGGCCGCGGCCGCGGCGGACGAAGAAGAGGAAGTGGGCGAAGACCCGGACGGCAATGCCGACGGCGGCGTGGCTCCCGGGCGCCAAACGACGATAGGCGAGCTCGCGGCGGACAGCTTGCCAATGCCTGGCGCGACCAGCTCCGCGGCTGCCGAGCAAACCGCAGCCACCGGCTCGTCCAGCCTGAAGGTGCCGAACACGCGAGAGCCGTCGTCAAACTCCAGCCGCACGGTGCACGTCTGCCCCTCCTCCGCGCTCGTGCACCGGGCCTCGGCCCGGATGGCCTCCTCCTCCAGCTTCCCGCGCCCGACGGCCGGCCGGCCCAAGTACCGGAAGAGCCCGATCCCGGCCCGCAGCTCGTCGGCAGTGGATGCGCCGCCCGCGCCGAACTTGCTGTCCCCGGCTGCTGACGCAGCGGCCGCCCCTGCTGCCGACCCGGCGCTGGAGAGCGTCGAGAGAGCTGGGCCAAGCGAGGCCTCCACCACGCTCCACGCCCGGTCCAGGCCGGGAGGTGCGGCCATGCCGCGCTCGAGGGCGCCGCGGTACCCGTTGCGGCTAACCGCGGCCATGCGCGCCCGCGCAGCTGCGAGCCGCTCCCGCACGTCCGCGCCGCCTCTGGCGGCTTCAGAGTGGAGCGCGCCGCTCACGTCGCGCGCCGACGCGGGAGGCTTGATCATGCCGGCCTGCACTGCGCGCAGGGCGTCGGAGCCGCGGCTGGAAAGGCTGAGAGCGGGCACGTACGGCAGGATCTCCGCCTCCAGCGACGCGAACGCTTCCGTCACTCCGGCCGGAGCCGCCCCGGCTGGAAGCTCCAACGTGAGCGGCGAGTCCGTCCCAACCACCACAAAGCCCAAGGCGCAGAGCAGCTCCTCGACGCCCCGAATCGGCGGCCCGAGCGCCGCCTGGAGGGCGGGCTTGCTGAGACGGACTCGGCGGAACTTGTCCTCGCTGCGACCCCAATAGCCCGACAGGACCTTGAGCGTCCGCACAGCAGCGAGCAGCTCGCCCGTGTGCAGCTTGTTTGTTTGGTAGAAGAGCTGGATGGCGTTGGCCCACTGGTCCGGCGACGCCTCCGAGCGGCCGGCAGCGGAGGCTGCGGCAGGCGGCTGACTCGACGGTGCCGGCGTTGTCGCCACGCCCCCCGAGGCAGCCGGGCCGTGCACCACCAGCAAATCGCCGGGAGCCAGCTCTTCGACAGATTCCACATGCGCCCCGTCGACGAGGACCGCTGCTGGGGGCGCGCCCATTGAGAACTTGGCCTGCAGTTTGGCCAGCACACTGCTCCACTCCTCCGAGGCCGAGAGCGCCACCCGCTTCTTCACCGACGGCGAGTCGACGTGGGTCGCGTTCACGAGCAGGCGGTCGCTCATGGCCGCCTCTTGCAGCGCTCGGTCCGGCGGAGTGCGAGCGCGGGCGCGGCAAACACTCCCCTGCGGAACTCCGACAGAGCCTGTGCCGTGGCAAACCAAAATTTCGGACGACCGCATCGCGGGCCCTCGGCCGGAAGCCACTGGCGCGGGCGCGAGCCTGCCAACGAGGAAAGGCTCGGTCTTGGACTGCTGCGCGCGGGCTACCCTTGAGCCCTCGGCGCGCCGCAGGGCTTGGAGGCGGCCATGGCAGCGGATTTGTCCCGCGCTGTGAACATCAATGTGGGCGTCATGGGTCACGTGGACAGCGGCAAGACCAGCCTCGTTCGCGCCCTGTCGCAGGTGCTCTCCACGGCCGCGCTGGACAAGCACCCGCAGTCTCGGCAGCGCGGCATCACGATGGACCTCGGCTTTTCGGCCTTCGCGCTTCCCGCCCCCGAGCACCTGAAGAAGCGGCTGCCGCACGTCGAGGCGGTGCAGTACACGCTCGTCGACTGCCCCGGGCACGCGAGCCTGATTCGGACCATCATCGGCGGCTCCCAGATCATCGACATGGTGCTGCTGGTGATCGACGTGACCAAGGGCATCCAAACCCAGACCGCCGAATGCCTCGTGATTGCGGAGGTGACCACAGAGAACCTCATCGTGGTGCTGAACAAGGTGGACATGCTTGAGTCCCTCGCCGGGTCGAAGAAGGCCTCCAAGAAGGGCGCAACCGCCGGCGCCGAGCCGGCCGCCGACGCCGCGGCTCTGCTCGCCAAGGCGACCGGCCGCATCCGAAAGGCGCTCGAGTCGACGCGGTTCGCGGACGCGCCCATGGTGGCGATCAGCGCGGCGCCAGGAGGGGCTGGAAAGTCCGGCGCGGGCGGCAGCGGCTCCAAGGCTGACGGCGCGGCCGCCGCGGACCTTGCCCAGGCGGCCGCCGAGCGCGCCGACGTCAGCGCGCTGCTGGAGGAGCTGCAGCTGCGCGCCCCAGTGCCCAACCGCTCCCCGGGCGGGGCGCTGTTCATGTCCGTGGACCACGGCTTTCAGGTCAAGGGGCACGGGACGGTGCTCACGGGCACAGTGCTGCGGGGCTCGCTGTCGGTGGGCGACGAGGTTGAGGTGCCGGAGATGGGGGAGCGGCGCAAGGTCAAGTCCATCCAGATGTTCCGGCGAGACGTCCGCAGCATCGCGCAGGGAGACCGCGCCGGCTTCGCCGTCTCGTCGCTGGCGGGCGGCAAGCTCGAGCGCGCCGTGGTGTGCTCGCCGGGCACCGTGTCCGCGGTGCGCGTGGCCGTCGCGCTGGTGCGCCGGATTCGCTACTTCAAGGGCGACGTGACCACCGCCAAGACCAGGGTGCACCTCACCGTGGGGCACTCCACCGTGATGGCGCAGGCAGTCTTCTTCGGGGCGCAGGAGCTCGCTGAGGCAGGTGTCGGGCTTGCCACCGCGGTGCGAAGCGACGAGGGTGCTGCCGCAGGCCCTGCCACGGGGGCCGGAGCCGCGGCGGCGGCGGCGGCGGCGGCGGCCGCCGCGCCGACTTCAGCTGGCGGCGACGGCTCGCGCGCCTCGGGCGCCCAGCTGACCCCGACCGGACTGCGCCCCCCGGCCTTGCCGTTTGACTGGGACACGCCCTATGTCTGGCAAGATAGCCTGGTGGGGAAGGTGCGCGTTCCGGGGGCGGGGGCAGGGGCGGACTCGCGATCGGTGAAGGAGCCGTGGCAGTGGGCCTTGCTGCTGCTGGATGCGCCCATTTACTGTCCGCCGGACAGCACTGTCATCGGGTCGCGCCTGGACGCCGACGAGTCGGCGCCCACCTGCCGGCTGGCGTTTGCAGGGCAGCTGCGTGAGGTGGTCGCTCCCGCGGACATGCTGGCTCGGGCAACTGCCCGCGGCCATCCGGCGTCGGCCACCGCCCCGCTCACGAGCGCAGACGCCTCCGCGGCGGCCGCCGCGATGGCAGCGAGCGCCAAGCGCTGCCTCCGCGTCTACCGGCCCAAGGAGCGGACGGGCCAGGTGGAGCGCGTGGCGAGCGGGGAAGCGGCTGCGGGCGGGGCGTGCGAAGTTGTGTGCAAGGGACTCTTCAGCAAGGGCTCCGACGTGACGCGCTTCCTGGGGCTGGAGGTGGGCACTCCGAGCGGGGCGCGCGGCACGCTGGCAGGGGCGTTTGGCAAGAGCGGCAAGGTGCGAGTGAGGCTCTCAGGGGCGCCGGTCGCGGTCGGCGACCCCGTGACCATCGCCATCCGCAAGTACGTGTTCGACCCCGACAAGCGCACAGTGCAGCAGGGGTGACCGCTCGGTGTGTGATTCGCGAGGGATGCGGGCCACGGGGCCCCGCTCCGCTCTGAAAGGACAGCCGTTAGCCTGCCCGCCACGCAACTCCACTCCGTCAGCCGCGCACGCTGGCGCCCACAGCCGCTGCCACCGCCTCCGTGAAGCCCATGTGGGCCGTCTTCACGGTGAGCGTGACCTTGCCCGGCGCAAGCACCTTGCCGTGGATGAGGGCGAGCTGGGTGGTGCCCATGAGCTGGGCGCAGGCGATGCACTCCTGCGCGGCCTCGATCACGTCGATGCCCTTGTGGCGCGCCTTCTCCAGGGCGGCAAGCAGCGCGCGCGCGTTTGAGACGGACACCCCCTCCAGGCTAATGGTCTTGGCCTGCGCGAGCTGCGGCCACTTCGCGCCGAACTCGGGCGTGGTCATGGAGAAGGGGCGCAGCAGGTCGGTGACCGGGATGGGCACATCCACGGAGAGGGCGGCGGCGCCAGGCCGGGCGAGGTTGAGCTTGAGGGATGTCGAGGAGGGGGCGTTGGCAAGGACGAAGGTGATCGCCACGCAGGACGAAGCGCCGGGCGCGATGGGGTGGAAGCCCGCCTGGGCCGCGGAGACCTCCACGCCGGTGCCTGCCGCAAGCGACGGGGTGAGGAAGGGGATGGATGCGGGTGTGAGCGTGATGGGGCTGAGCGCCGCGGACGAGGTGTTGGTGAGGAAGACGAGCACGACGAGGCCCTCCGGGCGGAACGCCTTAGCGACGGACACCGTCACGGCTGCGTCGCCGCCAACGCGCTGCGCCCCCTTTGCGGGCGTCCGCGGGTGGCCTGCGATGGCAGCGGCAGCGCCGGCAGACGCGGCCAGAGACGAGAGGTCGGGCCCTGCAGGCGCGGGCGCGGGGGCAGAGCCGATGCTCATGCCCCCGAACAGGTCGCCGTCGTCCGCGGGGGCGGCGGCGGCGGCCGCCGCGGGGGCCGGCGCGGGCGCTGAGTCGAACCCGCCGCCAAAGAGGTCCGCCATGTCATCGTCCGCGGCAGGCGCCGGGGCGGGGGCTGCCGGCTTGGGGGCGGACACCGCGACCGCTGGGGCGGGGGCCGGGGCAGCAGCTGGGGCGGCCGCTGGCGCTGGCGCTGGCGCCGCGTCGCCACGAGGGCGGGTGCGGCGAGCGCGGGCGCCGCCGCCAGCGCGAGAGCTGGAGCCGAACCGCCCGGACCCGGCCCCCGGGATGCCCTGGAAGAGGGCCTGCGCTGCAAGCTCCTCCGCAGTCGGCTCGCGAGGCGCCGGGGGCGCCGCAGCCACGCGGGAGGCGCCCGGGCCGGACGAGGCGCCGAGCGCCTCGCGCAGGCCTGCGAGAGAGGTGGTGGCCCGCGGACGCTCGACGGGCTGAGCGCCCGCTGCCGCCGGCGCGGCCCCGGTCGCCGAGCCGGGCTGCCCCGGCAGCGTGCCTGGGAAGCCGGCGGCGGGCGCTGCGGCAGCCGGGGCCGGCGCGGGCGCGGGCTTGCGGCCCCACTGGCCCTTCTGTCCCCACGGCCCCGCAGCGGCCGAGAGGCCGCCGCCTGCGGGAGCCTGCAGCCCGCCGGGGCCCGCGGTCTCGCCTGCCCCGCTGGACGGCCCGGCCTCGGGCATGTGCGTGCCAGCGTCGGGGGTGGCGTAGGCTGAGAAGCGGAGCGCGTGGCTGGCTGCGGCGGCGGCTGCCTCTGCCTCGGCAGCGGCCATGTCAGCCGGCTTCTCGTAGGCCTGGGCGCCCGCGGCCAGGGCCTCCTCGACGTACGAGTCGAGGAAGGCGAGGCCCTCGTCCCCCTCCATCTCCACGTCCTCGCAGGAGGCGTCCACGGGCATCACAGCGCGCATCATGTCCAGGCGGGAGGCGAGGACGCGGAACTCGGCGCAGCGCTGCGCGAGGTCGACGTCCTTGGAGGCACCGAAGCTGTCCATGAGCTGCTGGGCCGATGGCACGACGGCGCCGACCTGCGCCGTGAGCTTGGCCGCGGCGCTGATGGCGTACCCGCGCGTGACCTTGTTGAGGCCGGCGCGCCCGGCCAGGGAGCAGATCTTGTCGCACATGGCCGGCAGCTCCATGCTCTCGGCGAGGTACCCGTACTCGCCCAGCACCCAGAAGAGGGTCTGCAGGAGCATGTCCGGCAGCCCCGGGCGGTCGATGAGCTCCAGGTAGGTCTCCACAACGTCGGTGCGCATCTCGTTGTCGGCCTCCTCGTCCTCGTCGTCGCCGCCCTCGGCGATGAGGCGCATCACCGAGGACGCGGTGGAGGACTTGACGAGGTCGCCGCCGAGCTCGAAGACCTGGGTCATGACCTGGACGTACCAGGTGGTGGAGGGAGCGAAGCGCTCGGCCACCTCGGAGATGCGGTCCACGAGGTCCTGGCGAAGGAAGACATCGACTGCGTCGCGCAGGTTGGCCACGAGGCGGTCGACGATGACCTCCACGTTGGCGGGGTTGGTCATGCGGAAGAGCAGGTCGAGGGTCTTGCGCTTGAGGGTGTCGTCGGGGTCCTCAAGGCACCGCATCACGGCCATCTGGTGCTTGGTGGCGTACTGCGGGTGGTCCTTGACGATGGCGGCCAGGCTGGTGATGCCAAGGTAGCGCAGGTTGTGGTTGTCGGACGAGATGAAGCGCGAGATGCAAGCAGCGGCCTCGTCGAGGAGCGTGGTGTTGGGGTAGATGCAGGTGATGGTGCGCACCGTCTCGTACAGCACGGCGAAGCCCACGTTCAGGCCAGAGTCCGCGCGAGTCATGCAGCTGAGCAGGACCTCGTACATCTGCTCCGACGCCTTCTGGTCGGCGTGGCCGAGCGTGGCGAGCAGGCGGAGCAGCTTCATCTGGATCCAAGGCGCGGGCATGCGGTGGTAGCTAAAGTCCCGCGGCAGGCGGCCCTCGGAGACCTGCTTGAGGATGCTAACGAAGGACGGCACCAGGTCCTTGTTGGCCGCCGGATTCGCGCGCACGAGCTCGTCGTACACGTGCAAGGAGGCGGCCATGACCGCCGGGTTGCGGTCGCACAGCGCGCGGCGGAACTTCTCGTCGTAGTCCGCGACGGAGGCCGGGTCCAGCTGCAGGAACCGGTGCAGCAGCATCACCGTCTTCTTGCGGACAATCTCCTTCTCGTGCGTGAGCAGCTTGTCTGCGTCGCCGAGCACGGCGCCAATCATGTCCTTGGTGATGAGCTTGCAGGCCGCCGTGAGCGCGAAGCAGATCTCCAGGATGTTGGCAGACTGCATGTCCTTTTGCAGCCGAGAAACGAGCATCATGCGCAGCGGCTGGTCCGGCGCGAAGCACAAGCTCGCGCACAGATACCCAACTCGCTTCTCCACCAGGTTTCCGGCCGCCACCATTTCTAGAGCCTTCACGTAGCCAAAGGACGCATCGTGGCCAAGCATCTCAGCATAGATCAGGCGGACCAGGAACTCCTTGGTCGTCCGCTGCGGCAGGGCGGGGGGGAACGAGGCGGAACGCTCTCGGGGAAGCTGCTGCAGCCAGCGTCCGCGCTCCAAGCCCCTCGAGCGAGGCCCGCCGCTGAGGCACGCATGCGGGCCAGCGCCGCTGCGCAGGCGCGCACCGGGCTGGGCCACCTCACCTTGTCCATCTTGCTGGACTTGGTCTTCTCCCGGAGGCGCGTGACCTCATCGGTGATGATGCGGTCCTCCTCCTGCAAGGCTCGAGACACCGGGAGAACAAAGCGCGGGGGGGCGAAGAGGTTGCGGGCAGCGGCACGACGTGGCGTGGCGAGTGAGACACCGGGGAGGAGCGGCCCTCGCGGGGGCTGGGGGCTCCGGGCGCCGCCTGGAGCGCGAGCGGGAGCGCCGCGTGTTGATGTTGGCGCGTGGAGCCGCCGGGCGCGCCGCCGGCCGGGCCGCAGCCCGCTCACCTGCTTGGACTTGGACTCCCCGATGGTTTTGATGAGCTCGAAGAACTCGCGCGTGAGGTGAGAGCCAGCCATGGTCGCCGGCCCAGCGAGTGACCGGCGCCGCGCGGGCCGGATGCTTGGGGCGGGCGCCGATCGAGCAGCAGATCTCTGCCCTCCCGGCGAGTCGCTCGGTCTGCAGGGCGCTCGGCTTCGCGCCCGCGCGCCGCCCACAGGACGCCTAGGGCCGGTCCCCAGCAACAAGTCCCGCGCAGGATGATGAAGCGCATGTTTTACGAGGCCGGCCGCGCCATGCGCGAGGCCGGGACCGCGCTGGACCGCGTGGGCCTCGACGTGATGGCCAAGCCTATCTTCAAGGAGCCCTGTGAGCCGCCAGCGCCCGCCCCGCCGCGCCGGCGGGGTGCCAGTACGCGGAATGCACTGTTGGCAACGGCTTGGTGCAGGTTTGGGGGGGTGCTTGCCGGTCCCGGGCGGCAGGGAGCGGGTGGCGGTTCCAGGCGGCCGGCTGCCCGGCAGCGGGCTCCCGCATCGCGGCGCCGCGCCGCGGCCCGGGCTCCCGCAGGCCCGCCGCGCCCCCGGCGCGGGCGGCGCTTCGGGGTGCCCCTCTCTGCCTGGCGGCTCAGTGCGCTGCGCCCCGGGGAGCGCTGGCACCGCGGCCTCCTCTAGCCGCAGCGCGGCTGAGGCGTCGGCCGCCACCAGCGCCCTCTTTGCGCCGCACGCCCGCCGGCTCGGCGCTGCGAACGGCCACCGCCAGGCCGCCGACCCCCGGCATGGATTCGAGATGCGCATGGCCCCTTGCCCCAGCGGGGGGCGGGCGCTCCGAGCGCTTGCCGCCGCAGGCGCGCTCGCGAGGCTTTTGGCACAAACCTGGCGCGCCTGCTTTCGCACCCAGCCCGAGCGCGGCGCGCCCCCCATGCCTCGCCCGCCCTCGCCCGCGCGACGCCCGCCGCCCTCGCAGTTGCCCGGCACCGCCCGGTGATGAACCTGTTCGACAAGCACCCCGTCACCGACCCCAGCGTGTTCGTCGCCCCCAACGCCACGGTTGTCGGCAACGTGACCATCGCCCACAAGTCCAACGTCTGGTACGGCGCCGTCGTGCGCGGTGAGACCGGCCAAGCGTTGCAGCGCGGCTGCGGCCACACGCTGCGCTCTCGCAGCGTCCGGCCAGATCGCGGCCCGGGCGCGCTTTTCAGCGCGCGAAACTGGTAGATGCTGCTGGCGCCGACCCGCCCCCGCTGCCTCGCCCCCGCTGCCTCGCCCCCCCTCCCCTCGCCCGCCCGCAGGCGACCAGGCCCGCGTGGAGATCGGCGGCTACACTAACATCCAGGACCGCGCTGTTGTGACGACGGCCAAGGAGGTGGAGGGCCAGAGCTCCGGCGTGACCAAGATCGGAAGCCACGTCACCGTCTGCCCCGGCGCCGTGCTGCGCTCGTGCGTGGTGGAGGGCCACAACCGCATCGGCGCCGGCGCCGTCGTCAACGACGGTGCGCTCGTTGAGGAGTTTGCCATCGTCGCCGACGGCGCCGTGGTGCACCCGGGCCGCCGCATCCCCGGCGGACAGCTCTGGGCCGGCAACCCCGCCGAGTTCGTGCGCAACCTCACCAAGGAGGAGATGGCCGCGCTTGAGATCGATGCTGAGGCCGCCTCCAGCTTGGCCGAGGAGCACGCAGCCGAGTTTTTGCCCACAAGCGCCGTTCACCTCGACGCCGAGAAGACTGCGTGAGCAGCCAGCCCTGCCCTCCGTCCTCCTTCTCTCTCCCCTCGTTCCCCCTTCCCCGGGCGGGCTCGCCCGTACCCGGGGCGGCGGCGCACGCGCGCGCAGATCTGTGAGTGCGTGCGTGCATGCGCGTGTGTCGACGACTCAGCAACAGGAAAGTCAGTTGCTGCCCCCCATGCTTGCCCCACAATGCGCACTCGTCAGCGATGTTGCGCACGCACATGCATCTGCGCCTGCAGCGTAGCTTGCAGCGGCGCCCTTCGTGGATACCAACTGCGCGAAGGCCGTGCCGCTGGCCAGGCACCTACTCCTCACGCGAAGCGTCGTGGCTGCCGCTTCCACCGGCATCGCCATCACCGCCGTCGCCGCTCCGGGCAGCCTTGCCGTCAGCGGGGTCCGAGCCCGCCGCGGCCTCGGCCTGGAGCAGGTAGGCTCGCCTCTCCGCGTTGCGGAACAGCGACGACCGGTCTTTGCGCGGCACCCGGAGCCCGCTCTTGCGCATCAGCGCCACCAGGAAGTCGTTGTGCGTGCACACGCCGATGCGCCGCTCCGGCCTCTGCATCAGCGCACCAAGGAACCGCGCCGCCCTGGCCGCCAAGTCGTGCTGGCTTTCGCGCTCCTCCCGCCACAGCGTGTCCTCCTCGGTGAGCAGCCCGTCCAAGTTGACGCCGGGGAAGTCCGCCCGCAGCTCGGCTTTGGATCGACGCTTGTCGCACGGGTGCGACCCCAAGCGCTCGCGCAAGTCTTCCACGGCCTCGAACGGTGGCGAGGCGTCGCCAGCGGGGAACGCCAGCAGCCCGGTGTGGATCGCGCGGGAGAGCGGCGACACAAGCACCACTTCGACCCGGTTCGCCTCCAGCAACAGCTCAGGGCCCAGGGCCGCGGCTTGTGCCTCGCCGGTGTCGGTCAGACTGCGGGGGCGCGTCCAGCTCCGACGCACACGAGAATGGCATCCGCACTCGACGCCAACACGCCTCGCTGCATGCCCACTGGCTGTCACTCACCGCGCATCCAGCCACGCCCAGTTGCTGTACTCTTCGTCGGTGCCAGCCTCAGTCCGCGCTTTGTTATGAGTTCCTGCGCGCCGCGAGCAACTCATCCAATCGCTGCCTTGCAGGTTCGCTCGCCTCCGCAGGCCATGCTATCCTCCCCCCCCTCGCCCTGGCGACCGGCATGCGCGCAGAAGCTCACCTTCAGCGTGACGAATAAAGTGCACGACTCGTGCGCCTGGTGGCACCCCCTCGGCGCCTGCGACCGGGCTGAGACGGGATGCCCTCACAGCCACGGGCGCGGCTGAAGCGCCCGCCGCAAGACCTGCAACCGAGGACGCGCTCGCCATAAGGCGATGCGGCGCGCTGCGGTGCGGCACCGGCCCCGAGCAGCCAGCGCCCCTGGTTGTTGCTGCCGCCACGACAAGTCACCCGCTCGGCTCTGCTGGATCCCGGCCGCCGCTGCCCGCTCGCGCTCCAGCGGCCCCGGGGCGCTCCTGGTGCGGCCCGGGCTGCGGGTTCCCGAGCCCTGGGTACGTTGTGGGCGCTCTCCGTGACCGTTGGCTGCCGGGAAGGAGCAGGTCAGGGCCGCGTGCCGCCTTTTGCGACGGCAATTGCAGTTGGCTGTCGCCGGCTCGAAATTTTGCTGGCGGGCCTTCCGCTCGATCTGCCAAAGCGCGCACTCGCCCATCGTCCGCAAGAGCATGCGCGCGGTGCTGACGCTCCTCGCAGCAGCAGCACTTGCTGCTACGGCTGCCGCCGCCTCAGGCGTTTGCAACGCCCACTTTGGCCCTGCAACGGGGGTGGCCGACGAGGACGCGACCGTGAGTTGCCGCAAAGCGATGCCCCCCCGCCACCCAGGTTCTATGGACGCGCCGCATTTCACGTTGCTTCCAAGACGGCTGTCTCACGCGCTTTCAGGGCTTCCTGGCCCTTTGATCCGTGAGCGACCGCTGCCCGTCGCAGGCCGTGTTCCTCACCGACGCTGCCAAGTCGGACGGGGCAGTTTGCCTCGACGGCACCCCCGGCGCGTACTACTTCCGCCCCGGCCTGCCAGGCGTGAACAAGTGGTACATCCACCACCAGGGCGGAGGGTGGTGCGAATCGCCGGAGGACTGCCTGGGCCGCTCCAAGACGAACCTGGGATCGAGCTCCAAGTACCCCGCCAAGGCGTCGCTCGGCGGCGGCTACTTCAGCCAAGACCCCAAGGAGAACCCGATGATGGCCACATGGAACATGGTCTTCATCCGCTACTGCGACGGCGGATCCTTCAGCGGGTCCAACTTCACCACGCTCAACGTGGACGGCACCCGTCTGTACCTGCGTGGCCACCACATCCTCCAGGCTGTGATGGCGGACCTTCAGACGCGCGACATCGGCAAGGCAACCGACGTCGTGATCAGCGGCTGCTCGGCGGGCGGCCTGGCCACCTACCTCCACGTCGATGAGTGGCGCTCGCAGCTCTCGCAGGCGACCAAGGTCGTGGGCCTGCCTGACAGCGGCTTCTTCCTCGACGTGGAGGACCCGATTGCAAGCGAGCAGCTCGGCGAGACGACCCCGGGAAACTACCACGACGGCCTGCGCTGGGTATTCCAGGCGCAAAACGCCTCGTCGGGCGTGAACCAGGACTGCATCGAGGCCCACAGGAGCACCGGGGACACGTGGATGTGCATGTTTGCGGAGCACACGGCCCCGCACATCAAGACACCGGTCTTTGCGCTCCAGTCCAAGTACGACAGCTGGCAGTCGGACCACGTCCTGTCCACCAAGACGGACGCCATGATGAACGCGCTCGGCGCCAACATCACATCGAGGCTGCAGGCAAACCTGCTCAGCAACCCCCACAACGGCGCCTTCCTCGACGGATGCTATCACCACTGCGGCAGGTGGGGCGAGATCCTCCCCATCGACGGCGACGAGCAGTCCACCGCGTTCCTCAAATTCTACTACGGCATCACCGAGCAGACGTTCTGGAACCAGGACGTCACCTACCCCTGCGACAAGTGCTGCATCTGAGACGCGCGGAGTCGCTGTGGCATACCCGGGCTGCGCTGGCGCGCCAGGGCCCACCTCGTGCATGAGTGCGCGCGTGCTGCAGCCCGCGCATCGGGCATGCGCTGCGCGCTGTCTGGCTCGCTCCCACCCTCCACCCTCAGCACACACACACACGCTTGCGCACACGCACCTGTTGGTCGTGGTCAGCGCCGGCAGCCGGGAGCTCCCACGCTCGGCGGGCCGCACACGGATCCGCGCCCACCTCAAGCATCTCCCCTCGTCGCTGCTGAGACTCCACGCCGGGACCGCGTCGAGCGCGGCGCGGTGGCATCGTTGCGGTACCGCCGCGCCGACCCGCTGCGACTCCGTGGCGGCACACGGGCCTCGGGCGCGGAGTGACCGGCAAGGCTCCCCGGCCGAGGTGGCCCGCCAGCGCCCAGGCCGGCCGCCCAGGCCACTCCCTGCCCAGCCGGCCTGAGGGGCTCAGGGGGAGCGCCGCGGGTCGCCACCACCCGCGCGCCGGAGCGGTCGACGGCTCGAGACACCAGCGGGCCTCGGCGAGTGCGGGCCGTTTCCGGCGCCAGGGCTTGACTCGACCGCAGCCGCCGCTCCGATGCGCGCAGCACCACTTCGCTGCGGGCAGAACGCGAAGACGCCACAGACGCAGTGCCGTCTGCTGCTCGTCGCGCGTACCGCCGAGACGGCAGTGCGTTGAGCACCGGGGCAGGCGCAGCACGAGCCGACGCCTGCCGCTGGGCCCTGTTCGGCCCTTCCCCGGGTGCCGCCGGCTGGCTGAAGAGGTCTTTGCTCCCGCCCTTGTCCCCAGGCGACTCCGCTGACCACGTCGACCCCATGCTGAAGTCGAGGTCGGTGGTCCCGTCGGCGAACCGGCGGGCCTCAGTCGATGCCCGCGCCCGTGCCACCATCTCGCGCGTGGCTGCGATCACCTCTTGGAGTCCGCGCCGGGCCCTGTCCTCGGGCCGAGTCGCCGGTGCTTGCGCGGCGCCCCGTTGCGGCAGGGGGGCTGCTTCTCGGCCAGGCAGCGACCCCGTCACATGCCCAGCATCGGCCGCCGCAGGCGCACCGCCGCTGCGGTGGTCCGCCGCCGGGGCCCCAAAGCCTGAACGCGCAGTCGCCGTCGGCTCTGGCGTGCGAAGCGTCTCAGCGAGGGGAGACCCCCAGCGAACCCGCGCCCCGCCGTTCGCCGTGCCCGCCTCTGCGGGTGCCGCCGCGACAGGCTGCCCCTGCATCCGGCGCATACGACGAAATGCGCGCGCGTAGCCAGTGCTCTCGATGCTGCTCGACATGCGCGCCCGCTCTGCGGAGGGGCCGCCGTCGCTCGGAGACGCGCCGCGCCTCCCGGCTTCGCTGCCGCTCTCTGGACCCCCGCCGCTCGGCTTGCCGCCGCGGGGCCGACCTGCGCCCGCGGGCCGCCGCTCGCCGCTGCCAGCCCCCGCCGCGTGCAATGGAAGGCGGCCCGTCGCGCCCGGGCGCGCCATTCGGAGCACGGCCGCCTCCGCGTCGCTCTCATCGGACGAGCTCCCCCAGGACGTCGCCCCCTCTGGTGCCGCGAGGGCTCGCCCAGAGGGCGCTTCGGCTGCCACGGCCCTGGCCAGCGACGATATGCCCCCCAGTCGCTCGGTGCGGTCCAAGGCGGCCCCGGACCGCCCGCCAGCCGTCGTTCTCCCGCGCCCCGCTGGCCCGGCAGAGCCCTTGTTGCGGCCCGCCCCCGCCGGCGCGGCGCGGCCGTCCAACCGCTCTGAACCGCCCCGCAAGTCGTGGGGACACTGGGCCGCGCCATACGAGCCCGCCACCCGTTCGTCTGCCACGCTCTCGCCGCCGCCGACGCCACCGCCGCCACCGCTCGCTGGCGTGGCGCTTCCGTCCGCCTCCAGCACAGCCTCGCCCAGCCCCGCTCGCTGCACCGCCCGGTCGACCAGCACCTCCCTGCGATCGATGAAGCCTCCCGGCCTCGCGGTCGATGCTGCAACCATGCTTGTCGACGACGCACGGCCTGGCTTGGAAGCGCCTTCGGCTGGAGAGGCGACTTCGCCAGCGCCCTCGTCGGCTGCTTCCCTTTCATTGCCGCTGCCGGCGCGCCTGCCCTGTCGGCCAAGCATCGCTTCGGCGTGCGCAACAGTGCTGCCGGCAGCTGGCCGCGCAGCCTCTGCCGCTCGGCGCCGATCCGTCCCTGGGTCCTCGCGCGCCCGCCCGCCGGCCCGACCTGGACGTCCCCCGCGCTGGGTGGGCGCCGCTGACACCGTGGCTCCAGCTGGGCCCTCGCCCGCCCTGCCGCTGTGCGGCCGCCCGCGACTCGAGCTGCGGGAGCGACTCGGCCCGCGCACGGGCCCCCGCAGCGTGCCGAGCACAGCCCCGCTCGCGGAGCCTGGCACGCTGAGCTGCTGGCGGCCGCTCCCAGAGGACCGTGGCGAGGCGCGTCGCTTTGCGGCCCTCCCTGGTGCCGCGGCACTGCTGCTCCGCCCTGGCCCCGCTGGGCGCGCGGGGGACGCAGCTCGCCGGTGACCGTTGGACGAGCTGCGAGTGTGAGGAACTTCGGCCGGCCCGGCCGCAGCCAGCCCAGCCGACGCAGCACCATCGCCAGTCGGGTGGAGGGCCTCCGCACGGCGCGCAATGGGGCCAACCGCGTCTGAGGGGGACGCTGCCGCTGACACAGGCCCGCGCCGCGGGCGGCTCCCCAGGGCACCTGTTCCCGTGGGGCGGGCAAGGCCAGCGCGGCGCGCGGCTCCGGGGCCTGCCTCGCCTGCTCGCCGCGCTGCCGCGGGTCGTCGGGCACCGGAGTCCGATTCCCGATCTGGAGCGCCGGCAAACTGGCCGGGCGGCCCGCCGGGGACGCTCGCGGCTGGTCCCCGGGCAGCCGCCGCCGCCGCCGCCGCCGCCGCCTGCCCCTGCTCCCCAGTGGCGGCCGCAACCGGAGCCCCAGCCCTCGGGGCGTCGGGTGCCGCCAGCGCCGCCCTGCCCTGCGGCGCATGGGCTCGGCGGCGATCAGCCCCGGCCCGCCTTGCGTGCCTAGCGCCGTCCTCTGCCGTGGCAGCCACCGCCCGCCTGGCCGCCTCTCTGGCAGCTGTGCGGTTGGCGGAGGTGGGGCGCTCCACTCGGGAGAGCTCTGCCTCCAGGCGGCCGAGGCTCGCCTCCAGCATCTCGTCGGGATCTGGCGACGCGGCTCGGCGCCGCGGTGGAGGGGCGTGCGTCGAGAACTGCTGCCGGGGTGCCGGTTGCCTCGGTCTGGCACCCGCGACCACACCGTCGGAGGGGAGGGAAGGGCCGCGGACGACGTCATCCCCGACGCGGCCGTCGTCCCGCCGGGAGCCGTCTGCGTGAGTCAGGCCCTGCTCCACGTCGTGCCCGAACAGGAGAGCGGAGCCGGCGCCCGAGACTCCCCTGCGTGAGCCTTGGGGTGGCCCGCTCGTCGCGGCCTCCCTCGTCCTGGCTGGCACGCTCACTGCAAAGGCGGCCGGCCGCTCGGAGCCCTGCCGCGCGGGACTGAGCGGGTGCGCGCTCTCTGCGGACCCGCCATTGCTCGGCCTGCTGCCGCTGCCGCGGCCACGCGTGCCGTCATCGCGAGCGGACGCGGCATCGGCCCTCCAGCGCACGCGCGCACGGCGCACCGGGCCGGGGTGCTGGCTGGCTGCCGTTGCCAGCGGGGCGTTCGCAAGGCGCAGCGCGTCCGCCAGGGCACCGCCTGCGGGCGTGATCACGGGCCCCGACAGGCTAAGATCGCTGCCCAGCAGCAGCGCCCTTGCCTCGGCGCCGCCTAGGTGCTGGCCGCTCATGCAGCTGCAGCGGCGGCCGCAGTGCCAGAGTTGCCGAACTACGAAGCGGGCCTCTTCCCCCCGCACTGCTCCCTAAACGAGCAGCGCAGCAGGCCTCGTCCGCCTGGAACGCGGACCGGTTTCCCCTCCGAGTGCGTGGTGGAAAAGGCCGCGCCGAGTGCGCGGCAACGGCTGCAAACCTAGCCCCCGGCGCAAACGCAAACACTAATTTCTGAAAAACTCTACCCGCTCAATCAAGCCGAACTCAAGGTACGCGCCAAGTCGCCCTCGAACGTCTCGTCAAGGGCCGCCCGCTCCGCGTCTGTGTCAGAGAGGTCCTCGTGCCGCAGTCCGAGCTCGTCCGGGTGCTGGCGCTCTGCGGCGGCCTTGTCGCCGGCGCTGTCGCCCGCAGCGCCAGCTCGCTGTCGGGTCTTCGCCCTCGCCATGTTGTAGCCGAGCACCCCCGTGACGGCCAGGAGCATGCCCGCAACGTTGAAGGCAGTGGCAGATGACCCAAAGAACGCAATGGATGCCGCCATGGTAGACAGGCGCTTCATCGTGTTGGTGATGGTGAAGGACAAGTGCGACATCATGGTCAGCACCACGTAGCAGGTGAGCGATGACACGTGCACGATGCAGGCGCAAGCAAGCACGGGCATAGCCATCGCGGCCGCGTCCTCGCTGCGGCCCGCGGTGACGGAAGCACAGGCGGCACGACGAGCGCGTTGGAGCACCGGGCAGGACGCAACCGCGCCATCCGGAGCCACGGGCGAGCAGGCGCGCAGGCGGCCTCGCGACAAGCACGTCTCTCACAAGCTGACGAGTGGTCCCTCCACAAAGGCGTCCCCCCCCGACACCAGTACAGACAGCGCCGAGAGCGAGACCACGGCCGCTGTGCTGACCAAGCCCACGAGAAAGTGCAGCTGAAAGAACCCCATGGCCCGGCCGGCCATCACGCGCTTGATAATGATCTTCTCTAGGACCCTGAACGCTGCCGAGAGAGTCGCGAGGAAGAACCCGTAGTGCTGCGGCGGGCGGGGCGGCAAGCTGGTGGCGGGGGGGGGACGGGGGGTGGACGCCGGATTCGGAGCAGGCAGCGGGTCTTGCGGCGGGCGGCAACGAGCCTTCGACTGCCAGCGCAAGCAGGCGGGGTGGCGACGCGGGCACGAGAGCGAGCCCGTGCAGCGCGCGGAGCGGGCCGACCCACCGTGTACGACGCCTCCCCGAAGGACGCCATGAACACCCCAGACACGACGGGGATGAGCGAGAGGTTGACCAGCAGGGGCTGGAACTCCCAGAAGACGGACGCGCTGATGACCACGTTGATAACCGGCTCAAGGGACTTGGCGGCGTGTGCGAGGGAGACGCTGGCCGTCTGGTACGACATGAACGTGGTGAGTCGGCCGAGGAGCACGCACATGGCGACAGGGACAAGGCTCTTCACCGTGGAAAGCAGCCCGGCCCCGTCTTCCACCATGGAAACGGCGCGTCCGCACGCTACGGTCTTGCCGGTCACCAGGAAGGCGTCCCTCTGTCCGGGGCCGGCCGTCGCAGCCGGAGACAGGGCAAGGATGGCAGCGGCTGCGACCGAAGCACGCACGCACGCACGCACGCAAGCAGAGGAGGGGGAGAGCACGTTGGGGGGCGGGGGTTGCACAGAGGGAGTTCAAGCAGTCGAGGGTCGGGGCACGAGCTGCCGGCAGAGTGGAGCTTGGCCTGCCGGGCGAGTGCGACGACGTGACATGGAGCTGCACTCACCGTCAAGCGCAAGCGAGACGACGCTTTGCACCAGGGTAAGCAGCGCCGGAGAGAGCTGCATGTCGTGCACCACGATCTTGTTTCCAATGGAACCCATGGAGCTGGCAAAGTAGTAGACCGCGACCCAGCACAGGACCTGCGAACCACGCGCAGCTTTGTTGCACCCATTTTCCGTGTGTTCACTCTCCGTGGGAGGCGCGCGGCGAGCCGCAAGGGCCTTGCGGCCCACGCAGCAAGCGAGTGCCCGCGGCTTCGCCCGGTAGGTGGGCCAGGCCTGGGCCTGCCTGGGCCGCACTCACCATGGGAAGCGACGGCAAGGCCTCGCCGGGCTGGCGAGCGGCGCCATTCTGCGGCTGGGCCTTGGGCTCGGTCGCCGCGCCACGCCTGCCGAGCTCGGCCATGCGCTCGCGCAGGTGGCCCACTTTGTCGCGCCGGGGACCGGCCGACCTTCCGCCTGTGCCGGCCGCGCGCTGTTGCCGTGCGCAGCTCTGCAGACGTAAAAACGTGGCACGACAGATCCGAACGTTGACCCGTCCCCACCGCCAACGGCAGCAGCCGGGGCACTCTCCGGAAGGTTTGCACCGCGTCCGGTCCTTGCCTCGCTCCCTTCACGCTTGCGTCAAGGCCCCGAGCAGCCTGCGCACTGCATCGGCGCGCAGTCAATATTGGCCCCGACGCAAGCATGCAATTGCAATGTGGCCACTCGCCCGCTTGGGCGGCATGGCAAGCAAGGCGCTTCGCAGGTTGCCGAGGGACTGGCTTCCTGAGCGCGGATTCGATGCGCTCGAGGCGTTCTTGGGGAGCCAGGCCACGTGCGGCGACTTGATCGAGGCACTGCCAGACGCGATGTGCATTGCGGACGTTGCAGGCGTCTCGTGGCCTGTGGCAGCGGACCTGCTGGACCGAGTGGCTGCCCTGGTGACTCCTCTACCGCAGCCGGTGAGTGCCAGGGTGCCCACTGGCCGACAGGAAAAGTGCGCCCATGGATTGACTGCGCGGGGTCCAGTTCGAACCGAGTTTGGCGCCTGCCGTTCGTGATGCCGCGCGCAGGCCTCTTCCTTGCTGGCAAGTCGAACGAGGGGTGCGGCTGGTGCGGCAGCGTGCCTGCCTACAGGGCTGCGGGACCTCGACCATGCCCTGGGGGGCGGCCTTGGCGCTGGGAGCATCATCGAGGCCGTGGGCGAGACTGGCGTGGGAAAGTCGCAGCTCGCCATGAGCATGGCTGCCCGGGCCCCCCTGCCAGCCGTGCGTGGCGGACTTGGGGGCGGGGTCTTGTTTGTCGACACTGAGGGGAAGTTCTCGCCCAGCCGGCTCTGCGAAATCGCGACCAACCTGGACGCAGTTGTGGGTGATCCCGTCCAGGCCGAAGCTCGCGTGGCTGCCGTGCTGGAAGCAGTCACGGTGATGCGCGCGACCAACTCGCGGGAACTCCGAGCGATTATGGAAGACCTAGAAGCCATCGTGGCCCGCAGCAAAGTGCGGCTCGTCGTGGTGGACTCCGTCGCGGCCCTGGCGCGACGGGACTTTGACCAGTCGTCGCTCAGGGAGCGCCAGGGCGAGCTGTCTCGCATCGCATCCCTCCTCAAGTCGGTGGCTGAGGCGTACGGCCTGGTGGTGCTGGTGACGAACCAAGTTGCGGGCCGGCTGTCTCCAGAGGAGGCAGGGCCAATGCCAGGCGGCACGGTCCGACCTGCGCTAGGAAACACGTGGTCGCACTGCGTCAACACCCGGCTAGTGCTGCAGCACCTGCCGGCGTCCGTCGTCGCGCTGCCGCCTGCTGGAGCCGCTGCAGGGCCGTTTGCGGCGGCGCTTCACGCAGCTGCCGAGGGGGGCGTCAGGACGGTGTCAGTGGCCAAGTCGCCCGTTGCCCCCAACGCAACGGATGTCTACGTGATCGGCGCCGCAGGAATCACGCCGCTTCCGGCTGGCACGCGCTTCGAGGGGGGCGGGGGAGCCACTGAAGCTGCCGGAGCTGCCCTGGGGTCAGCCTGGGCGTCTGTGTCCGCGTCAGCTGCCGCTGACTCGCTGGCCGGAACTGGTATTCGCGACCGCATCGCGGAGGTGGCAGCGCCCTCTGAATCGCCAGCGGGCAGCCGCGCGGCTGCAGAAGACGCAGACGTGTTCGACGGATTGACTGAGGCCGAGCTGGCGGCACTTGAGGCGTAAGTCTTTGTATTGTTGTTTGCATTTGTTCGTCTTCGTCTCTCCCACGTGCGTGTGTGTGTGTGTGTGAGGTCCACCTGATGCATGGTATAGGGTGAGCGTGGTGTCCCCCCGCGCGCTCGAACAACGCAAGGGCACGACAGGGTCGAACGACTGCTGCGCCAGCACGCGCGTGACTGGGCGCACTGTTGCCGTGGCAGCAACGAGGTGTTGTCCAGCAAAAGCAGGTGCGGTCGGGGACTGGAGTGAGTGCGAGCTGCAGAGCGAGTGGCGCGCAGGTCTCAGATTCGCGACGCCGCGGTCTGCAGAACTCTGATCAAGACGACACGAAGGCACGCAGCTGATCGCACGAAAACGTCTGCAACAACGGCATGACCGGCCAAGACCCTCTAGGACCACAAGGCCACTGCCGTGCGGGGCACGCAGTCACCGGCGCTCCATGCGGGCGAGCGCCTGCGCCATGGAGACCTCTTCCTGCTTCCCCTGCTCCTCCTCGCGCTGCTGCCAGCGACCCTTGGCCGCCGCGCCGAACATGCCGATGCCTGCGCTTGCGCGCGCCTTTTCCCGCTCGATCTGCGAGTCCAGCGTGTTTGCCTCCATCACGGGGACCGCCACGTCGATTTGCAGCCAAAGGAACCCCATGAAGGCGGCGTGGACGCCTGCGACGCCGAGTCCGACAATCATGTTCCGGAGCGTTTGCCTCGGGCTCTGCGGCGCAGTCAAGGAGGCGCCACTGGATGCCTTTGCGTCGCAGGCAGTAGCAGCACACTGGATGCTCAGCCGTGGGCCGTCTTGCGACGGAGCCGCAGCGATCCCACGCCTTCAGGGCAGCGGAAGCCGAAGCAGCTGACCACGTGCCACGAGTGCGACTGCCGCCCCTTTGGTTCGGAACTGGGCACGCCGCATGCCCGCCCCGCCACGAAGCCCGCCGCGAGGCACGAATGGGCGACGGCCAGCTCACCTTGCCGCTGTGGCGGAAGAACAGGAGCAGCGGGTGGATGCTCAGCGGCGACAGCAGCGCGACCGTGGTGGGCGTCATCCAGCTCCGGTTCTTTGTCACGTCTTGCTCGTCAGCCATTGGGTCAGGTGGTTGAGTTGGTCCTGGCTGGTGGCGGTGAGGAGACTTTCGGGCCGCGCCTGCGTCCGGTGGGCAGCCGAGACGCTTCAGGAGTGCAGGTCTCGTCTGACCGGACGGCTGGCAGAGCCGGCAACGGAGTCAGTTGCCAGAGCAGCGCGGCCTGGCCACCCGTTGCCCTGCGGCAGGGCTGCCATGGCCCAGGCCGGGAGCTTCGAGGAATGGCTCGCCAAGGTAGAGGATGACGAACAGGCCAAGGCCGAAGAGAAGCGGCAGGCGGAGGCGGAGGCACGCGAGGCTGCATTGCGAAAACAACAGTCGACGGAGGGCGCTTTCGAGACATGGGTGCAAGGCAAGGCCCACCGCGCCCGCGCCGTGGAGGTGAGCCTGTGGGAGCGATGCTGTTTGGGCCGTGCTGCCGCAGGCCATGCCTGGCTGTCACGGACAGCAGGCCCGGGCCTGCGAGCAACGGCTGCGGCTTGAAGCCGCATCCCGCATCCCGCCCCTCGGGTACAACCCTGCTCTGGCACCGCCCTATCCGTCCTCACTGTCTGGCCCAACCGCAGGCTCTCGGTGTGTGAGGCCTCGGCGGATGCGTGGCAAGGGGTTGGGCTTGGCGGGTTGCCCGAGTGCCGCACACACGCTGCGTTCCGAGCCGCGCTCGCCGCGCATCGCCCCTCGCTTGCCTGCCGACCTGGCGACCTGCCTGTCTGCCTGCCTGCCCGCCCGCCCGCACCTGCGCAATGCTAACCCGCCGCAGGATGGGGCGCTCGCGCGGGTCCGTTGACGAGATGTCGCTTCGCATCGCGACCGCGCTCGCAGTCGTCGACCGCCAGCTGGGCATCCCGGCTCAGGGGTCGTTTCCCCGGGGCGATGGCGGCGGGCCGAGGGGCACCCGGACGCTGGCACACGACTACCTTCGCTGGTGCCGCAGCAACCGCGTGTTCGAGCGCGTGGCCATCCCGGACAAGGTCCTCAAGGAGCTGTCCCCGGGGCTGCGCGAGATGCTGGACGAGAAGCCCGTGGAGGGAGCGGCGCCAGGCGCCGAGAGCGGGGCGGCCCCCACCTCCTTTTCGATCACGAACCTGTCGCACGCTGCGCAGCCCGAGGCGCCAGCCCCTGGCATGCTCCCGCCCCCGCTGTCGCACGACGACGCCGTGAAGAACGCGCTCTTTGCCAAGACCGCACGGGCGGAGTGGGTCGCCGCGCAGGCCCGCGTGGAAGAGGCGGTGTCGGTGGCCGAGGCGGAGGTCCGGGAGGCCAGAGAGGAGCGCCTGGCCGGCATGTCCGCGGCGGCCGCAGCGGCTGCCAGGGAGGCGGCCGAGCGAGCGGACGCCGACGCGGCGGCCGCAGGGGCGGAGGAAAGACCAGCCCCGGGCTCTACCAGGTGGGCGGCGTTCACCAAGGCCGGCTCGGCGCAGCTCGCCGCGTGGGCGGAGGAGGACCTGCGATCGCGGGCGGAAGCCGACGCGGCCGAGCTGCGCGAGAAGAACGCGCGGGGCAAGGCAGCCCACTCCGGCTGGCTCAGCCGCAAGGAGGCGCAGGCCGTTGCCCTCCCCACCGCGGAGGAGTGGGAGCGCGCCAGGCTTGCCGAGGAGGCGGCCAAGGCAGGGAGCACGCTCGCTGCAGCGAGGGCGAGCAGCGCCGCCCGGAAGCGGCCCCCCATCGGCACGACCGCCGCGCTGGCGCTCGAGGCCAGGGCTGCCGTGGCGGGCAGGAAGGGCGGCGGCGCCGTTCACGCGCCCGGTGACCTTCAGGCCTCTCGGGACGCGCTGGCCGAGCGCGGGTTTGTGTTTTCCAAGAACTTCTGCGACCCATCCGACGGGGAGATCGACGACGAGGGCCGCGAGCGGCTGCAGCAGGCGCGCGAGCAGGCGGCCGCGGCGCCGTGGCGCGTGTACGAGCAGCAGAGGCGGGAGCGGTCGGCGGCCGCATTTGCTGCTTGGCGAGCACGCAAGGGCGCCGCGGCCAGTGCGCTCCGCAGCCTCGCCGTGCTGCCGCTGGCGCCGGACCTGCCTGCCCGGGCCGCCGTTCTGGCGTCCGGTTCCGCCGCGGGCGGGCCTGGGCCCCGCTCCGCCCCGGACGGCGCTGCCAGCAGCAGCGTGGTCCAGGCGGCCGCCGACTCGCTCAGGATGTCGGGCACGGGCCCGCTCGCTGCCGACCTCGTGCGCCGCGCGGTGGGAGCGGGCGGCCCGCAGCTCGCGGCTGACGGGCGGTTCGTCCCGGTGCGCGCCGTGCGGCAGTCTGACGTGGAGCGATGGCAGGGCGTGGGGGCCAGCCTCGCGGGAATCGGGGAGCCGTCTCTGCTGACCGCGTGGACGGTGTGGTCGTCGCCCCTCTTCTCTGCGGCCGAGTGCACCGCCGAGTGGACCAGGCTGCGCGAGGCCGAGGAGGCCGCCGCGGCAGCGGGCAACTCCGGGGATGCCGGCGACGGCTCGGGAGACGCTGCCGGGGACCAGGCCTGCCGCGGAAGCATCGACCGGGCGGAGCAGGGGCTGGCGGCTCTGCGCGCTGCCGCGGTGCCGCACGCGAAGGAGGCCAAGGGTGTCCAGGCCAGGCTCAGCGGGCGCGCGCCGGGCGCCCCGCTCCTGGAGAAGCTTGCAACGGGCCTGGGCCCGGACAGGCTGGAGGGGGTGCACGCCAGCCTGCGGGTTGCCATGCCCCCGCACGCATCAGGCGGGCCGCGGCGCGTGGGCGGGCCTGCGGCGTGGCTCGGCCTGCGCTGGGCCGCCAGCCCCGAGGCCACGGAGGCTTCGCAGCCTGCCTTTTTCGTAGTCGAGGCGTGCCCGTCTCGGGGGGGCGGCGGCGGCGCCAGCGGCGGCGCGTCCGGCGGCGGCCGGCGCGGAGGAGCAGCCGCCAAGGGCATCGCCTGGACAAGGGTGGCAGTCGATCCGCCCCCGCCCTCTCCTGACGGGGAGGTGGAGGCTGCGTCGCTCGCTTGCTTCGTGGAGGGCCTGCGCCCCGGAGCTCGGTTCCTGGTGCGGGCGCGCGCGATCAACGCCTTCGGCGCCTCTCCGTTCACGTTCGTTGAGGTGGCTGCCCAGCCGGAGGCCCCGCCAGCGCCTGTGGCGACCGCGCGCGGGGCCCGGTCCCTGACGGTTGCGTGGTCTGCCGAGGCGGCCGCCGCGGCTGGGTGGCGGTACGCAAGGACTGTGTTCCGCGCGCTCGTGGCAGAGGCGGCGGCCCGGTCGGGGGCAGCCAGCGGTGGCGGCGCTGGTTCCACGGCTGGCGCAGCCCCAGCACCAGCGCAGGCGCCAGCACCAGCGGAGGCGGCCGCAGGCGGATCCGACCCCGCCTCGTCAGCGGAAGAGTCCCTCAGCGCCGGAGCGCTGGTCCAGGCGGCCAGCGCCGACGACCGCCTCGGCGCGTTCCTCAGATCCGTTGGGGCCTGCCTGCCTGCGGGGCCCGACGGGGCTGACGGCGAGGAAGGCCGCCCCTCGCTGCTCGAGGCGCTGCGGGCGGAGGACCCTGACGTCAACCTCTCCTGGGACGACGTGGTTCAGCTGGCACTGCAGGGTCCCGCTCCTTCCTGGTCCGCCCTCGGAGCGACGGGGGACAGCTCTGCATCACCGCAGGCGGCAGGCGCGGGCTCGGGGGGGCCGAGAACTCCTAGGGGCGGCGTTGGCGCCGCTGGCGCCGGCGCGAGCAGCAGGCACGGCGCCGCGCGCCCGGGCAGCAGCGGGTCCGCAGGGCAGGCTGGCATGCGGGCCAGCTGGTCTCCCGCCACCCGCGGCAGCGGGTTCGGCCGCCTTCGCAGCACGGAGCCGTTGACGGGGGCGCTGGGGTCCGACGTGGCGTCGGTTGGCCGCCTGTCCCTCTCGCGTCGCTCGCTGCAGGGGCCGCTGTTGCCGGCTTCGGCACGCGGCGGAGGCGGCGGACCCAGGCCGGGCTCGGCAGCGCCGGCGGCGGGCAGGCGCGCAGGCAGCGGCTCGCGCGCCGCGGCAGGGCGCAGCAGCGGGCCGGGCCTGCGGGCGTCTGCCTCGGGCTCGAGCACGCCGGGCTCCGGCGCCGGCGCTCCGCCAAGGCTCGGCCGGGCAGGGTCGGGGAGGTGGCAAGCCGCGGAGGACGGCACGTCGTTCGAGCTGTGGGCGCTGGACGCAGGCGACGCGGACACTCTGGCTGCCGCGCAGGCCGCTGGCTCGCTGGGGGCGCCGGGGGGCGACGGCTGGCGAGCGGTGTTCTCGGGCAAGGGGCAGCAGCACTCCCTCGCGGACCTGAGGCCGGGCGCCCCCTTGCTCTTCGCAGCCCGGGCGGTGAACGCCGACGGCGACGTATCGGAGTTCAGTGCCGTTGGGGTGGCGCGCACGCGGCTGGACAGGCCTCCGGCGCTGCGCCTGGCGCCCGGCCGGAGCCCGGCCACGTCGCTCCTCGCTCGCTGGGGCAGCGTGGACTGCGACGCGCAGGGCGGCGCCATCGCTGCTGTGTCCGCCGCGGTGCCGTCGGCCAAGGCGCACGGCAGGGAAGCTGCCACGGCGTGGGCGCTGGGCGGGCACAGGCCGTCCGGGGGCGCGGCGGCAGACGCCGCGCTGATGGCGGCGGCACTTGCGACCCTGTCAGCCGACAGCCCTGCCGCTGCGGCCGGCCCGCGCCCCGGTGCGCCTCCGGGGCAGTCGGACGCTGGTGCTCCGGGCGGCATTGCGGTCCGTGCCCCCCGCCCATCGTCGGCTGCTGCTCCGGCGGCGGCACCCGGGGACGACCATGTCCCGAGTGAATCCGACAGCGACGATGCGTGGTCAATGGCGTCCGACGACTCTCTCCGGGACGACGCAAGCGGTGCAGGCGCCGGGGGCGGCGGCCAGCAAGAGGCCAAGCGAGCGGGATCCGCAAGGCGCGGGGACGGGAGGCCCCCCGCCCGCCCCTCCGCCGGCCGGAGGCTCTCGTCCGGCGTTGGACAGTCTGGGTCGTCGTCGTCGCGCGGCTCGCCGCCCTCCTCCGCTGCGTCTTCCGTGTCTGGCGCGGGAGCTCGACGGTGGATCGCCTGGTCGAGGGTGCCGGCTCTGCTCGCGGCTGCGGGCGTGCCTGCCACCCAAGCAGCTCTCAGCGCCATCAGCGAGCACGCCACGGCCCTAGCGCCGCACCTCGGGACCCCAGCGCAGCCGTCACGACGCCCAGCAGCTTCGCATGATGCCGCCGCCACCAGCGGCCCGGCGGCGCCACCAGCTGCGGTGCCGGAGGCCGCAATCCAGGCGTGGCTCGCGGACCGCGGCGCTGGCGTCGCCTACGCCCTCCAGCTTCGCGACGCGACCGCGGACCATGGCCAGTGGCGCACTGTCTACCAGGGCCCGCTCCGCTCTGCCGAGCCGGCAGAGCTCCTCCCGCGGCGCCGGTACCAGCTGCGCGTCCGAGCCGTGGCCGGGCCCGCCGCCTCGTCCTGGAGCGCTCCAGTGGCGGCGGCCACCGCGCCGCTCCCCCCTTTCGCCCCAACGGTCGTGCGCACTGAGCCCCGCGGCGTCACCATCCGCTGGCACGCCGCCCAAGGCGGTGCCAGCGGCTTCGTCGTCTACGGTGCCGTTGTGTCCGCTCTTGGCTCGAGGAGCGCTGCCGACCCGCCGGCGGAGCTGGAGTGGGAGCCCCTTTTGCAGACCTCGCACTCCCTGGCGGTGAGCCCAGCCTCTCCATGCCGCTGCGCGATGCCCGCTGCCCGCTGCCCGCTGCCCGCTGCCCGCTGCCTGCTGCCCGATGCGCGGGTTGCTGCCGGCGGCTTGTTCCGCGTGGACCGCTCACGCGCTCGTGCCTCTCTCGTTCCGGTCCTCCGCGCTTGCCCGCTGTGCGCAGACTGTGAGCGGCCTTCGCCCTGACACCGTGTACCGCCTTTGCGTGGCTGCCAAGGGGGACGGCGGCGCCGCGGACAGCGAGCCGTCGTTTGCATCGCAGGCCGTCACGCCGCCCGCCGCCGGGTGGAGCGACCCTGGCCCCACCCAGAGCCTTGGCTCGTTCGTTATGGAGACGGAAGGCGCAGTTGTGCCCGGAGACAGATGCTGCTGGGAGGAGCCCGTCTGGGCAACGCGGCCCACTGCCGGAGTGAGTGGCGCTGCCTCCGGTTCGGTGCGATGCTGCCCGCCTGCTGCCCCAGGGGAGGCCAGTGGAAGCCCTCACCTGCGCGAAAACGGGGAGCTGCTACTATCCAGCACGCAGCGGGCGCGCGCTCGCTCGTGTCCTTGTCAAGGGCGCCGTGGCTTGCTCGACGACCCTCACTGACCCCGCTGCTGCCCCCTCCCCCCCTCTCCACGCCCTCGCAGTCGGCGACGGGCATCAGCCGCGGACGACGCTCGAAGCAGCCTTGGCGCGCAGCGCCAGCGGGAGCCAGCAGCCGTCCTTCCGGGGGGACATGGACACAAGTGGGCACGCGCACTGTTGTGGCGGATGTCGTTCAGGTGGACCCGCGAGATGGCTCGGTGGGCATGCACGTGCTGTGGTCGCGCACGGCCTTGAGCGAGGCCGCAGAGTGCCCGCCCCTCGGGGCCGGCAAGGCCATCACGCGCACGCGGGCGGATCTCGCAGAGGCAGCGCCGCTGCGCGAGGAATGGATCGACGAGGCCGGCCGCTGGTCTCCGGACGAGGAGGCCGCGGCAGCAGCGAATGACACGATTGCTTCGTTTGGTGACGAGTAATGCGCGGCGCTTTGGCCCCGAGAAGGGCGGCGGCGTGGCCGAGATTCTACGGGCGATTGCACCTCCGAATGCGACCGCCACGCCCCCGTGGCGAAGAGCTGCAGCCACGCGAGTGCCACGCTCGCAATCGGGGCCCATCCCCACCACGCACACACACACACACGCACACGCCGACCACAGCGCGCGTGCGCACGCGCGCTGCTGGTCCGCTGATCTCTCTCGCTGCGGGGCCGGAATTGCCGAAAGGCCTCGGCTCTGCTCCGGAGGAAACGCGCCGCGACCGATCGAGCTTTGCCGGACGCGCCGCCGACGGGCGTGCCAGCCGGCACGAGGCGCACTCGTCCCCGCACGCGCGGCGACGTTGGCTCCCGCGTCTCCCGCCTGCCTCGCTCCCCAGCCTCCCCCGCCAGGTCCCTGATGGCAGCCGCGGCGCAAGTCTCAAACGCAAGCGAAGTCGCCACGTCGCCAAAGGCAGCAGTTGCGGCTGATGGACCGTCGACCGCCGACTTCGTGCTTCGCCCTGTGGCGCCGTGCGACCGCGAAGCCTGCGCCGAAATCGCGGCGGTGACATACGGGGGGCGCGACTACCTGGTCACGGCCATCGAGACGTGGATGGCCGACACGGCAAAAAACACGGCGCTGTGCCTGGCGCACCCCGAGACCAACAGGCTGGCCGCGATCGAGAACCTGACCCGCATCGACGACGGAGAGACTGGGTGGGTGGAGGGCCTCCGCACGCACCCCGACTGGCGCGGCCGCGGGCTGGCCAGCAGGCTGCACAAGGAGCTGGTTGCCGTGGCCGTGGCGGAGAGCGAGGACCCGGCCAAGCCGCTGCGCCGGCTGCGCTACACCACGCGCGCCGACAACCTGGTCTCTCTCCGGCTTGCAGAGGCTGCTGGCATGAGCGTGGTGGACTCGTGGGGGTTCGCGTTCCAGCCGCTGGACGAGCGGCTGTGCGACAAGCTCGACTCGGCGCGGTCGCCCGGCTCGGGCGGCCCCGAGCTGCTGCACGAGCTGACCATGGAGGAGGCCGTTGCCCATTGCGAGGGGCCCACCGGTGACCGGCTGTCCACCAGCAAGTTCGTGACCATCGACTGGAAGGTGCTTCAGACCGTGGGGCGCGCTCGGCGGGTGCTGCAAGGATTGCGCGACTCGCACGGCACCGTCTTCGCGGGCGGCGACGGCGCGTTCTCGCTCGGCCAGAAGCGGCCCGACGCGACCACGACCTCGTGGTTTGTGACGGTGTACGCGGCGGAGGACGCCGACGCTGCGCTCCGGCACATCGCGTGGCACGTGGCCAGGGCTGCCGAGAACGGCGCGACGGCGGTGGTGCTCTTTTACAACGAGGCGCTGATTCGCGAGCTGGGCCCCGAGGGGCGCGGCGTCTTCGTTGCGGATGTGTTCAGCGGCGCTCCCAAGGCCGTCATGGTGGAGCGCGAGCTGCGCGCGACGGAGTGAGCGGCGCAGCTGCTCGGGAGTCAGTCGGAGTGTGTGATTTATTCCGCCTCGGCGCGGCCAGCAGGGCGGGCGAGGGTGGCAAGCAGCGCGGCGCGCGAGCCCCGCCCGCCCCTCCCCCTGCCCCCTCTGGCGACAAAAATGGTGACTTTGCGCTCGCTCGCCCGCGCCACTCAGCCACTCGCCTGCGAGCGCTGCCGCCGGCGCGCAGCCAGCAGGGCAGGCCGGCGCTCGGGCTGCAGAGCGGTGTCACACGGCAGGACGCGGCAGCTGGCTTCGCGCGAACCTTTGTCGCGCACCGCTCGGGAGGGCGGGCGCTCCCGGGCCTGGGCTGCCACAACCCCTTCCCTGGACGTGTTCAATGGTCGAGGGCATCTCCTCGTCCGTGCGAGGCCCCCCCGGGGTGCCGGAGTGCCGCTCGCCGGCGCCCGTGTGGGACGCCGTGGGTGCTGTTGCGATGGCCGCCGCGGCGGCAGCGCTGGTGACGGCCGTCCCCGCGCTCGCCGCCCTCGTGTCGGGCCTTTTGGCGGCCGTAGGCTGCGCCTGGGTCCCGGCTGCCGTGGCGGCGGCCACAGCAGCGGGCTTGCTGTCCGCTGCTGCCTTCACTCTGCTCGTGCCCGAACTGGGCGACGACGCGCTCATGCAGGCAGAGGCCGCCATCCTGGCCGACACCAAGAGCGACTGGCGTCACGAGTGGAGCGAGTTCGAGGAGGACGGCCTGGCGTGGCAGGTTCACTCCGTGCGCGCCGAGGCAGACGCTGCGCTGCCGGACGACGCGTCAGCTGTGCACATCGTCGTCGTCCACGGCCACAGCAGCGGCTCCGCCTTGTTTCAGTGTGTTGTGGACGACGTTATCACAGGCCTGGGCGCGCCGGGCGTGCTGCACAAGGGCCAGCGGGCTGTGGTGCACCTGCTCGACATGCCCGGCTGGGGGCGCTCGCCAGCTCCGCCAGCGTTTGCGGCGCTTCGCGAGCAGCACGCCATCGTCTCCGCGTCCGCTTCCATGCTGCGCGGCTGGCTGCGGCTGCGTGGCCTGCACGGCCAGGGCCGCGTGGTTTTGCTCGGCCACTCCGTCGGCGGCCTCATCGCCCTGCGGTACGCCCTCCGCCACCCCTCCGACCTTCGCCAGCTCATCCTGGCGGACCCTGCTGGTCTCGTCCCCTCCGCCGCCCACACTGTGGGGTGGACCCTGCTCATGCGCTTCATGCCCCCGCAGCTCGTCGCCCGCACCTTTGGCCGCATTGTCTTCGCGCCCTTCATGGCGTTCTACGGCTCCACCATGGAGGAGGACCACCGCTTCCCTGCATACTACTACACGCTAGCCTACTGCACCACCACCCGCGGTCGCGCTGACGTCATCTGGGCCTCGTGCGTCGCCCACGACTGGTCGCTGACGCGCGTCCGCTGGCGCTCGCCGGCGGTGGCGGAGCTCCTCGAGGCGGAGGTTCCGCTCTCCCTCGTGTGGGGCAGCAGCGACCAGCTCTTCCCCGCCACGCACGCTGCGATGGTGCACTCGCTGCGGCCCGACGCCGACGTCTACGTGATCGACGAGGCGGGCCACAACCCCGCCCACAACGACAGCGCGGCCACTGCGGCGGCAATCGTGGACGCGGTGGCGGCCTTCAACGGCGAGCGACCCCACCTTGGGGACGTCGCCAGCGACGGCGGGGTGGACGGCGCGCCTGGCGTGAAGGCAGCGGCTCCCCTCCGGCCGTCGCTGCTGCTGCCCGCGCCCCCGCTGGCGGCCGGTACCGGGGCCACACCCGTGCGCTCGCCTCGGGCGGGAGCCTCGGGCGCAGTGGACCCGTTCGTGGCCGCGCAGGAGGCCAGCTCACGCCCTGCCGCCGCCTCCTCCCCGACTGCGCTCCGCGGGGCGGCGAGCGACGAGCCACCGCGAAGCTCGGCGAACGCGGCCGCAGCCGCGCCCTGTCCGGGGAGCCGCCCCGCTTGTCTGGCTGCCAGGTGCGCGCCCTCTCTGCCCCCTGCGGCCAAGCCTTTGGGGGGGGTCGTGGTGCCGTCGCCCACCGGCGCGCGAGTCCGCATCTCGGAGCTGCCGGCCTCGCTGGCGGCTGCCCACGCGCCGCAGTGGGGAAATCCCCGGCCGTCCGAGGCGAAGGTCATGGACCTCGATGCCGTGGGCAGAGCGCGCGCATTGAGTGCGGCCCTCTCTGGGGAGCAGCAGCAGCAGCGCCGGAGGCAGACCGTCGCCCCGCACGACGCGCCGGAGGAAGGCGTGCCAGAACCCTCCTCGGCCTTGGAGGAGCCTTCGCCCCGCATCTCGCTGCGGGCTGCGGCGGGAGCCGTCACGGCGGCGGCGCGATTCGCCAAAGCCTCGCCGTCGCTCCGTCATCGCATGCAGGCCCGTGGGGCCTGGGTGAAGGCGATGAGAGCTGCTGGGTCCGGCCGCTGCGTGGGGTGCCGCCATCGGGTGCGAGTGGAGGGCCACTCGTGGTACTGCAACTGCGGCAAGTGGACGTTCGAGAGTCACTCGAACCGCGAGGAGCACCACAGGAACCAGCAAGCGCTGGCGAGGTTCTTGACGGAGCTGCACGGGACTTCTGATTTTGACGCCAGCAAGGCCGGCTACCTCAACCTGAGGCCGCTCTCTGACCCCGACAGCTCGGCGCCGCGCAAGCTGAGTGAAGTCAGCGTGGGCAGCGTGTCGGATTGCGACACATCGCCGGTTCGCGCGCCCGTTCAGGGCCACGTGTTCCTCCTCTCGTCGAGCTCCCCCAGCCCATAGCGAAAGTGGCGTCCAGCCCAGAGCACGCCCTTGGAGTGTTGTGCTTCTTCTTCAGGCTTGGGCATGCCGTGACATGAACAGACTGGTTTGCACGGCGCCGTGCAAACCAACGGGCGAGTGCGTGCGAAAATCGTGGCAGGGAGTGCAAGCGTGCCGCCGCGCCGTGTCGCTTGACACGAGCGTGCCAGCTTGCGCATCCTCTTTTCAACTGAGACTCGAGAATCTGGCCGCTCGGCTGCAAGTGTCACTCATCCCCTGCACTCTCGATTGCTCGCGCTGCTGCGGCACCCCGCCACTCGTCGCGAGAGCCCTTGGCCGCACCGTTGCCCCCCGCGTCTGGCACTCCTTGTGATACAAGAGTGCTGCGCTCGCCGGGTCGGGGAGCGCTTGCCGCTGCCGTCACGGATGCCCACTTTGAGCTGGGGCTGGCCACCGGCGTGCCTTCCGCGCCTGGCAGCGGCGTAGAGGCGCCGGGCAGGCGCGCAGCCACTGCCCGCATGGCACGCAGGGCCTCTGGGGACACGGCGCCGCGAGCAGCTGCGGGCACAGCAGCGGCACCGGCGGGACTCTGCCCAGATGCCCGGTCCCGCGGTGAGCTGCCCCCCAGCGCTCGGGCGCTCGTCCGCGCTGCCTCGTCGGCGCCTGGCATGGATGCCAGAGCCGTGTCGGCTCCCAGCCGGTCTGCCGCTGCCAGCACCGAAGGGCTCAAGACCCCTCCCTTCTTGCGGTTCCAGGTCGCATTCCACCGGTTTCGGCGCGCTTGGACGCGAGGGTCAGCCGAGGACGGCGTCGAGAATGGGGAGGTTGCCTGGCGTACAGGCGATCGCACCCCAACCACCCCACCGTCCGCGGGGCCCTCCGAGGCAAGCGTTGCCCGAAGCCGCGCGAACGTCACCGCAGCATCGATTGCGGCAAGGGACATTGGAGCTGCGGCTGCAGTCGCCTCCTCGCGGCGCCGTGCCTTGCCCTCGGCCTCGGCCTTGGCAGCGCTCGCACTCCCCGATGCAGAAGGCGGGGCAGTTGCATTCAGCCAGGCCTCGGCGGCCGCCAGAGTGCCGAACCGCACGAGCACGGCCTTCGTGACATCGTCCTCTGCTCCAAGCAACGACCCTGCGCGGGCGCGCGCAAGCTGCAGCGACGACCTCCGCGAGTCAAGGACACGGCGAACTTGCACCCTGACCGCGGCGAGCCCGATGGGATCATTCGCGGCAACGACAGGTTGGCGGTCGAGCGCCGCTGTGGCTGCTGAATCTTGGGCGGTGGCCTTGGGCGCAGAGCGAGCAGCCTCCAGCGCCGCATTGGCAGCCTTGAGACGGTGAGCGAGCTCCTCCGGGACATCGTCTGCCACCTCCCGCAGTAGCGCCTCGTCGGCCGGGAGGCCGCCAGCGTCTGACCCAGCAGCCGACGGCCGCCCCGCGGTGCTGCCGCCGAACACCGAAGGCGGTTGTCTCGCCACGGTCGACTGCGCGATGGTGTCTCTGACAGGCAGCCGCATGAGCTCCGCCTGGCCGTTGGCAATGGCGAGTGCCTCCTTCAGTCGCTCGACCTCAAGCCGAAGCGTATCGAGCTCCTTGGCGTGGGGCGGCGGCTTGCCAGTTCCCGGCCGTCTGCCAGCAAGTGGGGTTCCTGGGGGACGAGCCAGTTCGGCCGACTTCTCATTGCTGTCCAGCCCCGTCGGCTGGGCGCCCGCCGTTCGAGCGGCCACTGCCTCGGCCTCGTCTCTGTCCGGCTCGGGAGCGAGTTTTGACGCCCGGTGCCGCTCCTTGGCCTCTTCAACGAAGGCCACGAACTTTGGCCACGAAAGGGGCACAGCCACGGCAACGACAAAGACGGTCGCGAGCGTGCTCGCTAGAACCGCCGCGGTTTCGGAGCTGAACTGCGCAGCCCCGGACTGGCTTGCGCCTGCCGACGCCATTGCGATGAGCCCAGCTAGCCCGCCGATTGCCACAGCCACGAGTGCCACCCTCGCCTCTTCGAGCGGGTCCGGGACAAAGGACGCAACCTGCACCAGCCTAGCAAGCCACACCCAAAGCAGAGTCTGCCACGTCGCCATGACCCAAAAGAGCGCGACCGTTCCGCCCTCGCTTGCGAAGCAAGAGCCTCGGAGCGCACGCGGGGGTGCCGCCAGGCCAATGAGCCCAAGCGTTACCTGAACTCCGAGGGGAATTACCAGCCAGCGCGGGAACTTGAAATCAGTGAGGCCCTCCACGCGCTCAGGCATCAGGGGCTCGATCACCGCTTGCCATCGGTACCACGTGCGAGCCGCAAGAGGCAGGAGCGTCAGGATGATGCCAAAGCCCAGGAGCCAGTCCCGCCCTGTGCACGAGCCCTGCGTCGGAATGCCAACGAACTGGGTGGGGTACAGCGCGAGGCAGGCAAGCCCTGCCAGCAGCACGATGGTCCTCCAAATGCCCGATGCGGACAAGCTTGCACTGCTCCTATGCATCACAAAAACCACCGCAAGGGCCGACAGTCCGGCCGCCAGCAGCCAGGAGATGGACAGCACAATGGTCCCTGACACTGAGCCAGCAGCGAGGTAGTCAACGCCAGGGATGGGGAAGACGAGGCTGCCCTTCGGGGAGGCGCTGCTCGCCTGCTCTGCGGGGAGGGCCACCCGCTCCGAAAGAGTATCCACCCCGGGTACGGAGTCTAACGTCCCGCGCTCGACGTACGCTGCTGGCTGGAGCTGCACCAAGAGGGTCGCTGGGTCGGCGGTGTTGAGGCCTGCCGAATCGAAGCGCAGGGGCCCGGCCACTGTTGTCGTGCTGAGCCTCCACGCCGCTGTGACCAGAGCGGCGGTTGCCACGTCTCCGTAGCTCGCCAGGCACGGCGCTGACTCCGCCGCCGCCGACACGGCAGAAGCATTCTCCAATGCTGGGAAAATAGCGTCCGCGTTGACAGTCCTCAGCTGGCACGCAGTCAGCGCTTGTGAGGCGGCCAGGCCGATGGCCGTCACGCCGCCTGCGCCATGAACGGAGTGCGTCGTGCGGCCAACGGCGTCGAGCGCCGAGCTGTTCAGGATTGAGTCCTCCCAGCGAAGACTTTCATGCCACGCCTGTGCCCCCAGCACCCAGTCGGCCATGGGCGCCGCTGCGTCAGCGAATCCGGGCTGGAGCGCGGCGGGGGTGGCGACGATGCTGCGAAGTGGCCTGTTGGTGTTGGCAAGGGCCGACAAGAAGTGGCCCGCATCGCGATAGAAGCCGCACACCACCACGTGGTCGATCTCCGAGTCGTGGACGAGCTGCGCCGCCTGAGTGAGCAACTGGAGGTCCGACTCCATCCCCGCACTCGTCCGGCCGTCGAGCGCGGACGGCTGAATCGGGTTTCCCGGCGCGAGGCCGGACTCCCAGTGCCAGCGGACGTCGTCATCGTCGGCCCGAAACGCGACATAGTAGGGAATGGTCACGGGCACGGCCACGCCCAGCGCGCCCACGGCGTCGAGCACTGCGGTGCAGGTCTCGACCGTCATCGGGTCGTTGCCGGCGTACAGAACGGCAACGGCCTTGGCTCGGTCCCTGGCCAGGATAGCAGCCAGCTGGCTTGCCACCGAGGGCGCTTCCCGCCGGCGGAGCCGAGTCAGCAGCTTGTGGCCTCCAAGCGCCGTCGAGGGCGTGGCCACGTCAAACACTGGCACGCCCGTGAACGCCCCAACTTGCGAAATAGTCTTGGCAAACCGCGGATGCGCACTCAGCAGCACGTGTGCTCGGTCGCCCAGGGGCTGCTTGTAGCCCACAAGCGAGAGTGCTGCGGCTTCTACGTCTGCCTGCGAGCTCGAGGCCGCCCGGCGGCGCACAACGTCCAAGAACAGGCGCGCCGAAACGCCGGCACCGTCCTTGAAGGCGAGGCCGCTGCCTCGCCGAGTCTCCAGGTTGATTGCGTCTGCAGCGGCTGCTGCGCCTGCGCGCGAATGGAGCGGGGCTGGCGGAGGAAGGAGTGCGCGCGTTCGCGAACCCGCTCGCGGAGCGTTCCTCGCACACGCGGTGCCGGCGCGCGCTGCGCTCGGCCCGGCGCGCCAGATCAAACGCCGCTTTGAGGTCAGGGGCCATACTGCACGCGGCCTCGCCACCGGGGGGCTTGGCTCACCGTTCGCGACCGACTCGTCCCGCGGGCCGGTGACGACGACCCCCACGGCGAGCGTGACCGTGCGCTGCCCACTTGCAGCTACGATGAGTGCCCCAAGGCAAGATGCGGCGAAAGTGGGCACCCATGCCCGGCCCATTGCGCTGCGGGCCGGGTGGCGGTCAGCGGGGGCTTGCCTGTTGCGGTTTGGCAGGCGCCTCTGCCCCGTCCCTGCCCGCCAGCCAATCGCGGCCCCACGAAGCCTCACACAACAGCGCACACAGTGAACCAACTTCAACACCAGTCGTCAACGCTGCTCTTGCGACACCGCATCCACCCCGCTCATGAACGCCGCGAGCGCAGCGGCGGCCGGACTCTGACTCAGGTCCGGCCTCACGAGCGGCACCATGTCGTCAAGCGACTGGGCCCCGATCGGCAGGACGCAGGGAAAGGGGAAGAAGTTGGGGCGAAAGCGGTGGCAGATTGCCGCCCCGAGGCCGTCACAGTCCACACGCGCAAAGTCCACGAGTCCGCCGCTGCTTGCGGCAGCGTCGCGGAGCCGGTGCCTGAACTCAGCGCAAAAGTGGCCGCAGCCTGCCACCGCGAAATCGAGCACGAGGGGGCGCCCAAGTCCCCCCGACAGCCTCGAGGAGAGCTGGTTCCAGCTCAGGCTCTGGACGGGGTCAGCCGCAACGCCCTTGACCCACGAAGCGATGTCATCCGCCTGGAGGGGGCCATGGTACTCCTCGGTGGAGCCGTCAGGGAGCAGCAGACGCAGCGTTGGGTATCCGTGGATCCGCATCGCGTGGCACATCCCTGGAAAGGCCTCGCAGTTCAGGCCCCCAACGGTCGCCTGCCCGTCCAGCGCGAGGGCGGCCCGCCGCAGCTGCGGAGCGAGCTCCTGGCAGTGGATGCACCACGGGGCGTAGAACTTCACGAGCCGGATGTCCTGGCTGGGAGAGGCGACGTCGTGCTCGTCCCACTCGTGGACCGCGCCGCCCCGGCTGAAGAGGCTCTCGGAGCCATCGAAGCCGCGCTCTGAGCTGGCTCGCTGCCACTCGTGCCGGTCCTGAAAGCCCTGGCCGCCCGTAGAATCGAATATCTGCCTCTGCACGTCGTCTCCAAGCACCTCGTAGGCTGCGGCGGGCAGGAATCGACCGGTTGCAGCCGTGAGCGCGTGGAGTCGCGGGCGCTTGCGTGCGGGGAGGCAGGCCCTCGCCGCAGCATCGACGCGGTCTTGGGAAGTCGGGGATGCGGCCGCGATTCTGCTTCTCACCAAGCACCACCATTGTGTACCGCTCCTGCGCCGTCTGGCGCTCGCTCGGGTCCACCTTGTCCGGGTGCAGCTCCAGGGACAGCTTTCTGAACGCCTTTCGGACCTCGTGGACGCCCGCCCCCGATTCCAGGCCGAGCACCTCATACGGGTCGAACCCTGGCGGGAGCTGCAGCGCCGAGGCCCGAGGGGACGCAAGCAACGCAAGGGCGGCCAACGCAAGCCACGTAAGCATGGCCAGCGCCCGCGAGAACCCAGTCCAACGAGGCCGCAGCGGCCCGCGCGCGCTCAGGCAGGGCCAAGGATCCCGCGCAGCCTTGCTGCCCCCGCCGTCCGCGCCCTGGTCGCTGCCGCGGGCCAGCCCAGTGGCGCGGACGGCAACCGCGGCCGAGTCGGCGAGCACCGGCCGGCAGAGCCGTGGCCCTCTGCCGCGTCCTCGCTGGCGCCGGCGGCCGCTCACTTGGCCAAACATTGCGCGGCAGGAGGCATGGACCCGCAGACGAGAGCGGCGATGCTGGCTGCGGCGCTTGGCACGGCCCTGCTTGCGGCCGGAGTCGCGTACTGGTTCATGCGGCCCAAGAAGGCGTCCCCAGACGAGGTGCGATTGGTTTGCGCGCGACTGGCCCCACAGAGCAGCGCCCAAACGAGGAGCTGCCCGCGCGGAAGGGGGAAGGCCGATGCGCGCGCTTCGGCGCTTGTGGCGGCCAGGCGGCGATTCACGTCGGGTTCAAGCTGCCGGGCTCGTGCGAAGGGCTGTCTCTTCTGCGGCTGCCGTTGCGGGCGCTCGCAGGCCATTTCCCGCACGCTGGCGGAGGCTGATGACGACCAGCGCAAGATGATGGAAGAGCGCTGCATCATTGTAAACGACGCGGACGAGCCAGTGCGCCCTGCAACCAAGGCGGAGTGTGAGGCCGCAGCTTGAATGGGCACTACAACTTTGCCCCGCGCACGGCGTCGCCGCGACCCCGCGCAGCGGCTGTCGGTCGGTGCACGGGGACCCTCGATCTCCTCCGTGCCCTCCCCTTTTGCCTCCGCTCCTTGGGCGTGCGCAGGCCACCAGTGGGCCAAGATCGGCGGCGAGGGCGCCATGGTGCACCGCGCCTTCTCCGTCTTCCTCTTCGACCACGACGCCCGCCTTGTGCTCCAGCAGCGCTCCGAGGCAAAGATCACCTTCCCCGGCTACTGGGCCAACACCTGCTGCAGCCACCCGCTGTGGCGCCCGGAGGAGATGGAGCTGGAAGACGCCCTGGGCGTGAAGCGAGCCGCCCGCCGCAAGCTGCAGCAGGAGCTCGGCACCGACCCCGAGACGCTTCCCCTGTCCTGCTTCCACTGGGTGGGCCGCGTTCACTACCGGGCCCCCTGCGACGACGCCATCTGGGGCGAGCACGAGATCGATCACGTCCTGCTGGCGCTGCCGGAGGGCAAGGTGCCCCTCCTCCCCAACGACAACGAGGTTCAGGCCACGGAGTCCTTCACGGAGGCGGAGCTCGGCGAGTGGCTGGACGAGGCGCCGGCCAAGGGCACCAAGGTCTCTCCGTGGTTCTCGGTCATCAGGGAGAAGATGCTGCCGAGCTGGTGGGCAGCGGTCAGAGGCGTGCGCTCCGCGCAGGCTCGCGGCGAGGAGGTGGACGTAGCGGCGGCCATGTCAAAGGTGCGCTCGGAGGTGATCCTGCGGGCCGGCGACCCGACCGAGGCCACCCCGGTGGCGGACGCGGCCGCGGCTGGAGGGTCCGCCTGAGCTGGCCCGCGCTCCGCAGCTGCGGTCTGGCCAGCGCGCAGAGCGAGTCGCCAACACGGTGGCAGAGGTGACCGTGGGGATGCCGACGGCAGCGGCGCCAGGGTGGTGCTCTGCCAAGGCGTGCTTGCGCGCGCTGCGCTGGAGTGGCGAGTATTGGATTGAGGGGCCTTGTGCGGCTGTTGGATGCGATTGGTGCAGTGGCGCGACTTGCGTTGCCGGGCCGCGCACTCATTCTCGCCCACGCACCCGCCATCACCATGCGCGCCAGCGCGCTGCTCAGTCGGTCTGCCAGCGAGGGACGACTCTTCAAGCCGCCCAAGCAAGACTGCAGCAGCCACTGTTGCAGAAGCCGTGCCGTGCCCAACCGCCTCCCCCCCCCCCCCAGCCCCCTCTGCTCTTGCTGCCGGCGGCATCTCACCCGGTGAAGGAGAGGCTCCACTGCTGGCGCAGGTCGCGGTGCGAGCCCCAGTGCGCCAGGGCGACGTTCACCTCCGCCAGTCCCATGCTGCCGACCGGCACGGACACCCCGAGGCCGACGGAGGCGGACCACCGCTGCCAGTCCAGGAGGCTGTTTGCCACCGGCGCCAAGGCGCGGAGCGGGCCTGGCAGGACGATGCCGCCCGACGCCCACGCGTGGGTGCGCACACCCGCGTTGGCAAGCGTGGCTGAGGGGAGCGGGGGCGGCCCGAAGAGCCGCGCCGTGCCGCAGATCATCGCGTCTCCGCCCAGGGAGTCTCCCGTCTCGTTGCCTCCGGCCACCGTGCCCGCGCGGGGCCCGATGCCGTCGCTCGCGAACCCGCGAAGGCGCGGCTGGCCCAGCTGGAAGCGGTCAACGATGTTGCTCGCGGCGGCGCGGGCGCTGGGCACCGCCGCGAGCGCGGCCGCGGAGCGCGGCTCCACGCCGGCCGCCGCAGCCTCGGCTGCGCGCTGCGAGAAGGCCAGGGGCGTGAGGGCTGGGATGGGCAGCAGGAGGCCGCAGGCGCCGTCCAGCGTGACGGTGAGGCCGGGGCTGAGCCAGGCGGCCACTCGTTCCCGCCAGCCGGCCTCGTCGGCGTCGGCGTCGAGAGAGATGCGGGAGCTGGGGGCCTTGGGTGGCGGCGACTTGCCGCCGTGAACCGCAGCGATGGCCTCCCGGCGGGAGCGCGACGCCCCTGCAGCCGGGATGAAGGGCAGGGCGGCGAGGCCGGGGTGGGGACGCAGGCCTGCCTCGGCGGCGGCGCGGCGCATGCCCCGGAGTGTGCTCTTGGAAGCGGCCTCGGCCGAGGTGGGCGGGTAGGCGTAGCCCGTGTCTGGGGTGTACCGGCCCACTGAGGCCGAGTAGCTGCCCGTGACCTCGGCCTTGACGTGGGCCACGTTGCCGAGGCCAGGGATGCCTGCGAACTCGGCGGCGAAGCCGACGCGGCCGCCCTTGGCTGCGCCGACGCGCGGGGTGCGCCAGTCGCGGTCAAAGGCGTAGGTCAGCGCCCCCTTGACGGATGGCACGCTGCCAGCGCAGACAGACGCGGAGGCGGTCGTGTCGTAGGGGCCGCAGACCAAGGGCGGGCCACCATCCTTCCGGCTTGCTGCTGCCGCTGCGCCGGCGAGCACCGCTTCGGCCGAGGGGGCGGCGATGGGCGTTCCGGCCGCGACGCGCACCACGCGCGGCCGGCGCTCGGCCATGACAGCGCCGAAGCGGTGCTCGCCCGACGGCGAGGCAACGACGGCGCTGACCTCCCGCTCGCGGAGGCGAAGGCTCTGCCGGGCGTCCCACGAAGTGGCTGACTGGCGGCCCGAGACGTCGAGCGACCAGCGCGTTCCCGCCAGCGTGGGGCGGCGGTAGGAGAGCTGGACCCAGGGGGAGGACTGCCGAGGCGCAAGCAGGGCGGGGCCCCGCGGGCTTGAGAGGGGCATGGAGCCGGACTCGCCCCCCCCGCTGCCGCCGCTGCCGCCGCCGAACTTGGCCACCGAGGCGGCGTCCGCGATGAGGTCCCCTTGGTCCTCGCCCACGCGCACTGAGAAGGAGTCGAGCGCCCCCGTGAGGTTGGGGATGCGCACCTCTGTGAACGCCTCGGTCTCTCCTCGGCCGTTCACGGAAGCGCCCACCTGGGTGGAGATCCGCAGGGGCTTGGCCGCGACGCGCAGCTTCACGCCGTGCCTGCCGCCAACCACCGTGGGGCGGTCCAAGCGCACCTCCTCCACCGCTGCGTCCAGGTCCGAGAAGGCGCCGGTGGCGCTCAGTCGCGAGCAGCCCACCTGCAGGCCGTCCCGGAGGTCCTCCGGCGTGTCCGCAGCGCGAGCCTCCTCGAACATGGCGGCGACGACCGTGGCGTCCACATTCAGCCTCGACCTGCGGCGGCGGCGAGAGGCGCAAGGGCGGCCACGAGCGATGACTGCCCCAATTCTCCCCCGCGCCGAGTGCCCGGGCAACGCGCCGAGCCGGGAGCAGGAGGCACGCCTCCCCACCATGGGCTCTCATGCTTGCGAAGCGCGAGCGCGGGAACGCCGGCCTGCAGGCACGGAGGCCTCACTCCTCGCTCGGGATGAGGAGCACCTGGTCCAGGAGCTTTGCCGGCGCCTTGCTGCGAGGCGACCGGACGCGCGGGGGGGGGGGGGCGGGGCGGCGGCAATCGCAAGCCGGAAATCGCGCGTGTGGCGCCTACGGATGCGTCGGCGGCTCCAGAGGCGCGGGTGCCTGCGTGCAGCGCGCAATGCGAAAAGCCTGCCAGCCGCGGCTCTCGCGCCAGCACGCCCAAGCGTGCTAGCCCTTCGAGCAGCTTGCCGCTGGCGAGGGCGCCACACGCCCGCACGTGCCTCACGAGCCATCACCGCCGCTCTTTGCCATGGCGAGCGCGAAAGCAGTGCGAGGACAAGCGGCGCGGACCGCCGCCAAGCGAGCAGGCAGCAGGCTCTGCACTGCGGACTGAGAATGCAGTTTGGATGTTGTGACCGCCGCGTTCCGTGATCCCGACTCGGCTCGCACGCTGAGCGCACTGGCTGTCTTTGAACCTGCCTGCTCGTGCTTCCGGGCTGGCTCCGCTGTGAAACGCCGCCGCAGCCAGCGTTTGAGCACGCGATGTGCCTGCGCGCGCCGGAGCGCGCCTGGCCGCCAGTCGCCCCGGCAGCCACAGCGGCCAGAAGACCCGTCGCTGCCATCTCCAGCCCCGGCCTCGAGGGGGGGAGCGCACCACGTTCGCCGCGCTCACTACTGCTCGCCACTGGTGCAGCAAACGAACGACTCACCGACCGCCGTCGCTGAGCCGCCGGGCCACGGCCGCGCGCTGAAGACGCGGGTGGCACGCACGCGAGAACGGGGCACTCCAGGGCGCGGGGCTGCTTCTCGGATGCTCTGGGCTCCAAGGGAGAGTGCGCGTGCGCGAGAGAGGGCGCGACGGGCACACAGCCGTGGCATGCGGGCCGCCCTGTCGCGGCTGCGCTTGCAGCCAGCGCACTCCTGCCCCAGGCACCTGTCCTGGTCTGGCCCAAGGGCAACGCCATTCTGGCGCTACGAACGAGCGCAAGCAACACGCAGAGTACACGCAGCAACCCGGGCGGCAGTTTGCCTGTCACTCGTCGCCCTCGGGCTCGCCTTCCTCGTCGCCCTCCAGCATGTCGTCTTCCACGTCGCCGCCCTCCCCGGTGGGAGCGGGCGTGTTCTCGATGGCCTGCTTCTCCTCGTCCAGGGTGCGGAAAACCAGCACGTAGCGCAACCCGGTCTTGAAAAACAGCAGCGACTTGGTCTCGTTCGTGACGGAAACGCCGTAGCACGCCCCCAGGATGCAGTGCCACATCCCCCCGAACTCCTTCTCGAGCTCCTTCTTGATGTACGTGGCCTGGTCCTTCTCGATCTTCTCCTTGTCCAGCGCGACCGCCGCCATCCGGAAAACCTTGGCGCAGTCCTCCTCTGGCATGTCGCAAGACAGCACCTCCGGCTCTGGCATGTCCGGCACCGCCTCGTCCGACGCCCCGGCCTTCTTCTTCCTCTTCGCGGCGGCTGCGGCGGCGGCTGCCATTGCCCGCTTCGCGCAGTCTGTGTGCCGTGGCCGTTGACTGGCCTTGGCCGGCAGAGCCGAGCTTGCCAGCGCGTCCTGGCAAGCGCCACCCCGGCAGGTGGCCTGGCGGGCGCAAGGGAGCGCGTGCACAGCAACAAAAAGCAATGCTCCTGGCAAACCAATGTGTGGACAGTGTGTTTACGGGGGAGTTCGCGGCCAAATCAGCCTTGCGACGCGACGGTCGGAAGCGCGGCCCCAGCGGAGCTGCGAGCAACTGGAGCAAGTCGCACACGCGCACGCACGGCAGCAACGCTACGTTCAGCACTCCAGGGACAGCGCACGGCACGCTGAGCAGCAGGAGAGTTTCTTCCAATGGAGTTTCGCTGTGCCCTTCATTCGTGGTTGTCCTCGTCGTCGTCTTCAACGCCCACCGACGCGCTTGGCGAAGTCTGCTCTTCGTCCTCGTCTTCGTCTTCGTCTTCATCTTCGTTGTTGTACCTCCCATTCTCGGACGTGGAGTCGCTCTGCTCATCCTCGTCGTCGTCCGCGGGGCCCTGGTTGCTGCGCTGGTCATTGTCGTTGCAATCCAGACCGTCGCACTCTCGGGCCCCAACGGCAGTTGAACTGCGGTGAAGCATGAGCGAAGGCGTGTGCCTCGCCACCTGCTTGGGCGCAAAGGAGTTCTCAATCTTGGCGAATTCGATCGCGTCGTCGCGGGGCGTGATGCTCAAGTCTGTCGCCGATTCGCCCACAATGCGCCTCGCGGCGACTTTGGCCCGCAGCCGCCGGGCCTCGGCGAGCGGTCCTGCGGGAGCGTGCCACAGAGCAAGGCGTGCGGAAGCATGCTGCTGGCGGGCCACGCACGCAGCGGCAAAGCCCGAGAGGCACGAAGCCGCCGGCGGTGCGTCGGCCCAGATTCCGCCTCCGCAGCCCAGCAAGCCGCGAAGCCGCTCACCTGCTGCGACGAAGACCAGCGCAGCCAAAGCCAGGATTCGGAAGCAGGAGCGGCGCATGCCAGGAGGTCCTGCTTGCTGGGCAAGAGCGCGCCCGTTTCGGGATGGCGGTGCGGCTCGCGGCTGAGCGAAACCCAAGCTCTGCCTACATGCCCCACCAAACACGCCTTGCTCTGCCAGGACAACGCGAGCGGGGCCTTGAACGATTGCGGATTGGCAAGCGTGGGTGCTGGCGTGCCAGCGCTGCGTTGTTCGGCCGCACGCCTCGCAGTCGGCTTGAGCGCCGCGTGACCAAACCTGGCAACAGCGCGCTGCTGCAATTCCCTGCGGACGGGGGGTGGCGCCCGTGAAAGGGGGAGCGCTGAGTGAGCCCCGCGGCGAGCTCCAGTTTTGTATCCGAGAAAGGAGCGTGCCGCGGTCCGTGCGGAGTGTGTGCCGCCGGAGTTTGTGACGCACAAGTCGTGAACGCTGGGTCGGGCAAACCACGTCGTGCCCGCCAGCTCTGCTCGGAGCGTGGCCCAGAGCACCAGCACCCCACAGCTCGTCCGGCTGAGGATGGCAACCCCTTCGCGCCGCCGCCTGCTGAAGGACCTCGAGAAGCTGAGGCGCGAGCCGGCGCACGGCGTGACCGCCGCGCCGCTCGAAGAGTGAGACTGCCTCCGCAAGCGAACGCGTTCATTGGAACCGCTCCGGCGGCGCCCTCCGGCAACCGCAGAGCGCCCCCTGTGCTCCCCTGCTCGCCCGCAGCAATATCATGAAGTGGCAGGCGCTGATTATCGGGTGAGGCGCAGGCGAGTGCTCGCAGCGCTGTGTTGCGATGGGCTGCGGTGGTCCTCGCCGCAAACACTGCACTCGCGCTCCACACCGCGTGCGCATGCTGTGGCGCGTCCCCGTGCTTCGCGCAGGCCGGACGACTCGCCTTGGGAGGGGGGCACGTTCAACCTTCGCATGCACTTCTCCGAGGAGTACCCGAACAAGGCGCCTGAAATCGTGTTTGTGTCCAGCCTCTTCCACCCCAACGTGTACAAGGACGGCCGCATCTGCCTGGATATCTTGCAAAGCAAGTGGTCACCCGTGAACACGGTGCAGGCGGTGCTTGTGTCAATCCAGAGCCTGCTGTCGGACCCCAACACCGGCTCGCCGGCGAACGCCGAGGCCGCCCGGCTGTACGACGCCGACCGCGCGGAGTACAACAGGAGGGTCCAGCGCTGCGTGGAGGCGTCCTGGGCGGCGCACGGGGTATCGATTGACGCCATTGCGGCTGACGACACCGCAATGCTTGACGATGACACTGATTCCGACGACGAAGACGACGAAGCGGACAACCTGGACGGGGGAGGTGGCCCTGCCGCCGCTGGGGCAGCCTCGTCGGCTGGCGCGGCCGCGTCGGCAGCGTCCTCTTGACTGAACAGCTGGAGACAGTGTGATGGGCGCTGGAGGCGCCTCGCCCAGCCCGCCCGGTGCGTGTCTTGCGGCATCGCAGCTGCTGCTGGCAGCTGCCGCCTCAAACGTTGCTTTTTTTGTCACACCGTCCGGACGCCAGCCCCCGCTCCTCTGCCCCCTCCCTCCTTCGCGCCCCCAAGCGATTCCTCACGCTCTCGTATCCTCGTGACTCGCGACACGGGCCACTCACTGGCACCCGCTTCCGGCCAGCCTAGCCGTCGCCCGCCGCACTGTCTGGCTTACGCCGCCTCCGAACCCCCCCGCGGGCGCCGCCTTCCCGCAGCGCCCGCACCCCACTCTGCTGGCTGCTGTGAAGCGGCTCTCCCTCCACACCGCCGGCACCGCCAACGCCGGCCGTCAGGTCCGCCGTCGATGCGCCCAGCTCGGTTCCCCATCCAAAGTCGTCCCCTGGCGAACCGCCTCCCAGCGGCGACACGGGGGCAGCGAGCCCACTGAAGTCGCCCAGCGACACCACCTGTCCCCCTGCCCCCCCCCCCACCGCCGCCGCCGCCGCCGATGTGGTCGAGGCAGGCCGATCCGCTGCCTTCGCGCCTCGGTCTCGCGGTACAGCGTACAGCGCGCGTGTCACAAGCGTCACGGGGTAGTCCGCAAGCTCGGGTGTGCCCATGGCGGTTGCGTTGCCCCAGTCGGTGCGGTCGGGGAGTTCGTTGGACGCCGTGTCTGCGCGGGGTTGGCCGGCCGCAAACAGACAGGGGCAGCCCGCGCGCGCGTTGCCGACACCTGAGCGCGAGCGCAAGCGCACCAATGCTGCGCGCAGCAAGCTAACCTTGCAAGGATTCGTACGACTCCGGGGGTGCCGTGGCACAAAGGTTGGCGCCAGTGACAGCCAGCGACCAGCAAAGGAACGTGACGATGCTCCACGCCGGAACCGCGACAGCCAGGTAGCGGTTCGGGTAGTAGTGAATTCCCATTGCCTGGAGCTGTGCGTCGGGCGTGAGCGCCCAGAACAGGTACAGCACTGCGAGGCGAGGAGCGGGGATTCGGCACAAATGTGGGGCTGCGCTGGTCGCGCTTGCGGCTCTGAGCCCGACCAAGCCAAAACCCTGCCTCCCGCCAACAAACCCACACGCACGCAAACCAGCGAGACGCGGCTGCGTGGCCGCGCATTCGGTGCTGTGCCCGAGGTCTGGCGGGGCCTCACGGAGCACTGCCGTCGTCGAGAGCCACCCGACGAAGCCGGCGACCTCCATGGCCTTGCCGCGCTCGGGGTCAAGCTCGAGCTGTACATCCAGACCGGACTGCGCACGAGAGCGCGGCTCGCGGTGGTGGCCAGGCCTGGGGGGCGGCCCGTTCATCGCTGCGGGCCTGCAAGTGCGTGGCCAAGGCGCACCGGCAGCGGTGGCTCTGCACCGTTGCGATGCGCTGGCGACAAGGCGGTGGTGCGCGTTGAGAAGCTGGTCTGGGCACAGTGGCTGTTGAGTCACGCAAGCCGCGCGCGCGCAGCGGGGGGCATGGCGGTCACGCGTCTTCGAGCTCGGCGTACTCTCGCCCCTCCAGCAGGGCGTCTGCCTGCGCCCCGGAGGGCATCGGGTGCTCGCGCAGCATGGCCAGCGCGGAGTCAGAGAGCCCTTCCGGGTCAACCGTCGCTGCAAGCGATCCCTCGGGGCGATAGAACTTGCCCAGCGGCTCGCCCCAGAGCCTGGGCTGGAACAGCAGCATGATGACGGACACGACAGCTGCGTAGAAGCTTGCCATCACAATCTCCACGACGTTGAGGCGGTCGTAGGCGGGCGTCGCAGCGCCGACGATGGCCGCGATGGGCAGGACCAGGAAGGCAGGCATGCCCACGACGGCCAGCCGCTTCACCCAGTCGCGCATGTCCGGGTCGGACGAGGCAAAGAAGATCCACCGGGCCGTCACGAGGAACCACAGCCCCAGCCCCGTCTGGAGCACGACCACGGTGATGCCAGCCCCGCTGTCGAAGATGAACTCGGTCGAGGACGGGTCCCGCGCCAGCTCGTACCACAGCACCAGCACCAGCTCCATTACGAAGATCCCCAGGGTCGCCAGGAGCCCCACCATGGAAGTAAGGTTGTCGGAGCCGAAGAGCTGGCGCCGGACCACGCCCGTTCCCCCCGAGGTGGCGACCAGGATGGACCAGACGGCCATCAGCGCGAGCTCGTGGAGCCCGCGCGACACAGCCTCGCTCCCGGGCGAGCCGACGCCGTTGCCCTCCTTGGTCATCCAGTGGGCGGTGAGCAGCGTCTGGGCGAGCACTTCCATCGCCATGGGCACGGTGAGCCATCGCAGCTGCGCGGGCTTCCAAGGGGAGTATGCGTACGTCACTGCCACGTGAAGCGCCGTCATGGCACCCCACACGAAGAGCATAATGAGCCGGAACGTGGGCAGGCCCGTCTCGTCGTAGCTCAGCTGGGAGCCGTCAGCCTGCCGAAACTCGAACGCATAGTCCGACGCAGACACCAGGCTCTGGCAAGTCCTGGACGCCAGAACGGCGTACCAGAACCGCGGGCGGAGCTTCTCCTCTATCGACTCGGACCAGCTGAAACCGCTCGCCCCCTGAGCGACGTTCACCGAGGCGCGGTACCTGGCTGCGCCGTCAGGCGACTGTTTTGACGCCGCTTCGCACGTCATGTCCTCCGCCTGGACCGCAGGCCAGCTGCTGAGCTGGTCATCAAAGAGGTAGATGACCAGGTCCGAGCTTTCGGTGGTCACGTTCATTTCAACCGTGCCCACGGGCTTCCCAGAAGCTGCGGACGCCGAACGCGCGAGCAAGCACTCTCGTACACACTCCGGAAAACCCAAGCGGCGGCAGCCTTGCATCCCGCCCACGCCCGGGAGCCCACCCAACGAAAAGGCTGGACTCACGGTCAACACCAAACGCGTACATGCCGATGAATTCCAGCGTCCGCCGCGGCTTCGTGAAGCTGCCGGCAAACTTGTTGCACAGCCCCACGCTTGCGAGGCCGGCCGCAAGCGCGGCGAAGAGAGTCCAGCCTCGGCGCATCGGTGGGCCGCCGTGTGTTCCCAGAGGTTTCTTCCCTCGCGCAAGCTCGAGCTCCCTGGGCCGTGGCCGACGGTGCGCTTGGCCTGACGGCACCATCAACCCGGCAGAGCCGGACCCGGTAGGTTGACGTTTGCTTCAGGCAGCGAGAGCGCCGCCTGGGCCAGACACAGGCGTGTGCACGGGATGGCCCTGGACCAGCGCAGCAACGGTGCTGTCCCCGCCGCGTGGTGGGGCTGTGGCGGGAATTGCGAGCAGTGGCGGGCGTGTCCAGACTGGCGGTCGCGATCTTTCGAACCCGGACCCCCAGCGCCAACTGATTTCCGTCTGTCCAGGTCGCCCTCAGTGAGTATGGAAAGACCATTGTCGTTGGGTTCATAGCCTCTGGCTGTTTCGCTTGTGCTGTGCGGTGCATGGGTCGTTTGAAAATCGCATTGACAGCTGCCAGATACTCCAAATCCAATCGCCGAAGCATATCTTGGCAACAATGGGTCTGCCTTTCGTAGAGGTCATTGCAGACGCCGGAAGGCCCACGATTGCAGCATGCTGCAGCTTGCGATTCCGGAACACTCGCTGAGTGCGCAATACTGGCGGTCAAAGACGACGAAATCCCATGCCGGGGTGGGCTCGTGTTTTGTGCCTGCCGTTCATCACCTGCTGGCATTCCCCATGCTCCCCGCTGTGTGAGAACTTGCCCGCAGTGCCGAGGAGCGCCACTTTATGGCAATGTGCCACGAGCGCGGCAATACACGCAGACCAAGCAGAGTCGACAAAAGTTGTGTGCAAAAGCCGGCACTGAATGCACCTCCTTTCTTGATTGCAAGTGCTCGCGCCTCACCAAGCCGCTTGGGCGCTGGGCACCTCAGTGGGAGCGGCCTGCACAGCGTGCGCTTGCAGCCGAGCTGTAGCGTCGGCCAGGAGCACCCGCCGCTGCTCTCGGGTGAGCAGGCCGGACCGGAATCCGGCGGCGGTGACGACGGCAGACTCGTCCGTTCCAGGGGGCAGTGCGGCCAGCGCCTCGGCCAGCGCCGCTTCCGCGGACTGGTCCACAATGGTGCCCTCCAACCTGCACAGCCGGCGGTGGAGGCGCACGGCCTCACCCGCGATGCGCTGCATTGCTGCCACCTGCCGTGCGAGCCGGCGCACAAGGGGGTGGACCCGCTTCGGCAGCTGCGCCTCGATGGCGTCAGCGTCGATGGGCATCGGCTCCAGCCCCTGCGCCCGGAGTTCGCGGTTCTGGCGAATGATGTCCTGGCGCATGGTGGTGCGAGTGAACTGGACGAGCTTGCGCTTCAGCTCGACGTAGTCGACGAGCACCTGCTGCGCGCAGGCGGCCCCTCCCACGGCACTGAGGGAGGGGGAGAGGGAATCCATGAGCGCTGCAAACAGGACCGCAGCGGCACTGCTGGCGGCCACGACGTCGCTCTCTGCCGCTCCTGCCGAAGCACCCCCACCCTCGGGCACGCTCGCATCGCTGCCAGCCCACGCGGCGGGAACGAGGGCAGGAATCACGAGCGGGTCGTTGCGCACGCCGCCCAAGTCGGCGGTGGGATCATCCGCGTCCTCCGCGCCGTTGTGCCCGCCCCCGATGCCCAAGCCGCGCTGCTCCGACGCCGCGCTGGCCGGGACCATGGTACGCGTCCACGACATGGAGGCGGTTGCGCGGCGAGCCGCGACGGCGGGGTCGAAGCCCATGGTCGCGAACGGAGTGGTAGCAGCGCCGGCAGCGTCGCCCCAGAACTCCGCGCCCTGGCCGGCGGGAGTGCGGGGCGTCCCTGGCTCTGCCACTGGCGTGGACAGGTGCAGCACGGACCGGGTGGGGTTGAGCCGGCGCAACGACAGGCCGGCAACGATGTTGGTCACGCGCGGCGAGTGCGACGGGGAGTTGCGCGGGCTCCGCTGGCCGGAGGGCGAGGGAGTCCCCGTCGGCGTGTCCTTGGCCCCGTCGGTGATGTCGAGGTGGATCGGCTGCAGGCGCAAGCCCGCGCCCCCGCGGCGAAGGCGCTTCGACTGGCGACGCGCGTCAGCCATCTGCTGCAAGCGGGACGGCAAGCCGCTCAGGCCGCTGGCCCCCAGGGCGCTGTTACCAGAGGCGCCTCGCGCCCTCGCCGCTGAGCCGCCCACGGCGGGGCCGCCAAGGCCGAACACCTTGCTGCTGCCCGGCCCGTCGGCTGCCAGTCCCGCAGACTCGCGCAGCTCCGCCAGGCAGGCGTCGAAGTCTTCGTCACCGGCGTGAACAGGCGAGCCCGCGCCCGTGATGGCCGCGACCCCCGGCGTGGCGTCGCGGACGCCTCCCAGCGGGACACCGCCCCACTGCACAGCGTCCCCTGCCAGGCCGGGCCCGGGGTCAGCCTGGCCCGGCGCTCCCCGCAGAATGCCGTCCCAGCCCATGTCCAGGCCAGCAGACTCCTCCTCGTCGCCCTCCTCGGCCGAGGCAAAGCCGCCCCCCGCCCCCGCGCCGTGGCCGCTGAGCCCCGCCGCGGCAAGCTCCTTCGCCGCGTCGTCCTGAAGTCGCAGCGTCGTCGGCTCAGAGGCGGACGCGGCACCCAGGCCCGTCCCGCCGTCGAGCACGCGCACGAGCTCGCCGTCTGGCGCCACGGAGCTCGCAAACACCCAGCGCAGCCGGCTCACCAGGCGCCGCGTCGAGGCTGCCAGCACCTCCGACGCCGCCAGCACAAGCGGCTGCGCCGTGATGCGGACGCGGCCCGCCCTGGCGCGGCGGGTGAGCCACGGAAGCGGGCACGGCAGCGCCACCGGGAGCAGTGCGCCCTCTCTGTGAGCGTCCACCCAGCCCCTCCAGCGACCGCCGGCATCGGGGGGCGGGGGCCCCCCACCCCCGGCGAGGGAGCCGGGGGCGAGCTCGGAGCCGATGATGCGGCCGGCGGCCAGGGCCTCGGTGGAGGGCTCGTCCGCCAGCCACATGCCGAGATCGTCGGCGGCACCGGGCCACTCGTCGCCAGAGGCGCCGCTGCCCAGCGCCAGGTCCACCGCAACCACGGCGGACGTGGAGGCGTCGGTGACGAACTCGTCCACCGGGTGCTTCTTGTCGAAGCCAGCGGCGATGAGCGGCAGCGACCCGCCCGCCGCGGCAGTGGAGAGCGGGTGGGTGGTGGGAGGGGGCCTGGGCGCTGCCGCGCGACTGGCAAGCCCTGCGCCCGAACCCGGGGCCGCGGCCCGCCGGCCGACCGCAATGCCGGCCCCCTCCTCCGACGGCGGAGCCCACGCGGCGAGGCGAGCCGTGGCCTCGCGCGAGACGAAGCAGCGAGCGATGGGCTCGAGATCCTCGCCCTCGCCCGAGAGGGACCGGCGGGTCGTCGACGTCACCGGGACGACGTGCACGTGGCCCGGGAGTGTCGGGGGCGTGCGCCCAGACGCCCATGCCAGGCCTCCGTGCGCTGCTGCGTTTTGCTCCGCCGCGATGGCATCGCGCTCCGCCGCCGTCGCGAAGCCGCCGGACCCCGGCGATGCCGCGCCCGCCCCGGCCGATGCCGACGCAGAAAACGGGGTGGACTGACCGGCAGAGCTGCCGGCCGCGTTGCGCCGCCCGTGAGCCGAGGAAGAGGCGTCTGGCCGGCGGACAAGCTTTGCGGATGCGGCGGCGGCTCGAGCACCGGCGCCCAGCCAGACCAGGGGGCAGTTGCCGGGCAGGCCGCCGATGCCAGGCTGCGGCGAAGCGTCGGCATCGCCGCGCATGCCCGGCGGCGGCGCGCCGAGCGTCACTGGGACATCCGGACCGAGCACCGTCGCGCCACGGTACTGCTCCTCCAGCGAGGCCGCAAGGTGATGCCCGCACTCTCCCGGCTCCATGCGGTACACCCACCATTCAGAGGACGGACCCGCGGTCCCGCCACCTCCGCCTCCGCCGCTGCCGCTGCCGCTGCCGCCGCCGCCGCCGCCTGCTTGTCCCGGCGTGCTGCGCTTGTGCGAGTCTGGCTCTGCCGGCCTGCTCTGCGGACGGGCGGCCGCGCCTGCGAAGCAGACGGCGAAGAGCACGGGCTCTGCCTCCTTGCGGGAGGCGAGCGTCCACGTGGCGCTGGCCCTGTCAGCCGACTTGGCCGCCTCTGCCGCCACGCCTATGAGCGCCTGGATGCGGCCCACGGCGTCCCACTGTCCCTCTGTGAGGGCCTCCGCGGCTCGGGCCGCGGCAGGATCAACGGCCGTCCGGGAGGAGCCCGCCAGCGTCGCAGAGGCGCGAATGAGAGACGCGCCAGCGTGGCACGAGGCGAGGCGGCTGGCAGCGGGCGACGGGGCCGAGGCTGACGCGCCAAGGCTGCTTGCGGCGCCACGGCCAAAGTCCTCGCCGGCGCTGTCGACCAGCGAAGCGCGCGCGTCTCGCAGGAGGTGGGCGCGCTCCGCAGCGTTGAGCAGGACGCGGCCCTCTCGCTCCAGCGCGGCCTGAAGCGAGCGCCACACGGCAGCGCCGAGCTTCGCCTCGCCCGCCGCGATGGCGGAGGAGGCCGCGGCGGCCCCGATCTCCGCCAACACCTGCACACGCCTTGCCGCAGCGCGCGGCGCCGAGTCCCAGCGAGGAGCCGAGGGCGGCAGGGTGGCCGCAGGGAAGCTGATAACGGAACCGCGCTCGAGCGGACCGGCCCCTCGACGCCAGTGATGCAGGCTCTGGGCGACGGACCGAGCCTCTCCGGCCGGGTCCCACACCAAGCCAAGCGCGGCGGCGGCAGTGGGGGCGGGGCTGGACCCTTCCGTCAGCAGGCGGGGCCCCATGGCAGCCACCGCCTCGGCAGCGGCAGCGGCGGCGGCGGTGGTCTTGCTCGCGCCACCGCCAGGCGCGCCGCGAACCACGACCACCGCCTGCCGCACTCCCGCCTCGGACGCGACCGTGATTGGCCTCGAGACAGCGCCTCCGCCGGCGCTGGAGGCCGAGGTCGAGGGCCCGCCCCCACCCGTCGCCGCTGCAGCCCAGCGAAGCCACAGCGAGTCGACGATTGTGCCAGACAGACCGCCGTCCGCCAGCTCTGCGCCAGCCGCGCACCACAGGCGACGCCTCCACAGCGTGTCCAGGAGTGCGAAGCGCAGCGCGAGGGCGTGCGCCGCCCCGACCGCGTCGTCGAGCCCGCTGTCGTCCTCCACCAGGGAGCGGCCGATGGCGCAGTCTGACGCCCGCGACGCGCCCCCCGAGCTGGTCCACGGGGAGCCGCCAGCGCCAGCGCCAGCGCCAGCGCGAGGGGTGCCGCCGGCGGCTGCGGCGCTCCCCCCACGGCGCCCAGCCCACTGGCCTGCCCCCCCTCCCTCCGTTTTGGACTCCCCGCCAAAGCCTCCTCCGCGAGCTTCGCCGTCGAGCTCGTCGTCGCCCTCGTCGCTTCCGCGGCTGCTGCTGCCGCTGCTGCTGCTGCCCGCGGGGCGCCCGAAGCGCGAGCTGCCACGTGCAGCGCTGGCCGCGTCCGCTGCCTGCTCGAGGACCGAGCCACGCCGCCGTTGGCCTCGGCCGCCGCCCGCAGCAGCTCCTGGTCCGGGCTGCCCAGGGCTCGCCCTTGGCGCCACGGCCGCCCCGCGCAGCACCTGCCCGCCCACGTGCAGGCGACAGAGGAGGTCGCACAGCACCAGGGCCGCGTCCGGTGCAACGCCAGAGGCGAGGCTGAGGCACTCGCGAACGGCCTCCGGCGCACCGGAAGGATCGGCAGAGCTCAGGCACACGAGCGGGGGCGGCGGAGGGGAGCCGAGCGCCATCGCATCGGGCACAGCGCTGAGCGCGGCGCCGTCGCTGCCGGCGGCGATGGCAGCGGCAGCGTGGCCGCAGCCGACCGTGCCGGCGGGCACCAGGTCCAGGCCCATGCGGAACCGCGAGAGGGCGCCGCCGAGACGGGCGGTCCAGGACGCGAGGCGCTCCAGGGCGACCGCCGAGGCAGGGGTGGTCGCCACCGCCGGGTGCTTGGCGGCGTGCTGGAGAGCGGCGGCGGCAGACGTGGCGACGGCGACGGCGGCGTCGAGGGGCTGCGGGTCGAGCAGGCAGGCTGCCGCCGGAAGCGGCTCCAGCTCGCTCTGGACACCCGCCAGCGCGGCCTCGTCCACCTCCTCGGGCAGCGGGGGCAGCGCGAGGGTGGCCCGAGGCGGGGCCAGGCCGGCCACCGCCCACCGCAGCAGGGAGCCGCAGATCGCAGCCGCGGTCTCCGGAGCGCCCCCGCCACCGGTCGCGGTCTTGGCGGCGCAGCGGGCGGCGGCCTCGGCGCTTGCGGCAGCGGCGCACGCCACGCCGGCGAGAGAAACGGCCGTCGCGAGGGCACTGGAGCCCCCCGACCTGGACGCCGCGTCGCCGGCCGCCGCCCCGTCTGGCGCTGGTCCGTCAGCGGAGCGGGGCGAGGCGCGCAGCGTCCGCGCGACGAGCGCGAGCGCCGCCCGGACCAGGGAGGGGCCCTTGCAGGTGAGGGAGGACTGGTGCGGCCCGGAGGCTGCGGCCTGGGGGCTGTTGGGGCGCGGCAGGGTCGCCGCAACGCGAGCGGCTGCTGCCTGGGTGAGAGCCAGCAGCACAGCGCCGGCGCCCGCCTCCAGCGCCTCGGAGCCCGAGTCGTTGCCCGAGGCAGCAGCAGCGGCGAGGCCCTCCGCGGCGGCCTGCCAGAGCAGGCCCGCTGCCCCCGGGAGGGCGGAGGGCGCCGCGGCAACGGCGGGCAGCGAGTCGTCGGTCGCAGCGGCCATGAGCCCGAGCGCGGACGCCGGCGCGAGCGCGCTGCTTGTGCGGCGCTTGTCGCCGCCAGCGGCAGCCCGGGAGGCCGAAGAAGACGACGACGAAGACGACGACGAAGACGACGATGCTGCCGCTGGAGGTGCCGGGGCAAAGAGAGGGCACGGGGGCGGGCGGCTGCCCGAGCGCGGAAGCCGCTGCGCCGGCGGGGGCGGCAGGCCAAGCAGCGCCGCGGTGGAGCGAGCGGCAGAGGCTGCCGCCTCGATGGCCGGGCGGGCGGCCGCGGACACGGGCGGAGCCTCCGTGCCTGCCGCCAGTGCTGCAGCCATGACCTCAAGCACCGCCGCTCGGCCCCGCACCAGGGACGGTGCCAGGCGGGCCACCGGGGTCGCAGAGGCCTCGGTCCACTCGGCCAGGCCCTCCCGGCAGCGCTGCGCCTTCAAGAGGGCGTCTGCGGCGCCGAACGCGGACCCCGCCCCGGAGGGCGAGAGCCCGGGGCCGTTGATGGCGCCCGCGACGGCAGCCTGCTCGGCCAGGAGCTCCTCCTCCTCCTCCGCCTCCTCGAGGGTGAGCTCTGCTCCGCCGCCGCGCACCAGGCCGTGCACGGACGCGCACCACGCCACCCAGCCGTCGGCCGCCTCGGCAGCCAGGCTGGCTGCGGCCGCGGCGTCGCCCGCCCGCTCCGCCCCAGCCGCGCCAGCGTCGGCTTCGTCGTACAGCGCCTCGGCCCGCCGGGCCAGGGCCTCGGGGTCGCCCGCCCCTGTGGCTGTGCGCCACGCCCGGCGGGCCTCCTTGCGGGGCCGGCCCGCTGCCGCCTCCAGCTGGCTCCACGCAGCGTCGAGCGCGCCCGAGAGCACAGCGGCAGACAGCCCCAGGCCTAGAGAGGCTCGGCCGCACGACCCAGCCGCGCCCGCCTCCTGCAGGGCCCTTGCCAGGGCATCCTGACGCCTGAGGGAAGCGGCCTCGTCGTCGTCCTCGGCAGCCGTCCCGTCAGGGCCGCGCCCACCGCCTGCTTGCTCTGCAGCCGACGAGCGGCCAGCCGCAAAGTCAGCGCCCGCCGCAGCCGCCGTGCAGAGCCTCACGAGGCACACGGCGGAAGTCGTCGCCCACGTGACCCACGGCGACGCCCCGGGCCCCTGGCCTGCCAGGGCAGGCGCCGCACCGGCAGCGGGCGCGGCGTCGCCGTGGCTCGCCACCGAGCAAGACGCGGAGAGCAACGCTGCCGTCTGGGCGGCGTCGGCCTCTGCCCGCGCCGTCGCGGCCGCCAGCAGCCTGCCCAGCGACGGGCACAGGGCAAGGCACTCCATGGCCGCGTCCTCTCGGCCCGCCCGCAAGGGGCGCGCCGCGGCGTTGGCCGACGCGCCGCTGGTGTCGTCGTCGCCGACCTGGTCGAATTCGCGCCCGAGATGGCCACGCACTGCGCTGGCAGAGCCGGCGCCAAAGATGCCCGAAGCCTCGCCGTACGCGCGCTCTTGCTCTCGGCGGCGCCAGCCCGCGAGGGCCACGGCCTCGGCGTCCCTGCAGCCGAGATACCGCCCCGTGATGGCGCTGGCGAGCGCGACCACGCCCGGGAGCGCGGCGCACGCAACGTCGCGCGCTGCTGCCGACCCCACGGCAGCGCACATGGCTGCCGCATCGCTGGCTGCGGCGAAGACGGCCACGGCATCCGGCAGAAGCACCGCCTGGGCGAGGGCTGCCGCGCGCATGGACCCGACACGCGCAGCAGCGCGCGGGTCAGCCGCCTCGCTTGCAGCCTCGTCGAGGAGGCCTGTGGCGTCGCAGCGGGGCCCGGCGACCTCGAGGGAGGCGGCTCCGAAGAGGTGCGCCAGCGCAGTCGCCGCCTCCGCCAGGGCCTCTGCGACTGCCAGGCAGGGCACGACTGCGTCGACAGCAGGCGGGAGACCGCCGTGGGGGGAGACGCCGCGGCTGACGGCGACGGCTGCTGCCAGGGCTGCTGCCGCGGCGCCGTGGGTGGCCGCAGCAGCCGCGTGGCTGTCGGCAGGCATGTCGATTCCGGCAGCCTGCCAGCACGTGCGGGCTCCGATGCACGGCTCCAGGGGGGCAGCGCTGACGCTGGAAGCGGTGCGCGAGCGGCCGGGCGTCATGGCGCGGCCCGCGGCAGGCTTGGCGGAGGCCAAAGACGCATGGGGCCCGTGTGAGCGATCCCTGCTCGTGCGCTGCCACGCGGGCGCGGGCACGGGCGCGGGCGCGGGCGCGGTGGGGGGCCGTGCGCTGGAGGAGCGGGGCGGCGCCCAGTCGTCGGGGCGCGGCAGCGCGGGCGCCAGCTGGCGGCTCGCCTCAGCGTCAGCCCTGGCCCGGGAGGCACGCACCGACGGCGGCGGCCCAGGCAGCGCCCGGCGGCTGGCCGTGGAGAGGAGGGCGCGGTAGCGGGCGGTAACCGACGAGGCGGACACCCCTGAGGCGACAGAGCCGGCGTCTGCGTCGTCGGGGCCGGCCGAGGCGGCCGAGGAAACCGCTGCCGCAGCGCCCCGGGCGCCGCCGGACACCCGCCAGGGGTCCGGAGAGCGCTGACGGGGCCGCCCACGCGCGGAGAGCGGCGCAGGGGCGTCCGGGAAGGGCGACGGAGCCGCGCGGCGCCCGCCCGCGCGCCGGCGCCTCCCGGGTGAGTCGCCCTCGTGCCAGCGCTCCCGCCCATCCTCGGCTGGCCCAGGTGCCGCCGCCGTCTGCAGCGAGGAGCTCGAGGGCCCGCGCCACACGACGGCGGCGGCCGAGGACTCGGAGCTGGGCGGCGCGGCGGCCGAGTCGCCCGGCCGGGTTGCGGCGGCAACGATCGGCCCCAGGCACGCCGCGAGCGCCGCGCGAGAGAGTCTCGCCACGACCTCGGCGGGCAGCAGGGCGCCAGCGACAGCGCTGACAGTCGAAACCAGCCGGGCGAGGGCCGCGCGCGCTCCCAGCGCCGCCGGCAGAGCGCCCCGGGGAATCGCCTTGCCAGCCGCTTCGCAAGCGACCAAAACCCCGATGACGTGGCAAGCCGCGGCCTCCTCGGCGGCCTCGCTCTCGGGCCGGGGCGCGGGAAGCTCTGCCGCCAGGGCGCCTGCAACTGCGGCCCGCACGGCCTCGTCTGCAGCGCCGGCCGCTGCTGCCGCGGCGCGCTCGGCAACGGCCGCACTCCTCTTCCAGTGCCGCTCGGCTGCGGCCGCCGCCTCGTCTCCGTCGTCATCCTCGCCACCGGTGCTGCCGCTGCCGCGAGCACCCGCGCCCACACCTGCCTGTCCTGCCCCTCCAGTGCGACGGGCCCAGCCCGCCCTCAGGCCGCGGCTGCGAGCCTCGTCCACGCCGTCTGCCGCGGCCTCCGCCACCCGCGCCTCCTCCTCGGCCTCAGCGTCGCCCTCGGCCATGACGGCAAGCCTGGCGTCCTCCGCCGCGCGCCACACCAGCGCGTCGGGCCCGGCCTGCTCCCCGTGAAGCCCGCCGCTAGCGGCGGCCCTCCGGCACGCAGACGCGGCCAGCAGGCCCCACCCCCGCAGAGCAGCCACCATTTCGTCCAGAAGCAGGGGTGCTAGCTGGCCTGCGCTCGCGGCGCTGCGCCGCTTCCGCGCGTCGGCGTCGGTGTCCGCGTCGGCGGCGTCGGCGTCGGCGGCGGCTTCTGCCTCCGCGTTGCCGTCCGCGCCGCCGGCCCTGCGACTGGCAGTGCCCCTCCGGCGGAAGGGGCCGTCCGCGGGCTCTGCCCTGCCTGCCAGCTGCGCGGCGCCCCCCACATGATGGGAGGGCAGGGGCCTTGCTCCAAGAGCGCCGTCTGGCCCCGTGCTTGCCGAGTCTGCCTCGCCTGCAGCCCCGTGCGGCCGGGCAATGGCCAGGCCTGCAAACGTGCCTGCTGGGGCCGTGGCCACCTGGCGCAGCGCCGCGATGGCCTTGGCCCGTGCGAGGCGGGTCACCGTGCCGGACATACTCGGCGGCAGGCACCCTTCCTGCCCGGCCGCCGCTGGCTGGAGGGCGGAGCCGGGGACGGCGCCGCTCCCGGCGTCAGAGTCCATGGCCCAGATGCACTCGTCAGCGGCCGCGGCGCACTCAGGTGTGCATAGCTCCTCAGATGACGTCAGCACCGACGTTGCGCGGAGGAGCAGCTCGAGGACCAGGCGGGCGCGCCAGGCGGCCTCGGCGTCGCCCCGGTGGTCGTCGGCGGGCGCAAAGCCGGCCGTTGCGGCCGCGCTGTCGGCGTCGTGAAAGCCGTCCGCGGCCGAGGGGCTGCCGGCCAGCGATGCGCTGGGGGGGCGGTGAATGGGCAGAGCGTCTGGCCGCGTGAGGGGCTTGGAGGGATCGGCCCCTGCCGAGGCAAGGCTGCGCGCGAGGAGACGCGCGAGGAGGCGGAGGAGGTGGCGGCGGGCCTTGAACAGGCCCGTGGGGGCGGCGCCGTCCAGGGCCGTGGCGAGGGTGGCCCCGTCAGGGCCAAGCCCGGCTGCCTCCCTGCGAGGGACGGCCGCGCCGCCCAGCTGTGCCTGGGCGCGGGCGGCTGCGCGCACGGCGATGGCGATGGCAGCGCCGTCGCCGGCGGGGGAGGACGAGGCTTCGGAGAGGGCGCCAAGCAGGGCAGCTGCGGCGCTGCCGCTGTGCACTCCGTGGGCGTAGCCGGTCCTAGTGGACCCCGCCGCGGGCGAGGCGACGGGCGCGGCCCAGCCGCCGCGGTCCGCCCCCGGGGGCCCCGACGCGGCTGCCCGCAGCAGCGCGGCGAGCGGCGCATCCGACACGACCCGGGACGAGACCAGCTCCGGCCTGACCAGCAGCACGGAGGGGAAGGCCCCGATGGCCTGCGCGGCGGCCACAGCGTCCGCCAGCGTCGAGCCGGGGGGCGAGCGGGGGCTGCGGTGGCGGGACGACGCGAGCAGCGCCGGCGCGGGCGCCGCAGCAAGGCAGTGGACCCCCAGCCCGCGAAGCCCCTCGGGCAGATCCGCGTCGGAGCCGCCGTCGCGGCTGGGGCCGGCGCTGCGGCTGCCAAATGCTGCCACCGGGACGACGTCGACCGTGACGTCGATGGGACAGGGGCCCGCGGAGCGCAGGGCGGGACCCCCCGACGGACCCGCGGGCAGGCGTGGCGGGGACCCGGGGTAGAGCCGAAGCGCCATGGATGCGTTGGGCAGCGCGCTGCCTCCCGGGCGGGTGAGAGGCAGGAATGCAAAGGCAGCAGCGACTGGCAGAGCTGCTCCTGCGGTTCCGGGTGTCGAGGAGGCGGCGGAAGGATCGTCGACGGCGTCCGGGGGCGGCGTCGCCAGGATGAACAGCACGAAGAGCGAAGCGTCCCCGCCGAGGGCACCCGGCGAGACGTCGCCCGCTGCAGTGGCGCCGCGGCTGCCAGCCGCCGGCTGCGAGGCGAGCCCTTCGCTGGCCGCAGGGATCGACACGGCGACCTCCCGCGCCAGAGCAGCCTTCCACGACCCCGACCTCGACACCGAGGCGCTGCCCATGACCCGCAGGGGGCTGGCCAAGGAGCCGTCCCCGCGGCAGAGAGCCACCAGCATCGTTGTCGACCCCAGGCAGAGCGGCATCGCCTTGCCCACAAGGGCGCCGGAGTCCGCGCCGGAGTCGGCGGCGTCTCCCGCGGGCCCGCCCGTGCCGCTGAGAAAGCGGGTTGGGATGGCCAGGAGGCGCCGGCAGTTGAGGAAGACGTCGTTTCGGCCGGGCGCCAGCAGGTCGCCGGCCGTCAGGCACGAGGCAGGCACGGGCGCCGCCCCTCCCCACGTGGAAAAGGCTGCCCAGCGCACCGGGGCGACCCCGAGGCACGCTGACAGGGCCTCAGTTCCTGGCCGGGCAGCAGGGGGGTCAGGCGCGGCCCGAGCGCCCGCGACCAAGCGGTGCGTGGGCGGGTCGCCGTGCGAGCGCGCGAGCGCCACGCGCACCGGCACGACCCGGCCAAACGGCGCCGAGGTGGCATCCCCAGCGCGGCCGGCGGGAGCGGGGGCGTCGCAGAGCGAGATGCGGCACGAGCCGGAGGCCAAAACGTGGTCGCCCAGCACCGCTTGCAGCGACAGGGTCAGGGGGGCACTCGGCGGCCAGGTCCGGTCCACGGGCAGGTCAAACCGCACCACGCGGACTCTGGGCCCACTCGTTCCCTCAGAGGCCGTCGGGATGACGGCTGCCCGCGCGTCTGCGCTGATGCGACGCCGGCTGCCGTCCCACAATGACAAGCGCCAGTCCAGGTCGGCGTCGTCCATTGGCAGACCCGCGTCCTCGTCCTCCTCCACACGGCGCGGGAGCTCGACAAACACCGACACGCAGGGGCCAGGCACCCAGGGCACCAGGTCACCGCTCGCGATGCGCGCGGCGTGGCCGGTCGCTGCAGCGCGCGGGCCGGGTTGGTCCGCGTCCGGGAAGCCCGCGTAGGAGCGAGCTGCCATCCCGCCTGACAGGTGGGGGGCAGACTGTGCGTGCTCGCTCGCGGCGCGGGGGCGGCGGGCAAGGCGCAAGTGGCCGGGCAGCGGGCAGGAGCAACCGCGGCGGCACCGCAACAACAACAACGGGCGTCCTGTCCCGGCGAGCATGTTTTGCTGCGCGCTCTGCCGGCGAGGACCCGACGCCAGGCGCCAGGCTGCGACCGCCGAGGGCACCGACGGCGCGCCACAAGGGGCTTCCCGCAGGCCTGCGATGGGAAGCGATGCTGCCTTCTCGAAAGGCTCGCGCCAGCGCGGGCTTTGGTCGCTGCTGACGGATCTGACACCCGAGCAGACGCGCTCCCTCAAAATTTGTGTGGCGTACGCCACCGCCTCCATCACCATTTCCATGATCTACAAGGTGGGTTCCCGCCGCGCGGGCGGTGGGCTTGCCTTTCGGCGCCCCATGCCGCGGGCCCGGCTGCGCAGCACGTGGGGAGCGTGTGCGATCGAGCCGCGCCCTGCGACTCGATTGGACGGCCGCCGCCCTGGCTCCCGCACGCGCTGCCGCAGGCCATCTTGAGCACTTGGAACTTTGACGCGAAGTTCACCCTGCTGACGGCCCAGGCAGCCCTGTCGCTGGCCTTCTGTATCATCGTCATGGAGTTTTGGCCGGAGACGGCGGCGGACCTGCACTTGCGGCCGTTCGACATGAAGGTCATGCGCAAGTGAGGGGGGGGCGCTGCGTGCGGGCACCGGTGGTGGCGATCCAGCGGCACGCTTGGATTCCACGGATGGAGAGCGGGGGACATTGCGCAGCGCCGTTGCCGTGGCGAGGCCGGCATGCAGGCGCTGGCTGCCAGCCAGCTGCGCTTCCCTCGCGACGCCTTGCTCCGTCCACCGCAGGTCGCTGCCTCTCGGCGTGCTGTACGTCGCGAACATCGCCGTCGGCTGGTTCGGCCTGCAGCTCGTGGACGTGCCAATGTTCCTGGCCATCCGACGGACCGCCACGGCCTTCACGCTGGGGAGCGAGTTCTTCATGCTGGGCGCGGTGCCTTCCCCCCTCGTGCAGGTTGGGGTGCTTGTCATCGTGCTTGGAACCGTGATTGCGGGGTGGGAGACGTTCAACTCCGACTTCGTCGGCTACGCGTACACGCTGGGCAACAACGTGGTCACGGCCGTCCAGCTCGCCTTCGCCAAGCAGTTCAAGGAGGAGACGGGCATCCAGGGGTTCGGGCTCGTCTACTACAACGCCCTCACGGCGCTGCCCCTCGCCGTCCTCGGCGCCGCGCTGCGCGGGGAGGTCGCCTACGTCTTCGAGTACGAGCACGTGTCCGACCCCCGGTTCATCGCCGCCGTCTTCGTTGCCTCGGCGCTCGGGTGCTTCATGACCTACATCGTGCTCCTGTGTGCGACAGTCAACTCGCCCACCGTCACCTCCGTCACCGGCAACATCAAGGACATCGCGACGACCTTCATCGGAGCTGCCCTCTTCCCCGGCTTCGAGGCAACCTTCCTCAAGGTGGCGGGTCTCCTCGTGTCCTTCTCTGGAAGCGGCATGTTCACCTACGCCAAGCTGCGCTCCGCCGCCGACTCGCAAGTTCACAGCGAGCCGCCGGCGGACGTTCAGGCGCAGGGAACCGCCAGCCGGCAGAGCAAGAAGCAGCGGTCTCGGCTCGCCGGGTCCGGCAGCAGCGAGGAGAGCGACGACGGCTCCCACGCCTGAGGCATTGCGCCTTGTTGCCCGGGACGGTGCTGCCAGCGGACGAGGGTCTGGAGGGGGCGGGGAAGGGGTGGTTGGTGGTGGTGGTGGGGGCCGGGGGGAGGGCAGGGGGGGGGGCACGCCCTCGACATGAGCACCATGGCTGGTGCTCGGGCAGGCTGCGAGCATGCACGGGTGCGTGATGGCCGAGGCAGCAGCCGTGCGTGTGTGCGGGGCGGCGCTCGGCTCGGGCAGCGACGGGTGCTCGCGCTCGCGCTCGCGGCGCTTCGCGCACCATCGCCTGGGAGCATGCAACTGTTGGCTGCTGCGACTGCGACTGCTGCTGCTGCTGCTGCTGCTGCTGCTGCTGCCGACGAACACGCAACAAGCACGCGCGCTGCACCCACAAGAGCAGCCGCGCAACAGAGCGCCTCAGCGCCGCGTCAGCGCCGCGTCAGCGCCGCGTCAGCGCCGCTCGTCGCCACCGTCGCCGCCTGCGCCCGCGCTGCCCGGCGGCGGCGCCGCGCTGCCCGGCTTCCCGGCGGGCACGATCCCGACCGCCTTGATGGCGATGCCCTCCTCCTTGGCGCGCTTCTCGATCCAGCGCACCACCTCGTCGCGGCGCATAGAGGTCAGCTGGTTGGCCTCCTGCAGCAGGCGCTGGGCGGCCTCGGGGTTGGCTCCGGCGTCCAGGTGCACCTCCAGCGTGTCGGCCATGGCCGCAGCGCGCGGATCGGCCGGCTTGGACTCGAAGAGGAGGCCAGCGCCCTCCTGCGTGGTGCTCGACACGGGCGGCGCTCCCGCCACGCCGCCAGCGGCAGAGGCCGCGGCTGCGCCCGCATCCGGCGAGGGGGGCGGGGCGCCGCCGCCAAGCTGGCCCATGTTGACGGGGTTGGTCATGCCGCCCATGGCTTGGTCGCGCCGCATGCGCACGTTCTGCAGCGTCTCGCGGACGTCCTCCTCGTACCCCGCGTCCGCCACCTCCTGCAGCAGGGAGAGGGCCTTGTCAAAGTCCTGGGGGACGCCCTGCCCGCGCTCGTGCATCAGCGCAAGGTTGACCTTGGCCGGCATGAACCCCGTCTCGGCCGCCTCCTTAAAGTACTGCACGGCCTTCTGCTCGTCGGCCTCCACGCCCTGGCCCGCGAGGTACGCCACGCCCACGTTGAAGAGCGAAGTGGGCCGTCCGGTCTGCGCGGCCCGCTCGAACAGCCGGAAGGCCTTGCCCTCGTCCTTGCCGACGTCTTCTCCGCGCGAGAGACGCGTGGCCAGCTGCACCTGCGCGATGGGGTCTCCCGCCTTGGCCGCCTTGACGAGCCACTGCATGCCCAGCTCGGTGTTGACCTCGGTGCCGATCCCCAGCATGTGCATGTTCGAGACGTTGAGGCAGGCCGGCGCCACGCCTTGCTCCGCCGCACGGCGGTACAAGGTGAGCGCGCGCGCCAGCCCGCGCCGGTCCTCGTCGGTTTTGACGTCGCTGTGCCGCTTGGTGAGGATGGTGGCGAGCGAAAACATGGACCAGCCGTGCGGAACCTGCTTCAGAATCTCCTCGAACACCTCCTCGGCGGCCGACTCGTTCGGTCCACCGTACACCTCCTCCGCGATGCCCACACCCTGCAGGAGAGCCTGCCCGACCGAGTAGGTGCACTCCAGGTCGCCCTTCATCGCGCCGGCGGACCAGAGCCCGGTGGCGAGGCTGAGGTTCTTGTCGGTGCCCACGCCGTGGTAGGCGTAGTTGGCGAGCTTGCGCAGCTCCGGGCCCGTCTTGCTGGCGTACAACTCCGACGGCGACAGCTTGAGGGCGTCGTCGATCTCGGGAAGCCGGCGCTCCGAGGGCTTGATGCCGTGCAACTCGTCGAGGGCGGCGCGCACGCCAGCGCGCGGGTCCTGCCGGCCGAGCATCGACCGGATGCCCTCTGACATGCGCCGCCATGCTCTCATCATCGCGGCCGCCTGGGCTCACGCCGGAAGCGCGCAGGCAACCTGCCGCCGGCCTGCCGCGCGAGTGGGGTCAGCGCACGGTCACAGCGTCCGAGGCGCGGCAGCTCTGCCCGCGTGTGGAGAGCACCGCAGCCGGACGGACGAGGGCGGCGCCGGGCGCGAGAGCGATTCTCGACTCCGCGCAGCTCATGGCGCGCCGATTGTGCCGACCGCGGCCGCGTGCAATCGCGCCCGGGGCAAGTTCCGGCGAGGGCATTGAGCTGGGCATCACAACAGGGTAAATCGCCTGCGCGGCCAGGCAGGCAGCCGCTCGGCCTGAACCAAAGGCGGCGCGCTAGAGCCACAAGCCCAGGCTCGCAGGCGGCCGCCGATCCCGGCGGGAAGGTGGGCCAGGGGCGGCGTTCCGGCCGGCCAAGCGACTGCAGAGCCCCAATGCGCGTGGCTCATCATCATCACTCGTCGACAGAGGGAGAGTCGGTTCTGCTGCCGCCGGCAGCTTGCACCTGCGCCGGCCCCTTCGCCCGAGCCTCGTGGCCGCCTTCCACCCCACCCGCTGCCCTCGCCCACCGAGGCGTGCGTAGAGCCGCTTCCGAGCAGAGGGGCGGCGGCATGTGGGGCTTCTTTCGCAAGCCGGAGCGCTTCTCGGTGGCGCACCTGCAGTGAGCGCCGCGCGAGTGCAGGCTCAGCCCGCCACGCACGCCCAGGCCGCCGCGGGGGTGCCGCGGGCGGTCCGGGGCCATCTGCGTCCCGCGGGCAAACGCTCGCGTCGCGTGCCCCTTGTGCGCGCGCGCCCATCCTGGCGCTGGCCGCTCTCGCAGGCAGGTGCAAGGCACCATCGTGAAGCTGTCGGGGGGCGCGGCGCCCGGGAGCCAGGCCGAGGGCCACCTGGTCACAGCAATCAAGGAGCTGTCGGAGCTGCTGGTGTACAGCGACAAGCGGCAGGCGCGCTTCTTCGAGTGAGGGCTCGCGGATTTGCGCCGCTGCGTGACGCGCGAGCACTGGCCGGGCGGGCTTGCGCGCGCCCGGGCCGCCCGGCGGCGGCATGCCCTGGCGAGCGGCACCGATTGGCCCCTTTGAGTTGCGGCGGCCTTGCCGACCCCCACGCGCAGGCTCTTTTGCGAGTGGCGCATGCTGCGAGACCTGGCGCGGCTGCTGCGAAGCACCACGCACAGCAACGCCGTCAAAACGCAGGTGCTGCAGACCGTGATGATCCTGCTGCAGAACCTGGACGACGACCGCTCTCTGCTGTACATGCTGAGCAACAACCAGATCAACCAGCTGCTCGACGGCGCGTGCGACGCTTGCCGCCGGGACGAGGAGTTGCTCGCCTACACGGCGTCGTTCATGCGCGCGCTCTCGCTGCGGGTCAACGCCGGCACGGTGCACTTCTTCCTCGTCGACGAGGCCGCGGCCAGGGCGGCGGCCGCCTGGAACGCCGAGGGCGGGTCGGCGGGGCGCGGGGCGGCCGCCGCCGCTGCCGCCGCCGCCGGAGCCGCCGCCGCCGGATCCAAATCCTTCCCGCTGTACACGCGCGCCCTCTCCCTCTTCGACCACCAAGAAGGCATGGTCCGCATCGCCGCGCGCACCGTCACGCTGCACGTGTACCGCGTGGAGGACCCCTCAGTGGACGCCTTCGCCTGCAGCCCGCCGCACAGCGTCTTTTTGCGGCACGTGGGAAGCCAGATCGGGCGCCTCGCGGAGGCGGTGCAGACGCTCTGCGACCAGATCCTGTCCAGCACATCGGCGGCGGGCACGCCCAAGGGCCCCGCTCCGAGCGACGGCGTCAGCGAGTCTGCGGCGAGCGACACCACCGCCCACACGCCCACCACGCGAGGGGGCGACTGGGGGGGAGACAGCCCCGCCCGCGTGGTGATGGTGCGCTGCCAGGAGCTGCTCTCGGAGCTGGGAGACCTGCTCTTTTACGCGGGGGACGTGAGCGGCGCCCCGGCGCGAGGCGTGGCAGCGCTGCTGGACGCGGCCCTCTGGGAGGAGCTCGTCATGTCCACGCTGCTGCCCGCGCTGGACGGGAGCTCAGGCCCCCGCAGGGGGTCCGTGACAGACTTTGGGCCCGGGCCAACGGGGGGCAAGCCCGCCCCGCCCACCTCTGCGGCGGGGGCGGACGACCTGATCGAGGCCACTCGCCGCCCCCTGCGCCTCGCGTTCGCGCTGCAGGTGCTGGCGCTGCTCTGGAGGGCCCTCCCGCGCCAGTCGGAGCTCTGCCAGCGTCTGACGGACGTGTTCCTTGGCTGCGAGTGCGAGGGTCCGGGGGCAGCCGCCGCGCCAGCGGCGGCAGGCGATCGCCCCCCCACCAGGCCTGCATGCGCGGAGGGCGGGGGTGCGGCGGCAGCGGAAGCTGCAAGCGACGGGGACGATGCGGCGACGCCCGGGACCGGGACTGGGACAGGGCCGCGGGCAGGCGGGAGGACCAGGGCGCGGTCGGGCGCGGGCGGAGGCGGGGGCGGGTCGGAGGGGGCCGGCGGAGGCGGCAGCGTGGATGGGTCTGTGGGGCTTCGTCGCTTGAGCCGCGCCGGCAGCGATGCCGGCTCTCTCGACGCGGATAGAGGGGGCAGCGGAGGCCGGTCGAGCGAGCCATCCGCAGCCCAGCCGACGCACGGCCGGGCCAGAGGCGGAGGCGCGGAGCCCCCATCGCCCACGCCGCCGGCCGCGGACGACGAGCAGCCCCCCGAGGCGCCCGCGTCGGGGGCGCCTCTCCTCCACATCGGCGGGGGCGGGGCTGACGTGCCCGTGGTCGACCGCTGCGTGGGCGCGCTGGAGCGGGGCGCGCTTCGGGCCCTCGAGTGCTCCCGCGCGGGGGACAGCATCGGCGTGCGCATGGCGGACATGGTGGTGGCGGGCGCGCTGGCGTGCCTGTGGGCCGCGGCGACCTCGTCTGCGGCGAAGAAGCACCAGGCTGTGTTTGACGCGGCAGGGCTAGGGGCGCGCCCACCGCCCTCCTCCGACGCCGGGAAGGAGTCTGTGGCCGCAGCGCCGCTTGCCGGACCGGCACCGGCACCGGCGGACGCTTCGGCGCCAGACAGGCGCCGCCGGATCGCCGCGTCGGCTCTCACCGCTCTGTCAGTGACCACGCCGCCCCTCAGGACCGGAACCCAGAGACTTGCACGGGAGCTGCTCCAGTGCATGGGGGTGCTGCCGCTCTCCGCGGCGCGGGCCGGGGGTCTGACCCCGCTTCCCAAGCTGACAGAGAGCAGTGGTGGGCTGGTCGTCACCCACCAAGCAGCAGACCCCACTCTCATGTCAGACAGCGGAGAGGAGGAGGAGGAGGAGCAGCAGCAGGAGGAGGAGGCTGAGGAGGAGGAGGAGGAAGGCGAGGAGGCTGAGGGCGACGTCGCTGGTTCGCCTGCTGCCTCGGCAGGCTCTGGGGCCCGCACCGGCGGCGAACTGGACGGCGCGGCGGCCTCCGACGCAACGGCCGACGGAGCGGGCGACGCGTCTGAAGCTGCGTGCGTGGACGAAGCGGGCAGCGGGGCGCCGAGCGACGGCGACGGCGCGGCCCCGTCCGAGCCAGCGGAGCAGGGAGCAGGCGGATCCGACGAGGGCACCGGCTCGGTTGATGGCGGGGCGGGCAGCGATGCACCCCCGAACGGCTCGACGTCCGGTGCGGAGGGTGCGGCGGACGCGGCGGCCACGGGCGGGGACTGCCCGCCCAGCGGTGGCGGCGGCGCCGCCGCCGCAGCTGCGACCGCGGCTGGTCAGGACGCAGGCGCGGACGCGGGGGATGACGCAGAATCCGGGGGCGGGCCGGCGCCGTTGGCTGCGCATCGCCTGCGCCGAGAGGTCCCCTCCGAGGTCGCTGAGGCGGCCGTGGAGTCGCTCGCGCGGGTGTCCCACATCGTGTTCCAGCTGCTTAGCAAGTTCGCAAGCTCCTGCCCACGCGCCGCGCGGGCGGCGCTCTGCTCGGCCGAGTCTGCGGTGTTTGACCACTGCGGCGGGGCTTCGATGCTCCCGCTGTACATGGTGACCAAGGCGCGGCCGTCGGCGCCTCCCAGCGCCGTGCTGGAGCGCCTCTCGCTCGCCACGCCTGTCCCGCTCAACCTGTGCGAGGACGTCGACGTCGCCAAGGGCGTCGTCGCGCCGTTGTGGGTGACTCCCGACGCGATCCTGCCGCTCTTCGAGCCGGAGGCGGCTGCTGCCGAGAAGGAGGCGGCTGAAGCCGATCCGCGCCGACCCCCCCCCGTGTCTTCCCGCTCCGTCCCGGGCCGTCTGCTGCCTCCCGCGATCCGGACCACCACGCTGGAGGCGCTGCGCCTGCGCTGGCTGCTGTTCCAGATGCGCCGCCCCCGCCGGCACGACGCCGTCCTCGAGAGGCTGCGTCCCCCCCGCCACGGCATCAAGGTCGGGATGACCTTTACCATTTCGCGCCACGCCTCAATGCCTGCCCTGCACATGCAGGTGTCGCCTGCCGCAGCCAAGGCCATCACGGCAGAGCGGGCCCTCGCCGGCCCGCCGGGCACGCCCACAGGCAGCCCGCAACTCCGGCCCCGCTCCCGCCGCGCCATCATCACGCTGGACGACCTCTCCCCCGTGGACCGCGCCATCGCGTCCGCGTCGACGCGCACCAAGGGCGGCCGCGTGCCCGCCCGCCCCGTCATCGCGGTGATCGGCAACAAGTTCCTGGTGCTCGCGCGACCGCAGCCGGCGGCGGGCGCAATCGACGACTCCAGCTCGGTGGCGTCCGCCGCCACGGGCTCGACGGGCGCGGCGGCCGCGGCTGACAGCCGCCAGGCGCCGGCCGCGGCCTCCGTTGCGGCCCCGAGGCCCAGCCACGTTCGCAGCGCGGAGAGCGACGTCTGGTGGGACAGGCTGGTCTTGCCGAGGTCTGGCGCCGGAAACGCCGTGTCCGTGGCCCCGCTGCATGCCTGCTGCGCGTCCGTGTGCGAGGACTCGCGGGACACGGTTGCGGTCACGGTGGCGTCGGTGGAGCCCATCGCCATGGCGGTGTCTGTTGAAGCTGCGGCGCCGTCGGCCCTGTCGCCGCCAGGGGCCTCCGCCCTTGAGTCCGGGTCCGCGGCAGCGCCAAACCGCGAGACGCCCCGCCCGGCGCGTCCCTCAGAGGATGCGCACGCGATGCGGCCCGCAGCAGGCAACTCTGGCCGGGAGGGCTACCGAGCAGCCGGCGGCTCCGCGTTCGAGGCGGAGGTTGCTCGTGCCCGAGTCAACGCAGATGGGGGCCGCGAGCCGCGGCTTTGGAGGATGTGGCTGCGAGCAAAGACGCCAGAGGCCGCCCAGGCGCTCGTGGACAGGCTGCAGGTGGCCAGCGACGAGGCGCTGACCGCGCGGCTGGCCGCGTGGAGGTCACTAGGATCGCTTCCCCCGTGAGCTGTTGTCGCCGCGGCTTGTGTGCGCTGGCGCGCGAAGCGATGCGGCACAGCGGCAAGCGCGCACCCAGGCGCGGCACGCAAAGTCTGCGTCTCTGCACACCGCCACGCAGCACTGCGGGTCGCGAGCGGCGGAGAGAGACGCCGCGCAGGAGTTTTCGCTCGTGGCTGCAAACGCTCTGCAAAAAGAACGAGAGAACAGAAAAGCAAACCACTCCGCCGAAAACCCCGCCGGCGCGCCGCTTCCAGGCTGCCCGACCCCGCATAACTCGGGCGCCACCGAAGGGCCCAGTCGACGGGCACCGGTCCCGGGTTGCGCCGGAGGGCTCATGGACCGCATTTCGATGGAGGCCCTCGCCGCTGCTGTTCTTGCTGCGCGCCCGGAGGCGAGCAAGGCTTCTTCCCTTGCGGAGACGGCGGCGGCGCTGGGGGCCCCACCGCCGAGCCCGCACAGCATGGACGCGTCCTTTGGCTCGGTCGTGAGGTGGGGCGAGGTGGCGGCCAAGCTGGCCAATGTGGCGAGCGCCGCCAAACGGCAGCGGCGCAACAGGCCGACGCGCGAGTGTGCCGAGGACGAGGTTGTCGTCCTCGCGGCGTCCCTGCTCAGCCGGCACCCCAACGTCCTCCCGCTCTCGCAAGTGTGCTGCGCTACCAGCCAGGCGCTGGCGGTGTGCACGCCCTGGGCGGACGGGTGCTTGCTTGACGTGCTCAGGCACCAAGCAAATGCTCGCTCCCGCGCGCTCGGCGTGGCGCTCCCCATCGGGAGTGAATCCTGCCAGCGCTGGTTCTCTGACATTGTGCACGGCGTGTACCATCTTGTGTCGCGACTCGGGGTCGTCCCCGTGGACATCAGCGCCGAGAACGTGCTGCTGTTCAAGTGCCTTGCGAGCAGCGCGCGGGCGCCGCACGAAGCCCTCATTGCCGTGCTGGCAGACTTTGGGCAGGTGGCGCTCGTCGGCGGGCTGTGCCACCCCGACGTTGGGAAGCCGTCAACCCGGCCGCCGGAGGCTGCGTGCGGCGCGGACAGCCTCGACGCCGACGCCACCGCCGCATTCCAGCTTGGGCTGCTGCTCTTCGCGATGCTCACGGGGGTGTCTGCGTTTTCCACGACAAGTCCCCGCGACCCGGCCTTCACGGCCTTCCTCACCGGGCGCGTGCAGCCCCGCGGGATGAGCCGGAGCGACGCTGCCGCCGCCGCGCCCTCCTGCGACGCAGCCGCGGGCGTTGCCGCCCTTGCTGACGCCTACCGCGTGCAGCAGTACATCCCATTCGGGCTGCTGCCTCTCCTGGGCGGCCTCATGCATCCCGACCCGGCGCAGCGCATGCCGCTCCGGCAGCTCGTGCGACACTCCTGGATCCTTCCCGTCAGGCCGTGGCACTCGGTGCCCGACGCGCTGCGGTGCTCCAGCTGCGACGGGCCCCCCACGGTGCCCGAGCCGACGTCGGGGGCTTCGAGCTCCTCATCTGCTGCTGCCTCCCCGGCGGCCGCTTCGGCGGCGTCCAGCTCCTCGAGCGCGGCGGGCGCCGTCGCTGGGCGGCTCGCCTGCCCGGCGCCGCGCGCCCTGCCCGTTCCCGGCTTCCCCGTGGCGCCGGACTGCGTGATGACGGCCGCATCAGACCTGCTTCGGTCAGCCTCCCGCGCCGCGCAGCCAGCCTCGTCCCCACCCCTCTGCACCCCCCGGACGAAGAGCCACACCCGCATCCCGGACTCGGGGGGCAGCGCGATTGGGACACCAGCTTCGGCCGCAGCGATTGAGGTCCGCTCTGCCTGCCCTGCGGGGACCGAGCATCCTTGCAGGCGGTGCCAGTCGCGGTCTTCCACCGCATCCACTCCCGCCGCTGCCGAGGCTGCGGCAGAGCGGCCCTCGTGCTCGCCCTTGTCGTTCGACGGGAGTGACCCGGACGACGCCGGTCCCTGCTCAGTGCGGCGGACGGGGCTGGCGAGGCCGGTCGCTGTGTCCCAGCGCGCAGCTGCAGGCCAGACCAGCTTCAGCCTGCAGTCGCCGCGCGCGAGGAAGCGCGAGCGGGCCGCGTCCAAGTAGGCGCTGGTGCGCCGCACCGGCGCGCACGTGGCACGTCTGGCTCCAGCTCGGGCCGCCCAACCGCGCTCCAGCCAGGAGGCCCCCTGTGCACACTCCTCTCCCCCGGCCCGGCGGTGCTTTGCTGCCAGCGCCCTCGCAGTCCCTCCCCCCCCCCTGTCTCCGTCCGAGCGCTTTCACTGCTTTCGTCGAATGCCTGATTCGGCGACCAGCGCGAGGCTGCTCCCCGTGAGCGCCCGCCCCCCCCCCCCGCCCCTGCTTTGCGTCCGTGTGAGCGCATGCTCTCCATGCGTGACGACCCGCTGCGTGACGACCCGCTGCGTGACGACCCGCAGCGTCTCCTTGGTTGCCTGGCAAGGAGTGTGAATGCATGTTGTGCGTGTGCGTGAGTGCGATTAGTGCGTGAAATGCACGCGTCGCCCCCGAGGCGATCGAGCTCCGCAGGCGGGGGGCGCGGTACCGAGTCGCATGGCTATCGCTAGGCGAGGGCAAGTCACACAGGTCCAAAGGGAGCGTGCAACACTCCCGAGGCGCGCTTGCAGCGCTGCGTGGGCAGCCGCGGCGCTCGCTGCATCCCAGCGCGCTCACTTGCGCTTGCGGCTGTCAGAGGCGCCCTTGCCAGAGGCAGGGGCCTTGGCATCCAGGGCCTCGCCGGGGATGCAGTTTGCCTTCCAGGCGGCCCCCTCGATGGTCTTGCAGGAGGCAAGGTTGCGCGGCTCAGCGGCAAGCACCTCGTCGTCGGCCCCGCGGCCGAGGAGCTTGAGGGTCTTGAGATGCTCCGCGTAGATGTCGAAGAAGGTGGAGTAGGAGTTGTAGGGCACGCCGCGCTCCTCGCAAACAGCACGGACGATGCGGGAGATGGCGGGATAGTGGATGTGGGCCACCCCCGGGAAGAGGTGGTGCTCGGCCTGGTAGTTGAGGCCCCCGGAGACGAGGAGCCAGAAGATGGCGATGTGGTTGGGGCAGTCGCCCCACACGCTCCAGTTCACGGCGGTGCGGGTCTGCAGCTCGCCAAAGTCCACGCCCCGGGGCACGTTGTAAGCGGCGCCCGTGCTGTTGTGGCTCACGGCGAAGGTGGAGGCCAGGAAGAAGCCGCCGGCAAGCATTGCCGGGAGGGTGATGCAGCAGAGGCCGTGGACGACGCCGTGGAGGTAGATGGGGAGGCCGTAGAAGAGGCCGAAGTGGACGGCCTTGCCGCCCCAGAACACCGCCTGGTCGGAGAGGCGCAGCTTGTGCAGCTGGGTGTGGCCGTACGCGCCCGAGAGCACGGTGTAGATGTCGCCAAAGCCGTACGCAAAGGCCATGAGCGAGTAGAGCATGGGCCCGTAGATGTGCTGGTAGGCCTGGAAGTCGCGCACGCGGAGGCCGGGGTTGAAGCGGATGAGGGGCCACTCCATGTACGTGTCGCAGTCCAGGTCGGCGTCGTTGGGGTCGGCGTGGTGCGCCACGACGTGCTGGTGGCGCCAGGCGAGGGAGGAGCCGCCGATGAGGTCGTCAACGAGGCCGAAGGCCCAGTTCACGGCGGGCCAGGGCGTGAGGGCGCCGTGGTTGGCGTCGTGCTGGATGCTCAGGCCGGCGATGGCCATGAGGATGCCCACGATGGGCGCGAACATCCAGTAGTCGAGAACCACGACGAAGTAAATGCTGGCCGCGAGCAGGCCCAGAGTCACAAGGGACTTGAACACCATGAACAGCCCCCCGCGGGACTCGTAGCCAGTGGCCACGAAGTACTCGTTCACGCGGCGCTTAACCTCGGCGTAGAAGCCGTCCTCGTCCATGGCCATGGCGCCAGGCTTGGTGCGCCCGTCCTTGTCGCGGGCGGTGCCCAGAGAGGTCACCTGGACTGGGAGCTCCACCTCCAGCTTGGACGCGTCGACCTTGGGGAGGGTCGCCAGGTACTTCTTCGCCACGTCCATGCGCCTGCGCAGCAGCACGGTCGCGAAACACGGAGGGCGCGCGGGCACAGGGGCCGGCAACGATGACGTGCGCGAGACTGCGGCGGGACCCAGCTGCAGCGCCAGGCGCTCTCAGCCCGCCCGTTTTCGCGCGCCAGGCGGTGTGCCCCTCTCACCGGTGGTACGAGTAGAAGAGCGTGGTGGCGTCGCGGCCTGCAGCAAGCAGCGCGAGCTCCGAGCCGCCCGGATGGCGGTCGACGAAGGAGGAAAGGTCGTACGTCTCGCCGTCAATCCGTGTGAGCATGGTGCTGATGGTGGACCGCTCCCCAAAGTCGGGCCTGTCGTGCTGCTTGAACATGGGGGCCGGGTGGGGCCGGTAGGCGCCCGTGTTACCGCGACCCATGGCTGCCGGACGCTCAGGTGGGGGAAGAGGCTGCGCGACAAGCGGCGGTCGAGGGACTCCCGAATCTGAGCCCGCCGACGCCGCAACTACGGCCGCCCAACTCGCGGTCTGAGTTGGGGCGGCCCTCACTGGCCGTTGGGGCTCTGCCCTTGCGCCACTGGAACTGGCCCGCATCGGCCGGCCTGGCCTGCGCGCAGGGCGGGCCCCGCGCACTCCCTGCGGCGCCGCAGCGGGCGCCTGGGGCGGGTGGCCATGTTCGGCCACGGCGACCACGATTCTGACCAGGTGAGCGCGCGGACGCACGGCAGGTGCCCCTCTTGCACGCTGAACTCCTGGCAGCGCGCGCGCAGGGGCAGGCGCCCAGGCGGGAGGCACCGGGGCCAGGCCCGGGCGCTCGCACTTTGCCTCCCACCCCTGCACGTTGCGCCTCGGGAGGCGGCGAGCCCGGCCCCTCGTGGCCTCTGGCAGGCCGCGCGCGGCGCGGTGGCCGCTGCGGCAACAACAACGCCTCTGCTGCCGGCCCGCGGGCGCGCCAACGCCTGACACGAGCCGCTTGGCGTGCCGTCCTCGCAACGTGGCCGCCCCCCCGCAGTTTAGCCTTTCGTCCACCCGCGTGGGCGGGGCTGCAGCCGCCGCCTCGGGACGCGCGGGCAGGCACAGGCCCGGCGTCACCCGCGCTGCGCGCGCGCAGCAGCGCCCCGCTGGGCTCGCGCCCCGCGCCCCCGCGACGGCGGCGGCGGCCGGGTCCGGCATGTTCAGGTACGACGGCGCAGCGGCTGAGGCGCCCTTTGCCATGCCGGCGGCGCGCGGGACGGTGTACGCGAGGTCGCGGCCGCAGGTGGCAAGGGGCGCAGCCGCCGGGCGGGCCGACGCGAGGCACTTTTCCCCGCGCGAGGAGCACAAGGACGACGCCGACCGACTGCCGCCCGCAATGGGCGGCGGCCGCCGAGGCGCAGGCAGCGGGGCGCCGCCTGGCCGGCACTCGGGCGCCCTGGGCGGCACCGCCTCCGCCGGCAGCGCCGGCGCCACGGCTCTGCGCCCGGGACGCACCGGCGCGTCCGCGATGATGGCGTCGTCCGCGTCCCGCGCCCGCCAGGCAGCGCTCATGACCGTGGAGGAGCTGGAAGTCGCCAAGGAGGAGGCGCGCGTCGCCGGCCTGGGCGGCATGGCGCGAACCCTGGCCCGCGCTGCAGCAGCCACGGGCGCCTCGGCCAACGAGTCCAGCAGAGAAGCCCTGGCAGCGCTCGCCGGGCTCAGCACCGGCAGCGACGTGGTGGCCTTCTTCGCCCGGTTCGGCTCCAGCTCCCCCGTCAAGTTCGTGCACTGCAACCGGGTCCACCACCCCCGGGACTTCCGGCCCTACGCGCTTGTGGCCGTCCCCGAGGAGATGGTGGACCCGGCGGAGCACTTTGTGGTGAGCTCCAAGGGCGTGGTCCACACCGCTGTGGGGCAGCCGTCCGAGGTCCTCTCGCTGTCGGAGTGGACCCGCCACGCGTCCGTCTTCAACGTCGTCAGGCGCCTGCCCTTCTTCAAGAGCTTCGTGCCCAGGAAGATGTTCGGCGCGTGGCGCGGCTTCACGGACACGGAAAAGTTCCAGAAGCACCGCCGCCGCGTGGAGCGCCGCCTCTTCCTCGCCAACCCGGCCTTTGCGGGCCGCTTCGTGGAGATCGTGGCGGCCGTCCAGCGCCTTCGCGACACGCACCTCTTGGAGCTGGAGGACGGGAAGAACGTGGTCGCCACCGCGTTCTACGACACCCAGGCCAGGACCCGCGAGGCCGCGTCCAAGGACATCGACCGGCACCTGGTCAAGATCGTGCGCCTCGTCAAGCAGATCTGCAAGGACGTCACGGAGAGGGCGCGGGCCACGGGGACGGACGAGAGCGACGAGTCAGCGCTGCTCGCCAGCGCCGCCCAAGACACCAAGACCAAGTCCATCCGCGAGGCCAAGGAGGAGGCCCTCGCCAGGCAGCGCGCCCGCAGGCAGGCCGAGCACGAGGAGTCCCGCCTCGGGGCCTTCATCCGGCTGGTGGATGCCATGTGCACGGAGGCCCTCGCGGAGCGCACAACGGAGCTCTTCTCCCAGCTGCTGGCCAGCATGACGGACCCGTCGCCGGCCCGCGCGCGCACCGGCGTCTTCTTCACGGAGCTCACCCTCAGCCGCGACGGCGTGGTCTTCGAGCCCCCGTGCGCAGAGTACCTCGCGACGCTCGACGCCGTCATCAGCGAGACTGCCGAGACGGTCCACCGGGCCCCGCGCATCGTGTCTGCGCGCGCCTTCGCCCCGTTCCTCGAGGACCTGCCGGTCGACGACCCGCGCGCAGCGGGTGGCACAGCTCCCCGCGGCCTCTCGGGCCGCGAGTGGGCCAGCGACGGCATCAGCGACGACGACCACGACATGATGCAGCGGGCCGAGGAGGTCCAGGCCATGGTGCCCAAGCGCATCGAGAGCCTCGGCGCCCTCTCGGTGGCGGAGCTGCTCTACTCGTCGCGCGAATTCCGCTCCGTCGTGGCCAGCATCAAGCGCAAGACGGCGGACGACTTCGAGGCCGCCGAGGCGTTTGGCCGCCGCGACCACATCGTTGCGCTCAAGCCCATCTACGAGTCGCAGCAGCAGGTGGACGTCGACACCTACGGCGGCTCCGGCCCGCCAAAGACCGTGCCCGAGATCCGCCAGGAGCTGATGCGCATCTCCGGCTGGCGCACCTCAGTCCGCGGCATGCTGCAGCACCACGTGGCCGGCGCCGTTTGGGTCGACTGCGGCCGCCTTCGCGAGTCCCTCATGCCCGTCACCGACCAGGCGCGCACCGCCATCCTGGACTACCTTCGCAACTCGGGCCGCACGCAGTGCCAAGAGGCGCTCGACGAGTTCAAGGCGCGCACCGCCTCGCTCTCGGTGCCCACCAAGACGCTGGAGCAGTTCGCTGCCCTCAAGACGCGCTTCGAGGAGCTTTCCGACTCGTCCTCCAAGCTCACGCAGGCCGCCAAGGCCGTGGAGGACGCTTTCGCGCTTCGCCGGATGCACAAGGACACTCCCGTGTTCAGCGAGACGGACCTCTTTGACCAGATGCACGCCGCCCACGCCGCGTACGAGGCCAAGCTTGCCGACACGCGCGGCCTGCTCTTCAGCCAGCTGCAGGGCATGCGGGGCGAGCTCGACGCGCGCGTCATGAAGCTCGAGAAGCGCGCCGAGGAGCTCGAGCACGCGCTCCAGGAGGGCATGTTCGTGGAGGCTTCGCGCCCGACCGACGAGGTGCTCGCGCAGCTGGCCAACGCCAAGAAGATGCTCGTCGCGCTCGAGGAAAAGGGCAGGACGTTCGCGGGGTGGCAGGAGCTCTTCGGCATGCCGGCCGCCGACCTGCGCCGGCTCACCGCCGCCTCTGCGGAGTGGGAGAAGCGCCACGGGCTCTGGGCCGCCTACCACGAGTTCCTCACCAAGCAGCAGGCGTGGACCTCGGAGCCCTTTGCCAGCGTGGACGTGGCCGCGCTGCTCAAGGACAGCAACGCCCTGCTGAAGCAGAGCTACGTCGCGGACAGGCAGATCGGCGACGAGGTGTCGGCCGCCTTCAAGGAGCGCACCTCCGAGTGGCGCCTCAAGCTCCCGGTGGTGGAGGAGCTCGGGAACCCCAACATCCGCGAGCGCCACTGGCGCAAGCTCTTCGGCGAGCTCGGCGCCCCCTTCAAGCCCAACGACGCGGGCCGCACGCTGACGGACCTGCAGGACGCCGGCGTGTTCGAGCACAAGGACCTCGTCTCCGATGTGTCCGGCTCGGCCTCCGGGGAGGCCCAGCTCGAGAACAGCCTGGCCAAGATCCGCACCGAGTGGGAGACCACGGAGTTCACCGTCAAGCCGTACCGCGAGTCGACGTCCGTCTTCGTTCTCGGCGGCCTTGACGACATCTTCATGCAGCTGGAGGACAACCAGGTCACGCTTCAGACGATGCTCGGCAGCCGCTTCATCGCGGGGGTCAAGGCCGAGGTGGAGACCTGGGACAAGAAGCTGGGCATGCTCTCCGACACGCTCGACGAGTGGGTCTCCTGCCAGCGCCAGTGGATGTACCTCGAGAACATCTTCTCCGCCGAGGACATTCAGCGGCAGCTTCCGGCCGAGGCCTCCAAGTTCGCCTCCGTCGACAAGCGCTGGAAGGACGCCATGACCCGGACCCACGGCAACCCCCGCGTCCTCGCCGCCGTGGAGAGCGGCGACGAGATGCTCATCACCTTCCAGTCGTGCAACACGCTGCTGGAGGAGATCCAAAAGTCCCTCGACGAGTACCTGGAGACCAAGCGCGCCGCCTTCCCCCGCTTCTACTTCCTCTCCGACGACGACCTGCTGGCCATCCTCTCCCAGACTCGCGAGCCGACGGCCGTGCAGCCGCACCTGCAGGGCTGCTTCGACGCCATGGCCTCGCTGGAGTTCGGCAAGGACGACCAGGCGGCCGAGATGTTCGGCATGGTCTCCGCGGAGTCCGAGCGAGTGAGCTTCGTGGCGCCCGTGTCGGCCACTGGGAACGTCGAAAACTGGCTGAGCGACGTGGAGACCATGATGCGGACCACGCTGTACGAGAACACCAAGTCGGCGCTCCTGTCGTACCCCAAGGACGAGGCCGGGCAGATCGACCGCGGCTCCTGGCTCTTCTCCTTCGCGTCGCAGCCCATCACCGTTGTGGACCAGATCATGTGGACGCAGCTCTGCGCGGCGGCCATTCGCGGCGAGAGCGAGGGTCGCAGCGGCTCCATCCAGGCCTTCTTGGACTTTAGCGTGCGCCAGATCGACAACATGGTCGGCCTGATCCGCGGGGAGCTGGCGAAGCTGGACCGGATGCTCATGGGGACCCTCATCGTCGTGGACGTGCACGCTCGCGACGTTGTGCGCGGCATGATCCGCAAGGGCGTCGCCTCCCTCGAGGACTTCGAGTGGACTCGCCAGCTGCGCTACTACTGGGAGGACGTCGTGGACAACTGCGTCGTGCGGCAGACGAACACGCGCTTTGTCTACGGCTACGAGTACCTCGGCAACCAGCCGCGCCTCGTCATCACGCCGCTCACGGACAAGTGCTACATGACGCTCACCGGCGCCCTGCACCTCAAGTTCGGCGGCGCGCCCGCCGGCCCCGCCGGCACCGGCAAGACGGAGACCACCAAGGACCTCGCCAAGTCGCTGGCGAACCAGTGCGTGGTGTTCAACTGCTCCGACTCGCTTGACTTCAAGATGATGGGGCGCTTCTTCTCCGGCCTCGCGCAGGCCGGGGCCTGGGCCTGCTTCGACGAGTTCAACCGAATCGACATCGAGGTGCTCTCCGTGATCGCGCAGCAGATCCTGTGCATCCAGCGCGGCCTGCAGGGCGGCGAGGAGCGCATCGACTTTGAGGGCCGCGACATCCCGCTCTCGTCGAGCTTTGGCGTGTTCATCACGATGAACCCGGGCTACGCCGGCCGCACGGAGCTGCCCGACAACCTCAAGGCCCTCTTCCGGCCCGTCGCCATGATGGTGCCCGACTACCGCCTCATCGCCGAGATCGTCCTCTTCTCGCAGGGCTTCAGCGACGCACTGGTCCTCTCCAGCAAGATGGCGCAGCTCTACAAGCTCTCCTCGGAGCAGCTCTCGAAGCAGAGCCACTACGACTTTGGAATGCGCGCGGTCAAGTCCGTTCTGGTCGCCGCAGGCAAGCTCAAGCGAAAGGAGCCCCACGTGGACGAGAACGTGCTGCTCATTCGCGCGATGCGCGACTCGAACGTGCCAAAGTTCCTGGAGCAGGACCTGCCGCTGTTCCGCGGAATCATCGCCGACCTCTTCCCGGGGGTGGAGGTGCCCTTCGTGGACTACGGCGCGCTGCAGACTGCCATCGAGGAGCAGCTTCGCCTGCACGGGCTCAAGGTCGTGCCCCGCCTCGTTGCCAAGATCATCCAGACCCACGAGACGCAGCTCGTCCGGCACGGCATGATGATCGTCGGCGAGGCGGGGTCGGGGAAGACCACCAACTCGATGATCCTGGCCAAGGCCCTCACGCAGCTTCACGCCGAGGGCATCGAGGACAAGGACGGCTACTTCCGCACGGTCCACCGCTACACTCTCAACCCCAAGTCCGTGAAGATGGGGGAGCTCTACGGCGAGATCTCCCGGACCACGGGCGAGTTCACCTACGGCATCGTGGCCAAGCTGGTGCGCGACGCCGTCTCGGACCGCGGGCCCGACCGCAAGTGGATCGTCTTCGACGGGCCGGTGGACGCCCTCTGGATCGAGAACATGAACACGGTGCTGGACGACAACAAGACTCTCTGCCTCGCCAACGGCCAGCGCATCAAGCTGCCAGAGACGCTGACCATGATGTTTGAGGTGCAGGACCTGGCCGTGGCCTCGCCCGCCACGGTGTCCCGCTGCGGCATGGTCTACCAGGAGTTCATCCACGTGGGACTGGAGGCCGTCATCGACACCTGGTCGCGCGCAGAGATCGTCGACCTGCTCCCGGAGCATGCTCCAAAGATCGTGGCAATGGTGCGCGAGCACGTGCCTGCCGCCCTCGAGTTCGTCCGTTCGTCCTGCAGGGAGGTGGTCGCCTCCTCCGACCTCAACCTGCTCGAGTCCACGCTCTCGGTGCTGCTCTCTCTGCTCAGCCCCGAAAACGGGGTCAAGGGCAAGGGCGCCCGCAAGGTCCCGCGAAGCGCCGAGGCCAAGATGCGCGAGAAGATGGACCCGGAGCTCGCAGCGCGCGTCAAGGCGGCCCGGGCCGGCAAGAGCGGCGCCGGCGCAGCAGCAGCTGGAGCAGCAGCCGAGTCCGGCGCCGAGGCGGAGGAAGGCAACGAGGGCGACGACGCGGCCGGCGATGCGGGCGCCGAAAAGCCCGCCTCCGCGGCTGCGGGTGGTGCAGCTGCCGCGGCGTCAAGCGCTGTTCCCGCGGCTGCCGCCGATGCTGCTGCTGCTGCAGCTGCCGCCGCCGAGGCCGAGGCTGCTGCCGAGGACGACCTGGAGGGCCTCGGGCTCGACAGCCCCGACGGCGCGAGCAGCGCAATGCCGGCTGAGGCTCTCCGCAGTCTCATCCAGCGCGCGTTCGTCTTCGCCCTCGTTTGGGGCGCCGGGTGCAACCTGCACGACAGCTCCCGCGGCCTGTTCGAGTCTTGGGTCCTCGAGCGCCTTGGGGACGACGTCCCGCCCGAGCTGCGCCGCTCCAGCAAGGCTCCGAGCGCCGCGGCGTCCGCCGCCGGCGACGCTGGCGAGCAGGACGAGGACGGGGGCGACGACCAGGAGGACTCAGTGATGCTGGGGCTCTACGACTTCCACCTGGACGTGGCTTCGCGCCAGTGCCTGCCGTGGGAGACGCTTCGCGCCGAGTTCGTGTACGACCCGTCCACGCCGTACTTCAACGTGTTGGTGCCGACCATGGACACTACCCGCTACGCCTACATGTACAGGATGCTCACGCGCTCCGGCCGCAACGTCCTGTTTACGGGCGAGACGGGCGTCGGCAAGAGCGTCATCCTGGCCGCGGCGATGCGCGACCTCACCGACGGTGAGGACGCTGCGTTCGTGAGCATGACCATCAACCTGAGCGCCCAGACGCAGAGCTCCAACATCGTGGACGCCCTCGAGTCGGGCCTCGACAAGAAGCGCAAGACCCTGCTCGGCCCGCCGTCGGGAAAGACCATGTGCATCTTCGTCGACGACCTCAACATGCCCGCGCTGGAGGAGTACGGCGCCCAGCCGCCCATCGAGCTGATCCGCCAGACCATCGACCAGAGCGGCTACTACGACACGCAGAAGCTCTTCTTCAAGCACATCCAGGGCTGCGTCTTCGCCTCGGCATGCGCCCCGCCCGGCGGCGGGCGCAACCCCGTGACGCCGCGGCTGCTGCGCCACTTCCACATGCTGTGGCTCACCGCGCTCTCCGAGTTCAGCATGCGGCTCATCTTCACGTCCATCCTGGGCGGCTTCCTCAGCGACTCGGCGCCGGAGCTGGAGCCGGTGGCCGCCCCCATCGTCGCCTCGGCGGTCGGCGTGTACCTCCAGGTGGAGAAGGAGATGCTGCCAACGCCCGCCAAGTCGCACTACACGTTCAACCTGCGCGACCTCTCCAAGGTCTTCCAGGGCGTGCTAATGGTGGACCGCCCCCACCTGGTGGACGCGCCGGCGCTCCTGCGGCTGTGGCTGCACGAGGAGGCGCGCGTCTTCAGGGACCGCCTCGTGGACGACGACGACCGCGGCCTGTTCAACGACATGTGCGCTCGAGCCATCGCGGAGGGCCCGCTCGCCGCCGTGGTCGAGGACGCCTCCGCGTGGTCGGTGGACTCCTTCGGAGACATCCTCTTCGGCGACTACCTCTCCCGCGACGACAAGCGCTACCGCGAGATCTCCGAGCCCGACGAGCTGCCGGAGCTCTTCAAGGAGTACCTCGACGAGTTCAACGTCACCTTCCCCAACTCCATGGACCTCGTCTTCTTCAAGGACGCCATCGCCCATGTGTCGCGCATCGCGCGCATCCTCAGGCAGCCCCGCGGCAACGCGCTGCTCGTGGGCGTCGGCGGCTCCGGCCGCCAGAGCCTCACGCGCCTGGCGTCCTTCGTGGCCGACTTCAAGTGCAAGTCGATCGAGATCACGCGCACCTACAACACCGACGCGTGGCACGAGGACCTCAAGCAGACGCTCTTCCTCTGCGGAATTCAGGGCGAGGACGTCGTCTTCCTCCTCACGGACACGCAGATCAAGGGGGAGTCCTTCCTCGAGGACATCAACAACCTGCTCAACTCTGGCGACGTCCCCAACCTCTACGCCGTCGACGAGATGGAGCAGATCATCAACGGGGTGCGGCCCTTCTGCAGGGAGGCCGGCATCATCGACACGCGCGACAACATCATGGCCCTCTACGTGCAGCGCGTCCGCGAGCGGCTGCACATCGTGCTGGCCTTCTCGCCCATTGGCTCGTCGTTCCGGAACCGCTGCCGCATGTTCCCCGCCCTCGTCAACTGCTGCACCATCGACTGGTTCAGCGCGTGGCCTGCAGAGGCCCTCAGCTCCGTCGCGGACGCCTTCCTCGGCAAGGCAGACGAGACGCTCGGCGTGCGCGACTACGTGGAGCCGCTGGCCCGCATGTGCGTGACGGTCCACAAGGGCGTTGAGGTTGCGTCCGCCCGCTTCCTGCGCGAGCAGCGCCGGACCACCTACACCACTCCCACGTCGTACCTGGAGCTGCTGCGCCTGTACTTTTCCATGCTCGCGGAGCAGCGGGTGTCGGTCGAGGCGAAAATCTCGCGGTACGAGGGCGGGCTTCGCAAGATCGCGGAGGCGAACGAGATGGTGGCGGAGCTCCAGGTGAAGCTGACCAAGATGCAGCCCGAGCTCGCGCAGGCGAAGAAGGACACGGAAACGCTTCTCAAGGAGCTGGCCGTGGACCAGAAGGAGGCCGACATCGCGGCGGCGCAGGCTGCCAAGGACGAGGCCGAGACCTCCAAGGTGGCAGCCAACGTGAAGGCCATCAAGGACGACTGCGAGCGCGACCTGGAGGAGGCCATGCCTGCGTACCACAGCTCCATCAAGGCCCTGGACACTCTTGACAAGAAGGACATCCAGGAGGTCAAGTCCTTCGCGAAGCCGCCGGCGCTGGTGGCCAAGGTGATGGAGGCTGTCTGCATCCTGCTCGGCGCCAAGCCCTCTTGGGACGAGGCCAAGAAGCTGCTCGGCGACATGAAGTTCCTCGACTCGCTTCGCACGTACGACAAGGACAACATCGACCCCAAGATCATCCGCAAGATCACCAAGTACATCCGCGACGTCGAGTTCGAGCCGGACACGGTGGCCAAGACCTCCAGCGCTGCCAAGAGCCTCTGCATGTGGGTGCGCGCCATGCACAAGTACGACTCGGTGGCCAAGACCATCGAGCCCAAGAAGGCCAAGCTCAAGGAGGCGCAGGCCGAGCTGTCCGAGGCGCAGGGCGTCCTCGAGGTCAAGCGGCGGGAGCTCAAGCGCATCCAGGACCGCGTCGCGGAGCTGCAGCGCTCCTACGAGGACTCGCTGGCCAAGAAGGAGGACCTCGAGGCCAAGTCGACGGCCACGCAGCTGCGCCTGGGCCGCGCCCAGAAGCTGACCGACGGCCTCGGCTCCGAGTCGGAGCGCTGGCGCGCCGCAGCGCAGCAGCTTCGCAGGGACCGGCACAACCTGGTGGGCAACATCGTGCTGGCCGCGGGCTGCATCGCCTACCTGGGCCCCTTCACCGCCGAGTTCCGCCGGGACCTGACCTCCAAGTGGGTGGACGAGTGCGTGGCGCTCTCCATCCCCGTCGACGACGGCTTCGACCTGAGCCGCGTGCTGGCCGACCCCGTGGCAGTGCGGGAGTGGAACATCCAGGGGCTGCCCGCCGACGCGTTCAGCACGGAGAACGGCCTGTTTGTGACCCGCGGCCGCCGCTGGCCGCTGATGATCGACCCGCAGGGGCAGGCCAACAAGTGGATCAAGAATATGCAGCGCGACAACAGCCTGCAGGTGATCAAGCTCTCGGAGGCGGACTTCCTGCGGACCCTCGAGACGGGAATCCGCTTCGGCCAGCCCGTGCTGCTCGAGAACGTGGAGGAGGACCTCGACCCGGCGCTGGAGCCGGTGCTGCTGAAGCAGGTCTTCAAGAAGCAGGGCATGATGGTGCTGCGCCTCGGCGACACCGACGTCCCGTACAGCGACGACTTCCGGTTCTACATCACCACCAAGCTGGCGAACCCGCACTACATGCCCGAGGTGTGCGTCAAGGTGACGGTGATCAACTTCACCGTGACCAAGCGCGGCCTGGAGGACCAGCTGCTCGTGGACGTGGTGGCGCACGAGCGGCCGGAGCTGGAGGAGAAGAAGGACGAGCTCATCGTGTCCATCGCCTCCGACAAGCGCCAGCTCAAGGAGATCGAGGACAGCATCCTGCAGATGCTCGCCGAGGCCGGGGACGACATTCTCGACGACGAGGCGCTCATCGACTCGCTTGGCCGGTCCAAGGAGACGTCCCTGGCCATCGGCAAGCGCATGGCCGAGGCGGAGCGCACCACGGCGGAGATCAACGAGGCTCGCGAGCTCTACCGGCCGGTCGCGAAGCGCGGGTCCGTTCTCTACTTCGTCATCGCCTCGCTGGCGGCCGTGGACCACATGTACCAGTACTCGCTGCAGGCCTTCTCGCGGCTCTACTCGCTGCGCATCGAGCGCTCCGAGTCCTCCGACGAGCTGGAGCGCCGTCTCGCCATCCTCATCGACGACATCACTCTGGCCTTCTACGTCAACGTGTGCCGCGGCCTCTTCGAGGTCCACAAGCTGCTCTTCGCCTTCATGGTCGCAGTCGAGGTGGAGCGCGCGGCGGCCGTCGTCACGGACGAGGAGTGGCGCTTCTTCGTGCTCGGCGCGCTCGCCTCGGCGGGAGGCGACCAGCCCAAGGTGCCGCCCAAGCCGAGCGGCTGCTCGGCGCGCGCGTGGCAGCTCAGCGACAAGGCCTGGGGCACAGCCTGCGCGCTGGGCGGGGCCGCCAGCTCGCTCGAGTGCGTGGCGGGGCGGCTCGCGGAGAGCCCCAAGGAGTGGGCGTCGCTCGCGGGGCACGCGGAGCCGCACCTGCAAGCCCTTCCCGGGGACCTCGAGGGGTCGCTGACGCCGTTCCAGCGCCTGCTTGTCCTCCGCACGCTGCGCGAGGACAAGACGACCTTTTCGGTGCGCGAGTACGTCAGGAGGGTGCTGGGCGACACGTTCACGGAGGCGCCGCCCTTTGACCTGAGCGGCGCCTACGACGACTCCAGTGCGGAGGTGCCCATCATCTTCGTTCTCAGCCCAGGCGCGGACCCGATCGACTACCTGCTCAAGCTGGCCGACGAGAAGGGCAAGGGCGGGCCGGGCCTGCGGTCCATCTCCCTCGGGCAGGGCCAGGGCCCCGTCGCGGAGCGGGCCATGGCGGAGGCCCGCCGCACCGGCGACTGGGTGTGCCTGCAGAACTGCCACTTGGCCGTGTCGTGGCTCCCCAAGCTCGAGGCGCTGCTGGAGCAGGCGTCGGCCGCCGACCCGCCCGCGCACCCGGACTACAGGCTCTGGCTGACGTCCATGCCGACGTCCAAGTTCCCGGTGCCCGTGCTGCAGAACGGAATCAAGCTGACGCAGGAGCCGCCCCGCGGCCTCAAGGCCAACCTCCGTCGCACCTTCCTGGACGTGACGGAGGAGCAGTGGGCGTCGTGCTCCAAGCCCGAGGCCTTCCACAAGCTCATGTTTGCCCTCGGGTTCTACCACGCGGTGGCCCTGGAGCGCCGCAAGTACGGCGCCATCGGCTGGAACATCCCCTACGAGTGGATGCAGTCCGACCTCAAGACGGGCCAGATGAACCTGCGCATGTACCTCGACGAGCAGCCCACCGTGCCCTACGAGACGCTCATCAAGATCACGGGGGAGATCATCTACGGCGGCCGCATCACGGACAACAAGGACAACCGCACCAACCTGGCCATCCTCCGCCGGTACTACTGCCCCGAGGCCGTGGAGAGCGACTCCTACAAGTTCAGCGAGTCAGGCACCTACTTTGCGCCGACAGACGGCACGCTGGAGGACGCTCGCGCCTTCGTGGAGTCGCTTCCCGCCGACGACCCGCCCGAGGTGTTCGGGCTGCACGAGAACGCGGCCATTTCCTTGCAGCAGAAGGACACGAATGAGCTTCTCGACACCATCATCAAGATCCAGGCCTCCGGAGGCGGCGGGGGCAGCTCCAGTAGCAGCAGCGGCGACGGCGACGAGGGCGGGGACGGGGACGGCGACGGCGCGGCTGGCGACGAGGGCGAGGGCGGCGACTCGGCAGCGGCGGGAGGCGCTGCAGGTGCCCCCAAGTCGCTCACTCCGGACGAGCAGGTCCGCGTCGTGGCGGAGGGCATCGCATCGCGGCTGCCCGGCATGCTGACGCGCAAGGGCAGCAGCGAGACGACGTTCGCCAAGATCGCCGACGGCAGCATGAACTCGCTCGGCGTGTTTTGCGCGCAGGAGATGGACAGGTTCAACGTGCTCATCCACGAGGTGCGGTCCTCCCTCCTCGAGCTGGAGAAGGCGATCAAGGGCCTGGTGGTCATGTCGCCGGCGCTTGAGACCATGTACCAGGCGTTCCTGTTCCAGAAGGTCCCGCCTGCATGGGAGGCTGCCGCGTACCCGTCGCTGAAGCCCCTCGCCTCGTGGATCGAGGACTTCTTCGCGCGTGTGGCCTTTGTCGAGAGCTGGGTCCGGGACGGCCCGCCGCCGAGCTTCTGGATCAGCGGCTTCTTCTTCCCGCAGGGCTTCATGACCGGGGCGCTGCAGATGTACGCGCGCAAGACAAAGATCGCGATCGACACGCTGGACTTCGCGACGGCGGTCAAGCCGTTCCGCGAGGACGGGGTGAAGGAGGCGCCGGAGGACGGCGTCTTGATCCACGGCCTCTTCCTGGAGGGCGCGCGTTGGGACGATGACACCCAGCGCATGGCGGAGATGCTCCCCGGCGTGCTCTTCTGCCGCATGCCCTGCATCTGGCTGCGCCCTGTGGAGTCGAAGGACTTTTCCACCAAGGGCAGCTACGCTGCGCCCTTTTACAAGACCTCCGAGCGCCGAGGCACGCTGTCGACCACGGGCCACTCGACCAACTTCGTCACCACAGTCTACCTGCCGACGGATCAGCCCGTGGACCACTGGGTCCGGCGTGGCGTGGCGCTGCTGTCCATGCTGGACGACTGAGCCCCGCCCGCGGATGCTTGTCCGCGCGCCGCGAGCCCGAGCGACCCAACACCAAGGGGCGGGTTGGCGGCGGCCTGAGCAAATTCTCAGGGGTTTGCCAAGTTTTGGCCCCCAATGCGCGGGACTCGGCCGCGTGCTTGTGCAAACGTTTGTGCGGCGCAGGGAGAGGCGCGCCGATGCTGCGTGCTATCGCTTCGTGTGAGTGTTCTGCCGGTGCGCGTTGAACGACAACTTTGCGTGTGCGTGTGTGTGTGTGCGCCAAGTCCGTTGCCAGCCGCGACCAGCAGCGTCTGCCATTCGTCCCGCCGCCGTGAAACTCGCACGCACGCACAAGACACGCAAGTGTGACACGCACGGAGCAGACGTGACACGCGAGGCGCGCGCGCATCACTGCGCCAGCGCCAGCAGAAGCGCTGTGCCCCGCTTGATCCAAAAGTCGGACGTGAAGTCGCCCGCGTTGAGCTCCACCATCCTCATGAACGACGGGCGTTCGCGCGTGCCCGTGCGCACCGGGTAGAGGTACATGGGGCAGCTGTACATGGCGGCGCCGTCGGCGACGCCGCCGGCACGCTTCTTGCCCTCGGCGCGCGGGATGACTGGCAGGAAGTGCACCACGGGCATCGTCTCGTAGAGGCTCATGGCCTGCGGCTCCACGAGCTTGGCCTCGTCAAAGTCCCAGCGGGCGCCCTCGAGGAAGAGGCCACGCACGAAAACGCCGTCCTCCGGCGCGGCCTTGATGCCATTGGCGGGCCGGTCCACGATGGGGAAGGTGTAGGTGAGCTTGTTGATGGCCACTGTGTCCTTGCGGGCCTTGACCTGCAGCACGGCCGTGAGGAGCGACGTGGGGTAGGTGAAGCCGCCCAGCCACATGGTGGGCGGCATGGCGTCCTCCACCCAGCCGCGCATCTGCGAGCACCGCTCCACCAGGTCGCCCATCCAGGAGCCGAGCGGCTTGAGGGAGGGGTAGCAGAAGGCCCAGGCGTCGGGCACGCGGCCCTTGAGCAGCGCGTCGAACATCTGCTCCAGGTCGGCCGTGATGACCACCAGGCCCTGGATGCCCTTCTGGAGGGCCACGAGGCTGCTGCGCATGCGCGTCAGCAGCTGGGCGTAGCGGTCCGTCTCCTGGAACAGCACCGTCTTGAGCGGGGCCGGGTCCTCGCGCACCCGCAGGAGCGCGCGGACGGTCTCGCCGTGGAAGGGCTCGGGGACCTGCTTCTCGAGGTCCGCGGCCAGGGCCAGAACGCGGTCCTCGTCCTTCTCGCCGGCGCTGGACACGTCCCGCGGCTGCAGCGAGAGCACCGTGAGGAGCAGGTTGCGGCTGTCCTCGATGGCCGACTGGATGTCCGCGTTGGAGTGCTGGCCAAAGGCCGCCGGCGGGTCGTTGTCCGGCAGCGTCTCGATGTACTCGAGGTAGGACTCGAAGGGCCCGTCCGGCGGAATGACGTAGACGGGGGAGTCTGCGAGGCGGTACTCGTCCTCGTCGAGGGCGTCGTCGCAGAAGAACTGGCGGACGTACACGTTGCAGAGGCGGCGGTCGAGGTCGTCCGTGATGCGGCCGCCGTAGTTGGCCTCGGCCACGAGGTAGCGGATGGCGTCCCAGGGCGTCGCGTCGGGGTAGGTCCGGAGGTAGGTCGAGAGGATGTCGTCGCAGATTGCAAAGTCGGCGTTGGTGAACTCGTAGGGGATGTTCCAGCCCAGGGACTTGAACTTGCGGCGCTCCAGGAGCACGGAGTGGAACCAGCAGAGCGCGAAGAGCAGGCGCTGGTAGGTGCTGGGCGGGCAGGTGGCCACGTTGTGGCGGAAGGCGTCCTGGTCCACGAGGCCGAAGAGGCGCTGGAGGTTCGCCCGCAGGCCGCGGGGGGGCTCCGTGGTCATCTTGATGCCGCGCTGCAGCACGGAGATGGGGAAGTTGGGGTGCGGGCTCGACGAGAGCCAGAGGCGGAAGCCCGGAGCCGGGGCGCGGCCGCTGCGGACCTCCTCCCCGTCCGCGACCGCCTTGGCGGCCTCCACGTACTCCTCGATGATCTTCTCCATGGCCGGCATCCAGCTGATGGACAGGTGGCAGTTCTGCAGGAAGACCCACGTGCCCTCCGCGAGGGCCGTGCGGATCATGCGGGTGGCAACGGGCGCCTGGCCCTGGCCCAGCGAGCAGTACTCGAGCTGGAGGCGGCCGGCCTCCTCGTCGCGGCCGATGGCGCGCAGGCGCGAGCGCTCCGAGTCCAGCAGTGCGAGCAGCTGCTTGGTCGGGTCCACGCCCGGGCTGAGGACGAAGATGACCGGGGTCACCTCGTCGGACACCTCGAGCAGCTCGCGCACCGTGTTGGGCGGCGGCACGACGAACTGCGGGCCGAGGTTGGAGGAGACGAAGGACTTGACCACGCGCAGAACGCGGTCCGGGCGGATGGCGCGCACCAGGCACATGTGCTGCAGCTCCGTGAGGCGCCCGTCGAAGCCGCCCGGGACGTCCTCCTCCTCGGGCGCCTCGGACTTGTACCAGATCTCCCACTCTCCGGGCCCCGCCTCGAGCGAGCTGGAGAGCCCCGAGAGGCCGGGCAGCGTGTCCAGCGTGGTGACGTTGTCCCAGCCGGCCTGGTCGAGCCAGTCGGTGGGGTTGCGCTTCTGCTCCGCCCGGTTGAGGACCTGGCCGCCCTTGAGGAAGAAGTCCCACAGAGGCTTGGAGAGCGCCTTCTCGGCGCGCAGCTTGCGGGCGGTGATCTGCAGCGAGAGCAGCAGCTTGTGGCGCTCGAAGAGGGCCCGGCAGGCGTACCGGTAGAGCGCGTCGGTGTGGAAGGTGTTGATCGCCTCGATGCGGGCCTTGACCGCGGCGTCGCCGTCCTCCGGCGGCGCCTCCAGCGAGAGCCCCGCGTTCTTGGCCTGCTCCTCGCGGGAGGACGCGATGGACAGCTTGAACAGGTCCACGTAGGCGTCGAGCGAGAACTGGTACATGGGGTCCACGCTGGACAGGTCGGACAGGACAAAGTAGAGGAGGGAGGCGCGCTCCGCGACGGGGCGGTAGCCCTCGCGGATCTCGTCGATGCTCTTCTCCGTGACGGCGGCGGTCTGCATCTCCTCCTGCACCGACTGCGCCGTGATCTTGGACTCCTGCAGCGTGTCCACCAAGTGGGCGTCGTCGAGCAGCGAGCCCTTGGTCGCGGAGATGAGGTGCAGGATGCGGTCCTCGAGCTCGACGAGCTGCTTCTTGCCGTTGGCGACGCTGACGACGAGGTCGCGCTTGCGCTGCTCCAGCTTGGGCTTCTCCAGCACGCACACGACGGCCAGCAGCTGCTGCTCCAGGCCCTCCTCCTTCACGCTGAAGTTGACAATCGTGGTCTTGGTCGACACTTCGGGCGTGTAGTGGGGGTTGGAGAGCTTCGTGGTGAGGTAGAAGCGGAAGCTGTCGCTGTAGTCGAGCTCCTTGTCTCCCAGGCGGATGGTCTTCCGGCTGCCGCGCACGACGATTGCCTTGGCGAGGACGGGCTCCAGCGACGGGTCCAGCTCCTGCTCGACGTCCTGCAGCAGGTAGGGCAGGCCGTACACGATGCATGACTCGAGAACCTTGAGGTAGTCCTTGGCCTTGAGGTCCGTGATCTTGAGCTCGGCGGCCTCCAGCTTGCGGATCCACTTGTTGGCCTGCCCCTGCGGGTCCACCATGAGCGGCCAGCGGCGGCCGCGCGTCACGATGACGCCGTTCTCCGTGCTGAACGAGTCGGCGGGCAGGCCCTGGATGTTCCACGCGCGCACGTCCGTGGGGCGCGCGAGGAAGTCGGTGAAGTCAAAGTCCGCGCTCTGCGGGATGCCGTTCTCCTTGGTCATCGCGAGCCAGCCTTGGACGAGCTGGGCACGGTAGGTGGTGTCGAACGGGCCGGCGTAGGACAGGAAGCCGGACGCAACGAGGACGTCTCCCGGGAGCGCCCCCATCTGCGCCGTGAGGGAGGAGATGCTGGCCTGCCAGCGCACCTTCTCGGAGCCGAGGCCGTCGATGAGCTTGGAGGCGCGCTCCAGCTTGGACGACAGGGCGTCGGCCTCGTCCTTGAGCGCGTTCTTCTCGTCCACGGCCTTTTGGTGGCGCTGGGCGAGGTCCTCCACGCGCGCCACGACTGCCGCCAGCTTGTCCTGGGCGTCGGCGAGCGCCTCCTCCTTGGCGTCCAGCGTCTGCGTGGCGATGCGCAGGCGCTCCCGCTTGGGCTCCACCTCCTTGGAGACCTTGGCGTAGGTGTCGATGGCCACGACCCAGGAGCACAGCACGGCCGCGGCCTTGGACTGGCTGGCCACCTTTTCCGGCGTGAAGTTGGGGTCGTTGATGTACTTTTGCAGCTTGCGGAGCGTGCTCTCGCTGATGTTGCTCTTGTCAAAGTCGAGCACCTGGCGCAGGAAGTCGGCCTCAGAGAGCTTGCGCTTGGCCACGTCCCACCCCGGCTTGAGCTTGAAGAGGATCATCACGCCGTCCAGCGTCAGCTCCACCTTGTCGGGCGGGCTGGTGTAGTTCTTCACCTCGGCCACGGCCGACTTGTCGAGCTTGTTCACCTCCTCCATGGCGCGTTCCAGCATGGGCATGGCGCGCTGCAGGTCGCGGTTGGCGTCGTCCGCGATGGTCTGGCAGTCCTTGCGCTCCACCTCGATGCGCGCCGAAGTCTCCTCCACCTCCTTCTTCTGCGCGTCGGCCACGGCTCTCTCGCTCATGATGTCCGCCAGCATGTCCTCGCACGCCTTGGTCGAGTCGGCCACCTGCTTGGTCTTGTCCTTGAGGACCACGGAGAGGCTGTCAACCTGCTCGCGGGCCTCGTCCAGCTTGGCCAGGCCGTTGACCAGCTTGTCGCGCGACTCGCCGACCTCGGCACGCTTCTCGTCGAGCAGCTCGCGGTAGCCGCGCACGAGCTCCAGGTAGTTGGTGGGCGTCACGTAGTTGTGCCGCTTCAGCTCGAGCAGCATGCGCTGCGAGGCGGTCGTCACGCTCTTGTGCGTGCCGGCAAACACCACGGCGACGGCGCGCTTGAGCGAGGCGGTCGCGGCGGAGTCACCGCCGGCCTGCTTGGAGCTCACGGCCGAGGCCGCGGCAGCGCCTGCGGCGCTGGCCCTGGCTGCGCCGCCCGACGACTTGGAGCCGCTGCTCTTGGCCGAAGCCTCCTGCGCGGCCCCGCCAGCTGCATCCGCGGGGGCCTCCGACTTGGGGAAGACGACGCCGTCGAGGAACTTGAGGGCCACCTCCGTGAGGGCCTCGATGGGCCAGGCGTGGAACCAGTCGATGGTGGCGGCCGAGACCAGCGCGGGGTACTTTCTCGTCCGGTCGCGGAACCCGTCGCCGACTGGCGACATCGCCAGGACCACGTGGAGGTTGGCGCGGACGCGCTCCACGAAAAAGGCCCAGAGCTCGTCGGCCGCCTCGCCGACGCCGGCGCGCTTGGCCACCGGGCGCAAGGAGTCGTAAATCGGGCCCAGCTCCTCCTTCTCGTACAGGTTGGGCACCTCGCCGGAGGACAGGATGTTGTTGATGTCCTCGAGGAAGGACTCCTCCTTGATCTGCGTGTCGGAGAAGAGGAAGCAGGTGGGGCGGCCCTCGACGCCGGCCTTGCCGCAGAGCGTCTTGAGGTCCTCGCGGAACTCCTTGCTGCTGTAGTGCTTGGTGATCTCGATCTGGAAGACGGCCATCTCGCCCGTCACGAAGGCCGCGAGGCGCGCCAGGCTCTGGCGGCCGGAGCCGCCGACGCCCACCAGGAGCGCGTTGCCGCGCGGCTGCGACAGGACGCGGTGGATGCGCGCGACGTGGCGGAGGGCGTCCCGGAAGAGCACGAGCTCCATGGAGATGTTCTTCGGGTCGTCGTTGTAGTCCATCAGGCTGGCCTCCAGGTGCGACTTGAGCTTCTCAAGGTCGCGGATCTCCTCGTAGGGCCGCGTCTCGCCGGGCGGGTGCATCGCGCACACGACGGGGCCCGCCTCGGGAGCTTCGCAGTCCTCCACGACCTTGTCGTAGAAGGCGTCCGTGTGCTTCGACAGCTGCGAGTCGAGGATCTTGCGGCGGAAGCGCTCGCCGTCGTCAAAGGACGTGAAGCGGTCGCTGAAGACGCGCATGCTCTCGTGGGTCCACAGCTTGAGCAGGCTGTCCTTGGTGCTGAAGTTCTCCGGCGTGGCGCGCAGCAGGCCCTGGACCACGCGGGCGATGTCGCGCAGGTTGAACAGGTAGTGGGCCTTTTGCGGGGTGGGCAGGAACGTGGAGACGACGCCCTGGTACACGCCCACGGTCATGGCCACGAGCGCCGGGACGGAGTCGGCGACCTCCTCGGCAAAGCCCGCCTCGGTCGAGAGCGAGGGCCGCAGGATCGCCTCGAAGATGTGCTGCACCTCCTTCTCGCCGGGGAAGGTGAAGTTGATGACGCTGAAGCAGGACTGGAGGCGCTCGGAGATGACGGTGCGGCCGCCGCCGGGCGGGCCCATTGCGCAGGCCAGCTGGATGTCGACGATGTGCTTCCAAGACTGCTTGGAGCGGTCGTACCAGCCGCCGTAGCCGATCCACTGCCGGAGCAGCTCGAGCGGGGGCTGCGAGCCGAACTCGTCCTTCTTGGGCATGTTCAGGTCGTCCACGAAGACGACGAGCTTGCGGCCTCCGGGCGGCCCCATCTTGTCCTTGGACTTCTTCTCCAGGGCGCCCTCCATAATGTCCTGGACCGTCTTGGAGTTGGTCGCCGCCGAGAAGTTGAGCGTCAGCCTGCCCCAGGTCTCCCGGGCGAGGCCGTCGAGCAGCTGCTGCACGAGGACCGTCTTGCCGGTGCCGGTGGCGCCCACCACGAGGAAGGGCAGGTGCTTCTCCAGCAGGCGCACCATGATGTACTTGTTCCGCTCCGTGTCCTGGGTGGGCACGATGAGGCGCGAAAACGGGGCTCCGGGCGGCGGCGTCCAGCCGGCGTCCACCACCTCGGACCACAGCTTGAACTCGCGCGTGGCGGGGTCCACGAAGTAGTCGTAGACGGAGCCCACAGGCGGGAAGACGGAGTCCACCTCGCGGATGCAGTCCGTCATGTGCCTGCGCGAGGCCTCGTCCACGGCGCCGCCGATGGACCACACGACGCAGAAGACGAACCACTTCTCGCAGTAGGACGCGAAGGCGTCATCGCCCAGGGAGCCGCGGTCGAGCCCGGCGTCGGGCCGGCGGGCGCAGGCGTCGAAGAGCCGGCAGAGGCTGATGACCGTGTTGAACTGCGTGGTGGGGACCGGCTCGGTGCAGTTGAGCCGCTTGTACTCGAGGACGGTGGGGACCCACTTGTCGAAGAGCGCGTGCAGCAGCTCGCTGTCGGCCGCCTGGCTTGCGCCGCTGCCGGCGGTTGCGCGCTGCACCCAGGAGCGGACGAAGGGCATGTATCCCAGGTCGGCGCCGTCGAGGTAGATCATGCCGGCGCGGCTGACGGTGGCCGGGGAGGCGACCGCGAGGTCCCGCACCTCGAACACGAGCCGCATGGAGCTGCTCATGCTGATGCGGTCGCCGTTGATGAGCGTGAGCGTGCGGTTGTCGTCCATCACAGTGTTCATGCTCTCGATCCACAGCGTGTCCACCGGGCCGTCGAGCACGAGCCACTTGTCGTCGGGCCGCTCGTCCTTTGAGAAGTCGCGGAACACCGCGGACAGGATGCCGTCGGTCCAGTCCATGGTCTGGATGTCGAAGGACCCGTACAGCTCCTGCATGGAGATGGACTTGGGGTTGAGCGCGCGGATGCGCACCGGGCTGTAGCCCTCGACGCCCTCCTTGGCGAGCATGGTGCGCGCGTCGGCAAGCATCTTCCACGTGGTGGTCTTGCCGGAGAGCGTCAGGCCGACGAGCATGTTGCAGTGCCGCGTCTCCTTGGAGTCGCGCAGCTCGATGCACTTCTGCTTGATGATGGGCACGGACTGCAGGCCGGCCACGCGCATGCACTCGTCAATGGCGCGGCCCAGGTTGCCCTGCTCCGACTCCGGCAGCTCCATGCCCGGGAAGAGGTCGCCGAGCAGCAGCATGAACAGGTCCTTGTCCTCCTTGATGAACTTGGGGACGTTCATGTCGCGGATGGCCCGGAGCACGATGAGCTCCTCGTCGTGCTTGGGGTTGTCGCGCTTCAGGGCGCCCGCGCACACCAGCACGCCGCGGAGCGAGCGCAGGCCGTAGTCGTAGTGGCTCTGCTTGGACAGCTGCTGCACCATGAGGTCGTAGAGCGTCACGGTCTTCTCGGCGAGCGGCAGGGCGTCCTCGAAGCCCTCGGCGGCGAGCATCACCTCGGCGATGAGCTGCATGTCGGGCACCATCATGGCGACGGGCCGGAAGAGGCTCTTGAGGTTGTCGGGCAGCTCCGTGCGGCCGGCGTAGCCCGGGTTCATCGTGATGAAGATGCCGCACGGGCGGCAGCGGATCTCGTTCTCCATGAACCAGAAGCGCGGCTTTCGCATGCGGATGGCCTCCATGATGCTCATGACCTGCTGCGCCACCACGGAGAGCACCTCGATCTGGATGCGGTTGAACTCGTCGAAGCAGCCCCAGGAGCCCGACTGCACCAGCCCGGAGAACATGCGCCCGACGCTGATGTAGTCCAGCTGGTCCGAGCAGTTGGTCACCACCACGTACTTGGCGAGGTTCTTGCCCAGGTCCTTGACGGTCTCCGTCTTGCCCGTTCCTGCGGGGCCGGCGGGGGCGCCGCCGCGGTTCATGAACAGCGCCGTCGTGAGCGTGAGCACGCAGCGGTCCGTGAGCGGGGTGACCACGAGGCGGCCGTTGTTGCCCTGGTACTCGTACCCGAACTCCAGCTCGGACGTGGTCTGGCGGCACACGCACGCGCTGTACTCGCGGGACATCTCGCGGACGTCAGCGCTGCCCGCGTTGATGCCCGAGTGCGACGCAACGGCCTCCATGCGCACCTGCGAGAGCCACAGGAAGTCGTCGCGCGAGGAGGCCCCGCCGCGGTAGAGCCGCTGCAGCACGTCGCGCGTGTGGAGCTCCATGGTGATGAGCGCAACCGTCTTCTTGCGGTTGAGCTTGGCGAGGTCCTTGTCCTGCACGATGGCCGCGAGGAGCTTGAGGTAGATGCGCTGGCCCTTGACGAGCTTCTTGAGCGCCTTGGCATCGCCCGCCGCCGTCTTGTCCAGGGCCACCTCCCCCTGGCGCGTAAACTGGATCATGCCCGTGGTGATGAGCAGCTGGCCGGGGTACTGCTCGATCCAGGTGCGGATGCGCTTGAGCTTCTTGGGCCCCATCGGGGTCTTGCGCACCAGGTTGTACGCGGCGATGGTCTGGGTCAGCTTCTGGCACACGGTCAGCTTCATGTAGTCCTCGATGATATTCATCCAGAACTCCACGGCGCCGATGAGCGGCGCGGGGCGCTCAAGCAGCACGCGCTCCCCGTCGGGCGACGTCATGTCGCGCGCCTCCCACGCCTTGGAGGTGCCGTCGGCGGAGCCGCGCACGATGTCCATGTTCTTGACGCCCTCGAAGCAGGCCTTGAAGTGCTTGGCGACGTTCTTGGGGTTGTTCGACTGTCCCAGGATCTCGAGCAGGTCGGCGTTGGAGATGAAGTAGAACCGGGGGAAGTCCTGGCGGCGCTGCTCGAGGTACCGGTCGAGGCTCTTCTGGATGCCGTCCAGCTTCTCGTCCATGGCGGTCAGGTCCTCCAGGTAGCCCTCCGCGGAGCAGGCGCGCAGGGCGATGCGGTCCTCCGCCATTTCTGCCGTCTTCTCGCGGTAGGCGGCGTTCACCTGCGCGAACAGGGCCGACTCGGACGGGAGCGACTTCTTGATCGTCTCGTTGCCGATGAAGATGGACTCGAGGTACATCCAGGCGCGCTGCACCTGCAGCTGCAGCTCGATGACCTCGCTGACCAGGTTGAGGCGGCTCTCCCACCCGTCGATGGCGGCCTGGAAGCTCTTGTAGTACTTGGAGCCCTTGATCGTGGAGAGCGTGCCCATGTTCTCCTCCAGCTGCTGGAAGAGGTCCTCCGTGGTGGTGATCTTCCAGAAGTCCTCCTTGTACGGGGCCATCTCGATCGGCATGGACGCCCAGATGGTGTCGATGGAGGCGAGCTCCTTCTCGATCTTGAGCTCCTGGCGGGCGGAGTTGGACAGCTCGGCAACGAAGTCGGCGTGGTCGTACAGGCGGAGCTCGAACACCTTGGCGAGCGTGAACTCTGAGGAGCGCTGGTCGAAGTCCTTGCCGACCTCCGTCTTGAGCAGGCCCCAGTGGCGGGCGCGCATGGCCTCGTCGCCGAGGTCGGAGATGAGGGGCATGGTCGAGAGGAAGTTCTTGATCTTGATCTCCAGAGCAGAGTAGACGGGCCACTTGGCCAGCTCGCGCATGCGGCCGAGGCGCTGCTTGAACTTGCCGGCGCGCATCTCGAGGTCCTCGGTGTCGAGCGACGAGAACGTGCCCGTGCTCCACTCGGTCCACGCCTCCTCCCACTCGCCGTACAGGTCCCAAATGCCCTTGAGCTGCTCGAGCTTGGTCTCCACTTCGCGGAGCTCCTCGGGGTCGGGGACAGGGATGTCGAACACCTCCAGCCCGGGGCCCAGCCTCCGCAGGCGCTCTCGCGCTCCGGCGCACTTGGTCTCGAACTCGTGCATCATGGCGCGGGCCACGGCGACGGACTCCTGGTCCCGCGTGGGGAGGCCGGTCGTGGCTTCCTTGGCGACCTGGCCGGCGAGCGCCTGGAAGTTCATCAGGTCGTCCTGGAGGCCCTTCTTCATGGCGGACTTGGCCTTCTTGATGATGCCCTCCGCGGCCCCGAGGGACTCCTTCACCTCCTCCCAGAGGCCGGGCAGCGAGTCGCGCATGGACAGCTCGCCGATCTGCAGCGACACTTCCTGCTTCTCCAGCAGGGCGTACATGGCGTCGATTGGCGCGAACTCGGCCTCGATGGACTCGATGTTGGCCTGCGTGGTGCGCTGCAGGTTGGTGGACTCGCGGAGCTCCGTGAGGTCCGCGGGGGTGCGGGCGAGGCGCTCGGCAGTGCTCCGCAAGCGCGTCACGAGGGAGGTGAGCTTCTCCTTGGCCTGGTCGTGCAGGATGTCCGTGAGCCCGCGCTGGAACTGCTCGCAGTGGCCGATGAGCTGCTGCTTCAGCACCGAGTGGTCCACGTGCACGAAGTCAAAGTCCTGGTACGCAGTCTCGCGGTCGCGGATGTCGTTCTCGTACTCGTGGTACATGGTGATGTGCTTGCTGAACGCGTCGACGGGCTTGGGCGGGGAGGCGTAGCGGGCGAAGAAGCGGTCCTTGGGCTTGGACCAGAGCTGCTCGTAGCGGTCGAAGACCTGGGAGCGCGTCTCGAGGGACTGCATCGTCTTGCCCATGCCCTCCATGATCTGCGCCATGATGCCGAGCAGCTCCGACTCGTTGCTGATCTTGTCGAAGAAGGGCGGCTGGCCAGACTCGGGACCCACGCCCAGCTCCGTCACGGGCTGCTCGCCGGGCGCCAGGTGCCCAGGGACTGTGAGAGCGGCCGCTCCAGCCGCGCCGCCCGCAGCGGCGTCGCCAGCGTCCTTGGCCGTGCCGAGCGCGCCTCCGGCGGCGGCGGCGGCCGCGGCGCCCCCGGCGGGAGAGGCGGCGGCGGACAGCGCCCCGCCCGCCGGGCCGGGCGCGCCCAGGCGCTGCGGTGGAGGCTTGTACGGCTTGCTCGCCAGGCCGTGGGCCATGGCAAGCTCGGCGGCCTCGATGTTGGGCGTCTCCTCGGTGGCGAGCCCGGCGGCGCGCGCGGCCGCCGCGAGCTCGTTCTCCAGCGAGGCGTTGGACGCGCGGTAGCCGCTGACAAAGGCGGGGAGCACGTCGAGCAGGCGGGGCACCGCGGCCGTCACGTTGAGCAGGCTGCGCGTGACGGACGACATCATTTCCAGCATGGAGACGATGTCGGGCTGGCAGATGACGCCCTTCTGGCTGAGGGTCAGCGTGACCTTGAGGAGCGGCTGCTGGTCCGTCTCGGCCTTGGGGTCGCCGCAGATGATGCGCTGGAGCAGCTGGAGGCTGGACTTGACCGTGGAGCGCATGGCGCGGTGCACGCGGTCGTCCACTCCGCGGACGTACTTGACCCACGCGCGCTGGACGCTGGCGGGGGCCTCCCTGAAGAAGCCGTACATCTCCGTGAGGAGGTCCTTGTGCTCTTCGTGCAGGCTGGCCAGGGTGCGGCGCACGGACTCGCGGTGGCGGGACTGGCTGCGCTCGAACACGCCCTCGGGGTAGGGGCGGGAGCGGTCGATGTCCACGAGGGGCGTGGCGGCAATGCGCTCGCAGATGCGGCCGACGCGCTGGCGGAGGGCGTGGAACCGGTCCACGACGGCCTGCGCCTGGGCGGTGCGGGTCCGGCAGCGGCGCATGAAGAGCTCCGCCTGCGCGGGCTCCGTGCGCCACGTGATGCGCGTGAGGCCGGGCATGATGTCGCGGTCCAGCTGCTGCATCGCCGAGCTGAAGAGACGGCGCTCGTCCGGCAGGATGGAGTCAAGCAGGCTGTTGTAGTCGCGCACAACGTCCATGACGTGCTCCGAGGAGGTGCGAAGCTTCTCGCGCTGGTTGTTCTTGAGGTCCATTGCGTGGAACGGGATGATGTGCGTGCCGCCGAACTTCTCCCACCCGTGCACCTCGGCGAAGAGGCGCGTGAGGCCCTTGTCGAAGTTGTTCTCGAGGCGCCCCGAGGCTGAGCGGTCGACCATCCGCTCCTTGGTCAGGGCCTTGATGCCGTTGGGCCCGTCGTCCTCCTCCTCCTCGCCGGCTGCTGCGGCGCTCGAGCGCGTGAGCAGCGGGGTCTCGAGGCGCTTGTTCACCGCGTCCGCGTCGCGGAGCTGGACCGAGAGCGAGGTCGTCCAGCGCGTGAAGAGGCGGCTGATGTGGGCGGCGTAGGACGCCTGGTGCTCCCTGAAGAGCTTCTGCGCGTCGAGCATCTCGTCGCACTCGGGCAGGTACGCCATGGCCTTCTCCAGGCGGTGCCAGTCGCGCTCCAGCGGGTCCATGAGGCCGCGCGTCCACAGCGCCGCGCCGGCAAAGGGCGGCTCCTCCGGGCGGAGCGGCGGGCTCTCGGCCATGCGCTCGAAGTAGGCCTTGGTCTCGATGAGCTTGGACTCGAACAGCGAGAAGACGCCCTGCGTGTGCTTGGCCACGGCCTTGACGATGTTGGGCCGGCGTGCCAGCATGGCGAAGGCCTCGATCAGGCTGACGGCCATCTCGACGGACTCCACGCCCTCGAAGGCGTTGTCGATGACGTTGCCGAACATGACGTCGAGCTCCTTCACAGACACCTTGAACAGCGTGTTGATCTCCGGCCAGTTGGCCTTCTTCACGTCCAGGATGTCGGCCTTGCCCGCGCGCAGCGGCTCCATGGCCGCGGCGAACTGGCCCTCGATGGTCCGCAGGCCCTCCGCCACCTCGGGCCCGCGAGAGCCGCCGAAGAAGGGAAGCGGCGCCTGGTCGCCCGAGCCGCGGACGCACCTGCGGGCGAACTGCACCTGTGCCAGGCACACCTGGATGAGGTCCCGGCAGCGCTGGCGGAAGGCGTTGAGCTGGGCGAAGATGCTCTTCTCGTCCAGGTCCCAGCGGCAGCCGGGCAGGAACACCGCCTCGGCCGCCGCGGCGTCGTGGGCAGCCTCCACGGACTCCACGGTCCGCTTGTACTCGTCCACCCAGGCCTGGCAGCAGCTCAGGCAGGTCTCCAGCACCTCCTGCACGCCAAGCACGTCGCCCCCGAACACGGCGTCGAGGTCGATGGCCGCGACGCAGCGGTGGATCACTTCGTTGCTGACCTTTCGCAGGAGGCCGGAGAGCTTTGCGGGGTCCCTGAAGTAGGCGCAGGCCTCGCTGACGAACCGGATGCGGGAGAGCAGGTCGGGCAGCAGGGCCGGCACCTCGGTCGGGCTGGCGGCCGCCATGCGCTCGCAGACGTCTTGCAGCACTGACAGGAACCGCTCGTTGTCCTCGGCGCGGGCAGAGCCGCTCTCGATGGCCTCGGCGAGGTCCCCGAAGGGGCCGAGGTAGCGCGACTTGACGGCCCGGAGGCAGGCCACAACGCGGCGAACCCCGTCCTGCTGCAGCTGCGTGGCGATGCTGGAGAGGTCGGCGGTCCGCCGCTTCCAAAAGGCGATTTCGTCCAGCGGGCCGGCCGTCTCGGCAGCCTGCGACGACATGTCCTGCTGCTGCGACACGACCTCGCGCACCTGGCGCGTCCAGTGGAGCACGGTGGCGTCCAGCAGCTGGGCCAGCTCCTTGTCCATGTTGGCCGCCGTGGGCTTCTCGGGCAGCGGCTCGTCCGGCAGGTACAGCACGGTCTTGCCCTTGGCCTGGTTCGAGGCCTCCACCAGCGAGGCCGTGAACTTGTGGACCTGCGCGACAAAGTCCTTACGCATGCTCGCGGGCCAGGCCACCGTGCTGCGGATGGATTGCATCACCGCGCCCCGCAGGAACCGCAGCATGGAGTCCATGGACCCGTTCGACACGAGCCCGAACTGCACGTTCGACCGGATGTTGTCCATGGTGAGCGCGTTGTTCGTGGTGCGGGCAACGTAGAAGTACTGCCTGGGGGCCACGGGGACGGCGGAGAAGGGCGTGAGCAGCGCCAGCTCGTCCTTGCCATCGACCTTGGACATGTACGCCACGAGCCGAGGCGACTCCGGGTTGTACAGGAAGGTCTCGATGACCTTGTCGTGGTCGTCGGTCCACATGCTCGGCCGCAGGCCTCGCAGGCGGACGCAGCGCCGCACCCAAACGACAACCTCGCTCGGCCCGAAAGGCCGTGCCGGCCTTGCCGTGGACGCCGCCGGCTGAGTGGGGCTCGCGGGGCTAGCAGCGCCCACCACGGCCGACACGGCGGCGCCCCCCGACGAGCGCGCCGGCGAGCTCACGGCGGCAGCGGCCGCTGCGGAAGCCATGGCCGGCGGAGCAGCCAACGGCGAGTGCTGGACAGTAGTGACCGGCAGACCGGACTGCCGCGGAGCCTCCGACTCGCTGGCCCAGGAGAGCAACCGGCGGGGAACGAGCGCCTGGCCGCAGCTGACGGCAGCGCCCGGGCTCAGGGGCTCCTGGGGAGTGCGCGCTGGGCCGCCTCGAGCGCCGGCCGGCGGCCAAGGCAACGCCTTTCCCGTGCGAGCGGCGGCGCGATGTTTGCCTCGGCGCAAGCTTTCCGGCAGAGCCGTTGGCTGCAACTGGCCAACGCCCTCCGCGCCCCCCGTTCCCCCACCCCGCCTGCTCTCTGCTCGTGGCGGATGTCCTTTCGCGAGACCCCGCGGCCGGTGGGGCACGGCGCCCCCGTTGCGGCGGGTGGCGGGCGCGAGATGACCTCGTTCGAGCGCTCCCAGGCCATGCGCTCCGCGAGCTGGTCGCTTGCCGGCCCCGACAGCGCCGGCCAAGCGCGCTTCGAGACCGCAACCGTGAGGCATCCGTAGGGCGCTGCCTTGCGAGCATCGCGGCTCGTGGCAAGCGGAACGCTCCTTTTGCGTTGCTGCGCCTGCCGACCCGTCTTGCTCGCTGCCCGTGACCTGCTGCCTGGGGCGCGCAGGCTGCTGCGTTCCGCGAGCCAGGCGTCACAACCGTGCCCGTGCGCTCGCGAAGGCGCGACACGAAGTCCAGCGAGATTCTGCCCCCTGAATCGCGCCGCGAGGCCATGCGGAGGTTTGCGACCGAAACCCGCAGCGCGTTCGTGCCAGAGTCGTCCGCTGCAGCCTCAGCGTACCGCCGCGTGGTTCCGGGCGACGGCTTTGACCGCATGACCGCGAACCGAACCAACTACGTGGTTTCGCTCCCGGACACGGCCCCGGCGAGCGACCGCTGGCAGAGCTGCGCGCACGATACGATGCGAAGCGGCAGAGCTGCGTGCGCCAGGTCGCAGGGCCCCACGCTGCCCCGAAGCGACGAGCCGCAGGCGTTCGACCTGGTCACGGGCCTGCCCGCCAACCCCTCAATGACCTATCGCCCGGCTGGCCCGCGTCGCTCCGGCGACGTGGCCATCGTCACGCAGACGGTGGGGAGTACGACCGACCCATCCCGCGGCGTCAGCGTGGCCATCCCGGCGCGCGCGCCCTCGTCGCGTGTGGAGGACCGCCGGCTTGCCCGCGGCGCGCTGGGGACGCTGCCTGCGCTGCGGCCGCTCACGCCCTCCGGACGGGACTTTTACGAAACATTCAGGAGGTGATGCCCCCGAGTGCTCTGGCCGCTACAGCGCCATCGTTTGCGAGTGTGTGAGTGTTGTGAAGCCGCCTTGTTCGTGTCATGCAGCTCGCTGGGCCCAGAGCGCGCGCAAAACGGGTTGTGAGTGCGGCGTCTGCCGGGTGTCGCCGCGGGCGACTTTCGCTCGGGCGCGCAACGCGTTCGGCCGGGCTCGGCTTTCTTTCCCGAGGCACGCAGCACTCACGCAGTCACGTCTCGCTCGTCATCGGGGCCACTGCCATCTCCCGCGGCATCTCCGTCCACATCCCCGTCTTCGTCCTCGTCCTCGTCCTCGTCCTCGTCCTCCAGGTCTGCGGGCAGCTCGCGCAGGGGTCCAGTCGCGCCGGGGGCGGCAGTCATGGCCCGCAGGCTCGCAAGCACGCTGCTGGCCGAAACGACAAAGGGCGCACCCATCTCCGCCTCGGACTCTGTGATCGATGACGGCACCGAGGCCTGCTGGTCAAAGTCCCCCACTTGCGACACGGGCGCCACGAACATGGAAAACTGGCGCTTGGACCAGGTGGCGTCGGCCTGGGGTGCCACTGACCCGCCGGCAAGAGGCGGGGGAGCAAAGGCGTGCAGGGCATCCGGGTGCGCCCCAAGCGGCCCGAAGAACGGGTGGGCCTTAATGCCGGCCAGAGGGTCGTCTGCGGTGCCCCCCCTGGTGCGCTCCTCGGGATCGAGGGAGAGCAGCTGCGAGACGAGGCTCTTCGCCTCGACGGGGAAGTCGTCGGGGAAGTGAGAGGCGACGTCGAACTCCACGATGGAGCGCATCATGTCCGCGTGCGACTCCGCCCACACGGGGGGACGGCCCGCCAGCGCGAAGTAGAGTACGCAGCCGAGCGCCCAGCAGTCCGTGGCCACCGAGGGCCGCCCACCGTGCACCAGCTCAGGGGCCATGTACACCGCCGTGGTCTCCACGCGATCGTCCTCCGCGTCGTCGTCGTCGTCGTCGTCGTCGTCGTCGTCGGTCTCCCCGGCCTTGCCCCCCTTCTTGGCATCCTCGGCGCTGCGAGCGTCCGATGGGCTGGCTCCGCTCGCCGCTGGGGCCTCCACAGCCGCAGCAGCAGGAGCTTCGGCACCAGTCGCCGGCGCAGCTGCTTCGGAACCTCCAGCTGCTGCGGCGGCGTCCGCCAGCGCGGCCTGCCAGGACCCGTCAGTGAGGCGCCGGAGGACGTTGCGCTCACTCTTGACGGCGTCCACGGCTGCCTGTGTGACTGGCCGGGCGCCGCCAAAGTCGGTCAGCTTCACGTGGCCGCCGCCCGTGAGGATGATGTTCTCGGGCTTGAGGTCGCCGTAGGCGAAGCCGGCCCGGTGGACGGCCGAGAGCGCCGCAGTGAGCTCTCCAAGGGCGAAGCGGGCCGACTCCTCCGAGAGCGACCCGAGGCGCGTGATGTGGGAGTGGAGGTCACCGCGGGAGCCGTACTCGAGCACAAGGTAGGCGCCGGACCCGTACCGGAACGAGGCGACGAGGCGCGCGACGCCCGGGTGGGCCATGCGTCGCAGGACAGCCACCTCTCGCTCGATGCTACGCTCGTAGCCGAGCCGGCGAATGGTGTCAGCGGAGATGATCTTGGCCGCGAACTCTGGCCACTCCGACTGGGGCGCGCCCTTGACGATGCGCTTACACCACTTGACAGTGCTGAACGTCCCAGACCCAAGCTTTTGCCCGAACACCAGGTCCTGCAAGCGCAGGCCTGGGAGCAGCGTCGGGGTGAGCGTCAGGCCGCCCTCGGCGTCCTCAACTGGCGCTGCCGCCGCGGCAGCCGCTGCCTTGGCCTCGGCGCTCAGGGGCGGCGGCCGGAGGGCGTCCAGGTACTTGCCGAGCCGCTCTCGCGCTCCCGCGTGACTGAGCAGGGCAAGGCCAGCGCTGAGCAGCTTGTCGTCTTCGTCCTGAGGCTCGGCTGGCTCGGGGGCACAGCTTGTGCCAGAGCTCGCTGCGGGGGTTGCCGAGTCAGGCAGGGCCTCCACAGAGCTAGGAGAGGGGGCAGGCTTGCCGCCGGCCTCCACGCTGGAATGAGCGCCCGACTCGGCAGAGGATGCTGCTCGGGCGGCGTCGGCTGCGGCAGCGGGGACGCGCTTTCCCGCCATGGACCACGGAGCCACGCCTGTGACGGTGACTGGCGGGTCCGCCCCTGCCTTGGACGGCTTGGCGCGGCCAGCGAACGGGGCTGCTGTTGCCATTCCCGACGCCACCAGGCCGCCCACGACGCCCGCTGGCACTGGGGCTGCATGGCTGGCCTTGACAGGTCCCCCGCGCCTGACGCCCGACCCGGCCGCAGGCGCTGCGACGGCGAGTGATGAGGCGGGCGGCTGGCTGGGCTGCTGCACGCCCATGCGAGCCATCGCCTGCCGCTCTTGCTCCTGAACCAGGGTGCGCAGCGCAGCGCGGCGGGCAAGGGAATCAGAGCCAGTGGCGGAGGCGGCTTCCCCGGATCGCTGGGGCGGAGGAGGCATGGCACCGGCGCTGGGCGCCGTGTCGGACGGAGAAGGCCCCACCCGGGCGCGCTTTGGCCTCCCTGCACCGCTGCGACCCTGCAGCGTGACGCTTCCGCGCGGCGCCGAGTCGGTCTCCCCCGCGGGGGCCGCGGCAGCGGCAGCCGCATCGGCGCCGGAGGATGATGATGATGAGGGCGGCGCGGCCTTGAGCGCGCGAGCTCCGCCGAAGGTCGCCGATGCTGCCTCTGCAAACGCGCCCGGGTCGCAGCCTGCCAGCCACGCAAGCACAGCGCGCGTCTGCTTGTTCACCGTGCTGTTCCAGTGCGGGGACCCGCCTCGAAGCAGAGCAGGCACAAGCGCGCGGTTGAGCTGGCCCGCGAACGGGGCGAGCCGCTTGCGCGATGCCGGCTCCCGAAACACCGAAAGGAGGCGCTGCGCAAGCTGCGAGTACTCCGACGCGGCAGCCTCTGCCATGAGCGGGGCTGCGGACTCGAGCGCCGCCGCAATGGCCGAGCCCGGCACTGCGCGCTTGAGCAGCCGGTCCAGCTCGTGCATGAGCAGCACGCGCTTGGGGCTGTTGGCCGCCGAAATGGGAGGCCAAAGCTCCACGATGATGTTCCAGGCGTCCAGGGCGGCGTCGGGGCACAGCCGCAGCGACTGCTCCACGGCGTAAACCAGCGGGTCGTGAAACATGCCCAGAAGCGAGCGCTCCTCGCTCAGCATCGCATTGCAGCCGTGAATGGGCATCAGGCAATCTCGCAAGAAAGCCCCCGCGATGGGGCCCGCGCTGGGCGAGGCTGGCTGGATCCCGTGCAGGATGGCACCAGCAAACCGAAGCAGCGTCGTCACGCCGGGCTGGGCCGCAGGCTGCGCCCCAAACGCGCGCAGCACCTCGCCAAGCACGCGCCGCATCGTGGGCCGCAGCGCCGGGACGTGCTGGTACGTTCCCTGCACGGCCCGGCGAAGGCTGTCCTGCTCTGACTCGGGCGCGGCCAAGCACCGGCGCAAAAGCAGCCCGGGAAAGCCCGACGGTGCCACTCGCGCAGCGACGGTCGCGTCGAACTCGGCGAAGGCAATGACGCGAATGTACAGGCCGTAGACGGCGTCCAGAAAGGCAAGGCGCGGGTGCCGGCCGGTGGTCAGGACCTCGGCGCCGGGAACCGCGCCCCCGCCCACCACGCTCGGCGGTGCGGAAGAGGGAGCCGGCGCCGCGTCAGCCAGACTGTCTGCGCTGGCAACAGGGACGGCCTCCCATGCCCGGGAGAGCGCGCCGAAGAGGCCGGCGTGCATTGTCTCGGACAAGTCCACGTCACGAAGCTCCCCTGACCTGGCAGCTGCGTTCAGCTTCGTTGCCGCCACGGCGTTGGCCACATACGGGTCGGGCCCGGGCGCGTCGGGCGCCTCCAGGTGAGGAATCTGCGCGTCGGCAAACTGCTTCTCGTATTCTGCCGAGAGGGCTGCGTCGTCGTCGTCGCCTGCTCGGGCCATTGTTCCTGGCCAAGGGAGCAATTGCACGTTCCCGGATTTGCTGTCGCGCAGATGCAGGGGTCAGCTTTCGGCTCCCTCTGGAAGCGCCCGACGCTGTCAGGCAGCTCCGCAGTGGGAAGACGCCGTGGGTTTCGCTGGAATGCGGGCCAGTGCGGCTGAGGCGCGGCACCAGCGGCAGGCTCCGGAGTGCGCTGCCACGGCAGGGGCTGTGCCAAGCCCGCGGACGTGGCGGCAGAGCCGCAGCAGTTGCAGAGCCGGCGCAGCTGCGGGGGAACTCTGTTCGCGGGCTCCGGTTGCAGCAGCACTCCGAACCAACGCCCTCCACCCCGCGTGGACGGCCGCTGCGACGCTTCGCTCTTCCCCCCGGCGCCTCAAACCGACCCCCCCTGCTGGCAGCATGGCGGTTGCGACGCTGCTGGGCTGCGATGAAGCCACTGCGGAGTACCTGGAAAATGTCATGTCCACCGTTCCGGCGGACGAGGTTGCAGACATGGTGGAGCAGTTCGCCGCTGCCGACACCACGCCCGAGAACCTCGCGCGGGCAGTTGCCATCCTCTCTGGGTCCTCGCTCTCTGCGGGTGCCGCGGACGCTGGCGAGCCCAGGCTGCTGCGTGCCGCGGTCAACCCTGGCGCCAAATCCGCCCGCGACGAGGCCGCCATGGCGGTCATGCGCGACCACGGCGTGCACCGCATGGCAGACGACAACTCGGACGTTGGCCAGGTGCCGGCAGACAGCAGTGCCACTGCGTCGGGCACGTCGGCCGCGTCTGGCCGCCGCTCGCGCCGCAAGGCCGCTCGCAAGTCGGCCCGCAAGGCGGAAAAGGCCAGCAAGGCGCGCCCCGCTGCTGAGAGCGGAAGCGGAAGCGGGAGCAGCGGGGACGAGGGCGGTGCCGACGCGGCGACTCCGTCGCTGGACGACGACGCCGCTGCGGTGGCCCTCACCGGCGCGGGCGCCGCCGAGGCCGAGGCCGGCGCTTACAACGCCTCCACCGGCGAGGTTGACGGCGAGGTGACCTTGCACGTTGACCCCACCGAGGCGGAGATCGACCCCCTCCACATCTTCGCGGCCGCCGGGTCGGCGTGGCGCGGCCGCGCTCCTGAGGGCGCCCGCCGCGACCTCACCTACCACAACCTCAACATGTCCTCCGACAAGGAAGACATGCTCGTGGGCGCCACGCTGCGCTTCCGCGAGGGCCGGAGGTACGGCCTGGTCGGCCGCAACGGGGTGGGGAAGAGCACGCTGCTCCGGCACATCGCGGCGCGCAGACTGCCCTACTTCCCCAAGTACCTCACCACCGTGCTTGTGCAGCAGGAGGCACGGGCCAGCGACCTGTCGGCGCTGGAGACCGTGGTGGGCGTGGACAAGCGGCGGGAGGCGCTGCTGGCCGAGGAGGCACGCATCATGGCAGCCCTCGACACCGCGGCGGACGCCGACGAGGCGGCGCGCCTCGCGGCCGAGCTGGGCGACGTGTCGGACCTGCTCGAGCAGACGGACGCCTCAGCAGCGGAGGCCAGGGCCGCGGCCGTGCTCGTGCGCCTGGGCTTCAGCGACGCGCAGATGAGGAGACCCCTGACGGAGCTGAGTGGCGGCTGGCGCATGCGCGTCTCGCTGGCAATGGCCCTGTTCCTGCGCCCCGACCTGCTGCTTCTGGACGAGCCTGAGACGCACCTGTCCATGGACGCGGTGCTGTGGCTGCAGGAGTTCATCGCGACGATCGAAGACATGACCGTCGTCATCGTCAGCCACAACCGGAGCTTCCTGGACGCCACGGTGCAGGAGGTGTGCTTCTTCCACTCCGCCAACAAGAACCTGGAGTACTGGCCCGGCAACTACACCAACTTTCGGGAGGCCCGCGACGCGTGGAGGCGCAAGCGCGAGCACATGTTCGAGTCGCAGGAGCTCAAGCGCTCGCACATGCTGCAGTCCATCGAAAACATCAAGGCGCAGGTGGCACGCGCCGGCAACAACCGCATGAACGCCGGCCAGATCCGCAGCAGGAAGCTCGCCGCCGGCAAGAAGCTCGGCGCGTACCGCCTGGACAACGGCAAGAAGTTCAAGTTCGGCCTCTACGGCGAGCGCTCGCGCAACGAGGTCAAGCTGGAGAAGCCCGAGGCACCCGTGGTGCTGAACTTCCACGGCGCTCCGCCCCCGGGGGGCGGCGGGGCGCTGCTCGGCCTGGAGGGCGTGAGCTTCGCCTACCCCGGCAAGAAGGAGGGCAGCGGGTACTTGCTGGAGGACGTGACCGTGACGATCGAGCCGCGGGCCCGCATCGCTGTTCTGGGCTCCAACGGGGCGGGCAAGTCCACGCTCCTGAAGCTGCTCAAGGGCGAGCTGACGCCCCTCAAGGGCACCAGGGTGGCCAGGCCGGGCGTGCGCATCGCGCACTTCGCGCAGTACCACGTGGACATGCTCGAGCTGGAGCAGTCCGCTCTGGACTTCTTCCTTGCCAACAAGCGCACCCCCGCTGGCACGCTTCCGTCGGAGCTGGACATTCGCACGCACCTGGCGCAGTTCGGCGTGGTTGGCGACCAGCCAGTGCGGCCCATGAGCACCCTCAGCGGGGGGCAGCGCAGCCGCGTGGCATTTGCAACGGTCATGTGGGAGCAGCCGCATATCTTCCTGGTCGACGAGGGCAGTCACCACCTCGACGTGGCAGTGCTCGATGCTCTGGGGCAGGCCCTCCGGCGCTTCGACGGGGCGGTGGTGCTTGTGAGCCACGACGAGTACCTGGTTCGGGACGTGTGCGAGCGTGGCTTCCCGGAGGCGGAGGACGGCTCAGCCATGCCGGCAGGGGCTGCGGCCGCTGCGGCGTCGGCCCCGACAGCCACGGTCGGCGGGGCCATCGCAGCTGCCGCCGCCGGGCCGGACTCGGAGCCTGTGTTCGACAACATTGGCTGCCGCCCGGAGCTCTGGGTCGTGGAGGACGGGAAAGTCGGCTCCGTCGACAGCATGGACGAATTCCTCGACTCCATTCGGCCGTCGATCGAGGCACTGGGCGCGGCAGAACGCTGAGCCTTGCTTCGCGCCGGCGTGGCGGAAGGCGCCGGTTCCTGCAACCAGCTTTGCCGTGCCTTCAGTGGCATCGGCAGGGGTTGCAATTGCGGCGTGGCACCCAACGTGACTGTGTGGCTCTGTGTTGACCGCGTGCATCCTGGCCGCTTCATCAAGGGCCGTGTGGCATATGCTGAAAGGGCCCCTCAAGAGCAGATGCTAGCGTGTCGCAGCCCCAAAGAGGCATACGAAGCAGACGAAGAACACACCCTTCCACGCCGCTGCATGCCTGCAGTCCCGCGCGAGCGTGGGCTGCGTGCACGGTGCGGGCTGGGACAAGGGCGCTCACGGGTTTGATGCACGCAGACGAGGGCTGGACATCTCCGCTGGATCGGGACCAGCCGTGCCCGGCTCCGGCGTGTCGAGGGCAACGGCGGCGTGCTCGGCCGCCTCGGAGGCAGCTGCGTACTGCAGGGTGAGCTCCAGCGCGGCGTGGCAGTTCATCTGCCTGGCAGCCGCCTCGGGCTTGCCTGTCCCCGGCGCGCTTGCGGCGCCTGCGCGGAGAGTCCTGTCGAGGATGTCCGACTTGAGCATTGCCAGGGAGCTCAGAGTGCGAATGCTGGCCTGGCCGTCGCCGTAGGGCAGCGACCGCCGCGCCATGCTTCGGTACTTGCCCGCTGTGTCGTTGAGCACCGCGGTCACCTCGCGGATGATGTCCGCCTCGTGGGTGCCGACGAGCTCGGCGGCCCCAGCGATGACGCCCTCGAGGCGCTCGGTCGCCTTGCGCATCACAAGCACCGGCCGGGCGAGGAACGTGGCCTCCTCCTGAAGCCCGCCCGAGTCGGTGAGGACGAGCACCGACTTGGACATCAGGAACACGAGGGCATCGTACCCCAGTGGGGGCAGGAGGTGCACGTTGGCGAGGTCGCCCAGCAGGGGCGTCACGGTCTCGCTCACCTTGGGGTTGGGGTGCACCGGGTACACAAAGTGGACGTCGGGAAACGCTGCTGCCAGCTTGATGACGGCGGCGCAGATGCGGCGGAGAGGCGTGCCGTGATTCTCGCGGCGGTGGGTGGTCAGGAGGACGACGCGCCGCCCGTCAGCGTGCACGAAGTTTGGCATAGCGGTGTCGACGTCCGTGGCGGAGGCGCCCTTGATGCTGGTGAGGAGCTCAAGCAGGGTGCTCGATGCCGAAAAGGAATCGCGGAGGTGGGCCTGGACGCCACTGGCAAACGCGTCAGAGCGAGCCTTGTCGCTGACACTCATCGGCTTGGCCTCGGGCTGCGCGCCGGAGAGCACGCGCGAGAGGGTCCACTTGAAGGTGTCAATCACGGTGTTGCCGGTCAGCACCACCTGTTCCGGCGGGATGCCCTCCGCGAGCAGGGCACACGCACTGAGCTTGGTCGGCGTGAAGTGGAGCGTGGCGAACCGAGAGATCACCTGCCGGTTCATCTCCTCGGGGAAGGGCTGCTCCATGTCATAGGTGCGAAGGCCGGCCTCCACATGGCCCACGGGGATGTGCTGGTAGAAGGCAGCCATGGCGAGGACCATAGCAGAGGTGGTGTCGCCCTGCACGAGAACGACATGGGGCTTGAAGTCAGCCAGAAACTCGTGAGCCGGCTTCATCACGTCCGCGGTCAGGTACGCCAGCTCGCGCGACTTGGAGTCGGGAATGTCCATCTCCTTGTCGATGTTGACCTCAAAAAGGGAGAGGAACTGGGCAACCATGTCCTTGTGCTGCTTTGTGGACAAGACGGTGGCCTGAATGCCGTGCTGGGGTCCTTGCGTCTTGAGCGCCCAAACGAGGGGCGCCATCTTGATAGCCTCGGGCCGGGTGCCCACGACGACAAGCACGCGCAACGGTTGGTTGTCGACACCCTGCGGGGAGCGGAGAGGGGACGGGGTGGGGAGCTGGGGAGAAGCGCGGGCACGCCTTCAGCGCGTGCGTCGCGCAAGCAGCGACCCGCCCCGCCAGTGCCGTCCCGGCTCCGCAGCGAGGCGGGTGACGCACCCGGAACAGCCCGAGGCAAGCCCGGGCAGCGTCCCCGCGCCGCTTTCCCCCGACCAGCCGTGCCCGCCTCCCAAGCGGCCGGCAGCGCGGCGGGCAAAGCTGCGGAAGCAACCGCGTGCCCCAGGCGTGCCCAGCCCTCCGGCGATGCTTGCCTCACAGTCGGGGTTTTGAGCAAGTCCCTCCCGGAGCTCAGGGCGGGCACAGGCACAGCCCAGTCAATGGTCACCGTCTCGGAGCCGGCCGGGCCCCCGGCCGTCCACCCAGCGGCCTGGGCCAGCGCAACGAAGAGCAGCACCGCAGCGCACCCGGCACAAGCCATGGCCGCCACCGCGGCCGGCGACTGCGCAAGCCAGTCAAAGCGCGACTGCGGTGACCTGGCGGGGCGCCGCACTCGCGTCGGCATTTGGGAAATGACGGACACGCCTCGGTGGCGTGCAGATGTGGTTCAGCTGGCCGGGGCGCGCTCAAGGCGGTGTTGCTGTGCCGCCGTGCTTGGCTGGCAGAGGCGCTGAAGCTGTGGGCGACGAAAAAAGTAGCCGTGGATTGTCGCGCACCCGGCGGTTCTTCGACTTTAACGCGCAGGCGCAGAGGCGTGTCGGGCGCGCTGGGGCGCAGGCGACCCGCGAAATCGTGTGCGGCGGCAGCTTGCCCAGGCTGGGGGGACTGGGCACGTTTGCGCAACCCGCTTTCAGACTGTGGCAAAACCCTTATCAGCCAGCCAAAATGCCCTCAATCGTCGGCCTCCTTGCACTCCTCTTCGCCGACTGTCCCCCAAGCCGTCCCAGCGGCGAGCTGGACTACATTGCTTGAGGCGCCGCCTCCATGCGCTGCGCGCGGGCCTTCGGCAGTCCCCTGGGCGCCAGCTCCGACAGCTCGTGGCGCTGCGGCCGGAGCCGCGCCTGCCGTTGCTTGCCCCGCTGCAGGGGGCCTGCGGCGCGCGCTGAAGGGCCTGGACGGCCCCCGCTGCGGAGACGCAACGCGCCCTTCATCGGCGCTGATGGCGGGCACCTCCACGCTCCGCCGTCCGTCTGCCCCATCAAAATAGGGCCGGGCGCAGTTGACGTCCAGGGGCAGCTCCGGCGGGAGGTCGGCCCACCACGGGTCCGCCAGAGCAGCCGAGGCGTGGCTCGGCACTGCGGCTAGGGCCTTGGTGCCCGCCTCGCCTCGAGAGGCCCAGACGGCGGCAGCTGCCTGCTCCTCGGCGCGGCGGCGCTCCCTCAGAGCCGCGAGAGAGGCGTTGTAGGCCTCCCGTCGGGCGTTCGCCTCCGCTACGAAGCGCTCCTCGAACTCGGCCATGCTTGGGTGGAACGCCTGAGAGCTCCCGCTGAGCGTGCTGTATCCCGTGCCGTCGAACTGGAACTCCTCCGGCAGCGGCGCATACAGGTTTGCGTCCTTGATCTGACGGCGCTCGGCCGGGGTGAGGGAGGCCGCGGAGCGGGCGGGGGCGGGAGATGGCGTCACGGGCCGGCAGCCGTCCAGCTGCGCGGCGAGGCCGGCCGCAGCGGCAATGAGAGCGGGGCCGTGGCCGTGCAGGTCGAGCCAGCCGCAGGACGGCGCGCCGTTGCCCACGCGGCCCATGGCCTCGTTCGGCGCCAGGATGCGGGGCGCGGCGCCGGGAACGGCGTCGACCGTGCGAAAGCGAGCGGCGGACGCTGCTGCAGGCCCCGTGGCCGAGACTTGGGCCGCCCCTTCTGCCGAGCCTGCCTGCAGAGGCCGAGACGCCCCCACAAGAGCGGGCGCGCAGCGCAGCAGCCCCTGCGCGCGCCATGCGAATGCACGGCTTCCCGCTGGCGCGGGGACCTGGACCGCCGCGGCTCCCTGCGCGGGCGAGGGGCGGTCCGCCAAGCATGCCGCGGCCTCGTCGGGCTGCTGGCGAACGTGGTCGCGGAGCATGCGCTCGACGCTGTCCCGCGCCAATGCGACAAGGCAAGGGAGCCGAAGCACAGCCGCGCCTCCGGTGGCGGGGGATCTCGGCAGGAGGGCACCGACGGTGGGGTGGCCCACGCCGCGCCACCACTGTGGGCACGACGCGGCACGCGCAGCGACGGACTTGCGCGACGCGAAGGCCTCGCCTGCCGCAAGCTCCCGCAGCGTGTCGCGCGGGACAGCCAGGGCGCGGCCAACGCCGCCTCGCACCGGGACCACCGACGCCGCGGGGCTTGAGGCGCCAATGGCCGCGCGCAGAGCGTTGGCGGCGGCGGGCGCGTCGTCTTGCCCCGTGACGAGAATGTGGGTCGCGAATCCGCGCGACTGGGCGTCAAACGCGCTCCCGGGCATGGGGCGCGTCGCGCGGGCGTCGGTGAAGGCGGACTGGGAGTGAACACACACTGCACACCCCCCCACGAGCATGGGCGCGGCTGGGGCGTGAGCCAGCGCGGCGAACGCGCCGGCGCCCGCCACTGCTGCGCACGACACAGCTGCGCACGCGCCGGGGGGCGGCAAAAAGATCACAGCGGGGGCGCGGTCGGTTGATCCGGCCGTGGCGACGGCCGAACGAGCCGCTGCCTCGAGCGCGGCACGAACCTTTGCGGGCTGCATCGACTCAGACCAGTCGCCGACGGAGCAAGCCCCGGTGCCGGTGGACACTGACGCAGCCGCTGTCGTCGCGCCGGCCGAGGCGCGTGCGTCGCCAGCCGCCGACCACGACGGCAGGCTCCTCGCCACGGCCCAGGAGTGGGTCTCGCCCGAGGCCTCCGCGACGGCGCGGGCGAGCTGGGAGCGGCCGGAGCCGGCGGCCCCGCAGAGGACCAGCACGGGGACGGCGGCCGCAGCGCGGCTGGACGGCTCGGCTTTGCCCGCGTCGGTCCGCGGCTCGGCGGACAGGCCCCAGGGCGCCACGCCAGGCTCAAGCCAGCCCGGGGCGCCGGCGGCCACGGCCGCAGCGGGAACCGCCGTGGCTTCCGCCTCGGCCGCCCCGGAACGCGACCCCGAACACAGGATGCGGTCCACGGTCGCAGCATCGCCCAGCCTCGCCTTCTCGCACGCGTCGAGGGCAGTCCAGGCCGTGCGCAGGGGCGCGAGAGCTGTGTCCGCGTAGGCAGGCCGCAAGCCGGCCGGGAGGTTGTCCTCGCCCGCCCCGGCCAGGCGAAAGGCGCTCTCGACTGCCTCGGCGGAGGGCTTCGGCTGCACGGGGGCAGCAGCGCTGTCGTCGTCGGCCGCCAGGCGGCGCTCAAGGGCCGCCGTCTCGACGCTGCGGCTCCAGCGCCGGAGGTTGGCGAGCACCGATGACCGCTCGGTGCTCCCCGCAGGCAGCACCAGTCCCAGAGCGAGCGAGGGGGTCTGCTCAAGGCGCGAGGTCGACCAGAGCGGCGCGGCCTCGGCCCAGGGCACGGAGGTCGATGAGCGGGCCGGCGTCGCCTGCGCCGCCTGCGCCGGGGACTGCTCGCCGGCTGCCGCGGTCGCCTCCACGTGGCTGCTGCCGCCAGCTCCCGAAGCCGCGGCGGCAGCACCGGCGGCCGCCGCTCCGCCGGTTCCAGCAGCAGGGGTGCCACCGCTGGCCCCGCCGCCGCCCCCGTTGCTGGCAGCGGCCGTGTCGGCTCCGAAGAGCGAGATCACGAGCACGTCTGGCGGGCATGTGAGGGCCTCCAGGCGCGACGCAGACAGCGAGGTTGAGGCTCGGCCAGCCGCAGAGCCGCCCAGCCCCAGCATGCCGGCGGCCCCCTTGGAGTCCGCTGCGCGGTCGAAGGCGTCCGCCGAGGCGGCGAGCTCGTCGAGACCGGCGCCTGCCCACGCCTGCACGGCTGCGCGGCGCGCGTCCGGGTCCGCGAGCGCGAGGCCGACGGCGCTCGCGGCAGCCTTGCCTGACACGACCCGCACTCCGGCCACGTGTTTTGAGAAGGAGAGGGCGAGGGAGCCGCGGCCGGGGCTGCGCAGGAGCAGGCCGTCCTCGTACGCCACGAGAGACACCTGGTCGCTCGGGGTCACCGTGCCCCCCAGCAGCATGGCGACGTTGCGCACTCGCGAGCCCGCAATCTCCTTGCCAAGCAGGCCGGTCATGCTGGCTTGCGACTGCGCTGGCGAGTCGCTGAGCGCGTCGTCGCCCTCGCCAGCCATGGCCTCGGCGGCCTCCGAGGCCAGCTGGCCGGCACCCCCGGCGAGGCAATCGAGGACGGCGCCGTGGGGAAAGGCGGCGGTCAGGTTCACGACCACGCTTCCGCCGCTCCCAGGTGGTGCGGCGTGGGCACCGCCTGCGCCCGCCGCTTCGCCGCCGGGCGCCTCGCCGGACGAACCGCCGCTTGGGGCGCCGTCGCCAGTGGGGGTCGGAGTCTCGGGCGCCTCGTCGTCGGCGGCGGCGCCTCCCACCTCCCCGCTGCTGTCAGCGGGGCGGAACATAGGAGGGAGCAACGAAGCCCGCGGGACGGCCACCAGGGTGTCCCCCACAGCAAGCCCCCCGAGGCCGCTGGGCAGGGGCCCGATGAACGAGCGAACGCGCACCAGGGTCCTTCCGAAGGGAGGGGGTGTCGGGGACCCCGAGGCGGCAGAGGCCGACGACGAGGCGACCCCTGCCTTGGAAGCCACGGCCACGCCGGACACCCTGCCGCACCCGTCCACCGTCTCGATGCGCACAGAGAGCAGGTCCGCGGCGCGCGTGCCGCGCGGCAGGGAGCGCGCCGCGGCGGGGCGGCGCCAGACCCGGGCCGACGAGCGCAACAGCGCTGCTGCCAGCTCGCCAGGCGGCGGGAACGCGCCCGCCGACGACGCGTCCACCAGGCTGGACAGCGCCGCGAGGGCTGCGCGGTGCGACGCCAGCAGCGCGGCATGCACGTTCCGGAGCACGGCCTCCGGCCCAGAGGGGGCTCGCGGGGCCGAGAGGAACAGGACGCGGCTCGCCCGGAGGCCGCTCGCAGGGTCCCACGCCTCCGCGACCCCGTGGAGGGCAGGGCTCCCGCCGGCTCCCGCCTCGGCCAGCGGGGTGGCCGGTGGCGCGGCCAGGGCCGCAGCCGGGTCCTCTGCTCCAGTCGCCTCGCCAACCACGACGCCGGCCCCGCAGAGGGCGGCCGGAGCTGCGCTGGCCTCCCCTGCGGGCCCCGGCTCCGCGTCTCCGACTCGCGCAGCAGGCGGCACGTGGGCGTCTCCGTCTGGCGCCTGCATTGCAGAAAACTCTGCAAAGTTGCGCAGGGCGTCCGCCAAAAGCTGCACCGACATCGTCGCGCGCCTCGCGGGCGTGCGGCGGGCCGCAGCCAGCGCCACGGTCAGGCTCATTTGCTGCTGAAGGGTGGAAGCAGCGCTGCACGCCACGGACCGGAGCGCGTGCGCGTCCACATGCGAGAGGAGGGCGCCAACGGCCGCGGTCGCATCGCTGACCGAGTGCACCATCGTGAAGAACCCGCCAGTGGCGAGGTCTGCGTTTCCGTACGCTTGCACCAGCGGCCATCGCTCCACGGGGGACGACGCAACGTGGCCGGGGGAGGCTTCTGCGCCGGCGGGCGGGCTGTCCAAGGGAAAGGCCACGCGCTTGCAGCCGCGCACCATGTCGACGAACGCGCGAGCTTTGAACTCCTCGGCCTTGTCGGCGTCGCGGTCCGCCTCGTCTGATCGCAGTATGTGCCTGTTGGGGCCCGCGAGGGTCGTGATGAGCCGGGTCGCGCTGCTTCCGGCTGCGGCAGGCGCGTAAACGGCGACATCAGCGCCGAACGATTCCTTCTCGCGCTGCGCGCGCACCACGAGGACGACATCCTCGAGCGCCTCGTCCTCCGCTCGAACAGTGGGCTCAAGCGCACCGCTCGACCGCGACCCCAGGAACAGGTACTTGAGCATGGCCTGCGACCCCCAGTTGGAGCTGCCGTCGATGCCGGGCACCAGCGCGACAGCGTCAGGAGGCTCGCTCAACGCCGCGCGCCCCGCAAGCACGGGCAGGCACCCCAGCCACCGCCACCGTTGGGCGGCATCTGCCTGTGATATTGCCCCTGGCATGCTGCGCAGTCGTTGTGCTGCCGGCGCAGGCGCTCTAGCCTCGGCGGCGGGCAGATGTTTCTCGCTTGGTGGTGAATTGCTCAGTCCAACTCTGTGAGAAGAGTGTTTTGGGTTGTCAGATTCTTGCGTGGGGCGGACCGCTCCAAGCGCGACAATGAGACGGCGCGGCCCAGCCCGCCAGGCGCCTCCCGCTCTGCTCCACGGGCGTTGCGATGCGCAGGGGGAGGGGGGCAGCTGGCCGCGCGCACGGACCATGCCAGGTGTGCAGCCGCAAGGAACGATGCACGGCAACACACACAAGAAAGGCCGTCACTCGCTCTGCCTCGGCGGCGCCGGCTTCCGGCCCGCACGCGTCTGACCGGGGCCGAGCGCGGCTCGCACGGGACAGGAATCCTTGGGGGGGTGGGAAAGGGCTCATGATTGGCCCACTTCCTTCCGGGGGAGCGGAGCAGGAGTCGCGGGTGTGCCGCGTTTGCCTTCATGGCGAGTCCGCTTCGGCCGCGAGCGGCGAGGGCGGTGACCGCCTCGTGGCGCCGTGCCTGTGCACCGGAAGCTCTGCATGGGTGCACGAGTCGTGCCAGCTGCAGTGGCTGAGCCAGGGACGGCGTGTGGCGTTGGTGGAGGTTGACGAGCACGGGGCTTGCTTCGGCGCCGTCCCCTTCGCGCCGCCGCGGTGCCACACGTGCGCTGCCCCCATGACCATCGAGGGGGAGGCCAGTGGCGCCGGTGGCGCCTGGGCCGTGTGTGCGGGGCTGGGCAGGTGTGCCCGGCTGGTCTTTGCCGTTGCGACGCTGGCAATTTCGCTGCTGCTCCTTGTCGGGAGCCTCCTCGCTGCTGGGGGGGCTGTGGGTCATGTAGTGGCTGACAGTGGTCGCAATCGCCCGCTGCCGCCTGCCGTACCGCTCCTCGTGAGCCCGTGGGTCTTCTTCGGGCTGGACCGGCGGTGGACGGTGCCGTGGGAGAAGCCCGTCTTTGGAGAGGCTGGGGTCGCCTGGACGCCGACTGGCTGTTCCCCGGCCGAGCCCCTTGCCGGGTCCGACTGGGCGATTCGCCTTGAGCAGGCCCTGCCGAGGGGGCTTGGCCCGCCGTCCCCGGTGACCACCATTGCGGCGAATGGCCAAGACGACGAGCCTCCAGCCAACAGCGACGAAGCTTCAGCAGCCTCCGATGGCGGCGGGGAGCACCCTGGTGGGAGCCCTGGCGGCGAAGACGACCGCACGCTCCTCCCCGGTGCGGGAGGCGAGAGTGCGCCCCCTCCGCCCCCTCCGCCCGAGCAGCCGGCGCTCGAGGAGGCAGCGCCAGCCGACATCAGCGGTGCCGCGGCAGCCATCGTCGCCGGGAAGCTCATCCCTGGGGGGAGCCTGGCCTCCCGCCTGGCCAAGCGCGCACGGCCGGCGCAGGCGCAGTTGCTCACCGATGGCTGGCGCCCCGCGGCGGCTCAGCTGGCCGGCTTCCTGCGGAAGCTGCTGCTTGCGCTCGGGGTGCTGACCTCGCCGGCGTTCTTTATGGACGTGTTCGTGCTGTGTGTGGTCGTGGCGCTGCTTTCACTGCACGTGTACGCTGTCATCAGCGGCGCGTGCGTGGCCCGCTTTGTGGTGGAGGAGGGCCAGGAGCAGGCCGGCAAGGCCTTGGCTCGCGCCGCGGTGGCCCTGGAGGTGCTCAAGACAGCCCTTGCCGACGAAGGAGGCGGCGGTGGGGAGGAGCCGGGGGGCGCTGCGGGAGAGGAGGAGCCGCAAGGTCTGAGCGGGGCAGTCGCGACGGACGGCTGCCGCAGCGGCTCAGCCGGGGGCAACCCCGTCTGCACATCGGGCGGCCGGCCCAGCAGGGCCGGCAGTGACGCTGTATTCAAGCGGGCTCGCGCTCTGGCCAGTCGCCGGCGTGCAGCTGCGCTGATCGCTGGCCTCGCCAGCGCGCGGCAGACCTTGTCGGGCGTTCGCAGCGAGGCTGTGCCTGCTTGGGACAGGGCGCTCGGGAGGTCGGCGCTGGAACAGTCCGGGTGGGCGGTGAGCGACACAGACTCGACGGACGAGGAAGCGAGCGCTGCGCTGGCCGCCTCAAGCACGCTGCTTCGGCGCGTCGAGGCGGCAGCACAGGCTCCCGAGCCTTCACGAGCGGATCACGTGAGGCGAGCTGCGGCAGCGGCGCGGCAGCCGCGGGTGCCTCCGACAGGGGCAGCAGCTGCAGCAGCAGCAGTTGGCGCCGCTGCGGGAGATGATGCTCCACGTGACGTTGCCGGTGCTGAGGCCGATCCCCTCGGGCGAGCTGGGGCGGCGCCGAGAGACGCAGCAGGGCCGGCAGCTGCCGGTGAGGCAGCAGGCGAGGCTGCCGGTGGCGGCGCTGCGACGGCCGCTCCTAGGGCTCCAGCGCGGCCCGACAAGCGCCAAGCGGACTTCGAGCTGGGTGTATCGCGCATCCTGCGCCCGGGCGCGCCCAGCCGGCTGCTTGACTCGACCGGGGACGCGGTGAGTCTGGCGCTGGTGCGAGCTGCGGCCGAGACTGACGCCAGGAGCATCGGCATGGATGGCCGCTCCGCCAGGCGGGAGGGCAGGCGGGCCGCCCGAGCCTGGGCCCGCAAGGCTCTGTCGAGTGAGCAGTGGCAGGCCTGTCGAGAGCTGCACGCCACGGGCCAAGGCCAGCGCGCAGCGCGTGCCCGCGCGAACGGTGCGCGCAGCGGAGCCCCGGGAAACGGCGCCCAGCGTGCTGTCGGGGCGGCCAGGGACGAGGCCGCGGCCGAACTCGCCGCCGGTGAGGAGACGGAGGAAGGGGCGATCGCACTTGCCATACAGAGATCGCTCGAGAGCGCGCGGATTGAGGCAGAGTCCCGCGCGGCGGCCGGTGCCAGCGAGGCCGCCCCAGCGGTGTCCGCTGCCGATGCTGCTGCGGCAAGCGGCGACGGAGAAGCCGCCGGCCCGGCGGCTCTGGACGCCCCCCATTCAGCCTCGGACAGCCTGCCCATGAGCTCTGTCGGCACTGGGCCCGAGGCGGCGTCAGCCAACGAAGTAGGAGCTATCGCTGCTCCTGCCGGCTTGCCTGAGCCCGCAGCGGCAGCAACTCCTGACGGACCAGCGGACAGCGACGGCTCGCTGGACGGCACGAGCAGCGGCAGTGACTCGGACGACGCACCATCCAGCTTTGGGCGCCAGTCCGAGATCGGGGGTGACGCAGAAGAGTCCAGCGACACTGACGACACGGATGGACAGCCGGGGGCGCCGGACCTGGACCTCGACCAGGCAGAGCGCATCATGCTGGCGCTTGAAGACGACGACCGGGACGCCGAGTGGGATGGGGATGGCGCTGGGATCGGCGGCGACGCTGCCCAGGCGGGCGCCTTCACCATCGACCAGTTCCTCGACCAGTTCTTTGCCTCGCAGTTCTGGCTCCCGGGCGTCGCTGCGGCAGCGTGCTCGCCCTTGCTGATCGGGTTCTGCCTGCTTCTTGTGCTGCTCTCGCACGCCATCGGGTTTGCTGTTGGCGACGTCGCGCCAGCAAGCCCCGCCAGGGCCGACCTCGACGCGCTACGGAACGGCACGGGAATCGGCCACCTTGCCTGCCCTGCTCAGGGCCCGATGGGCGTTGGCAACGCCACGGCGCCAGGGTCTGACGAGTGGCTGTCGCTCGCATGGAAAGGGGACCGCGACGTCCGCTGGGTCGCAAAGGAGCTCTGGCCGGGAGTCTGGGGGTCGTTCGGGGCCGTTGGAATCACGCAGGCACTGATGCTGCCGGTCGACGAGACCGCTGGGCGGGCCCTGGTTGGACTGCTCGTCGTCTCGGGACTCCTCTCGGCCGTCTTTTCGGCCTGCGCTGTGCCTTGCCTGCTAGTGCGCCAGTTGCGCTCGGGCCTGTGCGGACGGCCGGAAGCCCTTGCCACTGCGGCCGACCTCGCTGTCCGCCGAGCAGCGGCCAAGGGTGCTTCTGGCGCGCCCGTGGGGGATGACCTCGCTCAGGCGCGGCTGGCGGCCACAGAGGCCGCCTCCAGCCTGGCGCGCAGCAGCGAGGGGAGGATTGGCCAGGCGGCCAGGCTTGCTTCGCCTGCGTCGTGCGGCATAGAGGCGTCCTTTGAAGCTGGCGCTTGCAGCTGCACCGGGATTTGCAACGCGGTGAGTCTGGCCGTCGATCCGTGTGCCCGGTCCTGCTCGGGGGCGGTGGCGCTGTACCTGGTGCTCCCCATCGCTGCTGGCGCGGTGGCGGCGTGCGCGGCCATGGCGGAAGGGTCCGCCTTGGCCGGCTTGGCGGTCGCGGTGTCGCCAGCCCCGCTCCTCCCGGGGGTGAACGGCACGCTGGCGTGGTCCTCGCTTGAGCCCCTGACCGCGGCGCTCTCGTCGGCCCTGGACTTGCCAAGCAGCCCAGACGTCATCGTCTCCCCGATGGCCGACGTCGTCTGGGGTGCTTGGACGTCGGAGTGGTGGCTGCTGGCCACCCGCCTGCTGCTCCTGGGCACCGGGATCCTGGCCATCGCCGAGGACGTGGCCTCGGCGACCACGAGCGTGTTGGTGATGCCCAGCTGCCTCACGGTCGCCCTCTCGCCGCGCGCCCCACCGGCCACCTCCACGAGCGAGCTGGGCTTCAACGCAAGCACCACGTGCCGCACCGTCATCGTCGACCTCTTTGCGCGGTTCGCATGGGCCTGCCTCGTCACAGTGGCGCTCCTCGGCCCGAGCGGGGCAGTCCTGCTTGACGCCACTCCGGAGCGCGCCGCGAGCGTGCCCGCCGCCGCCATGGCCGTGGCCCCGTCAATTGCCACGCTGTCGGTCCAGCTCCCACCGACCTGGTGCTCGCCGCCTGCAGAGCAAGCGGGCGGACATGAGCCCGACGGGCTGAACGCCAGCAGCTCCCACGCCATCGCGTCCTGCGCGCTGAGCTACTCGTGGAGGCAGGCGCCCTTGGATGACGACGTGCTGGGCCTGGCCGGCCTGGCGGCGTCGCCTCTTCACTTCGCGGCCACGGCGCTCGGACGCGGGCGTCCGCCCCTCGCGTTCGGCTGGCCGGGCATCGACGCCGCCCCGGGCGCGACGGTCTCGGGCATCACGCTCGGGGCCAACTCCTCCCAGCCCGCGACCAGTCGCCAGGCCTCGCCGGACCCGGGACGCTTCTTGGGCACCGAGCCTGGGCGGCGGCTCTCCGCGACTGCGCTCAGCTTGTCCGACTCTGGTGCGCTGGAGCTGCCGCTGGGCACTTGGACGTGGTCCGTCCCGGTCCGGGGCAAGGAGGTCAAGGCGGACCAGGACCGCTGCGGCTCCGCCCGCACTGGCCCCTGCGCCCCGCCGCCGCCGTCCCTGCAGCTCTCTGGGCTTCGGAAGGCGCCCACTCGCTCCGCAAGCGGCCTGGTGGTGCAGTCGCCGGCGTGGGCTGCCTTCCACCGCGCGTCGGCAGCTGACGTCGCGGTCCGAGACTTGCACGAGGGGCTCTCGCGGGACGCGGTTCAAGCCCTGGTGGACAGGTGCGGCGCCACGATGGTGTCCTCGACTCCCGCCGGAGTGCCTGCGCTCGAGCTCGCCGTGGGAACATCGGCTGCTGCCGCGCTGTCCGGCGCGGGGAGCAGATGCGGTGCTCCCGCTGCCGCCACCTCTGCAGACCCCGGGTGGGACGCATCGCCGGAGCTCGTTCTGAGCGATCTGCTCTCGCTCGCGGGCAGGCAAGGGACCGCTGCGGGCAAGCTTGCTGCTCAGGGTGGCGCCGGGGCTGCGCCGGGCCAGGAGGGTCCCAACGCCGCTGCCATTGAAGCCCTGCTAGACGGAAGCCAAGGCGCGTTCAACGCGTCGGGAGCGGCGCACGAGGCCGTTGGCGACGACGCGCAGGAGCAAGAGAGGCAGGAGTTGGCGCGGGTCTGGCTCCATGCCCCGGCTGCGGCGTTCCCGATGCCGCTATCGTCGTGGTGGCCGCAGACAAGGCGCGCCGTTGTCAAGATGGCCAAGTCCGGCGCAAGCATTGTCGGCGCGGTGCCGTCCTCCACGGACCCTGCCACTGCGTACCTGGTCCCAGAGCCGTGCAGCAGCAACTGCACAGCGGATCGTGACGCAGGCAGGGCAGAGCATGCGCGAGCGCGGCCCGCAAGTGTCCGCCTCGTCCTGGGTCCCCTGCTGCCGAGGCTCCTCCTTGGCCGCCGGTGGGGCCTGGTCGTTGACGTCCCTGCGGCGGCCATGTGGTGGCAGGCACTGTCTCTTCGAGAGTCCGGTGTCGGCGACGCCCTCCTCTGCGCCGCCCTGCTCGGCCTCGTTTTCGATGCGACGCGCACTGCGCTGTGGATGGTCACCTCCCGGCTGGTGTCAACGGTCGCCCTGTGCTTCCCAGTCGCACTGCGCGGCCTCGTGGTGATGCAAGACTCGCTCGTCGTGGTGGCCAGGCGGCGCCGCGGCAAGAGGCCCGGCGTGAAACCCATCGCACGAATCCACGTCTGGGAGTCGCTGCGCCACTCCCCGGCGCTGGTGAGGCTGTCAGGCCGGCCAGCGCTCGCCTCCACCGGCGGCCTCGCGGTGACCTTGGAGCACCCCAGTCCGGGCGAGCCGCGCCTCATCGCGGCGAGCAGCCAGTTCTTCGCGGACTCGTCGCTCGTGGCGCAGCATGTCGCATCGCTGGACGGCACCGACGCAGACGTCAGCGCCCGGCCCGCAAGGGCGCCGTGGGCGGACAGCGGCGGCTCGCCGGCCTGGCGTCATCCCTGGGCCGTTCCGGCGCCCCTGAGCGTCCTTCCCGGCCTTGCCCGCAGGTCCGCCCGCCCGGGGTCCAAGCTAAGTGCGGAGGCAACGGCAGCTGGTGTTGACTGGGCGCTTGGCCGGGCCAGCCTGCCAACGGACCAGGGCCCCGCAAGCGCCGTGTGGCAGGCATCGCTTGACGGCCGCCCGTTGGAGTTTGTGGTCGGTCACGACCGGAAGCACGAGCGGGACGCGGACGACATGTTCTCCAGCGACGATAGCAGCAGCGACAGCGGCAGCGACAGCGACAGCGACGGTGGCGACGAGCCAGCCGCATCGGAAGCCGACCGCGCAGCAGCGGTCTCCGTCCGGCCACCCCGCTCGCGCCAGGACTCTGCGCGGGCAGTGGTGGAGCGCCAGTGGCGCGGGGCCGGCGCGCTGTGGGCAGTGGCGCGGGCTGTGCGCTTCTCGGTGGGCCACGAGCAGCCCATCCGGCACGGCTTCGAGCACCGCCGCGAGTGGCGCCGCGCAGTGTCGCGGGCTCGCCAGACGCTTATGGCGGCCGACCTGGCACGGCGGCTCGCCGCGCCCTCTGCCACAGCGCGCGGCAGTGGCTCGTCGCCGAGCGCTGCTGCCAGCGGCGCGGGGAGGCGCGAACGCCCCGCAGAGGGCGGGCTGCCGCTGCCGACCGCGGAGGCCTCGCTGCCGACCGCGGAGGCGTCGCTGCCTGCGCCAGTCAGTCGCCTATCGAGCCCAGCTCCCATGGTGTGCGGCTGCCGCACGGCCGTGCTCTGTCGTCGCTCGCAGGACGCCTCCAAGACGCGGCAGGAGCTGCAAACCTGCAGGCGCCTCGTGCGCGCCGCCCCCGGCTGCGCAAGCGGGGGCGGGGAGCCGTCCGACCGGCTGGCGCGCGTGCTGGCGACGTGGCTGAGGGTCGCGTCCGTCGCCTGGGAGGCCGTCCCCCTGGCCGCGACGGCGCTGCTGGTGGCGGATCTGGCCCTTGCAGTGGCGGTGGCGCTGGTCTGGGCGGGAATGTGGGCGGGCGCGTGCCTGTGGGCCGAGTCTCCCCACCTCGAGGCGCTGCTTCCGCACGGCCCCGTGGTCGCCATCGTCGGGCTGCTCGCCGTGTGCATGTTCCTGGAGAAGTTCTACCTAGCAGTGGTCACCGGAGCGACGGTTGTGGGGTCGTTCCTCCTGCTCAAGGGCAAGGCGCTCCTGTCGCCGCTCGCGGCGGCGGTCGGATGGGCGCTGACCTCCTGCGCCGTGGAGGAGCACTTCGCGATGCACGTGGGCGCCCTGCCCATGCACCGCGGCACCCGCACTGGCGCCACCACGGAGCGCGTGCTGGGGTGGTGCGCCGTCACGTTCGTGGGGCTGCCGGCCCTGCTCATGGCCATGGGCTCCGCGTCGCTGGTGCTTCTCAACGGATTCGAGGCTCCCTACCAGGCCAGCTCCATCTGGGCGCCGCCGGCGCTCGTGCCCACCATGCCCGGCGCCAGCTACTACGCGACCATCAGCAGCCCCCCACGGCCCCACGACCTGTCCGTGCCGACCACCGGGACAGACCTGGCCCGCGCAGCGGCGTTCGCGCCCCCCTCCGCCTTCGCGCTCGCATCGCTGCCCACCTGGGCCACGAACTCCACCGTGGCCTCCAACCCGGCCATGCGAGGGCTCCGCCCAGCGTCCTCCCTCGGTGGGCACTTGGCCATCCTCATCTCCTTCATGGCCGACGCAGCGGCGGTGCTGCGCGTCGGCAGCCTTCACTGGGGAATCGCTGCCCTGGCAGCCGGCCTCATCGCCATGCCCATCCTCGAGCGCCTCCCAGGCGTTGCTCGCTCGCTCTGGATGGTGATGGACCTCATGACGCTGCACTCGTGGCCCAGTGAGTCCAAGGAGTACTTCAAAGCCGTTGCCGGTGCCTGCCTCACCAGCGTCGTCGCCTTGGGCCTGACGACGCTGCCCTCCCTGTTTCGCCGCGTCAGCCACTACGCGATGCTCGTGGCCTTGGGCACCGGATCCTCCACGTGGCACCTGGCCCTGCCGCGGTGGGTGCTCGACGGCATGGCGCGCTGGCTTGGTGCCTCGCTGGACCCCTTCACGGGCGCCGCAACCGGCCACTGGGCGGCCGCGGCTGCTGCCGGCTGGGCTGACCACGGCGGGGTGGTGTTTCCCTGGTGGCCGGCCCCTGCCGTGGTCGAATCGGCAGCGTTTGCCGTCGTGTCTGCGCTCGTGGTGGCGGAGTGCGGGTGCGGCTCGGTTTCGCGCCTCTGCTGCCCGCGGCGCGAGCGGCTGCGCGTCCGGTCCCGCCAGCCACGGGCCTGACCTGTGCGCACGTGGCGGTGCGCTGCGTCCCTGCGCGAGTGCCTGGCTTCTCGCGCGCTTCCCTCTGCCGCGGAAGAGCTGCATCGCTGGTGCGGGCGTGTGTGCATCGCTTGCGCGCGCCGATCGCCCGACAGCGCTGCGTCTCCCCCTTGGTGCTGCTTTGGCGTGGCATGTCTCTCCTCGTTGTCCCCTGGGCCCAGACCAATTCTGAATGCGGCGCCGCGTGCGCCGCCACTCGACAGTTGCGAGCCTGCTTGAATGCGCGCCACCCGCACCCAAATTTGGCCCATTTGAATGGGAACTTGCTCTGCCGGGCGGCAATGCTGCGAGTCCGCTGCACGGCCCACAGCCGAGCAGCTCGCAGCGCGCCACCAGGGGCGCTGAGCAGCCAGCAAGGCCCTCCGAGCGCAGCAGCTGCAGTGCCGACGACCCCATGAGCGGCCGGAAAGCCGTTATCCGGCGCAAGCCGGCGGCGGCCGGCGGTCGCGCAAAGCCCCGCGCGAGGCCTGGCGCCAAGGTGCTCAGGGACATCCGGCGGTACCAGAAGACCGGCGAGCTGCTGATCCGCAAGCTGCCCTTTGCCAGGCTGGTGAGCCCGCGCGCCTTGCGGCTGAGGCGTCGCCCGCGGGGGAGGAGCGCAGCGGGCGCAGCCCCCCAGTTTCGGGGGCTGGCGCCTTCCCCGTCGCCGACTGATCTTGGCCCGTCGCCGAGTGACCTCGCGCTTCGTCCCGGCTCCGCGAGGCCGCCCCCCGCCCCGCGTCCCGCCCCCACCGCCGCCTGCGCCGCTCGTTTCCGGCTCTTGTTGCGACCCGCGCAGGTCCGCGAGGTGACGCTGTACTACACGAGCCGCGAGTTCCGCTGGCAGAGGGACGCCCTGCTTGCCTTGCAGGAGGCGGTCGAGGCGTACCTCGTTGGCCTGTTCGAGGACGCGAACCTGTGCGCCATCCACGGCAAGCGCGTCACGATCATGATTCGCGACCTTCAGCTCGCGCGGCGCATCCGCGGCTTGAACGACCCGGCTGCCTGATGTCCTGCCAAGCGGGTCGGTCTTGCGGACCACAAGCGGCACCCAGGCCACGCCTGCGCGAGGGCGGGACGCTGCCCCCGCGCGACAAGGTGGGGCGCTGGGCCAGGGCTGGCTGGCAGTCCTCGTGGGAGGGAAAAGGCGCCCCAGAGACTCTGCAACTGCGTGGGTTTGTGTGCATTCGCCCCGCCCAATGTGCGTGTGTGTTTGAGTGTATGTGTGACTGCGTTCCCGAATCCATAGCATGCGTCCGAACTGCGCCCCGCATCGCGTTTGCCGTGCATGGCACGTGCCCAAGATGGCGCGGCTCACTCCTCGCGAGGACGCCCAAGGCCCCTCTGCGCTCGCCAGGCCGCCACGCCCTTGCCGCTGCTACTCGACTGCCAGGTCGCGAAGAGCGGCCGCCATGCGACCGTCAAGGCACACGTGCGAGAGAGTGCTTGCAGCAGCAGCGAGAGCTGCGCGACTGGCCCGCCACGGGGTGCTGGCCCCGGACCCTGCTCGGGCGGCAGCCGCCGCCGTCGCCGCAGCAGCCCTCACTGCCGCCACCAGAGCCCTCACCCCTGCGCTCGCGTCCAGGCGAGCCCACTCAGCCGGGAGGGCCTTGACCGCCCCGTCGGCGGCCAGCGCCGCGAGCCGGCAAGCGCGAGCCGCGGCGTCGCTGTGGCCGCGCCCCATCGCTGACGCCGCCCACTTTGCAGCACGCTCTGCCGTTGGGCCGAGCAGTCGATTGACCAAGCCCTCGACTGCGGCTGCTCGGACCCGGGAGTGGGCCGCGGACGAGGGGTCCATGGCCCGCGCGAGCGCCGCGCAGCCCCTGACGGTGCGAAGCGTGCGAGCCAGCAGCAGCACCGTCACGCCGCAGGCCCGGCCGTCGGGGCGCAGCAGCAAGGGGAGGCGACAGGCTGCCGCGCAGGCCGCTGCCCTGTCCGATGCCGCGTCGTGGAGGGAGGCGCTGGCCTCTGCTGACGGCTCGAACGCCGCAATCTCGTCCAGCAGAGAAGCCGCCGCCGCCGCTGTTGCACTGTTCGCCGCGCTCCAGCCGCCGGACCGCAGGCACGCGCTCGCCCACGGCACTACAGCCGCCTCAACCACCCGCGGCACCAGCGAGGCGTCCGTTTCGCGCTCCGGTTGGCCGGCTTCGCGCGCCGCCGCAGCAGCAGCCGCGCCGTCGGGGTCGTCGCCGTACTCGAGCAGCGCGTCGAACCAGGGCCACGCCTCCAGCGCCGCAGCCGCCCCTGCGCCAGGTGGCACGGCCAGCCACTGCGCCAGCCGCCCGCTCACCGCCCCCGCTCCCTCGGAGGCGACAGCAGCGTCGACCTCCATCTGGGCAGCGCCCCACCTTCCCGCCGGCCACAGCGGCGCCCACGCCGCCATGGCAGTGCCAACGTGCACTGCAAGCGCCTCTGCCAGACTGAGAGACGCGAACGTCTCGGTGTAGTGCTGTGGGAACTGGCGCCTCCACTCGCCAAAGGCCTCCAGCAGCGAGTGCGGAGTTGCAAAGTCCGCTCCCGCGTCGGACAGGAGCAGAGCGCGAGCCCGCATGCGCGCGCGCCACACGCTGATGCCGACGCCGCCCCCGCCGCCGGACGTCGGAGGGCGTGCCGCGGCCCCGCTTTGCGCCGACGAGGAGGAAGACGACGAGGAGGAGGAAGACGAGGAGGAGGACGGAGGCGAAGTAGCTCCGGGTGCCTGGCCTGCCGACGCGGCGTCCGGCTGGCCCTCCTCTGGGGCGGGCGCCGGAGCCCGCCAGACGGCCTCCTGCTCCGCCCAGGCAGACCACCCCAGCGCCACCTCCGCCTCCTCCGCTGCGGCGTCGGCCAGGGCGGCCTCCCACCCGCCGTCCCCCGCCACGGCACCGCCAGCGGCCCCCCCGATTGCACCCTGCAGCACGCCCTCGCCAGCCACCCAAGCGGCCAGCTCTGCCAGCCGCCCCACCCCTGCCAGGCGCGCTCGCCGCGCTGCAGCCCCCATCGGCGCGTGCCTGGCCCCAGCGTACGCGCGCTCGTCGGGGATCCCTCCGGCAGCGAAGACGAGGGCCGGAGGGGCGACGCCGGGCTCTGCCGACCCTGCCAGGGCCTGGGCGCACGCGTCCGCCGTGTCCATGGCGCAAACTGCGTCAGCCGCTGCCGCTGCGGCCGCTGCGTCCCTCACCAAGGTGCTCTGCAGCTCTGCGAGCAGGCTCTGCTTTTGGCCTGCAAAGCCCGCCAGCGCCGTCGCGAACGAGCAGAGGTCCTCGTACAGCTCAAACCGCGCTGAGGCCGACGCGACGCCCTCGTCGGCGGACGCCACGGCCTGCTGCCGCCGCCGCGACACCTCCTTCGCCTCCTCCTCCACCTTGCGGGCGTCAGTGGCCCGTGCCTCGGCCTCGCGCGACCGCCGCTGGAGGCGCGCCAGGGCCGCCGCCTCTGCCTCCTCCATGGCGCGGAGCACCTGCTCCTCGTCCAATTCGCCCTCCGCGTCGTCGTCACCGTCCTCGCCATCCGCGCCGTCCCCGTGGGTGCGGCCGCTGGAGCCGCTCGCGCCGCCTCGTCCGTCTGCCTCCCTGCCACTCTCGGCACCGCCCCCCACCGCCGCCGTCAATGTAGCTTGTTCCAGCGCGCCCCCTCGCTTGAGCAACGCCCGCTCCCACTCCGGCATGGCCTTCGCCGCCCCTCGCCTCGCCCTTCTGCGGCCAGACCGTCCTGCCCGGCGCGCTGTCCCAAAGGACGCGCTCCCTGCGAGGGCTTCCAGCTTGCTGCTCCCCCCCAGCGCGAAGGCTGCGTCGTCGTCGTCGTCGTCGTCGTCGTCGTCGTCGTCATCGTCCTGGTCCTCGGCGGCGGCGCCGCCGCCATCGCTGTCGCCGTCGCTGCTGCCCTCGCGCCCGCCTGGGCCCTCAAACACCCCCGCCCTCGCGGCGCTCCTCTCCCTCGCCGCCGCCACAGCAGCCGCAGCGGCTCCCTCGTCTGCCGGCTCCACCAGCCGCACGCCGGCGAACTCCCCCAGACGCCTGTGCCTCTGCCGCTGGGCGCGGGCGAGATCGGCTCTGGCGCGCATTCGCGCCTCCATGGCGCCGTCCGAGTCCGAGTCGCTGGCGGCGCTGCTGATGCCCGGCCGCGCCGACGCGGGGCGCGGCTCCGCGGTATGCGCCGCGCGGTCCGCCGCCAGTGCCGCTTGGACAGCGGCGCGGGCGCGGGCCTCTCGCTCGGCCGCCGACAGCGCGGCGGGCGCGGGCGCGGCCAATACGGACGCAGCCCGACGCCCCGTTGAGGCCGCCAGGCGAGGGCGTTTGCTCGCGCTCACAGCGGAGGCGACGGACTTGCGAAGCACAAACTCTTCGCCTTCCTCCTCCTCGTCGTCTTCGGCAGCGATGGTCGGCGCGCGCGAGGGCAGGCGGGTCGGCCCTGCGCCGGCCGAACGCCCACCCTGCCCAGCATCCGAGTCCTGACCTCCCCCTGAGCCAAGCGTGCGCCGGCCAGCGCGGTGCCGGCCGGCTTTGCGCCGCACAAACATGGCGCTGCAGGTCCGCTGGCACCTGATCTCCGCGCGGGCAGGTCCCCACGGGTCCCGAGCGCCCGGCGGTGGGGCGGGGCGGGCTCACAAACGAGCTCCCCTCCGGGGATGGGCGGGTGCCGCCGAGCCGGCTGCCTCGGCGCTGCCGGGACCGAGCCGCCCGGCTCTGCCAGGCTCCGGAACGACCTCAGTGGCGGCCGCCGCGAGGCCCCGCAAGGAGCTCGAGCGTTGGCTGCCGACCAGGATGCGACCTGCTCGCGCTTGAGCCGGCCGGGCCGATCGAGGCTGGCGTCAGCGCCCGAGCTAGCTCGCCCGGGGCCGGCGCTACTCGAGATGTTTGCGCCGGCGCAAGGATGGCGCCAAGCGAGAGTGCCGCAAGAACGTGGCAGGCAGGCCGGACGCGCTGCCGGGCCACTCCAGCCGCCCACCCACCCGGGGCCCTCGCTCCCGGAGCGACTGCCATGTCGTGGTTCGGAGGTGCTGCTGCCCCGGCCGCCCCTGCGGGGGGAGCGGCCATGCCGGCGGGAGCTGCTGCGCCCGCGTTCGGGGGTGCCAGAGACGCAGGGCTCGCGGAGCGCGGCGAGTCCGAGGCCGTTCGCGGGCACCAGAAGTCCACCTCGTGGTTTGGCCTCCCCGTTTCGAGAGAGGATGCGCCAGTGGAAGGCGAGAGGCCCGCCAGCACAACCGAGGGCGAGTCTGACGGGCTGCTCGGGTCGGTCACTCGCTACCTGAGCGGCCGCTCGCCGCAGGCTCCCCCCGAGCCCCCAGAGTGGGCGTGTGGCCTCACTGCGATGCAGCGGTTCCAGGTGGCCGTCGGCCTCGGCCTCGCCTCCGGCCTGCTCTTCGCAATGGCGCTGTTTGTGTTCCTCCCAATGGTAATTTTCGTCCCGGGCAAGTTTGCCTTGTCCTTCAGCATCGCCTCCGTGCTGCTCATCATGGCCGTGGCCTTCCTTCGCGGTCCCCGAAAGACGCTGACTGGCTTGGTTGCCCGGGAGAAGGCTGTGTTCACGGCCGGCTACATGCTCTCCCTCTGTGAGCCGGCAGCGCGCTGGCGGCAAGCGCTCGGGCCGGCCCGACGTGCAGCGACTCGCGCAGTGGGAGCGCAGGCGTTCGCTTCGCGACGCCCTTGGGCCTGCCGCCAGAGCGCCAGCAGTGCCCGTCGTTGGCACGGCCAGCGGCTGCGCCGTCCGGACGCGTATCACCCTCGCTCCGACCAACCCCCCCTCCCCCTTGACCCTCGCAGGCCTGACCTTGTTCGCGACGATCGTGTCGCCTTCGTACCTGCTCGTCATCTTCAGCGCTGGGCTGCAAGTCATCGCTCTCGCGTGGTTTGTCGCGTCGCACATTCCGGGCGGCGTGCAAGGCATGACTGCCATGTCCGGCATGGTTATGCGGGCTACCACAGCGATGGTGATGCGCGGAAACTGACCAGCCATCGGCGGGGCGGGGCTTGTGCCACAGTTTGAGTGTTTGCGGGCGCGCCGAGGCGGACAGCGGTGTTGATTTTGTTGCGCGCATGCTGCACTCAGAGCCTGCCCTGCCCCTCGCGCACCCAGCCGCGGCCCGCGCACACAAGGGAGCGGTGAACAATGCATGCGCTTGCGACTGGCTACGCGGCAGATTGCGCCCGGACCCGCCGGCCAGCGCCGGGAGGGCCAGGGGGCGAGCGCGGACCTGCAGAGCATGTGCCGAGCGTGGGCGCCGTTTGCGGGCTTGCACTTTTCGGGCCGGCGGCAGGATGGCCGCCGCGACGGCGGCCTCTGTCGCGGCAGCGCGGGTGCTTGGCATCCATGCTGCATCCAAGGACTGGGCCCGGCCGGGCGCGCGCGACGAGGAGGCGAGAGGCCTCGGCCGCGAGGCCGCGACGAAAGGCCCGCTGAGCGGCATCAGGCACGTGGTCCACGCCGACGAGGCGCTGCCCCGCCCGCTGCCGCCCCCGGTGCGCGACGCTATGAACGGTGCGGCGAGCCGCCTGGAGCTCGGGCTGTGGGCGGAGATCGGCCGCGCGTGGGCGATCGTCGACACTCGCCTCGTCATTTGGGACTACACCTCCGACGCCCGCGAGCTGGTGCTGCCCGCCGATGCCTGCCCCGTGCCGGGCGCCACCGAAGACTTTGCTCTGGATCGCAACCTCGGGTGCGTGGGCCTGGTGGTTCCCCGCGTGGGGGCCTTCGACGGGACGGTCAAGGTGAGACAGAGCACTCGCGCTTGTGATCGCCCGCCCCAGCGCCCAGCCGGCGACGCAACCCGGCTGCCGCGAGCCGCCTGTCAGGCGGCTTGATTCGCACCGCGCACCCCGGGACTTGTGCCGCTGCAGCCGCAGCCGCCGACCGGTCGAGAAGGAGGCCGCAATGCCGTGCCCACCCCGACTGTGCTCAGCACCCCTCTCGGTCCCCGCCCCGGCCCCCGACGTCCCACCCTGACCTCCTCCCGCCACCGTGCCGCGCAGTACCTCGTCGTCATTGCGACTGAGTCCACTGTGCACATTCTTCCGGCAACCTTTGGTGAGTCGGGCTCCAGCCTCGGCCCGATGGAGGTTCATTACGACCCGGAGCTGGTAGTTCACGGCACGCCGGAGCGCCCCACCAAGGTGGTTGGCACCCGCGACGGCCGCATCTTCCTCACCGCATGGGACGGAACCCTCACGGAGATCGAGTACTCTAGCGCCCGGGAGCACGGCCACAGCATCGCAGCCGCCATGGGCCTTGCCAAGCGGGCCCGATTCGCCAAGCACTCCACCTCGGCATCCTGGGAAATCGTCCCGGCGTGGGCGGCTCCCTACCTCGGCGCAACCTTCCCCCCCCTGGACGACGCCGTGGTGGACCACTGGCGCGGCGTCCTCTACACGCTCAACCGCGCTGGCACGCTCACGGCGTTCCTCGTTGCGGGCTCGGCGCCCCCTCAGCCGCTCGGCAAGCCCGTTGAGGTCCTCGCCGACGCGCGTGCGAGGTACTCCCGCGACCTGGCCTCCCCTGAGGACCTGACCGTGGCCTCCATGCACGTGGTGCCGCCAACGGAGGGGCCCTCAAAGTCGCACCTGGTGGTGGTGCTGTCCAACGGCGGTCGCGTTTGCATCGACAGCCGCTGCCCCTGGCCTGTCCTGCCCTCGTCGTCCTCGGCGGACGGCAGCTCGCTCAGGAGCAAGGCTCGCCGCGGGCCGGAGATCGACCGCCACCTGCCCCCGCTGGAACCCACGGAGCTCGGCCATGCGCCGGCGCACAGCGCTGCGTTTGCTCCCGCGCGTGCTGGCGCCGCCAAGGCCGGGCGCGGCTCTGCCGACCAGCACGCCTCCCCACGCGTGCTGGCGGCAGTCTGCACCGGCACTTCGTTCCTCGTTGCCACGCAGCCGAGGCAGCCCGCGTCGTCCACGGCTTCCGCGCATGCAGCCTCCGGCAGCGTGTCTTTCGCCCCTGCTGCCTCCGCCGCCCGCCCGGCGGGCCCTGCGCCCGTGGAGCTCGCCATCGCCTTCGCCTCGCCCTGGGGGCAGCCGCCAGTGTCCACCAACAGCTGGTCCTTCTCCTCCCAGCCGCAGACGGACGGCGAGGCGGTCCACACCCTCTCGCGCGACTGCACCCCCGGCTTCGCCTCCTCCGTCATGGCCATGGCCGAGGAGCCGCGGGCCCACGCCCTCCTGTCCGACGAGGACTACGCGCCATCGGGCGCCCTCGTGCTCCCGTCGGACAGGTGGCGCGCAGAGACCGCTTTCCGCCCTGCGCGCGACGCGGCCGTCCACGTCCTCCACGCAGCGGCCACGCACCGGGCCAGCGCGCTGGGGATGGCCGTGGCCAACGGCGGCACCGGCCTCCGCATCAACGACGCCGCTCTCGACGGGTTCCCCGTGTGCCCCTTCCCGGCCTCCGCCCACCTCGTGCACAGGGCGAGGAGGCTTGAGCTCGACGCCAGCCTCGCGTCGGGCGCCGGCGCCGCCAAGTCCCCGGTGTTCTCCCACGCCCTCGGCCGCCGCATCCTCGACTCCCAGGCCGACCTCGGCGCCCGGCCCCAGACGCTGGTGTTCCTCAGCGCGGCGGGCGTGCACCGCATTGCCGTCCTTCGCCCCGCCGACGTCCTGGCAACGGCACTCAAGGTCCGCCACGGCGGCGCCGACGAGCCCCCTCTCGCCATAGGCCGCCCTCTCTACGAGCCGGACGCGGGCGGTGTCGACCCGTCAGGCGCTTGGCGCCTCTCCAGCGGATTCGGTGCTGCCGACGGCGTGCCTCCGAGCCCGGGGTCGGCAGAGCTGCAGGCGGCGATGGGGGCCGCCGAAGCGGTTGCCTCCGCGTGCCTGATTCACGCCGAGGCGGTCGAGAGAGCCGGTGACGCGGGCCTGCGCGACGCCGACGCCTCGGAGGGCTTCATCGCCACCAGCGCCGGAAAGATGGCGATGGCGCGTGCCATTGAGCTCGCCCGCAGCCTGCGCGACCAGCGCGCGCCGGAGAGCAGTGCGTCGCACAGCGACCTCAACTGCAGCGCCGCCTTCGCCGGCATCGCCCTCCACTTCCACCGCACCACTTGCCACGTCTGGGACCTCCCCTTGCTCAGCCGCTCCCACCTGCCGGACCCGGAGCTGTTGGCCGGCAAGGCCTCCAAGAAGTCCTCCTCTTCCTCGTCCTCCTCCTCCTTCTTTTCCTCCTCCTCCTCCTCCTCCTCCTCCTCCTCCTCCTCGTCATCGTCGTCGTCATCGTCAGGAGGCTTCATCGTGTCACGCTTCGCCCCGGACGAGCTCGAGGCCGTGGCCCGCCGCCTCGAGGCGCTGGCTCGCTTCGTTCGGGGCGTGTACGACCTCGGCGGCCGCAGGCGCGTCGACCCGGCCCTGTCACTGCGCCCGGTGGGCCGCGACGCCTCCGCCGACGCAATCCGCGCAGAGGCCAGCATGGCGGCGTCAGTGGAGCTTCTCTGCCTTCGGTGCGCCCAGGCTCTCCGCGCCACCGCCCTTCTCGCCCAGCCGGACATGGACGGAGTCCCCAGCCCGCTGGCCCTCGACACCGTGGTGCGGTCCAGCCGCGAGAGGGACACCGTTGGGAGGCTGACCCTTGCCAACGTGATTCGCCCCGCGCAGGATGACGCCGTGACGGCAGACGCACCCAAGGAGGCTGAGGCCGATGCTGCCCTGCTCCTGGCCACGCTGGTTGCGAAGAAGGTGGCCGGCCTCCGGGACATTCCGGGCCGGTCGCGCCTGGAGGCCGGGCTGGTGCGCCGCCTCGCCGAGACCTGCCCGGACTTCTTCTCCCAGTCTGACGACAGGCTCAACGACGCCAAGCGCCTCCTCGTGGCGGGGCCCGCCGGCCCGGACGCCTCGCAGCGTCGCATGGCGGCTCACGAGGCCGTGCACTCCGCTCGCCGCGCCCTGGCCTCTTGGGACGGCGGGCGGGCTGAGACGCTCGACGACCTCGGCGACGTCGCCACCCGCATCGCGGCTCTCGGCGCCGTGGACGAGACCATCGCGCTCCTCGTCGACGCCGAGAAGTCCGCCGCCCGCGCGGCAGGGCACGCCGTGGACGGGGTCGTGAGCGCGGCCTTCTCCGGCTCCGCGTCCGCGGCAGCCGCCAGCGCTGCGGGCGCCGCCCCGCGCGGCTCTGGCTCCCGCGAGGAGGTGGCAGAGTGGCTGGCAGGCCTCGAGGAGATCGAGGCGATGGAGTCCGGCCGCGTGGACTGGACCGGCGTGACTGCCGACGCGGACCTGCGCCTCTCCCCCTCGGGCGTGCGGCAGGACCTCTCGTCCCTCTGGCGCCGCAACGAGTGCTGCCGCGTCCTGCTCCGCTGGCTACTGCACGTGGACGCGCCGACGCTGTCCGCCTGGGCGGGGCGCGCCCGCGCCGCCCAGCTCGGCGCGCGGGCCGCCGCCACCCTCTCCCCCGGCTCCGTCACGGAGGCGGCCGTGCGCCGCATCCTCGAGCTCCACCCGACCCCGCTCCTTGTGCTCAGCCTCTGCCGGCTCAACGACGACCCGGCCATCTCGCGCCTCCGCGGCCCCGCGTTCGCCGGCAGCTCGCAGGCCGCGGTCGGCGCCGTGATCGAGCGGCAGGCGGCCATCCGCTCCGCCGTGTGGGCCTCCCGCCACCCCGTGGTCACGTCCTATCTGCGCCTCCGCTGCACCACGGGCGAGGGCGGCGCCTCGAACTTCAACGCCCTGATCGAGCACCTCGAGCGCCAGAAGGAGTTCTCGCAGGCAGCGCGCGAATGCGCCGAGCGCGCCCTCAGCGCCGAGGTGCCCGGCGTGCGCCACCGCATCGTGGACCGCATCGGCTACCTCGAGAAGGCCGAGTACCTCGCCTCGCAGTCGGCGTCGCCTCCGTCGGAGGAGGTCCGCACCTTCTGGCGCACGCAGCTCAGCCTCCTGCGCGAGCAGCGCCACCTCCAGCGCGTCGCCGAGGCCCGCGGGAAGCGCGACCTGGCGGCCCACCTCTCCTCGGAGCCCACCGCTGAGCGCATGCTGCTGCACGCTGCCCGCGACCTCGACGCCATCCACTGCTTCCTCTCCGTCCGCTCCCTCACGTCCTCCGGGGGCACGGCCGACCCGGCAGCGGAGCGGGCCTTCTTCGCCATGACCCACCGCCGCTGCGACGCCGCCAGGGCATACGTCTCTGCCATGGACGGCAGGGACGTGCTCTCCCGCTGGCGCGACGCTGCTGAAGGCCTCTGCGGCAGCTCCAGCGTGCACCCGGACATGCCCAAGTCCACCGACATTGCCACCTCCACGGCGCTTCTGCTGGCCCCTTCCCGCGGCTTCGGCACCGACCCGGACCACATCCTCGACATCATCGTGGACAGCCTCGAGGCCACCGCGCTGGACGCGCTCGCGACGGTCCCCTCGCGCGTGCTGGCCTCGGAGGCCGAGCAGGACGTGTGGGGCCTAGTCAGCGTCAAGTTCCTCGACGCCGTGCAGGCCCGCCTCGAGCACCAGACCACTCGCGCTAGCTTCGGCCGCCCCTCGGCCGTGTCCTTCCCGAACCGCCTTCGCTGCTACTCCTCCCTCCTGCGCCGCCACGACAGCTCCGACGCCGCCATCCAGCTCCACCTCATACGCTCCCTGCATGCGCTCGTGGCTGAGTGGCTCGCTCGCCGCGGCGTCGGGCGCGACGCGCCGCAGCAGCACGTTGACGACATCTCCGAGATGCTAGATGCAGCCATCGTGAAGCTGGACCAGGCCCCCGACGAGCCGGACGCCGGCTTGGGCGGAAACGCCGCGTTGCGCTCTGCTGTCGCGGCGCTGGCGAGCGAGGTCGAGCTGCTGCGCGCCGAGCAGCGAGGCTTCGCGTGAGTGTGCGCAGCGGAGTTATCCCCGTGGTGTGGCGCTGGCTGGCCCTCGCTTGCGCATCGACGGAGTGTTCGTGTGGACTGCTCGGTGGCGTCTCGCTGCTCGAAGGGCCTGCTGGCGCGCTTGGCGCCAATTCCGACGCGAATCGCCCATCCACACAGGAAGGCACGCACACGCACGCACACACAGAGAGAGTGTGTGTGTGTCTCCCAAGCGCAGTGACACAGTTTCCGCCGTCCGTGTCCGGGCGCACTCGGCGAGCAACAGCCCTACTTGGTAGTCGTCCCCGCTTCGGGCTTGTCTGCTGCGCGCTTGGCCTCGCGAGCGGGAGGGGCGGACCGCCGCCGCGGGCCGTCCCCGGGCACTGCCGCCGCGGCTGGCGCCCTGCCGAACAGGTTGAGCGTGGGAAGCATGCCTGAGCCCGACGACCGCGGCGTGCGGTGCGCGCTTCCCGCTGCCGAGTTGCTCGTCGCTGCTCGCCGCACCGGCGTGGTGCTGGCCTGCTTGGGGGCTGTTTCCGCTGCCGCTGGTGCCGCTGCACCAGCTGCTGCTGCGCCAGCCCTCGGCTTCTGCGCTGGCGTGGGGCGTGGGGCCTCAGCCGCCATCGCCGGCGGGGCGGGCACCAGCCTCTGGAAGAGCGTATCTAGCAGCGTGTAGGCGAGGCTGCGCATGAGGGGCGCGCAGTTGACAGCGGTGTGAAGCTGCACCACGGCGCGCACCATTTGGCTCCGACCCAGGAGGCTGTAGAGCGAAGCAGGAATGGAGTCCAACAGCCCCAGCAGGAGGGCGTCCCTGGTGTCGAACTCGTCGTCCGGCATGCGGAGGGGCCACGAGGTCGGGAACACTCCCCCCGGCCACACGGCCTCCTTGATCATGCCGACGTAGGAGGCGATCTGAGGCACGGACGTGAGCTGGAGGATGGATGCCTTGATTCCCTTCGCCATGGTGCCACTGTACACCGTGCGGCCCACACGCCGCAGCAGCGCCAGCAGGTTTCGCCGCATGAAGCCCTGGCCCTTTCGCCCCAGCAACGAGGCCAGAAGCCCGAAGGCGGCGCCCTCCACCTGCACGAGCTGCGCCGGGCTCAGTCGGATCGGCCGCCTGCGGAGCTCCCCGTGGCGCACAACCCGCCGCCACTGCGGCGGCGGCGAGGCGATCCCCATGGCAAGCGAAGCTGCCCCCGATGCGGCCGGTGACGATGCGCCGCCGCCTGCGGGGGACAGCGCTGCGGCCGACGCAGCCCTGCCTCTTCGGCGAAGCCTCGCGGCGGCCTCCACCGCGGCGGGGTCCAAGGAATCGTCACCATCGACGCCATCCCCTGCAGAGGCGCCGTCTGGGCCGTCATCGCCGCCCTCTTCGTCCTCGCCATCGGCCAGGATGCCCTCCCGCCAGGCGAGCCGCTGGCCAAAGGGCCAGACGCACACGGAGTCCCACTCCCTCATGGCCACGAACACCGCGCAGCAGGCACCGGCGGCGCTCTCAGCCGCGTCCGCCACCGTGGGCGCACGCAGCTGCCGCAAGCCCTCCATCGTCAGCTCGGCCGCGCTGGCTAGCGGCCCAGTCGAGCTGACGGAGGCCGACACCGCCTGCCCCTCGCTTCCCCGCCCGCGGATCTGGAGCGCATGGTCGAGCGCCCGTGTTCCCGACACGACCTCGGCGCGGCCGGTGCTGCTGCCGCTCGTGCTGCCGCTGCCCAGCCTGCTGTGCATGGCCCCGCCTCGCGCCCGCGCCTCGGAAGCTGCCACGGACCCCGCCGACAGGTCAGCCACGCCACGCACGCGCTCCACAGTCGTGTTCCGCCGGGGACTCAGAAGCGCCCGCACCTCGGCGCAGGCAAATGCCCTCGGGTGCCGCAGCACGGCCTCCAGCCAGGCGTTGAGCTTGAGCCGGCGCTCGCGCACGAACGAGTCCCCCAGCCCCCCCCCGAACATGCTCCTGGCCGCGCTCTTGGGCGGGAACGGGACCTTGAACCCAGGGAGCGCCTCCTTGAGCGCCTGGTTCACGGCGAAGAAGTCGCTGTATCGCAGCGGCACTCGCCACCGCAGCCGGCCGACCTCCTCGACCACCACCGTGTATCGCACCACGGCGCGGGTTGACAGCCCGCGCGTGATGAGGGCCTTGCCTTTGCTCGCGTCCGCGCCAGCTCTCGTCGCCGCGCTGTCCGTGCTCGCCGCGGCCGACGACGCGCGACGCAGCGGCACCTGCCCTTCGCTGAAGCTCGACCCAGCCCCGTGCCCGGGCTCCGCCGCCAGCCCCGACCGCGCGGCCGACGCCCCCGATTCCCGCCGCGCGGCCGCTCGCTCCGCGGCGGCAGGCTTGACGTCTGGCGAGGCGCCCACGACCTCGTCCTCTGCCTGGTTCTTGCCCGCCCTGTCCACAAAGGCTGACTCCACGGCCGCGATGAGCGCTGGCCTGGGGTGCAGCAACACGCGGCGCTCGGCCAGGGAGTGCGGGAGGGGCCTGGTGCGCAGCTTCCGCAGCACACGGCGCTGCATCGACTGAAAATGGCTGTGACGCCAGGCGAGCGACGCCGCCAGCGCGGAGGCCTGCCCTCCCCCCGCTGCCCTGGCTGCCGCTGCCGCCGCGGCGGCCTTGCGAGCGGCAGCCGCCTTGTTCTTGAAGACGGAGCCGAACGCCCTCGCCACGTCGTCGATGAGGGCAGAGGTGCGGCGGTCGGGCCCGCGGCCGGGGCCGTCACCATCGGCCCAGCCAACCGCTGCGTCGTCCCCGAGAGCGACCCCCCATGCGTCGTCCTCCGAGCCAGACTCGGAGCTGCTCGAGCAGGCCGCAGCTGACTCGATTCCCAGCGACCCCCACGCCCCCACAGGGGCCGACATCTGCCTGCGGGGCTTGCCTCTGGCGGACGACGGCGCGCTCTCCGACAAGCGGCCCGCTCGCAGCGGGTCGGCGCCCAGCCGACGAGCGCTGCCCCCACGGGAGGCGTGGCTGGCGAGCGCGCGCTCCGGCGTGACAGGGCCGGGCCCACCGCCACCGCCGCCGCTGTTGCTGCCAGCGCCAGCGCCGGTGCCGGTGCTGGTTCGGGGGCTGCCTACAGCGCCCAGCTCTGCGGCTGCCATTGCTGCCGCTGCATCGTCTGAGCACTCTCCGTCGCTCGCTGCGTTGCCCGTGCCCCCGTCACCCGTGCTCCAAGTCACGCGCCGCTCGCCGTCACCGGCCGGTCTCCTTCCCATCGCGCGCAGGTCGCCCTCGAGCTGTCGCTTGACAGTGGACACGGCCCGCATTCCCAAAATGGCAGACGGCCGTGGCCGCTCTCCCGCCACAGCACCGGCCACCGCGCCCAGGCCGCCACCACTCCCAGCCGCCGCCGGGTTCACCACAGCGGGAAGGGCCTCCTTGTCCCTGCGCCGGGCGGCAGAGGCACCAGCACCGGCCGGCGAGATCGCTCCTCCGGCCGGTCGCTCAGTCTCCTCGTCGATCGCCGGAAGCCTGCCAAGGGCTGGTCCCTTTGGAGGCAGTCTCTGCGTTGCGCCCGCCGTAGCGGGCGCGGCTGGCGCGGCCGCTGCGCTGGCTTCTGGCGCGGCCGCTCCAGGCTTGGTCGGTGCGGCGGGCAAGGTGGGTATCTGCGGCACGAGGGAGACGCCGCCGAGGAGGTCGGCCATCGACACAGCGGCGCTGGGAAGAAGCTCCTGGGGCGGGGGGGCGCCGGCCGGGGCGCCGACGCCGCTCAGCGCCGGGCTGGCCTCCGGCCCAGTGCAAAACTGCTGAAGCGGCACCAGCCGGGCCGCGACCCCTCCCAGCCGCGGCAGGGCCGAGCTTGCCGCTGCCGGAGCGGCTGTGGGCACAAGGACTCGGTGCACGCGGCCGCGCAGCAGCGCGTGAACGCCGTCGTCGAGCGAGGCCGTCTCGACGGATGTGGGCAGTGCCGCGCCGTCGAGCGACGTCGCGGGGCCGGCCTCCATGCGCCAGCCGCCGCTCGGCTCGGCAGTTGCGGTTGCCGTTTGAATGCCCCCGGGAAGGACACCGCGAATCGGCGAGAAGGCGACCGCAACGGCTGCGGGGCGGCCGTCAGCCCCGACGGCGCATGCCTCGTCGCAAAACGCCACAGCCACGCCCGGGCCGAGCCCGGCCAGCGCGCTCGTCGCTGCCGAGGGGGAGGCCCCCCGGAACACGGCAACGAGACCGCGGCCCCTCGCCCAGTCTGATCGGCTACCAGCGCCGCCGCCAGCGGCTGCGCCGGTGGCGGCAAGGCCAGGGGCACCGCTTGGCGGCACATTCGCCGCCGCAGAGGCGCCCGGTGCTGCCGACGCGGTGACGGGCACGTCGCCCGCCACGGCCGCCGCAGCGCCGGCAGCGGCAGCCTGCCTCGCCGCGCCGTGAGCAGCGGCAGCCGCCCCCGCAGCGCTGTCCGCCAGGCCTGGCACGTGGCCTCCTGCCGAGCCAGCGCGCGGCTGGCGGCTGCCAGCCAACGTGCCCGTCCCAGCAGCAGCAGCGGGCAGCGCAGCGGCGCCTGCGGAAGACGAGTGCGATGCGGTGCCGGTCTCCTCGGCAGGGGCGTCTCGAGCAGCCGGACCAGCCATCGCGGCGGCCGATGCCACCGCCGCAGCCACGCGTGACGCGGGGCCTCCGGCGCCAGGCGTGCCGGCCGTCGCCGCCGGCTGCCGCTGCTGCCTGGAGACAGGGGGCGCCGCCGTCGTCGCCGCCGCAGACGCCGCAGCAGACGCCGCCGCTGTGGGCGGCTGCACCCCCGCAGCCTCCGCCTCCAGCGGTCCGGTCATGCCATATGCCCGGCGGTAAGCGTAGTCCTCAGGCGCCAGGAACCCCAGGAGGATGCAGTTGACGCTGTCGCAGCTCAGCGTGCCCATCGCGTTGCGCATCACTGCGCCCGCCACCAGCTCCCGCACCAGGAGCCCCACCAGCGGCGACCCGAGCTCTTCGCCGGGCAGGAGCGTGGCCAGCAGACGAGGCAGCAGCCGCCGCAGGTGCGCGAACTCCGCGTCGGCAACTCCGCTCACGGCAGCAGTCTTGGGCCTCTCCCCAGGCATGCCCACCTTGGCCGTGTCGCTCGCATGGCGGGCGCTCTCGCTGCCAGCGCGGCCCGCGGCGGCGGGGTGGAGCCTTGCTCGCAGCTCGGGGTCGGACACCAGCGCGGCCGCGACCGCGGCCGCCCGCTGACGCTCCGCCGACGTCATCGACTCTGGCAGCGTCGCAGCTTCGTCCAGAGACTGAGCCCCGGGGTCCATTCTGCTGGAGGCATCGCGGGCCGCTTCTGCGTCGGCGGCCAGCTGCCCGGCGCAGCTCGCACCCATGTCCTCGTCCGCGTACCGCACGGGCCCCCCGGCTGATCCAGCAGAGGGCGGGGGCGGCCCGCCGTGCGGTTGGGACGGCGAGCAGGACGACGAGGCAGCGCTTGACGCCGCTGCTGCGGTGGCGCTATCGCTGGCGGCAGGCTCGCCTGTCGGCGGCACCTCTCCCGCACGAGCGTTGCGGCTGCTGCTACTGCCTGAGACGCCGCTTGCAGCGGCGGTGCCTGCGCGCAGGCTGCGCTCTGCTGAGTCTTCGCCGTCCGCGCGGCTGCCGGCACCTGCTCCGGCCCCCGCCCCCGCCCCCGCAGCCGCAGCCGCAGCCGCTCGCGCCTCCTCCTGCAGCCACGCCCGCTTCTGGGCGCGCATCGCCCGCCTCCTCCTGGCCCTCTCGACCTGCCTGGCTACGGAGAGCCCTTCAAAGAGGCCGGTCCGGCTGCGCGCTGCTGCGGCCTGGGCCTGTGCCAGCAGCTCGAGGTGGTCGTGAACCACGTCCAGAACGTCCTCGACCAGCCACGAGACCGCGTCAAACTGCGCCAGCCGGGCCAAGAGCGCCCCGATCGCCGATGCGACAACTGCCCGCAACTGGTCCCGAAACTCGCGGTCGCCAGTCAGCGCGCCGACGTACCACACGTCCACGAAGTCTCGCACCACGAGCTCCACCACCTCGCCGACTTCCTCGGCGATTGCGGGCGCGACGCCCCACTCGGCTTGGATGAGCTCAGCGGGCGGGGGGCACAGCGGAACCGCCCCGCTGGAGCTGGAACCCGGCGAGTCGAAGGCCGCGGCAAGCATTGCCGCGAGCGAGCCAGGGGGCGCAGCGCGCATCCGGCGAACGTCCTGTGCTGACATGGCAGGAAGCTGCCCCGAGGCAGCCATCCGGGCGTCCTGCCAGTTGTCGGCGGTGTGGTACGCGGCACTGACCCCGTGCTCGCTCGGCGCACTCGCCGCCATTCGCGAAAGCGGCACCAGCCCGTAGCTGTCCTCCAGCTTTTTTAGCCAGTAGGCCTCCTGCTCTTCTTCCCAGCGGTCCCATGCGGCCTGGACCAGCGACCTTCCAACACTGAGTCCCACCGCGACGAGCACACAAAGCAGCGCCAGAGTCACCCACGGCCCTGCTCCCCACCACCACGACGAGTCGCCGCCTTCCGCGCCCGAGGGCATTTCTCAGGCGGCGTTGCCCACGCCAGTCAGGGGGCAGCGTGCACCACGGCTCGGTGCCCGCTGGAGTCCGCGCTTGAAGCGGCCTGGGGTTGACGCCGAGCTGCGGCCGCCAGACTTTCCCGGGTGCTCCGGACCCACGGGCTGCCCCTCGCCGAGCACGACCCCGGGCTGGCAGATCGGCCGGCCGAGCAGCGAGCCTCGAGAAGCAAGGGCCTGGGCGGAGGACGAGGCCCCGGTCGCCCGGCTGCTCGTTTGTGATAGTTGAATGAGCTGTTGCAATCGCTGGCAGCGCGCCGCCCCTACTCTGCCGGCAGGCCTGGCAGCCTCGCCGCAGCCACGCGTGACGCATGTTGTGTTTGCTGGTCGCGCACACCCACTCGTACCACGTCTTGCCGCCCCTGGCAGCCGCGCGCTGTGCGGGCTCAAGCAGCGGCGTAAATGGGCTGCTCGGGCATCGCGTTTGCGATGCCCCCGCCCCAACACTGCACCGCGTGCGGCTCGTCAAGCTCAATCGCGCACACTGTGGAGTGGCGAGTGGTGACTTCCGTCCACTGCGTGGTCTTGGGCGGGGCCCTCGGGTCGTTCCGGCCGAGGTGGAACACGTTGCCGTCGCAGGACAGCGTGAGATCCGCGCGCAGTCCGCAGTAGACGTTGTGGCCGGCGCTGACCATGGCGAAGGTGCCCTCCCGCACAAAGAGCTGGCCGTCGTCGGGGTGGGCTGTGATGCGGCCCCAGCACACCATGCTCGAGTTCACCGTCAGGCCGCACGCCGTGCGCGACGTCGACAGGCTCACCTGCGTGAACTGCACCCCGCGCGGCAGGTTGGCGCCGCCGAACCCGGTCGGCCCGGAGGAGCCGTGGCCCCAGCACGCGGCCGAGCCATTCACAAGGACTCCGCACCCGGCGTGCCCGGCCAGCGACACCTGAACGAACTCCCCGGCCGGGGCGTCGCAGGCCCCGAGCGGGCACATCCCAAAGCACTTGAGCGCGCCGTCCTTGCGCACCCCGCACGCGTGCGAAGTGCCGCTGGACACCTGCACAAAGGCGCCGGCGGGCGGGCTCTTGACCCAGTCTTCCTTGCCCCAGCACACCAGCCGCTCGTCCTCGCGAATTGCGCACGTGTGGTGCCGGCCCGCGCTGACCTGCACGAAAATGCCATCAGGCACCTGCAGCAGCCCCTCCTTGTCGCGCCCGCTGCGCCAGCACACCAGCTCGCCCCCGGCTTCCGCGTTCTCGACGGCCTCGATGGCGCACCCGTGGAACTCCCCAATGGTCACCATGGCGCCCTCAATGTCCGCGGCAAATCCTTCCGGCATGTGCTCCAGCTCCGGCTGGAAAGAGCGGTCGGGGTCCTCCGCGGGGGGCTCAAACACGTACGACCGGCCCGGGTTGTTCCACTCGTTGCCCCTCGCCTCTGACATAAGCACGCCTGCGGCCGCCAGTGCTGCCGCGAACAGCGCAGACGGCGTCCTCATCCCCACACAGCCTTGGCGGGGGAGTGAAAACCCGGGCTGCCGGCGCCAACGCACGGACTGGCCACGCCGGGGCTTGGACGCCATGAGTGACTCGGCTCTGCATCGCGGGCAAGCCGCGCCCACTCCCGCGCCTCGGCGAGCGAGCGCAGCCGCCACAGGGTCGCCGCAGGAGGTGTGCAGAGGTCCAAGGGCTCCGCTGGAAGGCCGCCATGCGCGGGATTGGCGCGGTCGTCGCGCTGTCCTTGCTCGGCGCGGCTGCTGCGCGCCTTCAGCGCTCCCAAGCGTCGCTGGGAGCCAAGATGGACGGGGATAACACCCTCGGGCTGTTCCATGCGATGGCCGACATCGAGGAGGCGGAGAGGATGGCCAAGCAGCTGGAGTCGATCAAGAACGGCCCAACCGCGGGCTGGAAGCCGGCTCCGCTCGCGGGAGCGGTCGAGCGCGCAGCTGCTGCGGCGCTGACCAACATCAACCAGAAGACTGGCAACAAGTTCCGTTACGTGCTTGCCAAGCTGAACGCGGCGCGCCGGGCCGGAGACGTGTTCGAGGTGTCCATGGCCGTGGCGCTGACGCCGTGCCTCAACCCCTTTGCGCCCAGCGTCCCCGAGGGGACAGCAGAGCCTCCTGGCAGCGACTGCGAGGGGCGCGCGAGCCCCATGGATGCCCTGGAGCTGCGTCTGCGGGCCACGAAGCACGGGGACGACTGGGAGATCCGTTTTCTGGACGGCTTTGCCGGCGACATCAAGCCGCTTCCAGGGGACGTTTGGTTCCCTGGCGACGCGTGACTCCAGCGCATTGCACGGGAGCTCGCGCGCGGGGGGGGGCGGGGGGGGGGGGGGCTGGAGCGCGGCGGCGACAGCTGAGCCCGGAGATATTCTTGCGCCGTCTGAGGCTTTGAATATGCCCGCCGCAATCGGCGTGGAAGCCGTGCGATCTGCGTGCAGACTGGGCTCGATGGCTTCCATTGCATGTGACTGCCCTTGTGCTCGCGCCTGCTCGCTCTGAGCGCCACGTCCACACACACGCACACACTCGAAACGCCCGGCACTGCGATGCGACCCAGCTCGCCGCGCCGTCAGGCCGGCCCTGCACCTGGAGACGCGACTCCCCGCGCCTCAAAGAGCCGCCCCTCCTGCTCCGCCCACGCTGCGCCTCGCCTAGCGCCGCCCCAAAGGCGTTCCCTCCCAGAGCGTGCTGGACGGCGCCTCGCTCCCCTCCCCGCCAAGGCCCCCCGACGCAAGCGCCGCCCGCAGCAGCGACTGGCAGCCCTCCTCCGCCTGCCGCCCGCCCGGCTGCATGCGTCGCTGCCACTCGCCGTAGTCCACGGGCACCACCGACCAGCCGCCGCGCCGGAGCAGCATGTGTCTCGCTCGCGTCGGCTCGTTGTGCCTGGCCGTGACCAGGCGCCAGTCCGCCGTCCAGTACCCGCCAGCACCCCGGCGCACCATCGGGACGTGGGCGCGGCCGGCGTCGGGGGAGCCCTTTGCGGGCCGCGGGAGGCCGGCCACCGCCGCGGATGCCTGCTGCGCAGCCGCGGAGCGCCCTCCGCCCCTGCCCTTGTTGCCTGCCGGCTCCGCGGCGCGGAGGGCTTGCGCGTATCCTGCCTGCGCCATGTCCGCCGCGGACGGCGCGGCCGCTGGCTCGTAGTGCCACGGCCCGTCAACCTCCATCGCCACGCCAGCGCCAGGGAAGGCCACATCGATGAGGGCGGGCGGGTCGCTGACGGCATGCTCAAGGGCGTGCGGGGGCAGGCCGGCCGTGCGGGAGAGCACGGCGCTGATCGAGGCGTGCAGGCCCGAAACGGCCAGACCGCCGCCGCCGCCCTCGCCCTCGCCTTCGCCCTCGCCCTCGCCCACTGTCCCGGCGCTGTTGTTGTGCTGTGGTGGCGCGCCCCGCTGCGCGTTGGGGGACCCCCCCGAGGCCGCGGAGCCCGGGGAGCGGGCTGCGGTGCCGCTCGCATGCCCTCCCGCCAGCGCCTGCCGCCTGCTGGCCACAAGCCGCGCGGCGTCCGCCCGCAGCGCCTGTAGCTGCGCCACTCCCACAACGTCCAGCACGGTGCCAGCGAAGGCGTCTGCTCTTCCGCTCGAGTCCGAGACGTGGGCCAGAGTGGCCAGCAGCGTGTACGACGCGGAGGCGTACGCTGCGTCGCCGGGGGCGAGGAGGGACGGGAGCGCAGCGCCCAGCAGCGCCCCCACGCTACCGGGGTCCGCGGGCAGCCCGTGGGCCAGGGCGGTGCGCCCGCGGGGTGCCGGCTCAACACCCGGGGCAGCAAGCATCGAGCCCGCCGCCGCACCGACGGTGCCAGGGAGCGAAGCGAAGGCGACGGTTCGGAGCGCGGCGCGCGCGGCCTCGGCGAGTGCAGAGGCCTCCTCTGGCGCCAGGGGCGTGGGCGAGGACGCCGCACGGGCGGCGATCTCGTTGCAGGCGGTCAGGAGGAGGCGGCGGCGCTCGGGGCGGTCCCCGCTCGCCATGCTCGCGTACGCGACGATGCGGCCGAGGGTGAGGACGTGGGCGGAGGCCAGGGCGGCGCCTCCGTCGCGGCTGAGGAGCTCGCCCAGGGCGTCCAGCGTGCGCACGGGGGCCACGCACGAGGAGCGGGCAAAGGCCCGAAGGGCGCTACAGGTGGGGCCGTCGGGGTCGTGCAGGGCCGCGGCACGGGCGCCGCCGCGGGGGGAGAGGAGGGCCTCGGCCAGCATCTCGTCTGCGGCGGCGAAGAGGCGGGGGGAGGAGGCCCCCACCGCCACAGCGTCGGCCAGAAGCTGCGAGAGCTTGGCCGCGGGGGTGCGCTCCAGCGGCGAGCCGCGCAAGGCCGCCCGGGGCAAGGGGAGGACGTCGGCGGGAAGGAGGAGGGGGCGCGACCCGGCCGGCTTGGCGCCCCACTGGGTGCGCTGCAAGCTGTGAAGCAGCACCGTGCTTGGCACCTCGGGCCCGACGATGCCGCTGCCAGGCGCACAGACCGACGCGAGCGCCGCCTGCGGGGTGCGGGAGGCTTGAGCGGCAGCGGCGCCGGCGGCCGGCTTGGCGCCCTGCGGCCAGCGGTCAGCTGCCCGAAGCAGGCTGGTGCGAGAGGCGCGCGATGCGGCGATGAGGCGCGCCGTGCGGTGGCAAGCGGCGGCGTGGGCCTCTGCCAGCTCAGCGCTGGCCACCACCGAGGCTGCCGATGTCCAGGCAGCAGCCGCCTCCGCCCGGCCGCTCGCGCCGCGCCCGCCTCGACGCGCCACTGGCGTCGCGCCGCTGCCGCTGCCGCTGCCGCTGCCGCTGCCGCTGCCGCTGCTGCGCAGCCTGAGAGCGTGGGCTGAGAGGAGCGGGGCGGCGGCTGCAAGCGCGGCCAGGGCCTCCTGCCCTCTCGTGGCATCCAGGCATGTCTCCGGCCCGCTGTCGGCCAGCTCGAGCAACGGCGCCACCTCGGCCGCGAGCAGCGATGCCCTGCGAAGCCTGGCCGCGTTTGCGTCCGCCGCGGCGCTGCCGCCGCCTCGCCCGTGGGTGGGCTCCGCCGCTGCTGCCCGAGCTGAGACGACCTCACAGCCAGCGCGCGGCCCCGCCAGCGCGGACGCGACCTTGCACGCATACACGGCGACAGCACGACGGCTGGGCCCCGCGACTCCGGCCAGCGACTCTGCGGGCGACTCCCCGGGGGCCCTGGCCGTTCCTACAACTGCCTCGAGCGCGTCCGTGAGCGCAAGCGTCGAGGCGGCGCTGAGGCCGCCGCTCCACGCCGACACGCCCGCGGTGGACGCCAGCAGCGAGGCGGCGCCCCAGGCGGCCTTGGCTTGCGGCGGGTGGGCGGGAGAGGCTTGCCCGGCGCCGCGCCCTTCCGCGCTGCCAGCGAGTCGGGGCAAGGCGGCTGCGCCGCGGCCGGCCGTGGCGGTCAGGACTGACCTTGCCACGGCGGCGATGGCGGCATCCGCAGAGGCGGCCGTCACTGCTGCTGCTGCTGCTGCTGAGTCTCCACCGGCGCCGCGCGCCGCCCGCTCCGCAGCTGCTGCCGCCCTTGCCGCTGCCTGGGCCGTCTCCGCTGCCCAGCGGCAAAGCTCCGCGTCCTCGGGAGAGAGCGGCGTGCCTGGCGCAACGGGCGGCTGATCAGCGGCCACCGCCTCCAAGGCGACGGCCGCGCGCTGGCAGGCCGTGACCACAGAGCCAGCGAGCCTGCCTGCCGACGCTCCGGGCAGGCCCCCGGCCTCCAGCGCCCTCCCGGCCGACCGAATCGCCGTCACGGCCTGGCTCAGCTGCCGAATCGAAGCGGCTGCCAGTGCGCGGCCCCCTGGCAAACCGCCGGCGGTGACTCCACCAGCGCCGCCACCACTCCTTCCTCGAGAGGCTGCGGCCGCAGCAGCGGAATCGGAGCTCGGCACGACAGGCGCTGAGGCCAGGTCCCAGCCCTGGCCCTCTGCTGCTGCGGGGGGCCTTGGTCGGGAGGGCGTCGGGACTGCGGCTGCGGCGAGCGCTTGGCTCAGTCGATCGCAAGACGAGGCCAGACGCGTCCACCGGTCAGCAGCGGGGGGCAGAAGCGGCGCCTCTGCCAAACAAGCCGCAGCATCGCAGGCCAGGGCTGCCGCTGCTGACGTCCAGCTGCCGCTGGAAGCGGCTGCGCCAGCAGCTGCAAGCGCCAGCGCCTCAGCTGTCCTGGGCCCAACCGCAAGCGGGGCGGAACCGGGCCCTCGAGCGGGCACGGCGGACAGTGCCGCCACAAGCGAGCCGGGCCACGATGGGCCTGCCGCCACGGGGTACCGACCAGTGTCCTTCCCGTGCGCAGCGAAGCGGCCGCCAACCTCGGAGACACCTTCAGCGGCGGGAATGGCGGCCTCACCGGCGTGAGATGCCGGCACGCCGCCCCCTGCGGCGCTGCCCGCGGCGAGACGTGCCGCAACCCCGTCGGCCAGCGCGCTGTCAGCGAGCTCTCCAGCCAAAGCAACTGCCCGGAGACAGCCAGGCGGGATGCGAGCTGCGTCGGCTCGGGGCGGCGCGCCACCGCGCCGGCGGCCATCTGCGTCGCCGCTCGCATCTCCCGCGCGCTGAGAGCCTGTTGGCGAAGCGGCCGCCACTGCAGACGCTGCCTGCAGCGCTGCCACCAGCAGGCGGGGAGGGCGAGCCACGTCAAGCGAGGCAGGCTTCCCGCCCGCGAGCGCGGAGAGGGCGCCCAACGAGGTTCGAGCGGTGCTGGACCCGGACGCAGGCGATGCGGCGCCAACGTGGGCCGCAACCACAGCCTGCGCCCAGCTGACGGCGGCCTCGAGGGACTCGGGCGGAAGACTCCCCTCCCGAGCGGGCGAGCGGGCGCTGGCGGCCAAGGCCTCGAACAGCTCCGCTGCATTGCTCTCCCTCTCTTCGCGCCCCCAGCGCTCCGCCGTCCCGTTCGCAACCTGCTCGCCGATTCCAGAAAGGACTGCCGCTGGGCCGGCACGGCCAGAAGCACCGCGGGATGCGCGGGCAGGCACTTGGCCGCGCAATTGACGTTTGCCCTGCGCCGTGCTCACCGGCGTGGACTGCCGGCCTACCGTGCCTGCGGCACCGCTGAGCTGCGCACGGCCACGCGTGCGGCGCTCGGTTGGAGCGACCGCTGCGCCGGCCAAGCGTTGCGAAGGCAGCCGACTGCGCGGCGCCAGTGCCGAGCTGCGTGCGGCGCCTGCGCCCCCTTTCGCAATGCGAGCTACGGACCGCATTGCCGTCCTCGGTGCGGGCCTTTGCGGCTGGCAGTGGCGGGCGGGTGTACGACGCGCCTGCTCTTCGCCGGTGCAGCGTTCAGCCGCAGCAGCAGCGGCTGCATCGCGCGACTGCTTCGTCTTTGGCAAGCAGAGCCCGTCGGCAAAACCGGGACGCACCGCGACAACGGGGCGGCAACCTGGTCATTTGGGTGCTTGGGGGGGGCAAGTTCGGGGCGTGGGTCGCTCCACCACAGCTGTGTAGCGCCTCTGCGGCGCACAGCCCCTGCTCGCGAGGGATGGAGGGGGCGCTGGACGACCTTGCGGAGCTTTCCGGCCAGTCTCGAGAGGCCGCGGAGCGGCTGCGCCGAGCTGCAGCGCCGCGAACCTCTGGAATGCATGCAGCCCGGGCGCAGCTGGACAGCTTGCTCGGAGACGTGACGGCATTGCGAGGAGACCGACACCACCGCGCAAGCCGCAGCCGTGAGCCGGCAGCGCAGTTGCCGCGCGTGGCTCCGATGCTGCCCCGCGAAACTGAGCCCTGTGGTACCGGGGCGGCAGCCACTGACGGGCACCGGGCAAGGAGTGTCAGCCTTCGGGCAGCAACCGGGCTGCAGCGGCAACACTCAAGCCAGGGACGGGTGCCGGGGGGCTCGCTGCGAGCGCGTCGCCGCGGCGGGGACTTGGCGCCACGCCGCGGAGCTCGCGCCGCCCTGGCAAGGCCGCATCACAGAAGCCATCCGGAAGCGGCCCTGTCCCCTGGCTCCGCTGGTGGGGGGCTCGAGGAGGCCTGGGCAGAGGAGAGCAGCGCCCCGATTCGAGTGCCCAGGTTGCGCATTCCGGCCTGGTCGCCTGACGAGGTGAGGGGCTCGGCTTCAGGCGATGCCACAGTGCTAGGTCGAGGCAGCAAGCCCTGGAGGGGTCGTGGTACGCCGCTTCAAGCGCTGGAGCTCTTCTCACTGCAGGCCTGTTGGCCAGCAGCTTGCCGGCCCGCGTTGCCGAGACTGCCCTCAGTGGAGCCAGGATTGCTGGATGCCACTCATGTGTCGGAGAGCCTTCTCGGCGGGCCTGGGGCAGTTTTGGGTGCACTGCGACACGCCTCCTCGCTGCAAATCGCAGCGCTTCAGCTTGGGGGCAGCCCAGGCGGCGCCGATGTGCAAGACTGGGCAGCCTTTCACGGTGCCCTCCCGCGCCTTCAAGTGCTGTCGCTGCAAGGAACGATCCGGGCTGCAGAGCACGACGCATCCCTGCGAGCGTCGTGCAGGCGGGGGTTTGCGTCCAGCATTGTGTCCTTGGCATGCGCGGACTGCTTGGCCTTGCGCTCGGACACGGTGGCAGCCGCGCTTCGAGCCTCCCCTTCCCGAATGATGCGCCTTCACCTGCGGGGGTGTGCGAAGCTCGACGACATCCGCTTGGGGGAGGCGCTGCGTCTCGCGCCGCGCTTACGCGAGGTTTGTGTCGCGGACAATCCGCAGCTCGGCGACCACACTGCGTCAGCAATCGGTAGCCTCTCATGTGTCACAGCAGTCGATGTTTCCGGGTCGCCATGGCTGGACGACCGCCGCGCAGCCTTGATGCTGGACTCGTCTGCCGGCAGGCTGCGGACGCTGACCGCGTCGCGATGCGAGACCCTCGGTGACGACGGGGTTTCGGCCATTCTCGGCAGGAGGCAGCCGTGGGGATTTGTCAGCTCCGCGTCGCACTGCGTTCTGGAGACCTTGCTCCTGGATGCCTGCCCCGGGGTGCACGGCCGGTTTCTGGAGCCGCTGTCAAGGCTGGCGCCCAACCTTGCACAAGTGGACCTGTCCGGAACGGCGGCAGACTACGCGAGCGGGATCGCGAATTTGTGGGTTTGCAGCAAACTCGCTTCCCTCTCCTTCTCGTGCTGTGCCAGTCTGGGCGACGACGCCGTTCTTGCGCTAGCAGGCCTTGACCCGGGCGCGGCAGACCCGGCAAGTCTCTTCGGTCCACCCGCGGGGTCAGCGGCCAGGCGCGGAGCTGCTGCCCCTCGAAGACCTGGGGCGGAGTCCGCAAGCGTGGCTCACCCGCCACCCCGGCTGGAGCTGCTGGACTTGACCGGGTGCGGATTGACGCCGGCTGGGGCCATGGCGGCGACGCTCTTTGTGCCAACGCTCACCTCGCTGAGCCTTGCCTTCACATCGCTTGATGACAGGGGGCTAGCTGCGATTCTTCCGGCACGTGGCCTGCGGCTACAGCACTTCTCCGTTCGAGGGTGCGAGTCCATCACGGGCGGCGCGCTTGAACGACTGGCACGCGCGTGTCCGGCGCTCGTCTCCCTCGACTGCTCCGGGTGCGCTTGCCTTGGCAACGATGCAACCAGCGTCCTCCGTGCATTTCGCTGCCTGGGCCAGCTCGAAGTGATCGCAGCAACGGGCTGCGAAGGAATCGGCGACTCGATCCTGCAAGCCGTGCCCCCGTGCCTGAGGGTGGCCAGCGTTGCTGGCACGGGAGCAACGTCTGCGGCAGTGGCCAGGCTGCTGAGAGTTGCTCGGGGGCTCGAGCACCTTGACATCGCTGGATGCCCCGACGTCGACGACTCGAGCATTCAGCCGCTCGCCAGCGCTGCGTCTCCCGCTGGGCGCTGGTTGCACACCTTGAGCGTCTTTGGGTGCACAGGAATTCGGCGCAGCACCGTGCTGGAGGCGTCCAGGCTGCGCCAGTGGGCGGGCGTCCGGCCGTTCTTGCCGCGCGCGGGCAAGTGGGCCGAGGCGTGCCTTGTCGATCGGTCCAGGCTTCTGGCAGCCTGCGAGCCCCTGCTTGCCCCGCACTCCGCCCTGGCGAAGGCACTGCCACACCTTCGTCGGCAGAATTGCGGAGGGTTCGCTCCTGCCTGCGCAGTCTCTGGACCTGGAGTCTTGCCAGCGGTGGTGGCCCGGGCCGGGAGAGCGCCGAGGCTAGTCCGCCCCCCACCCCTGCAGCTAGCTGGTCGCGTGTGGGAGTGGTCACTTCGGCAACTGGTGCCTCCTTTCGGCGTCGCATCGCAGGAAGAGGCGCGTGAGGCCTCCCTGTCGGCGGCTGCTCCTGCCAGCGGCGACCCCGCAGACGCCAGTGACGTCGGTGCTGTCCGAGCGTCCTACGAGTGGGGAATCTGCTCGCATGTTCCGTTGCAGCATGCAGATAACCTTGGCAAGGTTCTTGGCATTCCCGTGCCGAGCAGGACCGCAGCGTCGCATGCGTTCCAAGCAGGCGGGCGTCGCGGCCCCTCTCATAGCGCCGTGGTCAGCCTCGGGCTGCCTTCTACGTTTTGGGGCTTCACGTGGACCGATGAGGCCCGTACCGAATCATGGGAAATCGCAGTTAGCCTCGACCGAGTGCGCCGCAGGCAAGCTGTCAGAACGATCTGCTGCGCGTTTCGCCGACACCGCGAAATCCAGCGTGGCCGGGACGCGCAGCGCAATGCGGCCAAAGCAAGGATAGCAGACTGGGTGCTGGCATGTCCCAGACTCCGATCAATCCGCCTTCGGCTCGCGGACGGCAAGGCCGCAGCGGAGAGGCTGCAAGCTGAGCAGCGCGAGGAACTCGCTTTGCGCAGCGCTGTCCGCAAAGCCAACGACGCAAGGGCGCTGCGGCACTTGGCCGCTCGCAGACAGCGGACAGCGCTCCGTGCGTGGACGAGCGTGGTGGAGGCCACGCGCAAGCGCCGTCGAGCCCTCCAAGCGGTGTTCTTGACCGCCGTGCCGTGGAGCGTTCTCAACGCCCGCGAGTCGCAGGCGGGGAAACTCCGCGCAAAGCAGTGCGAAGCAGCAGATGAGTTTCACTGTGCTGCAGCCAATCGCAGCAGCTTTGGCCAGTGGAAGCGAGCCGTGGTCTGGTCAAAGCGCGAGCGAGCTCAGGCGAGGACTCATTTCCGCGCCACCTGCTTCAGGAATGGCGTTGCTGGTGAGGCCTTGCGCGCTTTTGCAGCCGCCACAAAGCTTCAGCGGACGTGCAGAGATGTTGAGTCTCGCCTCTTGCCTCTGGCCAAACGGAGGCGGGCTTGGGCGCGGTGGGCAGCGTTGCGGCGCTGCAGCAAGCAGCGTCAGGCAGCTGAGCAAGCCTCCGCCCGGAGAATTGCTCGGCGTTGGCTGCGCGCTCTTCGCTCCCGCGCGGCTCTGGCCAGGGAGCGCGAGCATGCGGCTGATGGCTTGAGGCGACGGCAGCATCTCTTGAGGCTGTCCAAGGCTTTCCACAGGTTTCGCGACCACCGTGTTGAGGCAGCAGCGGCGATTGCAGCCAACAGGCGAGCAGAACGTTTTTCCATCCAACGTCGGCGCCGAGCGGCGCTGCGCGCGTGGAAGGAAAGCCTGATGGCAACACGGAGAGGGACGCTGCAGCTCGTGTCGCACTGGCGGCGGAGCCGGATCCGATGCGCGTGGGACGCGTGGAAAGCAGCCAGCCAGTACCTCTCCGCGTCAGGCAACGCCGATTGGGGCGTCTTCCGGAGGCGGGACCAGGCTGCGTGCAGCATCCAGGCGGCGTGGCGAGACCGAAGCGCCCGAGTCGAGACAGCGCGGCAGCAAGCCGCCCGTGCAACGGTCGCACTCTGTTTGCAAAGAGCCTGGCGGCAGTGCCGCTCACGCCGCGAGGCTGCAAGGGCCGCAACCCAGGCAGTCCTTCGAGACTTCTGGGCTGCCGAGCGAAATCGAGTCGGACTCGAAGCGGAAGACGCCGACTCGGCTCGCTTCGAACGGTACCGCAGGGCGGCCGGCCGAATCGCGCGGGGTTGGACGCAAAGCCGTCGTCGGACCCAGGGCAGGGAGAGAATCAAAGCAATGCGCGCGCTCTCGGCAATGCAACTGGCCGCAGAGGGTGCAGAAATGTCCCGGCAGCGTCTCATCCTTCACCAGGCAACGCAGGCACGCAAGGCCCGGATGCCATTTGCGGCGACTAGAATCCAGGCGGCTTGGAAAGGGTTTGCGGAACGGCAACTGCGTCGCACTCTCATCCAGCTGCGCCGGCATTTCGAGCTGGCAACGCGTGTGCAGCGCCTGGTGAGGGCTCGCTTGGCGCGAAACAGGATGCAGGCGGCGATGCGAGCCAGATGTGAGGCTGCCAAGCGGCTTCGCGAGCGCCGTGCTGTCGGCTCGTGGTGCAGGAGCGTGTGCTGCGCCAAAACGCGGCGCCAGCAGTCCAGGGTCCGCCTGGCCCTGGTGTGGGCCATCGGGCTCGAGGTGCTCGACGTCGTCGTGCGGTGGGGGCAACTGGCGGCCGAAGTCGTTCATGACGCCATGCTTGCGCTTGAGCTGGCGACTCGGACGTTGCGGTTCGCTGGAGGCTCCATTGGTCAGGGTGCGGACCTGGCGTCTCATTGGCGTCGCCATGAGTTTCAGAGCAAGTGGATGACACTGCCACACTTTGTCCCCACTCACGGAGTGCGAGTGGTCCAGCCAAGGAATGCCTTGCGTGGCACAACCGCCTCCGTTGTGCACGCGGACGCGTTTGCGTTTGATGACGGTCGTGTGGCTGTGAGGAGTGACCAAGGGGGGCGCGTCAAGTTGCTCCCTCGGACGTGTCCGCCAGATGACGCGCTGTTTGGCAACGAGCACTGGACTGTGCCGTTGAACCCAGACCCGTTTCACGGCTTCCACTGCTTGGCCGAAGCAAACCCGGCCCCTTGCTCTGCAGCGTACGCAGTCTCCAATGGTCAAGGCTTTTCGGGATGTATATTGATCCCGCAGGGCCTGGCAGACGAAGCGCTCGGCAGCGTGCGGAAAGCTCAGCAGGACTACTTGCTCGCTTCGGGCTCGGTTGCTCGGTCCCTGAGCACCGAGACCCGACTTGCAGAGCAGCTGGAGCGCCTGGGCGCGCCAGGGCTGGAGCGTCGGTCCCTCTCGGACTGCGAAGGGGTCCCCATGGATGATCCGGCCGGCGCCGGGAGCGGGGCCCAAACTCTGTGGATTCCGATCTCCGGCGACCCTCGGGAGCGGACTCCGCTTGAGATTGCGCTCGGCAGCTCGCTAGACTGCGCGTCTCCGACCATGGAGTCCCTTCTACGGAGCCTTGCCTCCTGGCGTGAGCGAGAAGCGCGAGTCTTCGCCTCAATGAGACTGCAACGATGTGCGCGACAGTGGCTTGCGCGCCAGGAGCTCGTGCGACGGCGCAAGCGGCGGTACGGCGGCACGGGGCACAGCTTGGACGGAGCGACCGGGCTCCCCGCCGGAGTCAAGGCAAGCGAAGTGTTTGCCATGGGGCTCGAAGGGCAGCGGCAAGGCATGCTCGCCTCGTTGGACCGGACAGTGCCGCCTGACACTGAGCGCGCGGCCGAGGTGACAGCAAGGTTGGCCCCTCCCATGGCCATCTCGTGCTTGCGTCAGATGGGGTGCAATCGCTGCGCGCGCTCCAAGCTCCAAGCTTGGGCGGTGGAGCGAGTCGGCGAACGGGTGGCATGCGAGCTCGCCTGGCTGCTGGAGCAGCGCCAGGCTTGGGCGGTGAGGGTGGCCAAGCAAGCACGTGCGGCAGCCGTCGGTCGAGCTTCCTTGGGAGAGCGACTCGTGCTCGGGCAGCGGATCCCCCCAGTTGACGCTGCGCAGGGTTTCGCGCGAGCTCCCAATCGCCGGCTTGATGCAATTCGAAACGCCGACTTCGCCGCCGTGTTGCGCGCCAAAGCCACTGGCGACATGCCTGACATGAGGCCAACAGGTGTGGACGATCCCCTGGGGGGACCTCAACGCGCTGGGCTGGGCCTGCGCCAGGTGTTTGGGTCCGCTCCAGAGCTGCTGATCGAGCACCCATTGGCCGCGGCTGGGCTTGAGCCCGCGGTCAATCCCAACGAAGACTTCCTTGTCGACCAGCTGCACGACCACGAGCCATCGGCAGCATGGAAGGGCGCTGACCGATCGGGGGATCAGAACCGTTTCGCACAGAGCAAACGCCGTGGGCTGAGAGTGAGACCTTGGGAGCGAGTGGCCTCCACCATTCAGCCGGGGCTGTTGGCCGCCTTGGAACAAGCCGGCAGGCTATGCGAGCCGTCGGGCCATGCGCTGGCACGTCTGCTACTGCACCTCGAAGGAGCGGCGGCCGTCCATTCGTTGCACGGCCCTGCTCAAGCCGATGTGCATCGGTGCCAGGAGCTATTGATGGATCCCCCGCAAGCGCGAGCGCGTGAAGCAGGTGTTCGCTCTGCTGGCGTGCAAGCCAGCGCACAAGACTCTGCAAAGGCTCAAGGCGGGGCGAAAGCCGCCGCCTCTCAGCTCAGAGCCTCGCACGGCGGCCACCCTTCCGGGGTCAGCAGGAGGGTGAGCTCCAGTTTTCCTCCTGGGCTTGGCGCTCTGATAGGCACCGGCCAGCTGGTCCTGCCGCTCAATGGATCCACCGAGGCGCAGCTGGCCCAGCCGCCACTCTTGGTGTTCGCGCTGTGGCGCCGGAGGAGCATCCTGGCTGTGTGCTGCTGGCGGCTCGTGGACTCGATCATGGGCCGAGCCTGCGCGTGGCTTGGCTTGAGCTCGCCTGGATCCTTTCAGCTGCCAGGCAGGCTTGCTAGCCGCGCTTCCAGCAGCGCACCGCGCAGCTGCTTCGATAGTGGCGGCGCCGAAGGTGGTGCAGGCGAAACTCGAGGCAGTCTCAGAGCCCATAATAGACCGCAACGATCCGCTGCCGAGCTTGTCAGTGCAGAGCAAATGGGCCGCACCCCTTGCGCCACCAGGTGCATTGGCGGGCCGTGGGTCAAACGCAGTGCCGTGGAACGCAGAGTCTGGGTCGCCCCTTTCGAGTTTCGCTGTCTCGACAGCTCGTTTCACACTTCGATGAATGGATGGGCTTTGTACCACGGCGAGTGGCTCGACACAGGATGCGCGCCTGGGGCGCCCCATGGCATTGGCTTCGCAACGTTTCTGCGAGGGCACCCGAAGTTCGATCCCAAGATCTGCCGGACTGGGCCGCAGTCGTTCGACCGGCTGGTTGCAATGCAACGGGCGTTGCTTGGAGGTGAAGCTGCTGCCACGTGCTCGCTGGCTCCACTCGGAGAAGCAGCAAGGGCCCAAACCGAGCGGGACGCAGTCGTCGTAGAACTGCTCAGAAGCCAAACTGAGCGGCTCTGGGCAGAAGCGCTGCGAGATCGCCGGCGTGCGATCAAAGAGGCGGAGGAGCAGGCACGCTCGCTGCACCGCATTTGGGTGGGTTCGCATGACCGTGCGAGTCCACGTCAGGGAGATGCGGGCCGCGAATTGGCGCCTGCTAGGGTGCCTTCATGGCTTGCACAAAAGGAGGCAGATCGCAGCCAAGAGCTGAAAGAGCTCATTTTCGCAGCCAAGCAGCAAGCTCTCAAGGCGGCAACGGCGTCGAGGCTGGCCACCGAGGCCTCGGCTGCTGGATTACCAGCGACATTTGCCAGTGTGGCAGAGCAAGACCAACTGCCTTGCGCCATTGCTGTCGTTCATCGCATGCGACTAGCCCAGGCCAGCGGCGAAGGAGATCCCCTGGCAAGGGGAGGGACCAAGAAGCAGAGCCGCATCCAGCATTTGCAAGGAAGCTTCTGCAATGGCCGGCCAGTCGGCCGCTGTTGGATTCGCTTCGAAGACGGCTCTCAGTACAGGGGCCCGTTCCTTCCGACACAGCCAGCCCGCTGCTCGAGGCCAAGTGCCCTTCCGGGAGTCGGAGCAATGTCCGAATTTCGCTCGGCCTCGCCGCCACGTCAGGCTCGGACTCTAGCGAGCTTGAATCCATACGTGAGCAGCTTGGGCCGAAAAGTTGAAGCTGGCAGCGTGACCTCTGATCTTCCGACAAGGAGTTCCCGAGCTCGTGTCCCGGGATCACCCAAGGACCTGCAGCACTGGGGCATTTGGACCACGCCGGAAGGCTCGACAATCCAGGGGCCGGCCGTCGACAACTTCTTCGACCCTGCGACGGTGTCTGGCTTTGTGCTACAGACACTCTCAACGGGGGAGATGTATCAGGGCTACGTCTGGCAAGGGAAGAAGCATGGGTGGGGCGTCCGCATCCTCCCAAGCGGTGAGCAGCACGCAGGCACCTGGGAAGGAGGGCTCGCAAGTGGCCCAGGAGAGGTAACTTTCCCCGACGGTTCGCAGCTGCGAGGGGCGTTCAAATCGGGCACCCATTCCGGATTCGTCCTCAGGCGGGCGGCCGATGCTGGCGTCGAGTATGCCGGCTTTTGCGACGACGGCAAGCCCAATGGCTTCGGTGTTCAACGTGCTTGCCAGTCGCCAGCAGCCTCCGCGGAGCAGGCGCAAACCGCCGGGGCCCCTGGCCGGCGAGCGCCGGGCTACATGGGGACGTGGAAAGCCGGAAGAAAGCATGGCCTTGGAATAGAACTTCTCTCCGAGGGGTCGGTCTTTGCCGGCCACTTTGCGAACGGCTTGTGGCACGGTCGGGGGGTGCTCCGACAGTCAGACGGCAGAATCTTTTCTGGCTCCTATGTACGCGGCAAAGCGCACGGGGCTGCCGTGATATATTCTCCGATACCGCAGAGCGAGTCCTCAGAATCAGTAGGCAGCACACCCCGTGACCGCGGCAAGCCCATGGCTGCGCCGTTGTCCCGACGTCGTGCGAGCTCTTGCCCATGCCAGCGTTCTCGTCGCGCTGGAGGCACAGCAGCCAGCGCCGTGGCCGCGGAGCGACAGGCCGCCTTCGGAACAGGGCTTGCTGGGATTGGCAGCCTGGATCTCCCACCTCCGAGGCGGACGCGGAGTGTGTCGGACCGGAGCCCGCGCGCCGCGCCCCCGCGGCTGCCGAGCACCCGTGGCGTCGCCGTCCTCCGCGATATGGACTTGGAGGCCTTCAACTCCGTGCTGGACTCTGTTGTGAGGGCCATGCTGGGCGGCCTGGTGCGCGATGCACAGGCGGACGTGGCGCGAAGAGCCACGGAGTTCGTTGCCGGGCGTCCCGCCACAAGCGCGGCAGTGCACGCGCGGAAGTCAGATTCAGAGCTCTGCACGCACGTTCGTTTCGTTCACGGACGCCGAGAAGGACGGCCTCGAGAGCTTGTATCAACTCATGCGACGGCTGCTTTCATTCGGCGGTACCCGGTTCGCAAGTCTGCCGTGAAGCCAACTCCTGAGGGAGCTGTGTTTTGGAAAGAGCTCCGCGACCTGCTTCAGGAGGCGGCACTCACAAAGCGCGGATTGGAAGACCTGCTTGGTGTCCCGGCAGGCGGGCTCAGCGGGCTGGATACCTCCGCCGGGGTGGCGCGACAGGCGCCGGGCCGGGACGCATCCCCAGCGCCGCAAGCCGCTGCCAGCGCCGGGGAGAGCGGCATCGACGCAGTCACGACAAAGGTGCGGATGCCTCCCCACCCTGAGTCTGGAGCGACGCCCTGGCAAGGGCTCGAGTCGGCCATGGTTGCGGCTGCACTTCCGATGCTACCGCCGGGGGTTGACGGGAGCAACGATGACGTGCGCAAGATCTGCCGGGCGCTCGTGGCTTGCAATGGGGCAATTGCCGGCACAGTTGGTCTGCGAAAAACACGGGAGATGCTGCAAGCAGTACTTCTGAGGCAAACGCGGCTCGCAAGCGCCGCCATAGCAATGCGAAAGAAGGTTTCCGCAGCCAGGGAGCGAGTTCGAGACTGTACTGCATCTATCGAGCGGGCCAAGGAGACCGAGCGGTCGTCGCGGCTTCGTGAAAGCGCCGCGAGGAAGGACTTGGAAGCATTTTGGCGCTCGTCGGAGGGGCGATCACGAGGGGAGTACCTGGCAGCGGTTGCGGACCTTGGGGCGCTGCATGAGCTCGACTGGGCCGACGTCCGAGCCGAGCGACCGCCTTTCACGGGCAACAAGCGCATGCTGGGCGCGGTGCGAAGGGGCTTGTCCCTGATTTGCTCGATACCTGATGATTGGGATGCTGTGGTGCTGTTTCTCTCCAGCCGACAGGCTTGCGAGGCTGCAGGAACGCTGGGCCCGGCTGGCCGCTTGCTGCCGGCTGAGTTCCCAGTTCGCCTCTTGGCCGAGCTCCAGGCCAACACGATCTCGCCTTTCCAGCTTGCGGCTGACTCAGAGCTGCTCGGGGCGCTGGATGACCTCCTCAAAGGGTACCCGGACTTTCGGCCAGACGATCGGCGCATCGTCGCAATCTCGCCAGCCCTGAGCGCGCTGGTGCGCTTCATCCGAGCAATGACGGCGCACGCCCGCCAAGCAGCCCCAGCGCTCCCGCTCCACCGCCAGGCGCAGGCAGCTAAAGCCATGATGCAGGCGAGCCGCGAGGCTGTCGCTTCGGCGGAGCGCGAGATTGAGTTGCGAGCGAGTGCCCAAGCGGCTGCATCTGAGCAGCTGAGCCATGCTGCGCAGGCAGAAGAGCAGCTGCGCCACGAGCTCGCTTGGACGGTCCAGCTTTGCCGAGAAGCCCGGGACATCGTCAAAGTTTGGCATGGTGGCGAGGGGCTGCTGGTGCTCGAGGCAGATCTGCCTCGCGTCCCCCCCGAGGTGCTAGAGCCAGTGGTTGCACACGGAGAGGCGGGCAAGCTCGAGAGCTTCGTTCCCAAACTCAGCAGCCAGCAACGGGAGGCCATACGGGCGTATGCCAGCCAAAGCGCGCACAGAGCAGCCTTGACTATCGAGCAACGGGCTTGGCACAGCTTTTTCGACGAAAGCCGCTCGCGCGAGTTCTCTTACAATGTGATTTCTGGCCAGTGGAGGTGGGGGGAAAGCCGCAAGCCGAAGGAGGACGGGCAAGACCAGCCTCGGGCAGCCGCGGCGCCAGTCTCAGCAGCGGACTGGTTGCCGCCAGCGCGGGCGGACCTCAGCAGGCCCGGCAGGCTGCACATCGCAAACTCCTTGGGCTGAGCGGCACCCGTGCATGCCCACAACGCGCTAGGGCAAGACATCAAGCGCCTGCGAGTCGCGAATGCGCGTGGATAGAGAGATTCTTGTTGCCTAGCCGGCCACCCGGGAGCACCTGCAGTCGGTTGTGTGTGATCAGGTGGTTGGCCGCTGTGTGCCCAACGCACCGGCAGCCGCCCTTCATGAACAGACAGCCGCAGCAACTTGCTGGATTGGGAAGCAAAGGCTTTGTCTTTGACATGGCATGCTACCGGGTGTCCGGAAGGCGAAGTTTGACGCGCAAGTTTCGGCGGTCGACAACGACTTCGAGCCGGTTTCGAGGCGCGAAGGCTCTGCGCCGCAACCCGCGAGCACACACACCCCGGGCGTCGCGTCACGCGCAAGGGGTGCCGCAGCGGCCGTCAGGCAGGCACTCAGCTCCTGGCGTCGCCGCAGTGTTGCTGCGTGGCGTGCCGCGCAATCCCAGAGCGCCGCGATGCTCGGCTCGCGAGGCGCGCCGAACCTGGCACTTGCGGAAAGGTCGGCCGCCGGGCTTCCGTCGGGGCTGAACACCACAGACACAGCGATGCTGCTGATTCTCCTCGAGGAATCCAACGTGGCGGCAGACATTGCTTGGATGCTTTCGACAGGTGAGGGGAGCTCAAGCGGGCGACCAGCGCAAGCAGTCTGCCGGCTGCCCAAGCGCAAGCCACCCATAGCGCCGCGCCGAGTAGTCTTGCTCCTGTGCACCCTCGCAGCCTACATCGTCATGACCATGCAGGTGCGAAAGCCCAGTTCCTGGCGCACTGCGCCTGTGCTGCTGCGTCGGCAACGCCGCCGCAGTGGTAAAATGCATGGTCGGGCCGGCGCTCGTGTGCAAAGCGCGTGCTCAGTTGCGGAGCAATCGACTTCGACGGTGGCACCTGCTTGAATGGTAGGCACAGCGTCTGGCCGAGTGCTTGCAAATGCACGGTGTTGGATTCCGCTCGGGTTCGCCCGCCGGTGCTCCCGCCCGTGCTCCCGCCCGCAGGCCGGCTTCGCGATGCTCGAGTCCGGCCTCATCAGCATCAAAAGCGGTGAGCGCGTGCCCTGCCCGAAAACGCCGACACGCCACGGGCACGCGTGACGCGCGAACCGATTCCTCGCCTCGCCGCTGCAACCCCACGTACCTCGCCCCCCTGGGCACCGCCCCGCGCGCCGCGCAAACCCGCGTGGTTGCCATCCGTGGCCAGCGGATGCCCGCCCGACCCGGCTGTCCGCCGTGCTCCCCGACTCGGCGCGCCAATGTGTCCCGCCGCAGCGGGAAACATCCTGGCCAAGAACGTCATGGACATCGGCGCCGCCGGGATCGGCTACTTCGCCATCGGGTGGGCGCTCGCGTTCGGGCCTGGGGGCAGCGCGTTTGCCGGAGCGTCGCAGTTCTTCCTGGCCGACATCGCCCCGACTTCCTTCCCCGACTTCCTCTTCGGCTTCGCGTTCGCGTGCACGGCCACCACCATCGTGAGCGGGTCGGTGGCGGAGCGCATGAAGTTCAAGGTCTACTTGGTGTATGCTCTGGTCATCTCGTCCGTCATCTACAGCGTGCCGTCGCACTGGGTGTGGGACTCCTCTGGCTGGCTCTACGCGATGGGAATGCACGACCTCGCCGGCTGCTCGGCCATCCACTCGGTGGGGGGCGTGTGCGGGCTCTTGTCCACGATCTGGCTTGGCCCGCGCCTGGGGACGTTCACACAGGATGAGAAGGGCAACAACGTCTACTGGCCGACGCGCAGTTCGCCGACGCAGGTGTGCTACGGCACGTTCTTGCTGTGGAGCGGCTGGTGAGAGGCGGCGGCGGTGGCTGGTCATGGTCGCTGGGTCACTCGCTGCTCTGTCGGGCTGGGCCGGCGCTCATCCCTTGCGCGTCGGGGCGCGGGGGAAGGGGGGAGGGCGGGGGGGGCAGCCGCCGTGGAAGTCGCCCGGCCGCCTCGCGCTTGCGCTGCCCCGGCGGGCGCCCGGTCGATACCGTCCATCCTTCTCGACGATGTGCGTGTATGTGTGCGCGTGCGTGAGCTCGCAGGATGGCGTTCAACTCGGGGTCCGTGCTTGGTGTGTCCAACGGGCTGGCGTACGCCGCAGCCCGCGCGGGCGTGAACACCATCCTCGGGTCGGTTGGGGGGTCGATTGGCGGGCTCGTCTTCACGACGATCGCCTCGCGCAACAAGTACGTGGACATCGTGGAGCTGTGCACCGGGCTGCTGAGCGGCCTAGTTGCCGTCACGGCGGCTTGCGACATCATCCGGCCGTGGGAGGCGGTCCTGGTGGGGATGATCGGGGGACTCGTCGCCAACGGCATCGGCGGCGTCCTTGTTCGTTTCGGGATCGACGACCCGGTCGGCGTGGTCGGCGTGCACCTCGTTGCGGGGGCGTTCGGCACCGTGGTACCGGGGCTGTTCGGGAGCAAGGGGGTTTTCGTGACTGGCAGCTTCACGCAGCTCGGCGTGCAAGTGCTTGGTCTGGTGGCGATGCTGGGGTGGACGCTGGCGACGTCGGCTCTCTTCCTGTTCGTGGTGGACCTGTCGGTGGGGCTGCGAGTGCCGGCGCATCACGAGCGCATCGGGCTGGACCAGACGGAGCACAACATGGTACTCATTCGCTTGGATGACCTGGGGGACGACTCCTCGGACGAAGAGGAGGACGAGCAACCGAGCACACGGGACGGGGCAGCCACGCCGTCCGTCAGGTCCTGGAAGTCTGGCGAGGCGCACACCATTTTGCCTGGATCGAAGCGCGTGGTCACTGACACCGGAGCGGCAGATTCAGTGAGCCATGACAGCAAGCGCAACTTGGAACCTGCAGCTTTGTCGACTGCAAGGCAGGGTGAGTCCAATGCTCCGTCATCGCCAGTCCCCACAATGGATGAAGGCTCGACGATGCTGGGAAAGAGATCTGGCAGCCTCTATCGCACAATGTCCCACTACCTTGCGAAGCCAGCTCCAACAGCAGCTGCCCAAGGCAGCTTGGCCACGGGACGCCTCCATGAAGATGCTCCGGACATCACTGCTTCCCAGGGCGACCCGCCAGCCGAGACGATGGAGCCACCAATTCACAAGCCCCCGTCCTTCGTAGTCGCTGGAACGGTGGAGGCCAGCGCAGCTGCCCTGCGCAAGCGACGGCCCAGCCACGCGACGCACTCCAAGAGACGCCTGGGATACGATGCTGCGCACGGAGTTCGTGAGCGCGTCAGGCCACAGGACACGCCGGCGGAAGCGTCAGCGGGGAACGTGCCCCTGTCGCGGTCTGGGTTCCCGGTGGACCCGCTTGACCGCGCCATCGTGGCAGTCGCAGGGCCTTCAACTGCTGCAGAGTGGCACGTCGCTGCCAAGCCGGCCGGCCGTGATGGCGGCAAGGCCCGCAGCGCCAGCAAGTCTAGGCCCAAGCATCGAGGAAGCTCAGGCAGCCGGTCCCGCTCGTCGAAGGGCCAGCGCAGCACAATCAGCCGGGTGGCAGCGCACGAGATGTATGTCTCACCGGCGTTGGCGGCGAACCCAGAAGGCCTCCTCGTTGCGATGGAGGAAGGCAGGCTCCAAGCCAAGCTGAGCAGAGGAGTGTCCAGCAAGTCACGCTCTTTGGAGCCCAAAGACAAGCCTTGAGGTCTCCCGTCGGCATGGCTGCAGTCCCAGGACGCCAGCAGTCGCCCCCGATCGCGCAATTGCTGAATGACTTGCGTGAGCGAGCGCGTGAGCGATTCGGCCAACGAGGCGAGTGCTGGCAACGAATGTTCGCGTGTCCCAGGAACCCGACTGCTGCTGGCGACTCTGCGGCCTGTGGGTGGCTGGCTGCTCTTCAGGCGCCGTCTCCGCGTCCTTGCGGCTGTGCTCACACCAGAGAGGCGTGCTGTAGCGAGCTGTTGGGCTCGAACTCGCCTTCACAGCTCGCGCTTTTGCCACGCCATGGCGAGGGCGCGGCGTTGACAGCCGGCACGGAGTTCACGGAACGGGCCAGTGATTGGGTTCGACTAGCCAACGCGCAAGGAGGGAGCTGGGCTCAAGGCGGCGCATCCTTATGAGTATGCCAAGGAGTTCGGCGCAAGTTGCTCAACTGTGGGCTTGCCGTGATCGGAGCGACGACTCTGCTTCGGCCGGAAGAGGCCGGCCGCTCCAAGGCCACGTTTCCCTGCAAGGCAGCCGAGAGACCCTTGGGCGAATGCGAGGCGCTCTCGCGGGGGTGCACCAGCCAGGCCGGCAGGCTGGGGGGTTCTCCGCAGGCATGGGCGGGAACCAGACGGACACCGCGCTGCTGCTCTTGCTCATCGAGGAGTCCAACGCCGCGGCCGACATCGCCTGGATGCTCTCGACGGGTGAGGCGGTGCGCGCCGCGGCAACCGCGGCCGGGGGCATCCGAGCAGTGTTGTGCCACCCTGTGTGCTTTGCGCGGCTGCTCAGCCGCTGGACCCCGCAAGCGCGCGCGAAGAGCCCCCTGGAGCCGGCGGACGGGCCACGTATGTCATCAGCAACGCTGGATTGCTCATGTGCCCCGAGCCCGCGTCAGCGACCCGCCACCCTTTCGCGAACCGCCCACCTTGCGTCGCAGCATACATTGTCATGACCATGCAGGTGCGGATGCCGTTGCGCGGGCAAGAAGATGCCCCCTCGCCGCGGCTCGAGAGTTGCAAAGCGCCTCAAAGCCGCCTGGACCTGCACGAATCTCCGAGCGCGTGCCGCCAGACCCTGCATGCTGGGGAGCCGGCCAGCCGTGCCCGTCTGACCGCCCACCCACCTGCTCATGCTACCCATCACCCGCCCGTGCTCCCGCCCGCAGGCCGGCTTCGCGATGCTCGAGTCCGGCCTCATCAGCATCAAAAGCGGTGAGCGCATGCCCTGCCCGAAAACGCCGACACGCCACGGGCACGCGTGACGCGCGAACCGATTCCTCGCCTCGCCGCTGCAACCCCACGTACCTCGCCCCCCCGGGCGCCGCCCCGCGCGCCGCGCAAACCCGCGTGGTTGCCATCCGTGGCCAGCGGATGCCCGCCCGACCCGGCTGTCCGCCGTGCTCCCCGACTCAGCGCGCCAATGTGTCCCGCCGCAGCTGGAAACATCCTGGCCAAGAACGTCATGGACATCGGCGCCGCCGGGATCGGCTACTTCGCCATCGGGTGGGCGCTCGCGTTCGGGCCTGGGGGCAGCGCGTTTGCCGGAGCGTCGCAGTTCTTCCTGGCCGACATCGCCCCGACTTCCTTCCCCGACTTCCTCTTCGGCTTCGCGTTCGCGTGCACGGCCACCACCATCGTGAGCGGGTCGGTGGCGGAGCGCATGAAGTTCAAGGTCTACTTGGTGTATGCTCTGGTCATCTCGTCCGTCATCTACAGCGTGCCGTCGCACTGGGTGTGGGACTCCTCTGGCTGGCTCTACGCGATGGGAATGCACGACCTCGCCGGCTGCTCGGCCATCCACTCGGTGGGGGGCGTGTGCGGGCTCTTGTCCACGATCTGGCTTGGCCCGCGCCTGGGGACGTTCACACAGGATGAGAAGGGCAACAACGTCTACTGGCCGACGCGCAGTTCGCCGACGCAGGTGTGCTACGGCACGTTCTTGCTGTGGAGCGGCTGGTGAGAGGCGGCGGCGGTGGCTGGTCATGGTCGCTGGGTCACTCGCTGCTCTGTCGGGCTGGGCCGGCGCTCATCCCTTGCGCGTCGGGGCGCGGGGGAAGGGGGGGGGGGGGGGGGCAGCCGCCGTGGAAGTCGCCCGGCCGCCTCGCGCTTGCGCTGCCCCGGCGGGCGCCCGGTCGATACCGTCCATCCTTCTCGACGATGTGCGTGTATGTGTGTGCGTGCGTGAGCTCGCAGGATGGCGTTCAACTCGGGGTCCGTGCTTGGTGTGTCCAACGGGCTGGTGTACGCCGCAGCCCGCGCGGGCGTGAACACCATCCTCGGGTCGGTTGGGGGGTCGATTGGCGGGCTCGTCTTCACGACGATCGCCTCGCGCAACAAGTACGTGGACATCGTGGAGCTGTGCACCGGGCTGCTGAGCGGCCTAGTTGCCGTCACGGCGGCGTGCGACATCATCCGGCCGTGGGAGGCGGTCCTGGTGGGGATGATCGGGGGACTCGTCGCCAACGGCATCGGCGGCGTCCTTGTTCGTTTCGGGATCGACGACCCGGTCGGCGTGGTCGGCGTGCACCTCGTTGCGGGGGCGTTCGGCACCGTGGTACCGGGGCTGTTCGGGAGCAAGGGGGTTTTCGTGACTGGCAGCTTCACGCAGCTCGGCGTGCAAGTGCTTGGTCTGGTGGCGATGCTGGGGTGGACGCTGGCGACGTCGGCTCTCTTCCTGTTCGTGGTGGACCTGTCGGTGGGGCTGCGAGTGCCGGCGCATCACGAGCGCATCGGGCTGGACCAGACGGAGCACAACATGGTACTCATTCGCCTTCATGACGAAGACGCGAGCGACCACTCTGACTACGACTCGGATGGCACCGACCTTGAGCGTGGAGGGCTGCCTCCCGTGAAGGAGGAGCAAGTTGCAGACAAACTCCTGGGCGGCGAATTGCTTGAGCCACTGGAATCTCAGGCCGCAGCAGCAATCCCTGTGATCGCATACCCGGCCGGGGTGACAGACCCTGCGAAAACCACCAATGTGAGCGCCGGCAGCCACCACAGTCACAGGAGCCTCCCGGGCCAAAGTTCCAAGGGGACGCCGCGTTCACGGCGAAGAAGTTGCTCGGAGAGAAGGCATCACCTCTTCTCCAGCGAGGAGGCTGTGCCCACGCTCATGGGCACTCGGGCAGGCGCCCTTGGGCGGAGCGTGTCGTTTTTGCTGTCCGGGTCGTCGCGACATGCAGAGCAGGCAGCAGGGGCTCAGGTCACCGCAGAATCACACCCGACGACTCACGCCTCGGGCTCGCCAGGACGAGCAGAGCGGCACCAGCCTGGAGCGCGACGACTCAAGCGGCCGCCCTCCTTCGTTCTTCCAGGGATGCTATCTCCCGATGCTTCGAGCGTCCGAGTGCGGACAACGGCATCGCACCATGGCCGCGCCCGGGCTCGCCGGGAGTCGCGCACTTCGTCGAGCGGAGGCGGCAGGCAAATCCGATTCGAGCCTCGAGACGCGCCAGCTGGGGCGGGCCCGCGCTTCATGCCAATGAGCGGATCAGGCTTTCCAGCAGACCCCCGAGACCGGGCTATGGTGTCCATTGCTGGACCCAGGACGGCAGCTTGGCACGTTGCGTCAAGGCCGGGGTCGTCAAACCGGCTTGGCCGAGTCGGCGATTCGCGCAGCCGCGTCGCCCCGGTGGCCACACCATCAACACCTGTTGCCGACGGACCTGGCGACCCGAAGCCGGTGGACCCGACAGTGGCTAGCCAAGAAAACAAGGCTGTGCCCAACTCCGGCAACATCCAGCACAGCGCCTCCAGGCGGAAGCGCAAGACCGGGGGCCGCCGCAGCAGCGTGCAGCGCGTCGCTGCCCAGGAGCTTTACGTCAGCTCGGCAATGGCAGCCAACCCGGAGGGACTCATATCGGCGATGGAAGCCGGCCGGGCAGCTGCACGCGCAAGCATGCGACAAATCCAAGCTGCAACTTCGCCGGTCGAAGTCTCCGAAACCTCCTATGATGCCCCCCTCTCGTAGAATCTCGGGCGCCGGACCGAGGCGCCAGCACCTGGTCGCCTGATAGACCTCGAGCGCGAGTGCGCATCTTGCAAGTCCCCGTCTTGAGCCCGGACATTGGAATCGCACTCGGTCCGCGGAGTTGGCGTTGGTATTTGCCCGCGGCGCTCGTGAACTAGCCCTTCAACGTTGCACACGCAAAGTCCGTCAAGCCCACTGCCGCGCCAACCTTCCTGCAAGCTCATCGCCGCTGCGGGACAGTTCGAGAAGCCGGTGCGGCTTGGGGTCGAGGGGAAATACCACCACTGGGGGCAGCCGAGCAGGGGTTGAAGCCGCTGCAAGAGTCGAGAAATCTCCAACGAGGTTGCCATGCTCGCAACTCAGCCTGCCCATCCGCAAGCAAGACGGCTCAGAGACTGCCGCGGCACCAGAGGCAAGGAGATCGCCGGCGGGGAGCGGAAACACAATCTCAAGCCAATGGTCAAACCTGTGAACCACGGCCATGGCGACTCGACAGCGCTCTCCAGAAAGGCAGTCGAGCACTGCGGCGTGCGGGGAACGCCTGCGACCGCTGTTGCTATCCAGAATCCACGCCATGACGCTGCTATTCACGCCGTCTGCCCGCGCTTCGCAGAGCATGCCCTCCGTGCCAAGCGCCACCAAATCGCTCCCCTCCTCGAGCAGGTCCATGCAGCGCCGGACGACTGGCAAAATGCAGCCCGTGATGACGACATCCAGGTCCAGGAACACGGCGACAGCGTCCTGGCCGTCAGCGACGCCGGCAGCCGCGCGGAGGCAGCGGGAGGCGCCTGCCCCCAGCAGCCTTGCCTTGTTCCACCACCCCGGCCAGGACGCCCCCCTCCCTGTGCCGCCCGGCCCGCTTTCTTCAGCGCTGCGCGCAGCTCCCACAGATCCGCAGGCCGCCTCCGCGGCATCCAGGTCAGCAAAGGACAGCGCGGCGGAGAGAACGCTCTCGCCCGCGCTCGCGGCCTCCAGCGCGGCGCCCACGTCATCCGTCACGCAAACCAGGGAAGCGCGAACGCGCGTGCCGCTGGTTGCCGACCCTGCATCGCCAGGTAGGCCTGCGGCCAGCGGCGCTGTCGGCCGAGAGCTCCAGTCGAATTTGCTGCGTCCCAGCCCGCGCGCCAGTGCTGAGAGGTACTGCGGCCCGTACTTGTCCCCCCAGCGCGCGCACACGAATACTACGTGTGCCGGGCGAGCATCGCGCGCTGGGGCTCTGCTCGACGGGATGGGGGCACCGGCGACTGGCGGCCTGTCTGCTGCCGATTCCGGTCCCACGGCGGGCGTCCCAGGGCCGCAGGGGGCCATCCCCAGCATTGAGCGCCACAGCGACACCGCTGCAGCGTGGCGCCCGGCCATTCGCAGCGCTGTGGCCAGGTTGGAGACCGCGCGCAGCGCGTCTTCATCGCCGACGCACCGCCTCGCAATTGCGAGCGCGTCTGCGTGGAGGACGCGCACCAGCTCGTCCAGCACCCCTCCACGACGGTCACCGGCCACCTGCTCGCGAGGCCTGCCTGAGGCGGATGGGAGGAGCCCGTGGGCTGCCGTCTCGCAAGCTGCTTCGGGCTGCTGGGCTTGGAGTTGCAGTGCGGACGCGTTCGCGGCAGCCGCAGCAAAGCCCGGCCTCAGCCGCAGCGCTGCCAGAAAGTAGCGAAGCGCACGGCCGCGCAGGACAGTGTGGTCTCCGACCCCCTCGTGCTTTGCCTGGTTGGCAAGAAGCAGCGTCGCCACCCCAAAGTTGTGCCAAGCCGGAGCAAAGCCGTCGCACTCAGCAACAGCGGCCCCAAAGCAGCGTTCGGCCTTAGCGGGCAGTCCGGACTCCAAGAACACGCGCCCAGCATCGTTCAACTCCCTGGCCCGCCGCCGGCTGAGCAGCGCCCCAAGTTTTGCCGCCCGGGTCGATTCTGCAGCGAGGGCGGCCATGCCCCATAAACGTGACACCGCGCAGCCCTATGGGGCAAGCCCGCGGGCGGACGAGCGAGAGAGAGAGAGGCCTGCCCAGGGACCGCGCGGCAACGGCGCCTTTGTGGAAGGGGCGCTTCGTGCCGATCGCGGAGCGGCCAGTGCAGCGCGTCGAGTTTGTCTCGGCACTGCGCCTGTCGTTTGGCTCCGCCGGCAGAGGCGTTGCTCGCGGACCGCCAACGAGACCGCGGCAGCGTCCACCGCCCGGAGTCCGGCTGGAGCCATGCCCAGCACGGATGGCAGCAAGTCACTGCGTGAGACACCGTCGGCGGCGGGCGCCGAGCCGCTGCTGACCAGGGGCTGTCCTGCACAGGGCGCGTTGCGGCACTGCGCAAATCCCCGAACCAGGCGCACGAGTTCCCCCGCCCTTTCCCGCGTCGCGGGCACGGCAAGGGCCCGAGCGCGCCGCGCCGACCGATGCGACCTTGCATACCCCTGCCGTTCGGAGCTGCGGGCAACGGCCTGTCCGCCACGGGCCCCACACAAGCGGCGCGCAAGCGCGGTGCTCCGAGCCCCGCGGGTGGGGTGACGGGGGGCAGGGGCGCCGCTTCGCGTCGGCGAGCTGCCCACCGGCTGCCGTGCCCGGGCTCTCGGTTCCATGTACTGGGCGTCGGGCGCTGGCTTGGCGGGCAGCAGTGCATCGCTTCGAAAGAGCGGAGGCCTCGCTGAACCGGCTGCACGAGACGACGCCACCACCACCTTTGCGCAGCGGGGAGCTTGTACAATCAACGGCTCCAGGCCTGGCACCCTATCCTCACCCCCACGTGGGTGATTGTTGCATTTGCCATCGTTGCCGCCATCTTCATTCCCGTGGGAATCTGGCTCAAAGGAGAATCGGACGGCGTGAGTCGTTGACCCTGCTGCAGGTTTGCTGAGGCCAAAAGCTCGGCGCAGCTGTTCCACTCCGCGACCTGACTAGCGCTGCTGTGTTCACGTGCAGGTCCAAGAGGTGGTGTGCAAGTACAGCAGCGGGCAGGGGTCGAGTGCTTGCCTGATCAACGGCTGCAACCGGGTCAGCGGCCAGCGCAACGTGACCAACAACTGCACCCTTGTCATCACCGTGAGCCGTGGAACGCAGGCACGCGAGCGCTCACGTTGCGCCGTTGTTGCTTTCGGCGGGCCTGCGCTGCGCCTGCTGGGAGCAGCATCCCTGCCGGGCAAGCCAGTGCCCGCCGCCGAGCCACGCTCCCCTCGCTCGGCGCGACGCCTCTGCCCCCCTGCGTCGCTTTCCCCGCACCCTCTTGCGCAGGTGGAGAAGGAGATGGCCGCGCCCGTGTACCTGTACTACGAGCTCGACAACTTCTACCAGAACCACCGCCGGTACGTCAAGTCGCGGTCAGACTCGCAGCTGCGAGGTGAGATTCTCTCGGCCAGCAGCCTCTCGAGCGACTGCGACCCGCTCATCTACGGCGACATCCCCAACTCCAAGGGCGAGCTGCGCGTGCTGCACCCCTGCGGCCTCATCGCCAACAGCTACTTCAACGACACCTTTGCGCTCAGAGCGGCCCAGCACGACGGCAACAACGTGCCCGTGTCGTGGTCCGAGTCCGGAATCTCCTGGGCAACGGACCGCCTTAACAAGTTCAAGGCCGTCCCCGCCTCCACGCGCGCTGCAAACAACGAGACGCACCAGTTCATCTCGGAGACATACCCCGGAGTTGCGTCTGTCGAGGACGAGCACTTCATCGTCTGGATGCGCACGGCGGCCCTGCCTCGCTTCCGTAAGCTCTACGCCCGGATCGACACCACGCTCAAGGCCAACACGCGCCTCAGCATCGACATCGGCGAAAACTTCCCGGTGAAGCAGTTTGGCGGCGCCAAGTCCGTCGTCATCTCCACGCTGAGCATCCTGGGCGGCAAGAACGATTTCCTTGGCATTGCGTACATCGCGGTTGGAGCCGTTTGCGCGGCAATGGCGGTTGCCTTCCTCATCAAGGAGTGCACGTGCCCTCGCCGCCCGGGCGACCTCAAGTACTTGCGGCTGTCTGCCCGCTGAGCCAGCTCTGCCCGACTGCGACTGTTTGCCCCATGCGTGCCAGCACTGCGCAGCCGCTCCGCCTGCGCGTCGAATTCTGCGTTTCCTCGTCACCCAGTGCCACGGGCCCGCCAAGCCGGGCGCCGGCGCGGCTCCTTCCTGCTCGGGCGCCGCATGCTCGCGCCTGCTGCGGCGGCCGGAAGCTGGGAGCCCCCCCCCGCGGTGCGGTCCCTGCGAGCCGCATGCCTCCCCAAGCTAGGGATCGCTGCGCTTGTGCGCACGCGCTGGCTGGGCAACCCGTGCAGGGTAGTGCCGGAGCCGGGAGCGGATGAGCATGCTCGGTTGCGCGAGCTGAGCTCGAGTGCCGCGCCAGACGCCATGACCCAGGCCCAAGCGGTCCGGGCCGGAGTCGGGGGCTTTGCGTTGTTTCTTGGGTCAAGGGCCGCGGCAACCGACCCGGAAGCCCTCGAAGGGCTGGGGATCAGCGTCGTGCTGTCCGTGGTTGCAGGCCGCGACGAGGGCGCTCTGCGCGCGTCCGTGGCGAGCTCGCCCTCGGTGAAGGTCCACCGCGTATGGTGCGTGGCCGACGCGCCCGAGGAGCGGCACCGCATGCTTGCCGTGTGGCGCGAGGTGACGAGCGCCATCGCCACCGCCCGAGCCGACGGCCAGCGCGTGCTCGTTCACTGCGCCGCGGGGATGTCGAGGTCGGCGTCGGCCGTCATCGCGTGGATTGCGGCACCCAGGTCCGCCGGGGGGCTGGGGGTGGGGCTTGGAGAGGCGCTGAGGTGGGTGCGGGCCGCGCGACCCATCGCCTCGCCAAACGATGGGTTTCTGACTGGCCTGGCAGCATGGGCTGCCGCGGCTCGCAGGGGGGAGCTATGCCTTGCCGACGAGGTCAGCGACGCTGATGCGGCCGCGGAGGCGCAGGCGTCGCTCGAGGAGGACAGGGCTTCGCGCGAGGGCGCCGTCCCGACAGAATGCCCTGCAACAGGGCGCTCTCCCGTTCAAGGCTAGCGTCCGATATACCCATGCTACTCTTGCAAGCGCGCGCGGGCACGTCGGGGTGCTGCTGTGGGGTGTCATCGCGCCGATGACCGACGCGTCGCGCGTTGCGTCGAACCCTCGCGCCGGGCGGTGCGGCTTGTCTGCCGGCGCTGTCCCGGCAGCGGCATAGTCCGACAGCTTGCACGCGAGGCGTTGCGGTGCCAAGCGCGCCTGTGGGCCTGCCGTCATGGGCAGGGTGTAGTGTGTGGGAGCGCCAGGCGCAAAGCTACGCATCGGTGTGCAACCCGGCTGCGCGCGGCGGCTGTGCTTGCCGCGCGCTCGGGAGCGGCGCGCAAGGTCCCCAGGCGCTGTGTCAGCGTGGCCCCTCGAGCGCACCACGCGCCGCGTTCACGAGGCGCAGTGCGGCGCACGCACGCGGCGCGGGCGGTCGGTCGCTGCAACCAGACGCGTCGCCGGGCAGAGCGCGCCAAGCGAGTTTCCCGGCGCGCCAAGTCGTTGCCGCTCCCGCATCAGGAGCACCCGTGCTGCATCCCGCGCCGGAATCGACCGGCCGCAGGACTTGCGACCCGCGCGAGCACCCGAACCGGAGCAGCTGGCCCGCTCCAGAGCTCCGCGGGCGACGCATCATCATGGCTGCAGCCTCGGGGCCAACGCAGCAGGAGGCGAAGCGCTCGTGGATGGCAGTGACCTCCCGGGCCCGCGGGGTGTTTGCAACCGTGGGCCGCGCCATGGGGAGCGGGGCTACGGCGTCGGCCAAGCCGCAAGAGAGCGAGGATGCGCTGCGCAAGAGGCAGAAAGAGGAAGCCGAGACCGAGCACAAGCTCCTTGAGCTGTTCGGCGGGTTCGAGCTCCACGGCGGGCCCTTCCAGACGGAGGCCATCGTTGCCAAGTCGGGGGGCAAGCTCGTCGGAGGGCTGGACGATGACGGCTTCCTTCGGATGAGCTGGCTGCGCTGCGGTCGGATTCCCGAGGGCAGCCGGCCCAAGCCCAAGAGCGGCAAGCCAGGGTCAGGCGGGGACGACGACGCAGCCGCAGACGAGTTTGTGGACGTCGAAGGTGTGACCACGGGCTTTTACCAGCCCAACGCAGACGACATCGGGTGCCGCGTGCTGTGCAAGTGCTCGCACGCCAAAAACGAGACTGCGTCCGGGTTCGGCGAGTGGGGCCCGCTGGCGTGCGATCCCGAAGTCGAGGCCGAGGCTCGCGCCCTCATTGCCAAGGGAACGGCCGAGTTCACCGTCGAGCGAGCCGTGGAGCGGGGCCAGCGCCGGGCTCTGCGCATCGGTCCGGACGGCGCTCTGTACCTTTCAGGGCCCGATCACAGCGAGATTGGGTCGCTCACTGCCAGGGCCACCCGCGGGGTGCTCGTGGAGCTGGACCCCGCCAAGGTATGCGAGTTTCGCCTCACAGTGCCCCCGGCCCCGGGCAGCGGGGGCCGCAAGTCGAAGAAGAGCAAGCCTTCGCGCATCCGCCTGCACTGCTCCAGCCACGTGCAGCGGGACGTCATCGCCCTGGTTGTGCGGTCCCTCTGCGGCCACAAGACCCCGCTGGACGACGACGACGACGACGACGACGATGATGACGATGATGAGGACGAGGACGCGGGCGACGACGACGAGGACGGCGAGGGCAACGGCGGGGAGACGGGCGGAGCCGCTGGCGAGGGCAGAGGCGCCACGAAGGGCCACGAAGGAAAGGCCGACGCCTCTGCTGCTGCGGCGGGCAGCGCCGGCGAGCCTGGGCAGGACGCGCGACCGCCGTCCGCCGCCTCGCCCGGCAGCCAAGCTGCGGCAGGTGAGGCAGCAGCAGCCGGGGCGGGAGCAGCTGCTGTCGCGTCTGCTGGAACTGGCGACGCCAGGGACGCCGATGGCGAGGTGGACGCCTCGCCTGCGTCGCCGGGCCCTGCAGCGGCCGACGAGGAGGCGGAGGCAGCGAAGGCGGGCACGTCGCCAGCGGCCGACGAGGAGGCGGCGGCAGCGGCAGAGCTGGACAAGGCGGAGGAGGCAGCCAGTTCCCAGGACGCAGCCGGAGCGGAGGAGACCGCGTCGCCGGACAGCAGCGCCGCAGAGGGGGAGACCGGCGCAGAGGGGAACGCCGGCGGCAGTTCGGCAGCAGCAGCAGCAGCAGCAGCTGCTGCGCCCGCTCCGCAGAGTGACGGGGACGGTGACAACACTGCAGAGTCGCCACCCCCTGCCGCAGCTCCAGCGCCAACCGCCGGAGACGGCGACGAAGTTTCGGAGGGCCCCACGGAACCGGCCGCGAGCAGCGCCGCTCAGGCTGACCAGGGGGGGCAGGCCGGTGCGGGTGCTGACGGCCCCGGTGCCGACGCCAACACGCCTCCAGCGGGCGCGAAGCGCGCAGAGGAGGGCGCAGCGCCGGCCGCAGAGGCTGGCGACGCCGATGCGGCGGTTGCAGCGGCAGCGGCAGCAGCTGCTGCTGCCGCTGCTGCTGCTGGGCCGGAGGCGGGGGCAGCGGCCGGAGGCACCAGTGACGAGGAGGACGACGTGCCTATCGACCTGGGGGGCGACGACGGCGAGGGGGCCGGCGAGGATGCGCCCGCTGACGCGGACGAGGGCGCTTCGTCCCCCGCGGAGGCCGGCGAGGCTGGGGCAGCCGATGTGGAGGGCGATGCCGCTGCGGCCGCCGCCGCCGCCGCCGCCGAGGCGCCGTCCCCGCGCGCGACGCGCTCCTCCGCGGCCCGAGGGGCCTCCTCGAAGGAACTGAAGCGCCTTCGCGATCGGCTCGCCCTGCTGCAGAGCCAGCTGGCGGAGCAGAGCCGCGCGAGCGCCAGCGCGCTGGAGGCGACCCGCGGCGCGGAGGAGCGTGCCCGGGCCGGCCAGCAGTCGGCCAAGGAGGAGGCGCGCCGGCTGCAGAGCAGGCTGGAGGAGACAGAGGGCCGTCTCAAGGCCGCCCTGGCCGGGGCCAAGGACGCCCGCGCTGCGGCGCAGGCGCGGGACGCAGCTGCGGCAGAGCTCGCCAAGGCGAAGAAGGCCGCGTCGGCGGCCAGGCGGGAGACCAAGGGGCTGATGGGCACCCTGACCTCAGCCCAGCAGAGCCTCGCTGACTCGCGCAAGGCACTCGAGCTCGCGGAGCGCGCCAAGGCCGACGCCGAGGAGCGAACCTCAACCACGGAGGCCGAGCTGGCGGTTGTGCGCGCGTCCAGGGACAAGGCAGAGGGCGATGCCAAGTCGCTGAGGGAGCGGCTGGCGGCGGCGGAGCGCGAGGGCGCGGCCGCGACCGCGCGGGCCGAGGCGGCGGAGGGCACCGTGAAGACGCACCGCGCCAAGATCGAGGAGATGCGGGCGACGCTGGAGGGAGTGCGGGCGGAGCTTCGCGCCGCCCAGGGCGAGGCGTCGGCCACGGCGGCTGCGCTGGCCAAGGCCCGGTCGGACGCCGACGCCCAGCGCGAGGCTTCCAGGCAGGCGCGGTCCCGCGAGGCGGAGGTGACGTCCGAGCTGCGAGTGAAGGAGGAGGAGCTCAGCAACGCGAGGGCAGAGCTGGCGGAAGCGCGGCGCGCAGAGTCGGACGCGAAGAAGGAGGCGCAAGAGGCGGGGGCCGCCAGGGCTGCGGCGGAGGCTCGGGCTGCGTCGGCCGAGGCCGAGGCGGCGGAGGCGCGGGAGGCGGCGGATGCCGAGGCGGCGGCTGCGCAGACCGCCCGGGCGGAGGCAGCGTCGCTCGAGGCGGTGCGGGAGAGCGCGGAGTCGCTCAAGGCAGAGCTCTCGGAGGCGCGTCGCCTGTCGGACGAGCTGCTCGGCGAGCGCAACGCCCTCAAGCGGAGCAACGCGTCTCTCAAGCGGGACGTCGCGCGCATGCTCGCCGACGGCGGTGCGGGGGGCGGCAAAGGAGAGGCAGCGCTGGCGGCCGCGACGCGGAGCCGCAAGGACCTGCAGGCGCGGCTGCACACGCTGGAGGAGGAGAACAGGGCTCTGAGGGCCAAGGCCGGAAAGGAGCGGGCGCGAGCGGGGTCGGAGGGGGCGAGGGCGTCGCCGGACCGCGGCGCCCGCGGGCCAAGAGCCGTGAGCGGGGTGGGTAGCTCGGACCACGCCCCCGCAGCGACGGCTGCCAGTGCCGCAGCAGCGGCCGCCGCCGCCCCACCTCCCCAACACCACCACCCCGCGGCGCACGCCGCGCCCCCGCAGCCAGCCGGCATCGCCGGGCTGCTGTCGCCACCGGCCGACGGCAACGCTGCCGCAGCGTCCACGCCAAGCGCCGCCATGCTCTCCCAGCTGCAGACGCTGGCCAACTCGCTCGCGGACCAGCTCGCCGATAAGGAGATGGCCCTCCGCCAGCAGCGCTCCGCCAAGGCCATGCTCGCGGAGCGCATCATGGAGCTGGAGCGCGAGCTGGAGGCGGTGCGCAAGGGCTAGGCTGTGGCGGCGCCCTGTCGGCAGCCACGCAACCCCCTTTGAGCCGGCGCCGTGCTGCGGATGCTAGGCCGAGAGCCGCGTTGGCCCCCATGCTGAGAGGAACGCGCGCGTGTGTTTGCCACGCGAATTTCGCTCGCGAGCAAGGCTGCGCCGCGCCCGGGACCGCTCTGACGCAAGCCTGTGATTCTCATGGCAGCGTCCACACGCAGTTGCACACAAGCAGGGTCGCGCGCGCTCGCGCTCGCGCAGCCACCTCCGGCCTCGCTCTGTGCACCAAGCTGGATCACAGGCCTCGTCGGCGAAGCAACACTGCGACTGTGCCCCCCTCCCTCCACAACCTAGGCACTTCCTCGGCCAGTCGGCTCGGGGGCGGGTGCCGCTGGCAGATTGTGCGGCAAGCGGCCTACGGCGTCCCGGCGAGCGAGTCGGAGAGCGCCTGGGAGTTCCACTCGGCGCCGCCGCTGAAGCCGCCGCCCCCGCGGCCGCGCCCGCCGCGGTAGCCGCCCCGGCCTCTGCCGCGGAAGCCCCCACGGCCCCGGTACCCTCCTCGGAATCCACCCCGGGAGCCCCCGCGGAAGCCGCCTCGGTAGCCGCCCCGCCCGCCCCGCCAAGTGGTCACGACGGCGGGCGCCGCCGCAAGGTCCTCCAGCCCGGTGTAGATGCCGTTCTGGTAGCGGTCCACAGGCGCAGCGTCGCCTTGGTCCCCGTCCTCCTGGAGGGCGGGTTCCGGCGGCGCGGAGCCCTTGAATGGCCGCACGGGGGGCGCGGAGAGGGCCGAGGAGAGCCGATCGGCGGCCGACAGCGACTCAGGAGGCGCGGCCCTCGGTGCTGCTGTTTCGTGGTAGCCACCTCTGCCGCGTCCACGACCGCGTCCACGGCCGCGGCCCCTGAACCCTCCGCGGGCGGGGTGCGCAAAGGCTGGGGAGATGTACGATTGGCCGCTGACCGGCTGGCCCCGCGGCGCCTGCCTCTGCACAACGAAGGACATTTGGATGCCCGTCGCCGCCTCGCTCTCGGCTGCAGCCGAGAGCAGGGCAGCCGCCGCGGAGGATGCGGCGCTGTGGCCCCTCTTGAACGAGAGGCCGGCCGTGGGGGCAGGTGCCGGGGCGACAGCGGCTGGGGCGCGCCGGCCCGGCTGGGACGGGTGCGGCTCGGCCGCCGCGGCAGTGCCGGCGGCACCCGAGCCCGCGCCGGCATCCGTTTCTGCCTCAGCGTCGTCCTCGGCGTCGGCGTCGCGACGCGGGCTGCCACGCGCCTGGGCTGCCACGCGCGGCCGCTTTGGGCGGTTGTCCCGGCCCTGTGTGGCTGCTCCAATTGCAGCGCGAGCCATGCGGCTGCCGCCGCTGGCCTGCGCGCCGGCAGCGGCGGCCGGCCTCGAGGACGCGGGCGCAGGAGAAGCAAGAGTCCCGGTGCTGGCGGCCGCTGCACTGGACGGCCCCGCCTCCTCCGTTTCCTTGGAGGCCGCAGAGGTTTCTTGCTTGCTGGGCGGCTCAGTGGCCGCTTCCGACACGGGGGCGAGAGCCTTCGGGGCCTTTTTGGCAGGCGCAGGCGCGGCCTTGGCGGGGCTCGCCGCGTCCGCCGCGTCGGAGCTGGAGGTGCGGCGCCGCTTGCGGCCCTGGGCGGGGGCACGGGCGTTCAGCGCCTTCACGCGAGCGCGCATCCTGCGACTCAGCAGCGGCAGCAGCAGCAGCAGCAGCAGTAGCAGTAGCAGCTGCAGCCTCGCACCTGGCAAGCAAGACCCGCACGCGCCCAGCAAGCATACTGCGCAGGCAAGCGGAAGACTCTTGCCCCGCTGCGGCACATGCGGCGATCTCGCAGGCTCACCAGTCGTACACCGATTTCGCGTGTGCCTCATCGTCAATGAAGTTGCCAATCGCCTGCTGGACCATATCCATGTCCCGCGAGTTTTGGAGCCTAACCACGAGGTACTCCTGTTTCGCGAGGCGCACGCACGAGGGAGAGGAGGAGGGGAGAGGGAATGTGGAGGGGGTGAGCTGGCCGACGGACACCAACGCACGAGCGAAAACGCGTGCGCACATTGGGACCTGCCAGCCTGCCACGCGGCGGGCCTTACCACAAGTTCATCCACCGCCAGCTCCTCGTTGACAGCCTTCAAGTGTTCCATGAGGTCGCGCTTGATGCTGGCAGCGTCGTCCGCGGCGAGCGCGGATTGGAGAACAAGTGGCATGTCTGCTTAAGGGCCCGCGCTTGCGGCGCAGAGGGAGTCGTGAGCGTGGAGCACAAAGTTGGGCGTCGGACCAAGCAGGGCGCTTGACAGGGCAGGAACTCTCGGGGAGCGGGGGGCCCTTGGGCGCCGGGCGTAGTGATCCGGGCAGTTGGCAGCCAAAGGTGGCACTGTGGCGGAACTGGGCGGCTCTGCACGGAACCAGCGCGCGCAGCGTGCGGCCACAGCGCAAGGGCACCAGCCCAGCCGCAGCCAGCCCGGGCCAGCGGCATTCGCTGGTGCCACCTCTGAAGGGGGCGCCACACGCCATCGGGTCGCAACGGCGCAGGGCTCGGACTGCTCGACTGGCGGCCTCGGCGAGCTTTGCGCGCTCGCATGGCTCACCCAGGATCAGCCCCGGGCTCCGAGGACGCACCCCCCGGGGAATCCGTCGCCTATGCGACGCCCTCGCATGCCCCGGGCGGTGTCGCCGCCGCGTCGAGCCAGCAGATGCAAGTGTTGATGACTCCGGCCTACTCGCCCCAGTCCCCGTTTCCCGTGTCGGCCATGATGCATGGGGGGGTGGGGGCGGTTTCCGGGCCCATGGGTGGCGTGCCTCACTCAGGCATCGGCGGCGGCTACACCCCAGGGTCGCTGCTGAACACGTTCGGCAGCCCCTCGCCCTTTGCTGGCGGGTACGGCTACAGTGGGCTAAGCGGAGCCGCGCCAACGCAGCTGCCGTGGCTGCAGAGCCTGCACGCGACAGTGGGCAGCGTCGGCGCGCTGGCCGAGCTTGTGGGGATGACGGCCGAGGCGGCCAAGCACTTCGGCGGATCGTGGCTCTCCCTGCTCGAGCAGGCCGGGCAGACGGCAGGCGAGGTGGCCGGCGTGCTTGACCCGCGTCCGCCGGCCGACCCAGAGACGGGCGAAGACCTCTGCAGCGCCGAGGAGCACCTCACCGCGCAGCGCCGGCGGGCGGCGCGCTGGCTGCTCGGCGCGGCGCTGGTGTCGGGGCTGCTTGTGGCAGGCCGGTCTGTCGCGGCGCAGCTGGCGTCTCCGTCCGGGCGCGGGCTTCGGATCGTGCTGCTTCTGGCTGCGGGAGCGGCAGTGGGGTTCAGCAGGCCCCGCTGGGTCGAGGAGCGCTCGGCCGCTGTGGCGTCGTATCTTCTGCAGCTGTTTGACGGGCTGACGGGCTCTTCTGACGGCGTGGCCCCGCCCCCCGGCGCAGCGGAGCGCGGCACAGCGGAGCGCGGCGCAGCGGAGCGCGGCGCAGCGGAGCGCGGCACAGCGGAGCGCGGCGCAGCGGAGCGCGGCGCAGCGGAGCGCGGCACAGCGGAGCAAGGCACAGCGGAGCACACCGCCCCACTCCAGGCCCGGCAGCCTGAGGCCCAGGGCACGAGCCCGGGCCTGGACCCTGCACGCTCCCCGCTGCCAGCGACCCCGCTCTCGGCCAGGAGCGGGGCCTTTCCCGTCGAGACGCGTGCCTCAGGCGTGTCGCGGTCGTTTGCGATTGCGCCTCCGCGCCAAGCTGCGGCCGCTGCCCAGGCATTGCAGTCAGACCGCGCTTCACGGCTCGAGCCGGCGGGCGCGCCTGTCGAAGCGGTGCCCCAGGCTTCACCCGTTGCAGGCACGCCCGGCTCCGGCATGGCGCCAGCGGAGTTGCGGAGACGCCGTCTAGAGGCGTTGCGCAGGCGCTGAGCATTCCGACGCCATGCGTAGGCGGGCCGCCGCTGGGAGCGGCAGCCCTTCCGGCGCCCCGGCGCCCCAGTGCTCACATTGCGTTTGCGCTTGTGCATCCTCGTCAATCCGCCATTGGACTTCGGCGGCGTGGGCGGCACTTGCCAGCTGTACGGCAGAGCCGCGCTGGTTGCGGCAGCTCGGTCCGCAAGCCGGCCACTCGCGCCCAAGACCCTCGGTGGCTGGGGTTTTGTCCGCATGAGCGATGGGCCTGCCGAAGCCGCGCGCTCACCCAGGCCGGAAGGCGAGGACGACTCGGACTCCGTTGACTCGGGGTTCGACCTGTTCGAGTTCGCCGCGCGCGCGGCCGCTTCTGGAGCCACCGTGAGAGCACTGGCGTTCGCTGCCCCAGCGGCAGCCCGCGGCAACGGAGGGGTGGAGAGTACCATTTCGAACGGAATGGTTGCGTTCGTTGCTGAGCTTGTGTGCGGGGGGAGGTCACTCGGTGGCCCACAAGCGCACTCCAGCAGCAACGGGTGCTTGGCTGCATTCGGCGCTCACGCAAGCATGCGCAGGCCACACCCCGGTCCCGGGACGAAAACAAGTACCCAGCAAGGCGTGCGGACCTGACTCCCAGTCCCAATGCCAGCAGGAGCCCGAGCGCGGGCGGGAGCCGCAGCAGCGATGCAGACGCGGCTCCCGAGGGCCCGGCGCTCGCATCCTTGCTTGCCGGCGCTCCGAGGTTCTTCCGAAACTTCGCGCTCCAAGAGCAGCGAGAGGGGTTCGTCTGCCAGTATCCGCGCGAGTTGCTCGTGTGGGCGCCTGCTAACAGCGCCGGTGCAGTGTCGCCGGCAGTTGTGGTTCCGGCAAACCGGGCTCGGAACGCCCGCGCGCGCAACCCCGAGGTCGCGGAGTGGCTCGCTGCGCCGGCAGAGGAGGCTGCGTCGAGAGTGGCAGTGCAGTGGATGGAGGCGAACTTCGCCGTGAGGCCCATGGGCGTGCTCCCGGCGTCGTCGCTCGTTCCCTGGGAGCCCCCCTTCCCCGGATGCCTTGGGGCGCTGCAGGCGTGGGAGTCTCACGTTCTCCGCGTCCTCCACGACAGGCGCCCCGGCATGGGGACAGCCGCGGGTGAAACCGACGCCGCCGAGGCGGCGGTGGGGCGGCACCCGCTCTCGCGCGAGGGAGTTGCAGCTTGGTGGCGTCGACACGGCGTGGACGGCGTCGACGTCACGACCATGACGGAGCCGTGCCCACTGCGGCAGGCGAAGTCGCTCTGGGAGAGGCGTGCCTCGGCATCGACTGCACCGTCGGCGCACCGTGCCCAGGGGCGTCGCCGGTCGGGCAGAGCGCCTCGGGAGCCCTCGCCGCCGCGCCTGCCAGCTGCAGGGGCAGGGACATTGTCGCCCTCGTCCTCGTCACCTTTCCGGGCGGCAGGGGAGGCGCCGCCGCTCAGCCAGACGCCCACGTCGGCGCTTGCGGCGGCTTGGGCAGGATCGGCTCTGCCTCGGCCACTGCGCAGCGACTCGCTCAAGCGCCAGGTGGAGGACGTGGCATGCCTTCTAGCGGCAGGGGGGTTGGTGCAGCGGGAGCCGGCGCCTGCTTCCCCAGGTCCCCGTGCGCGCTCCCGGCGGCGGCGGGCCGCGGGGGCAGCCGGTGCAGCAGCAAGAGGCGCAGACAGCACGGCGGCGGCAGCGGGCGGGGGGGCAGCCGGGCTGTCAGCCGCCTCGGCTGCCAGGCGGTGGGTGTTCGCCACGGGCTGGGCTGCCGGGGTCGTGCCGCCGGTGGCTGAGGGGGTTGACCTTGCGGGCGAGCTGCGCCGGTTGGGGGCGGACGCTTTCGCGGCGAGCCGCTTCCCAAGGGCGGCGCGGCTCCAGGGGGCGCGGCGCCTGCGGGGGGTGGACCAGCGGGCCATCACCCAAGCTTGTTTTGCTGTCGCATGGCGTCGCGATCTGTGGGCCGCCATGGAGCAGCTGGAGCGCGAAGAGGTGGCCGTCAGGACCGGCTCCGCTGACGCTGGCGCGGCGCGGGAAGCGGCCAGGCAGCTGTCTGAGCGAGCCGAGGCAGCAGTGAGCGCTGCAGCGGCGGACTTTGTCACGGAGCACGAGGCCGCGGGCGAGGCGTCTGCGGCTGACCGCCGCCTCCTGGAAGTGCAAGCGGGCGACGTTGTTCGCGTGGCAGGGAGGAAGGACCGATTCGGGGTGGTGTTGGAGGTATTCGAAGCTCTCGGCGCGACCGGCGAGGACGCCGCCTCTCGGGCTCGCGCGGTCCTGGCCAGCGGCCCTCCTCTCCCGCCGAGCGCGCTGCTGCAGCGGAGCCTGCGGCCAGGGGAGCGCGCGCCGGGCACAGCGGCGGCGGACGACATCGACGCGCTCGCCGGCCCCACGGGGCGCCTCGACCCTGGCAGCGGCCGCGCAGAGGTGTACGTGGCCCCGCAACTCGCCGCCGCCTCGGAGAGCCAGCTCAAGCGCGCATTCGTCCCGGCTGTCCAGGTTCCGCGGCGCCTCTCTCAGCTCCGCCCGGTCCTGTCCGTGGCAGCAGGCAGGTCGGCCCTTTCTCAGGGCTCTGCCCAGCTGCGCCGGCTGCTCGAGGGCGAGCGCGCATCGGCGGGGACGATTCGCGGCTGGCTGGGCGAGGGTGCGGCGCAGCGGGGCGGGGCGCTGGACACAATGACCGCGGACGCGACGGCTGCGCAGGTGGCAGCGCTGGAGGCGGTCGAAGCGGCTAGGCAGGCGCGAGTCGCGCTGCTGGCCGTCGACGCCCCGCGCGCCGAGGAGTGCGCAGCGGCTTCCAGCGGGCGCGAGGCGGCGCCAGTGACCCCTCAGTCCCGCAGCAGGCGCAACCGCAAGAGGCAGGAGGAGGCCGTGGCGCTGCCGTCCCCCCCCATGACAAGAGGGCGCGCCAAGCGTCCGCGTCGCCCAGCCTCTCCCCCGTGAGCGCTGCCGCTGACGGGGCTCGCCTCGGCAGTTGCCCCGAGGCGTGAGACCGTGTGCTCTGCAGTCCCGCGTGCTTTGCTGCTGCGCCACACGACATGTGTGCCTTCGTGGCCAGGACGCTGCGAGGCTCGCCGTCTCGTGGCGGACGTTTTTGGCAGTCGGGCGATCCAAATCAAACAGACACATTCCGAATCACTGGCTGAGCGTTGTTCCGCTTGCCAGGCGACGAAACCAGTGAGCGGGGCTGAGGCCCGGCGACCGCTCACTCCCGCGGCGGGCAGAGACCCCAAGGTCGCTCCCCTCCATCGAGCAGCAGGGGAAGGGCCTACGCTCCTGCGGTGCGTGCACGGCCTGATGGCGCGCGTTCACGCGCGACCCCCAGCTCGCGGTGGTCGACGCTGGCTTCGCCGTGCGCGGCAACGGGCCTGGGAGCAAGTGCCACTCGGGACCGCACAGCTGCGGGGCGGCTTGCCCGCCCCACGCGCGCGCGCGGCCCTCAGGCAAGCGCTCCCTGCCCCGCTGGGCACATAAGACAGCCTCGCTCGTCGGCGAACGGAGAGGTTCCCGGCATGCACATGCACTGCAAGCCGCAGTGGGCGGGGATGGCTTGGAGGATCGGGGCGCTGGGGAGGTGGGGGGCGGGGCAGGGCACCGCAGCCTCGGGTCCGGCCAGGACGCTTCTTCACTGGTCCGGGTCGAAGAGGCTCGGACGGCGGGTTCCGTTGGCGGCGGCGCTCATGACGGCCTCGGGCTCCACGCGCAGGGCGCGGCCGCGAGCCTCTGGGTTGAGGGCAGCGACACGGTGGCGCAGGTACTCGACGAGCATGGCGAGCGTCTGCGTGTTGTCCCGAACTGCGGCGGCGAAGGCAGACGGGGCGAGCGCAGACGGGGGAGTGGTGGGGCGGAGCAAGGCAGGGCAGGGCAGTGCAGGGCGGGCGCCGGCTTGCTTGCGGCACCGGACCAGGCTGCGGCGATTCAGCGACTGCAGCCCGTCGGTCGGGGGCGGCCCGGTGTGGTGAGGCGCGACCCGGGAGCGACTGGAGCGAGGGACGCCCAACTCACCTCGAGGGACGATGAGGTTGGCGAAGCGCATGGTGGGAGCCACGTACATGTGGTATCCGGGCTTGACGAAGCGCTCGTACTGCTCCAGGACGTCGGTGACGGTGCGCCCGCGCTGGGAGATGTCGCGCTTGAGGCGGCGCGCGAGGCAGACGTCGAGGTCTTCCAGGGTGAAGACGGTGAAGTCGCAGAGCTCGCGGATCTCCTCCACCGCCAGGGTGAAGATGCCGTCAACGATGATGACGTGCACGCCGTCCACGCGCGTGGTGTCGGCGAGGCGGGAGTGCGTGGTGAAGTCGTACTGCGGGATCTCGGCCGCCTTGCCGGCGCGCAGCTCGCGCAGGTGCACCGCGAGGAGGGCAAAGTCGATGGCGGCGGGGGCGTCGAAGTTGTAGTTGGTGGGGTCCACGCCCTCGCCGAGCGGGATGTAGTAGTTGTCGCCGCTGATGGAGGCGACCTTGAGGCCGGGGAGGCTGGCGGAGAGGATGCGGTTCATGCTCGTCTTTCCGGACCCGCTGGCGCCGCCCACGCCCAGAATGACGGGGCGGCTGACCTGCGCGGGGGCGTCAGTGGCGTCGCCCTCGCTGGGGCGGCGCAGCGTGGCGCCGGGCGGTGCCGTGAGGCCCGGCATGTCCGCCGTCACGGGGCTCGGGGCGCTGGCGGCGGCGGCGGTGAGGGCTGCCGGCTGCTCGAGCGAGGGCACCAGCGTGAGGTCCGAGGAGGTGGCGGCAGCCACGCGCCTGCAGACCTCTGCGACGCTGCTGGTGGAGTGCGACCGCTCGCCCTCAGCGGCGCGGGACGGCTTCGACGTGTGCGGCGCGAGCGGCGTCGCGTCGCCGACAGCCGAATAGGGGTACGACAGCTGCGGAGTCAGCTTCGCCTCGGCCGCAGCTGGCACGTCGGCGCCATCAGCGCCGTCAGGGCCGGTGCGCATCGCGACCAGGGCGCCCACGGCGACGCCGGCGGCAGCGGCTGCGCAGCACGCCCCCGCCACAGCAGCAGGACCGAGTCCTGCCGAGCTCATTGCTTCGGTTGTCCTTCTGCGAGCGTCCAGGCTCGGGGCGCGGGGCCGGCGGGCCGTGTGGTGGCGGCAAGCAGCGCGCGTGCCGAGCGCCAATGCGGCGACTCGAGGGGCGCTCTGACCACTGGCCGACGGCGACCCGCAGCTCCGCACGCACACCTCCGCGCGGTCGCAATGCAGCGCGCTGGCTCACCTGGGCCGGCCGGTGGAGAGCTCGGGCCCCTCGCGAGGCCCCACACGGTGCCGCCCGCGTCGACGCGGGCGCGAAGCTTCACAAGCAGAGCCGCACAGACGTTCTTGCGGGCTCAGTCGCGTCTGACTACGAGCCCAGTCCGGGTTGCAACTCAGGGCCGAGGCGGCCCGATGCAGCACAGCTCGCTCCGCAGCAGCCCAAGCGGCTGCCAGGGCGCTCTGGCCCGGGTCCACCATGCGCATCTATGTGAGTACTGCTGCGGCGCTTCCGCGGCGCGTGGCCCTCGCCCATCCGCAGCGCACAGCGGAACGCTTGGCCGGCCGTTCCGGCCGATCTGGACTCGCGCGCCCCTCGCCCGCAGCGCGCGGCCCCGCCCAGCGCCAAGGCGCCGCGCGCAAGTTGCCGAGGTCAACGCTCGCACCCCACGTTCGCCCCGCTGCGCCCGCTGCCGCAGCTTCACGGCGGCGTCTGGAAGAACTCGGAGGATGAGCTGCTCAAGGCCGGCGCCATGAAGTACGGCACCCAAAACTGGGCCCGCGTTGCGTCCCTGCTGCCGCGCAAGACAGCGGCGCAGTGCAAGGCCAGGTGGTACAACTGGCTGGACCCGTCGATCAAGAAGACGGAGTGGACTCGGGACGAGGACGAGCGGCTGCTGTACCTCGCCAAGACGAGGTCCACGGAGTGGCAGTCCATTGCCTCGCTGGTGGGGCGCACGCCCGCGCAGTGCCTTGAGCGGTACGAGCGGCTGCTGGACGAGGCGACCGCCAAGGCGTCCGGCGTGACGCTGGACCCCAAGCAGGATCCGCGCCGCTTGCGGGCCGGCGAGCGGGACCCGATGCCCGAGACTCGCCCGGCGCGGCCCGACCCGGTGGACATGGAAGACGAGGAGATGGAGATGCTGGCAGAGGCCCGGGCGCGGCTCGCCAACACCCGCGGGAAGAAGGCCAAGCGCAAGGCGCGCGACAAGCAGCTCAAGACTGCGCAGCACATCGTGTCGCTGAGGAAGATGCGGGAGCTTAAGGCCGCAGGGCTCGAGGTGCGCCAGAAGCGCCAGCGCGAGGGCGTGGACTACGCCACCGAGGTGCCGTTCCGCCGCGACGCGCCCATCGGCTTCTTCGACACCAGCGCCGAGGACGCCGCCGCCGCGTCTCTCAGGGCCGGCGCGACCGACTTCGAGGGCGACCGGCTGCAGGCCACAGTGGCCAAGCGCCGCGAGGAGGAGGAGGCTCGGCGCCGGAAGGATTCGGTCCGCAAGTCCCAGAAGGAGGCGGCTGCCGACCTGCCTCACGCGCTGGCCGAGGAGGCTCGGCGACAGGACCCCGCGCACGTGGCGAAGCGCACAAAGCTGTCCCTGCCCCGCCCCCAGATGGGCGCGGAGGACATCGAGGCCCTCGCGCGCCTGGGCCCCGAGGCGCTGGGCGCTGGCGGCGCGGCGGGAGCCGACGGCTTCGACGGCGCCTCCGTTCTGGGATCTGTGGCCATGCCTCCCCCCACGGGCCCTCATCGCAGCCGCACGGCCCGCGACGCCGTCATGGAGGAGGCTCGCAACCTGATCGTGCGCCGAGACCGCCCCACCCCGCTCCAGGGGGGAGCCCACCCCGAGCTGGAGGCGGGAATCCAGTCGCTCACCCCCAAGGGCGGCACGGCGGAGCCTAGGAACCCTACCATGAACCCGCTGGCCGCCAGGCTGGCCGCGGCTGGCGCAATCACGCCTGGGGCCGTGGGCGCGCGATCCGTCGTCGGGGGCGGCAGCGTCATGACTGGCCAGCTCACCGACGGCGCAGCCGACGCCGCAGCCGACGCCGCGGACATCGGAGACTCCGCGTCTGTGGTCGCAGGCGGGGCAGCGGCGTCGGTGGCGGGGCAGAGCACGCGCTCCTCGTGGACGATGGTGAGCAGGGGGGGCCGCCTGCTCAGGGACAAGCTGGGCCTGAACCGCTCCCTGGCCAGCGGGCAGGCGGGCAGACCGGGAAGCGTGCTGGGGCTTGGTTTGGGCGGCGGCGGAGGGGGCGGAACGCCTGCCCCGCTTGGCGGGGACGGCGCGTCGTCCGTGGCCGGATCCACGGCGTCGTCGGCGTGGGACGCCGCTGACTCTGCAGAGGTGGAGGCCTTGTCCGTGCTGGCGGCTGGCGTTCCAGAGACGAAGATGACCAGGGACGAGCGCAGGGGGCTCAGAGCGGCGCGGGCACGGGTCGCTCAGGAGCTTGCGACGCTGCCGGCGCCGGTGAACGACGCCAGCCAGTGGCTGGACGACGGCGAGGACTCGGACGAGGAAGCGGCGGCCGCTGCAGCTGGAGCTGCCGGCGGCAACGCTGGCGACGATGACGATGCCGACGGCGATGCCGACGGCGTCGAGCACGTTCAGGCCGGGGCCGCGTCGTCCTCGTCGTCCTCCTCGGCTGCGGGGAGCGCGTGGGCTGCCCAGGCCGAGGCGGTGGCGGCTAGGCTGCGCGGTGCCGAGGCGGAGGAGATTGAGGAGGACGCCGAGGAGGCGGAGAAGCGAGCTGCGGCGGCACGGGAGGCGGCGGCGAGGGCTGAGTTCCGCCGCCGCTCGGCGGCGCTCCGTCACGAGGAGAGGCTACCGCGGCCGCCCGCGCCGTCGGCAGAGGCGCTCTCGGCGGTGGCGGCTGCGGCGCACGCGGAGGCGGAGGCAGCGGCCGTCGCGCCTGCACGAGGCACAGGCGGCGCGTCGGAGGCCTGCTCTGCGGCAGAGCTGCGGGCCGCGGCGTTGGCGATCGACGCCGAGGTCCTGGCGCTTGTGCGCGCGGACGCCTTCCGCTTCCCCGTCACGTCGGAGCGGGGCCGGCTGTCCCTGCCGGCGGGCCAGCCGCCCGCAACGGACACGTTCGACGACCGCGAGCTTGCTGCTGCCCGGGCTCTCATCGAGGAGGCCGCCGAGGGAGAGGGCCTGGGCCCCGCCGCGGGCGCCGCCTCCTCTGTCCAAGCAGAGCTTGAGATGCTGGGCTCGGCCTCCGCGGCGCTGTGGCTGCCGTCCCGCGGAGAGTGGGTGCTGGCTGACCAGCTTGAGCTCCTGGCCGCCTCCTCCGCGCCGCCGCCGTCCTCGTCCCCCTCCTCGTCGTCCTCGTCATCGTCCTCGTCCTCCTTGGCAGCGACTTCGGCTTCGGCCGCATCAACGAGAGGGGCGTCGTCGTCGTCGTCGGCGTCGGCAGCGGCAGCGGGGGTGTCCATTGCCGCCTCCGATGGGCGCTTCACCTTCAGCGGCGTCTCCCCTGCAGAGCTTGCCGAGGCCCGCAAGCTGGAGCACGCATCTGCCGCCGCCGCCGTGGCGGCCGAGGAGCGCCGCGTGCTTCGCCGGGCCGAAGCCGCAGCTGCGCTCACGGCCGAGCTGGAGCAGGCCGCGGCCGCCGAGCGGGAGCGCCAGGTAAAGGCGCACGCTCAGTACTCGGACGCCACAATGCGCCTCGCGGCGTTTGCGCGGCTGTACAAGGCCGAGCAAGCTGCGGGCGAGCGCAGGGCCATGGAGGCGCAGGAGGCGCTCGACAGCGCCGTGGCCCGCGAGCGCCAGTTGCAGCAGCGCTTCGACGCGCTCAGCCGCGGCACTGTCCCCGTAGAAGCGTGAGCGGTGCGGAATGTCTGCTGCGGGCGCGATACCCCCAGCTGTTCACGCTGCAATTGATTGGTGTGCGGGCGCGTGGCATCCCAACGTGAGGCACCCGTCACCAGCGTTCACAGTTCAAATGCGGTGGCCCTGTCAGCGGGGTACGGGGACGCCTCCTACAAACACGAGCCTGTCGAAAGCCGGCAGCCCCTTCGAGAGCCGAGGCAGCCGCTCGGCAGTGCCTTCTTCTGCCTCTCGCGCTGCTGCCATTCGAACGCAGCCAAACGCGTCCAGCTCCCCGCTTGCAAGCCGCGCCTCGAGGCGGACCTCCCCTGCCCCTGCGCTAAAGAGCTTGCTGACGGCTGCCAGCGCGTCGCCCAAGCTCCTGGCCGGGGCGCCGCTCGGGCCTGCTACGTCGACGCCCAGCGCAATGGCGTCGGCTCGACACCCAGGCTGCAGCGTGCCAACGTGCGGAAGTCCGGCGATCCGGGCCGGATTCTCGGAGACACATGCCACCGCGGCTGGCAGTGGCAAGCGAAAGCGCGTCACAAGCCTGTTCAGGCAGGCCCAAAGCGTGTCGCAGCTCCCAGCAATCGTCTCGGTACCCTCAAGCACAACTCGGCAAGGAGGCGGGTCTCCTGCCCTTCCTGCCAAGCCCGGAGCGTGTTCGGCGTCAACCCGAGCGCTTGCGCCTTCTGTTACCGCTTGGACCGCAAGGTGCCGACCGGCGTACGACAGCCGTTGGCCGGGGCGCGGCTCGGCGATGGAGTCTGTCACGAAGCAGACCGCGCGTGACCCCCGCGCCGCGAGCGTTGCGGCAATTGCCCACGGGTGCACGTGCACAAGGTCGCCGATGAGCTCGACCGACGGCCCAGCCAGAGCGGGCTCGCCGGGCAGGCGGTCCAGCAGCCCCACGTTGGCCAGCCCGGCGTCGCGGTGGTGAAACGTGCACACGTTGAACAGGTGCGTGATGTGAGGGCGAGGGACGCCTCCCGAGTCAGGAAACCGCTGCAAGGCCGTCAGGCTGCGTGAGCGAGGATCGGCCATGCATGCAGCGCTCGCTGCCTTCTCGGGCCATCCGGTCGGTTCGCACTGGCCTGCGCCACAGGCTGCAGCTCCTTCCAATGCCGCCTCCGTCGGTTTCAAGCCAGTCTCGGCAGCAGCACAGTGAGCCAACGTCTTGACGATGTCCTCGTCAGTGCACTGCTTGTCGTGGCCGAGGCATGGCGTGACGCCGCTCGAAAGCAGCATCGACAGCCGCGCGAATGGTGCCGCACCGCTTGCCGCGGACGGCCGCGCCTCCTTGCTCGGGCTTATCGTCATTGCTCGCAGCATCGGCCCCAGGCACCTGCACAGCTCGCCAAAGCGCTTGAGGGACATGCATTGCTCTCCTGGCGGCAGCCCTCCCAAGTCTGCCACCACCGGGCCTTCGGCATGAACGCCCTCTAGCACCGCGCAGCCGGGCTCCAGCCTCCCCACTGCCCCGGACAGCGCTGCTACGAGATCGGGCTGGACCACTGGGGCAGCGCCGCCGGAGCCGGCCTCTGCAGTTGCAGCCGTGAGCGGCCCGCAGCAGTGGCCGGCAGCGGACGGAAGCGTCAGCGTGGCCAACAGGCTCGTGGTCCCATTCGCCGCCGCCGCGCTCAGAGAGTACGAGGGATTCGTCCAGAACAGCGTCACGTCCTCGTGCCCGCCCACGCCATGGGTGTGGATGTCGACCAGCCCCGGAATCAGGAGCGAGCACTCGACGACCAAGGGCGCAGCCCCACACTCACGAACCGCCGCCTCAACGGACGCATCCCCCGGGCTGCCGACCGCCTTGACATCCATGGGCTGCCCAGGGCCGCGAGGGCAAGCGACCACCAACCCGGGGGCCAGCACCGTGGCAGCGTCAACCACCACGCAGCGGGCGACAAACACCACTCCGGAACCGTGCGCGTGGCTGGCTGGCGCTGCAAGCTCGCCCTCAACTGCCGCGGCGCGGCGCCCTGCGGCGTTCGCCATTGAGCGCGCGCGGCGTGCGCGTGCGCCAGCGGCCGTGCTGTGCGGCAGGCGCGCTCTGCCTTGCTTTTGCCGTCGCCGAAATCGCACTCCCGGCGCACGCTGCGCGACAGAACCGCCAACGAGGCTGTGGGGTCGCGACTGCAGTGATGGAATCCTGGTCGACGTTTTTCTCTTCGGTCGCGCAGTCTGTGAGGCGGGCGCCCGCCGGAGCCCGAGTCGGTCGCGCGTCGGCGCAGGTTCCGCCACGTGCACAGGCTGCCGAGCCCCGCTGCCCCCGCCGCTCCCCCGCCCAACCTGATCGCCCGCCGCGTGCTGCAGGCCCAGCAAACCGTTCAGTCGGCCACTGAGCGGGTCAAGCAGAAGGCCAAGGAGCACCACGAAAAGTTTCTCGCGGAGCGCGAGGCGCACGTGCGCAGTGAGTCTCGGCGCGCAAGCGCCCGCGTGCCACTGCGACGCGTAGTCCTCGTGGGGGGATGAAGGGTAGCGGGGGGGGGGAGGGGGGGAGTGATTTTCATCCTGCACGTGCATCGTGCTGCTCTCGCCGGCTCGCAGGCGAGGAGGAGAAGATTCCGGTTCTGAGCAGGCTCCCGTGGGAGGGCCTCGGGGCGTCCGACCGGGCGCGGGAAGCCGCTGGGGAAGTCAAGGCCGCAGTCATAGCCTTGGCGGACGATCGCGCGACGTGAGAGCGGCGTCAACAATGCCCGCCACTGGACGCCCCACTCGGGCCGTGGCGCCCTCGATTGACGCGAGCGTGTGCTTTGCTTGCCTGGGTGTTCTTCGCGGCCGCAGGTACACCACAGCTCCTCCCTCAGGCGCCGGGTGGGCGTTTGATTTGCGAACCCGTGTCGAGGCGGTGGAGCGCTTGCTCAAGGCGGTGCCTGCCGTGGACAAGCACCGATTCAAGCTTGTTCCGAGGGTGGTGAGCGAAGAGCTCTTCTTCTCAAACTTCTTTTACAAGGCAGAGCTCGTCAGGGACTCCGCAAGGGTTCGCCTCGAGGCCGAGGAGGGCGAGGCAGTCGCTGCGGCTGCGGCGGCTGCGGCGGCCGCTGTGCCTGATGCTGACGGCCGTGGTCACGAAGGAAGTGGGCGTGGCGCGGCTGGGAGCTCCCAAAGCGCTGGCTTGGCGGGGCAAACGCACTCGCGGCCAACTCGCGCCGCAGAACCGGCGGCGGCAGCAGGCTCCCTGGGCTCCTCGGGATGTGCGATTTCGTCAGCCGAGGATGAAAAGGGCCGCAACAAGGCCTCTCCAACGGGGCATTTGCTTGGCAGCTCCGCGCGTGGTGGCGACACTTCCAGGCATGGCTCGCAGGGCCACGCGCAAACCAGCAGCGCCGCAGCGCGAAAGCAGTCTGTGCTGGATGCGCTGGGAGACGATGCAGACGAGGGTGCGCTGGGCGGCGGCGGGCTGGACGGCGAGCTGGACGACGCGCTCGAGCGCGCAGCCCGCATGGAGCGCCCAGCGTCGCCGGCAGCCGTCCCCTCAACGGATGCACATGCTTCTGCGGGAGCGAGTGCAGATGAGTCTTTGCGTGATGCTTCGGACTCGGCCCCTGAGCACGATAGCGGTGGTCCCGGTGCTGCGGACGAAGACCTCTTCGACCTCGAACAGCTGTCTGCGGGGGGCAACAGTCCGTCCGCACCAGCCGACGGCGACGATGAAGTGGACGACGACGAGCTGGAGGCGGCCATTGCTGCGGAACTCGCGCAGAGCGACGAGCTGTGAGCAGCGTTTGTTCCGACTGTGTGTGCACTTGATCCAAAGGGATCGTTGTTTGTTTTTGTTTTCCGGCGAAGCATGCGGCAGCTGACCCCGCGCCGCCGCCGGTCCACTATGATCGGGTAGATGGCAACGCACCCGACCGCTCACACTCCGACTGTGCCAGACTTTGCCACTCGAGACGCAACTGCCGCTAGACACGTCCCCCGTCGTTGCGTCACTCTGCCGAAGCTGTGCTTGCCGGCAGGGCGGCCGCGGTAGCGCTTTGGGCGTCAAGCTTCGCCTTCCACTGCCGTTTGCCTTCTCAGCACAGCGTCTTGGCGGCCGCAGGTCAACCAGAACTCTTTGATGGGCTCGATGCTCTTTTCAAGGACGCACAATAGGTCCACTGCGCGACGCGACTCGCCGCGTATGCCCTCAAGCGCTCGCCAAGCACGTCGGCTCGGCACAACGTCTTGACGGAGGCTCGCTCCGTATTGGGGAACAATGCGTCTGCTTGTGTCCGCAACAAGAAGCACAAGAACTCGCTGCCCGCTGCTTGCTTGAACACTGACTTTCGCTTGAGGACGGGTCTGTTTACCAGTCTGTGTGTGTCAGAAGGAAGACCACTGCCGCAGGCATGTGCCTCAAGGTTGCGCCGCGGTCGATCGTGAATGGATATGTTGATCACAGTTTCCAGCCGGCAATGCAGCGAGGTCACAGGGTCAAGCAAAACACCGCCTTCGCTCTTCGACGCCTGCCACAGGGTGCTCGTGGGAGTCGCCAGTGCTACCACGAGCAGAGGTTCCAGTTCGACAGATCACGCAAGGCCCATGAAGCATGGCGGATTCGGCCACCCACAGCTTCGTCGGCAGCACGAACGCAAGCAGCGAATTTGTGGCGGGCGCAAGCAATGGCCTCCATGAGCCGGCTCGTCCGGAGAAACATTGGGCCCCGCGGGGCACGGCGAGACGCTTGGGAGGCCAACACCAGCAAGCTCCGCACCCCGCATCCGGAGCACCGTTGGAGGTGCCGTCGCAACTCAGGCCAGTCCGTGGTCCAGCTTGAGGCGCCTCGCAGCCGCCACACTCACTCTCGCTGCAGCGAAGCGGCGCGAGGACTGGGCACCCCGCTGGGATGAAGATGTCGTGTGCGGGCGGAGCTCGGAGAGGATCGGAGTCCGTCGCAGCGCCCTCGGAACCAAGTCGGCGAACATCGGCCTAGCCACGCGAGGCGGGAACGCTCGCAGCGCAGCGCGCTGTCCTGATCCAGGCTGGGGGGTGCGCGCCTCCGAGGCCGAGACGGGCGACTCGAGGCCGGCCGGACGGAGCGAAATGCTTGTCGGCGCCCAAGGATTTGAACGCTGGCTTGCCCGCCGCGGCACGGGTCGTTCACTTGCAGCGGCCAGCATGCGGCCTGCTGCCCCGAAGCCCCTGGGGCTACGTCTGGAGCCCTGCGGGGCAGAAGCCGTCTCGGGCTGTCACAGGAATGCGGTTCTGGTGGACTTTGCGGGCAGGACGCACCCCGGCGCAGACGGCGTTGACGACTCCTGCGTGCTCATGCTCTTCGCAGGCGGCGTCCTACGGTGCGAAGCGAGAGGCATTTGGGAAGGGCATTGCAGCGTATGCGCTTGGGGGCAAGCGTGGGGCCAGATCAGGACCGGGCGGGGTGGGCAGCCGGTGGTCGCAAACTGCCGCCGTTGGTTGCGGAAAGGGCAAGCCTTTGGCGCCAGCCCCGCCGTCACCTACGCCCAGCCCGACTTGTGGTTGTGCCTAGTCGCCCGCAGAAGCTGGGACGTCTACTCAGGAGCTGTTGCCGACTACCGCTGCGTGCTCCCGGGCGCCGGGCCGGGCGGCGAGCCGGTTGCCATGCCAATGCTGCTGCGCCCCGCAGCGGTGCTGCCCACCGGCGCATCCGACCGGACCGGCCCGTCGTTGCCCTCCCACACAGAGGCCCGAATCGTCGTGGGCGTGCGCTCGCAGCGGCGGCTATGCTGCGTGACTGTGCCGCGCCCGCCGACGGCGGTGCCTCTCGAGCCCCGCACGCGCTCCATGTACGGCTCCAGGGTGGAAGACCTCCCGGGTTCGCCGCTTCCATCAGCGGTGTCGGCTGTGGCGGTATCGCCGGGCGGCCATCTCATCGCGGCGGGCTGCGAAAATGGCTCAGTGCTCCTCTGGGCAGCTGCGGCGCCGGCCGACGGCGGCGGAGCCCTGCACGCAGCAGCTGGCCGAGCGAGGGACGCAGGGCGGCTCCCCAGGCTCCTTCCTGTTGGGGTAGACACGCCAGCAGACGAGCTAGAGCGGCGCAGGTGCGCGGCAGTCACGGCCTGCGAGTGGCCGTCGCCCCCCCCTGCCCGCGTGGGGCCAGCAGACGGCGCGGGGAGCCCCGACCTGCCAGCCTGTCTCGTGGTGGCTGCCAGGGAGGGGGGAAGCGGCCTTGCCTTCTCCGTGGCGTCCTGGGTGGCGCGCCCGAGCGACCCGGCGTCCCTCCGACTCGTTGAGTCTCTGGACCAAGGGACGTTGCCGTCCGGCGGCGCCGTCCAGCCTGCGGCAGAGCCAATGGTCCTCCCGTCGCAAGTGACCTGCCTCGCGTCCTGCCCCTGCCCGTGGCCCACAGCCCCCGCGGGCGGCGGCGAGAGCGCCTCCTCGAGGACGGACGGCCATCCGGCCCGCGGCGAGAGCGCCTCCGCCAAGGCTTGCTGCCTCGTGGCTGCGGGCACGGCGCGGGGACACGTCACCGTGTGGCTCGCGCAGCAGCCCGACTCGCTCTCCGCGCCGCCCCGCCTGACTTTGCTGGCGGAGCACCTCTGCCTGCAGAGCGACGCGGCAAGCAGGCCGGTCGCAGTCGGCTCCATTGACGTCTGCTTCCGCCCGCACGCATGCCACGAAGGCTCTGCCGGGGGAAGCTCTCCCAGCGGCAGGGCGGGACATGCCGTGCCGAGGAGCTGGGAGGGCGCGCCGGACGGGGCTGGCGGGCGCGCTGCCGAGGCCTTGGCCGTAGTTGCTCTGGGATGCGGCGACGGCCTGGTGCGCACCCTCTCGCTGGTGGAGGCGGGCCACCGAAGGGGAGCGGAGGCCCGAGTGGCAAGCGGCGGGACAGCCAGCGGCGGCGGCCCGGCGGACGAGGATGCCGGCGCTCGCCAGGCGCGACCTTGCGGCCGCATGGTGCCTACCGCGGCGGCTGCCAGCGCGAGGCTCGTCGCTGCGGCGGGCGAGGGCATGGGGCTCAGCCTGGTGGCGGCGGGCGCCGCGCCAGTGTGCGCGCCCCCGTCTGGAGCCGTCACGTGCGCGCGGTTTCACCGCACAGCGAAGCGGCGCATGCCCGCAATGCGTCAAGGCGGCGGCGGCGGCGGCGGCGCGCAGACGGAGGCCGGCCAGGACCAGGGCCCGTCCGTGCGAGGCGCCCTCCTGGCCGCCGTTCAGTCCGGAGACAGCTGCCTGTGGGCGTGGGGCGACTGGCCGGACCTGCCCTCTGCCGCGCACGCATCCGCAGCGCAAGCCGATGCGGCAGGGGGCGGCAGGGAAGACGCTTTCGCCCATGGCGCGCTCTCCAGTGCGGGACCGGCCGGGAGCGGAAGCCACACGGGAGACGCCGACGCCGGTCGTCGGCGGGACTCGGCCCGTGCGGGCGCCGCCAGCACTGCCCAGCTCGATTCCGAGGGGGCCGGTTCCGCGCCCGGGGCTCAGGGGCCGGACGGATTCGTGTCGTCGCTGCTCGCGGTGGCCAAGGAGGCGGCGAGGCGTGCCGCAGCCCCTCCCACAGGGAAGGGTGCGCTCCCCTTCCCGAGTGGCCCGCCCTTGCCTTTGGCGGGGCGTCCTCCGCAGGCGATGGCTGCCGCGGCGAATGCCCGGCGGCCGGCCGCTGCCGAAAGGAGCCACCCCGAGGCGACCGCGCTGGAGCCGGAGCCCCGCGCCCCATCGATTCCCCGGCCGCAGGCGGCGAGCTGTCTGCCGTGCTCGGGCGCTGCCGGAGACGCCCCCGCTCCGAGGACTGCCCCGCCGCGGGCGACTTCTCCGGTGGCAGTGCCCCGGCCTGCGGCCCCACCAGCAAGCGCCCCCAGCGACGCCCCAGCCCGGGAGGCGTCGCGTGCCGCGCCGCCTGCGAAGCGGAGGGTGCAGGCGCCCCACTCAGCGGCCAGCGGCGCCTGGGGCGTCAGGCCGGATTCGGGCGCCAGGTCCCGCCTGCTCGCAGTTCCCGATCGAGCGATGAACCACCGCGAGCAGGCGCTCTCTGCCAGGCGCAGGCGGGAGCGAGAGGAGAAGGCCCGCGCTTCCCAAGCGGCTCGCTGGGCCCAGCGACGCCGCGAGGTCCACAGCGCGTTGGCAGGGCCCGGGCGACCGGGCGGGCAATGCTCCGCCAGTTGCGCCCCTGCACGGACTCCCGCGCCGCCCCCTCCGGCCGGCTTCATGGGTGCCGAGCGAGCCAAGGCGCTCTTCGTCGCTGCCGAGCAAGCGCGGCTGCGAGGGCAGGCAAGGGGCCAGCTTCAGTCGGGGACGTCAAGGGAAGGCTCTTGGCTCGACCTCCCGCCACACTCTCTCGCCACCCCTCGCCTGGGGTCGCTGCTGCACCTGGAGGCGCGGGCAGAACAAATGCGCCAGGGTCCCGCTGCCGGCGAGTTGGAGGCCTGCGTGGCAGCGGCGGCCCGAGTCTCCGGCGAAGAGCTCGTGAAGCGGCCACTCTGGAAGCAGGCCGGCGGGCACTGACGTTTGCCGCGAGCGAGCTGCGCCAAAGCAGGCTGGGCAGGCGAGTGCGAGCCTGCGAGATGGCTTCTCGGTTTACGGCGGGCTGCATAGTGGTTCGACGATGCGAGTGCGTGCAATACGAAGCAAAAACGAAGTTGGGCATTTTCTGGGCCAACCACCAGGCACAAGAAGGCGCGACAAGCAAGGTTCGATGCCACGCCACGCAAGCGCAGCGGACCAGAGCGGAGCGCGCGTGCGGAGCGGAGGATATGGGGGAAGGAGCTTTGAAACAACGATGAGGCACGGTCATGGTGAGCGGCGGCGCGGGCTTCTGCCGTAGGCGGGTGCTACAGCATCCTGAACGGGTGCGCCTCCGTGTTGAAAACATACTCGTCCAGCGGAAGCAGCGCGTCGTCACTGAAGATGAGGTACAGGTACTTGAGCGTCTCGGCGAGGAAGAAGGACTCCATGTGATCGCTCATGTTTCGCGTGTCGCGCGGCCCAGACTGGTCCGGCGGAAACACTGGCGGCACGGCATCGGCCATGGGCGGATCGGGGGAGCCTGCTTCGGCCTGCCACGCGCACCGCGAGTCGTCCCGCAGGGGGCACTCCTCGCGCCAGCGCCTGTTCTGGGCAGCCACCTCCTCGCGGTGCCACGGCCAGGGGCGGTCTGGAGGGGCGGGCGGGTCGGGCGAGGGCGTCGGCAGCACTCCGCCCCAGTTGACGTCCTTAACGCTGCTGTAGCCGCCACTCCATATCCTGGCGTGGCGCTCGATGGCGCCGAAGATCTTCCACGCCGCGTCGCGGTACTTTTCGTCGTGGGTGACGCGCCACAGCACGAACAGGGACTCCACCGTCTCCGGTCGCAGCAGCGCATGCGACGCGTCGTGGTTGGGCCTCATTTCCGTGCCCGAGCGGTAAAAGGTGACGATTTCTGGGGCCAGGCCAGTCGTTGTGGTGTCGTACATGCTGGTGCACGTGGAAGCGAGGCCTTCCGAGATGTTCAAGAGCTTGGCAAAGGCACCGTTTTGGCCGGGCCAGGAGGCGGCTCCCTGGAAAAAGTCCGCACCCTCGTCGGCCTGCGCGTCGGCGAGGGGCGGGTTCTTGGCAGGGTCGAATCCCATTCGGTTCGACGCGCCCAGGGCGAGCATGCCGGGAAGGAAGCAAACAAGATGGTCCATCTTGTGAACCAAGCGGGGCGACTGGTGCTTAGGCAGCGCGTCTGCGGGCTTGGCCTGCTCGGCGATGTAAGGCATGCCGGACGCGCTCGAGTACTGGAGCAGCCGGCTGAGGATGCCGCGCACGGAGCGGTCGTACATGGCCTGCACCCAGGCCATGTCTTTTCGCTCCGCGCTGCTCCGCGCGGGGTGGAAGAGGAGGGGCAGCTTCAGCAGGTACTCGTAAGTCGAGTCGCCGCGCGCCCCGAGGGTCACCGGGGCGGCGAGGAAGCGGCCCGTCTTGGGCGAGAGGTAGATGGGGAACAGGCCGTCGGTCATATTTGCGCGCTGCAAATGCTTGATCACCTTCAGCCCCTTGGCCTCAAGGTCAGGCTGCCCAGTTTTTCGCGCAATGTAGGCGAGCTCGAGCTGCAGCGTTGCGACCTCGGACACCGCAGACGCGCCGTGGATCCAGGCTGGGTTGTACGCCTTCCTCGAGTGCAGCCCCACCGTTCCGAGCGGGATGCCCGTCGGCTCCCGAAAGGCGAGCGACACAAGCCGCCTCGCCAGGTCAGCCGCTTGCGCGAGATACGCGCCGTCCCGGGAGAGCTCGTGCGCGCCCAGCAGGCCGCCGACCACCCTGATCATCGTCTCGAACACGTTAATGTCCTCCTGGGCCTCCGTCCCAAAGGCCAGCGAGCGGCGGACCCATTCCCGAGCATCCGCCATTTCACGAGGCAGCTCTGCCAGCAGCAGCGTGTCGATGGAGTCCACCGCGGTGACACCCATCTTGCAGAGCCCCTCCGCGCCCTGACGGGAGACTGGTTTCAAGTCGTCGCTTCCCCTCGCGTAGCGAGAGTAGCCCGCCCACGCGTGGCGGATCGCCCGTCGCACCGCCTCCTGGCGGAGGAGCGTGGCGTCGTCAGCAGGGGGCGCAGGCAGAGGCGGCACGCCCATCCTCGCAAGCCTCGCCCGAGCAAGTGCGCGCTCCTGGCGAACCAGCCTCGCCGCGTCGGGAGCCACCAGCCGGTTCACCCACAGCGCAAAGTCGCATCCGGCCCCCTCTGTCCCCGCGGCTCCGGCGCCGGAGCCGCAGGGCTGCCTTCCGTGCGCTTGCGGCGGTCTCACCAGCGCGACGGGAGAGGCTGCCGGTCTGGCCGGCGCCGGACGCGATGTCGTGGGGCGCTCAGAGGGCTTCGGGGCCACGGCTGCCCTTGTCTGCGAAGGTGTGCCCCGCGAGCGCTGCTTCGCTCCTGGGTGGCGAGGGCGCCGAGCCGCGCGCGCCCGCGAAGGGACCCGCAGCGCCCGCTCCGGGGCGACCAGCCCTTCCTTGCCCCGGCTGTGCTCGGGGCGGAGGTAGGCAGTGCAGTGCACTGTCGCGTCCGGCGACACATGGCAGCCTTGCTCGCGATGCCGGCACAGGCTCGCACACGTGTTGTTGAAATGGCCGCACTCGAGCCAGATCGTCGGCTGCAGCGGGTCACGGGAGCAAACACACTCGCCGCGGATCGAGGCAGGCACCGGCCAAGCACAAGACCTGCTTCCGAGCGACCCTGGCTCCGCGGCCTCGCCGCAAAGCGCATGCACTCGAAACACTGCGCAGCTCGCCTCCCCCGCATTGGCCAGCGCCGGGCCAGTGGATGCCGTCCAAGACAGCGCAAGCAGCACGACCGCAGCAGCAAGGCCGCTCGATCCCTTGCCCAAGCGCGCCCGCCCCGCCGCGGTGCCATGCATCGCGCGGCGCCACTGCCCAAGTGTTGCTGGCCGTGCTTGCCCGCCTGCTAGGGAACGAGCCCCCCCCACCTGCCACGCACGCGCGATCCGCCTGCAGCCCGGCCCCAAGCTGAAGCCTTGCCACCTCCCTCCCTCGATCGATAGATGAGGGGCGGCGGGGCGTGCTCAGGCAGCGCTCGCTGGGGCGTGCTCTCGCCCTTGCAGAGCCAACAATCCCCACCTCCGCAACCCCCCCCCCCCCCTTCCCCGCTCACGACAAGAGGAATCTGTAAGTGCTTGCGTACCGTTGCGGTCGTGGAACAGTCTGTGGCTTGGGGCCATGCATGGTCTTGCGTGCGCGCAGCCGATCTGCACGGGGCTAGGCTGCGGGACGAAAGCACGTGGTTTGGATGCGACAATCTGCAAGGGGTCGGCGGCACACATGCGTCACTCGCCGCCCGCCCGCAAGCCAAAGGGGAGGAGCGGCCATCGAACAGACGAAATACGCCGGCCGCTGCTCCCACGCCGGCAGCTCAGCTCGAGCCAAAGCCCTTGTGCCCCATCGATGCGAACGGGTTAGCTGCTCCGGCGCCAGCGCTGCCGAAGGGGTTGCCCCCAGCGCCAGGGCCTCCGGGGCCGTGAGGTCCACCGTAGCCGCCTGGTGCCCCGTACGGCATGCCGGCAGCGCCGGGGAATTCGTCGTCGTCCTCGTCCTCAAGCTCGTCCGGGAAGAAGTCTGTGAGGATGCGCATGCAGCGGTTGTGAATGGTCTCGTCTCCGGAGTTTCCCAGATCGGCGAGCATCTCGACGATGCCTGCTTCATCAATGACGTCTCGGAGCGCCGCATCAGATTCCCCAGTGGTGTCAAGCTCCGACACGCGACGCAGCAGGTTCTCCAGCGTCTCGAGCGCGATCTTCGCCACCCGAGTGTCAGCGTAAGCCAACAGGCTCCCGATGGCCGACACGATACCCTGGGCGATGAGCTGACGGAGCTGGTCGGCGGTCCCGCCGGTGACGGCGTTGCTGATGGTCCAAGCAGCCTCCTTGCGCACCTCTGCGCGGGCAGTTGCGCATGCCTCGATGACGACGGGGAAGAAGCCCTTGGTGATGAGCTGACCGACCTGCTCAGGGGTGCCGGCCGCAATGTTGGAGATCGCCCACATCGCCTCCTTGCAGATGCTGGGCCTGGTCATGTCCTCGACGAGGTGGAGGAGCTTGGGAAGGCAGCCGGCGGCCACGGCGGCCTCGGTCTGGTCGTCGTCCCCAGTGATGACGTTGCCGATGCAGCGGAGGGCCGGGGTGCGGACGCTGGTCTTGGGGTGCGAGAGGAGCTCGATGATGCGGGGCAGGAGGCCGCGCTCGAGGACTGCCTGGACCCGCTCGTTGCCGCCGTCGGAGAGGTAGCTGAGGGCCCAGCAAGCGTCAGTGAGCACTTCGGTGTCGCTCATGCTCCCGATGATGTACGTGAGGCTGGCGAGGCAGGGCTGGAGGGTGTCCAGGTGGGGGCGCGGCTTGCCACGGCAGAAGTTGGAGATGCACCAGGCGACGTTCCGAAGCATGGACTGGCTAGGGGAAAGCTCGGGGCGGAGGAGGTTGAGGATGGGGAGCATGCCGCCGATGGACATGACAAAGTCGCGCGTCTTGGGGGAGTCACCGGCGATGTTGCCCAGGGCCCACACGGCCTGCTCGCGCACGTTGACTTCGCGGCTTCCAAGCATTTGAACGAGCAGCTCGGGAGCGCCAGAGGTGATGACGAGCTCAGTGTGCGCAGCGGTGCCTGAAGCAATGTTGGTGAGGCACCAGGTTGCCTCGAACTGCAGCTTGGGGTGGTCCACGCGCTTGAGCATGGCGATGAGGAAGGACATCGCGCCGGCACTGATCACCATGTCGATGGGGGGGTGGACCTCTGCGGGCAGCGGTTGCGAGACCAGCAAGTAGAGGAGAAGGGCGGGCTTCATCAGGGGTTGGGGGGGGGGGGGGAGGGGGCAAGTTGTGCGCCGCTCGCGTCGCAGGCAGCCAGCGCAGGGCACGCGCGAGGGGTGCTGCTCACCGATGGAGAGGAGGCGGCGCAGGTTCACCACACCTGCCAAGGCATGGCGGTCATCCCCGCTGCGGAGCCCTGCCACGCACTGGGTCACGACCGTGTGCTGCGGAGGGACGAGGGTCGGGCAACGCACGGCACGGCACGGCACGGCACGGCACGGCACGATGACAACAGGCAGGCTGGGCGCGCTCCCCGCCACTCCGCTAGTGGTGCGATGGCGAGCCGTGTCGCCAGGTGGCAAGCCGGCGCAGCTTACCTGCTCGGTCGCGGACATGCCTGCGCGGGGGGTGAGCATGCCAGAGGTGAACGTGGCGTCCTCAGCGGCGCTGGCGGCAGCCTCCGCGGTGCCTGCCGCGGCAGGGTCGACCTGCGAGTACCAAAGTGCGGCGGAGGGCACAGTCACCACCGTCGCAAATACACGCGGGGCGTACCCATCTCGCCGAATGGCTCGTATCTGTAGCTGCGGCGCCGCCACGGCTACTCGAGGCAAGGCTTTGCCGCAGGCGGACGCGCCCGCCCCCGGGAAGTTTGCGACGACCAGAATGCACAGAATCGGCGCCACCAGGCACCAGCCGTGCCGTCAAGCATGGCGCGGCCCACGCAAGCGGCGGGCGGGCGAGTCCTAGAACAGCTTTCGCTTGCGCCACGACAAGATGTGCGCCGGCCAGCGTTCCTCCCCCTTCCTCCCGTCCCCCCCTCCCCCCCCTCTCTCCCAGCGGATCTCGTCGCGCGCAGGGCACGGCAGCAGGATTCTGCATGTCGGGCGCGCGGGACCGCCTGGCCTGCGGCTGCGACGGCTGCGAAGGACACGCGGCGAGCGAGCCATCTCACAGCAGCCGCCCGGCGCTTGTTCATGCGCTCCACAACCCGCGCCTTGCGGAGCTGCACGGCCGCATCCTCGCGCGAGCGGCGGGCCACGGAGGAGTCGATTCCCTTGTGGAAGCCGGTGAGGCGTCCCGACAGGTCTGCCATGGCTCCTCGCGCGCAGTGGCTGGGCCGGGGCCGGCGAAGGACTGCCAGCCGAGCCGGGCGCTCTGCACATGGAACCAGCGACCCTCCGATCCAACTCGCGGCAGAGTTGGGCCGAACAAGCGAGAGGGTCAGTCGTGCCCGCCTGAGTTGCGCTTGCACGGCAATCGAACAACGCACTGGTCGCTCGTCGCGTCCGGGCATGGAGCAGCAGCCGGCGACGGCGATTTTCCGCCGGGCGTCCCGCCCGGCCCATGAGGCGTTCGACCTTGCCACCTTCAAAAAGGTTCGCAGTCTGGCGGGGAGGGAGGGGCCGGCTCGCGGGGGTGGCGCCCAACAGGCGTTTGCTGGCAACGAAGGCGACGATGAGGTGACCGCGCCCTGCTCGGGGTGCGGGCTGCAAGCCTCGCCCAAACGCTGCGCGCTGCGCCCCGGGGTGTGTCCTCTCGTCGCTTGGCGCAGGAAGGCACCGCAGCGCCGCAGGCGTCGCAGTCCGCGGGCCGAGATGGCGTGAGGCAGTCTGGAGCTGGTCGCACGCCCCCCAGCGCCAGCGCACTGCTGCGAGTCCCGAGCCTGCAGGCGCGGGAGGGGCGCTGACTCGGTTTTCTACACGCCAGCGCCGCGCGTTCTGCACGAGAGCCTCGCCCCTCGCCGCCCGGGCTTCTGCGCCCTGACCCGTTGGCCGCCGTTCGCAGCAGCCTTCGAGTCCCGCCGCAGGCGGCGGGGCGCAAAGCCCTCAGCCCAGCTCGGCTGCAAGCGCCCCCCAGCATGCGACCCCGCAATCGAACAAGCTAGGCTGGTCGGAGGGCGTGCTGGTGCCCGTCCTGCTGAACATCTGGTGAGAACAGCCGGCCGCAGCTCCGCCTCGTGACGGCGGGCGGCGTCGCCACGAGAGGCGGTTTCAGGGCCTTGCAGCAGGGCCGCGGCGGCGCCCGCGACCTGGCGCGGGCCATTGTCGCCCGTCCAATCCCAAGCTGATCGGTTTCTCCCGCAGGGGTGTCATTCTGTTTCTCCGGCTCTCGTGGGTCGTGGGTCAGGCGGGGATCGCCGAGTCCATGGCAATCGTGCTGATGGCCAACTCGGTGACGTTCCTCACCACGCTGTCGCTCTCAGCCATCACAACCAACGGCGTGGTGCAAGGCGGGGGCGCCTACTTTGTGATTTCGCGCAACCTCGGCCCGCAATTCGGGGGCGCCATTGGCCTGCTCTTCTTCGTGGCGCAAGCCATCGCGACGTCCCTGTATGTGGTCGGGTTCGCGGAGAGCGTTGTCGACTTGTACCGCTCCGGCAGCGGCGGGGCCTTCACCGGGGACTACGGCTGGGACCAGCGCGTGATCGGCCTCGCGACGTGCGCTGTGCTGCTCGGCATGGCCCTCATCGGCGTCGGCTGGGTCGCAAAGTCGCAGATCTTTCTGCTCATCATCCTTGTGGCGACCATCCTCGCGGTGCTCATCGGGGCCTTCTTCCCCGCCGTGCCCTCCGAGGCGACGAACGCGTCGGCGGGATTCCTTGGCTTCGCCAGCCCCGCCTTTGCCGACAACGTCGGGTCCTCCTACATCGTGGACCCCAAGACCATGACCCAGCAGTCCCTCTTCTCCGTCTTCTCGGTGTTCTTCCCTGCTGTCACTGGCATCATGGCCGGCGCAAACATGTCGGGCGACCTTCGGGACCCTTCTCGCGCAATTCCCAAGGGCACTCTGCTCGGGATCGGCATTTCGCTCTCAAGCTACATTGCGCTGCTCTGGTTCATCGGCGGGACCGTTGCCCGCTGCACCGACCCTGCGAATACCGGGTTTTGCGACGCCCCCGACTTTGGGAGCCAAGCGTGGGCCGCGCGCCTCGCGAGCGACCCGGATGCCGAGGCCAGCCTTGGCGGCCTCCTGTTCGACAACCTCATCGTGACCTCCATCAGCCTCTGGGGCCCCCTCGTCTACGCCGGCATCTTTGCGGCAACGCTCTCTTCCGCCCTCGCCTCGCTTGTGGGGGCGCCGCGGATCCTTCAGGCGCTCTCCAAGGACAGGCTGTTCGACTTCCGCTGGTTCTTCTACTTCAGCCAGCTGCCCTTCCCCGCCGACACGTCCTCAACTGGCGCCACCGACGAGCTGGGCAGGCTCCAGAGCACCAAGGCCGGCCCTGTCGAAGTGGGGCCGGCGGCCCGCGCTGCTGCCGCCGCCGAGGCGACCTCCCCGCGCGAGCCGCCCGCCGAGTCTCCGGAGCCCGTCCGAGGCTACTTCCTCACCTTCGTCATCGCCTGCGCCTGCGTCCTCATCGGCGAGCTCAACTTCATCGCCCCCATCATCTCCCAGTTCTTCCTGCTGTCATACGCGCTCGTCAACTACGCGTGCGTGGCGGCTTCTCTGTCCAAGGCACCGGGGTGGCGCCCCAAGTTCGGCTTCTACCACCCCATCCTGGCTGGTCTGGGCGCCCTGCTCTGCGTCGTGCTCATGTTCGCCTTCGACTGGCTCACCGCGCTCATTGCCGTCCTCATCGCCTTCGCGGCGCACCGCTACCTCGACATCGTCGAGCCCAACGTTAACTGGGGCACCGCGTCCGACGCGCTGCGCTATCTCCGCGCAGTCCGTGCCCTCCACGCACTGTCTAGGGTGAAGACTGACCTCATCACCGACGTGCATCACGCCAAGGTGTTCCGGCCCGCATACCTGGCGTGCATCCCGGGAGGGGACCCTGTGCCCCGAGCAGGGCCTGCCGTCGGCCTGGTCAGCACGCTGTGGCGAGGACGCGGCCTGAGCGTGGTGGCGCAGGTGCTGCAGGACGACGAGGTCATGGTTGCTCTGCATGCCGCCGGCATCATGGGAGCTGGTCATCGCGCGGGCGTCGCAGGCGGGGGCCACAGCGAGGACGACGAGGACGACGATGACGCCTGCCTCGAGGAGGGGGGGCGCGATGCGGCGAGACGCCGCGCCGATTCCGTGCTCCAGGATGCCTCCATCAAGGCGCTTGCGTCGATGCAAGCGCCTCGGCCTCCCGCAGAAGCCGGCTCGCAGGTCAGCCTGGCCCGCGCCAGCCGCCGCCGCATCAGCCGCATGCTCGACGCGGTCTGCTCCCAGAGCGGCCGGAGGGCCTTTTTCGTGGGCTCCGCCATCCACGCGCCCACGTTCCGCCTGGGGGTGCGCAGCCTCATGGAGTCGTCTGGCGTGTCCGCCCTGCGCTCCAACACCCTGGTGCTTGAGTGGCCGTTCGACGGAACCACTGCGGCCGCGTACAAGGGGGTGGCGCAGGTTCACGAATCCGTCCTCGACCTCTGCCCCGGCGCTCTCGGCAAGGCCAGCGTGCCGCAGCTCGACGCCTTCGAGGGCACGGTCTGCGACGCCCTCGCCGGAATGCACGGCGTCATGATCGTCCGCGACCCAGAGGGCCGGTTCGCCCCCGACAGCGGCAACGCGGCGGGCGATGTCTGGCCCGAGGGCGACACCATCGACCTGTGGTGGCTCGACTGGGACGGCGGCCTTGCCCTCCTCGTGCCGTGGCTGCTTCGCCAGTCGGTCGCCTTCGAGGGCAAGAAGCTTCGAGTCTTTACCTCCGGAAGCCCCGACGGCGTGGACAACGACGCCACCATCGCTGCAGACGAGCGCACCCTCGGACTCGCCCGACTCATTGCCCTGCTCCGCTTCGACGCCACTCCCCGCTCCGTCAAGCTCAACGCCATGGACGCTTCCCCGGAGGGCGTCACCCGCTTCTCGGCAGACTTTCCCGGCCTCCTGACCAAGGAGGAGCTCACGGGAGCGCTCCGCCGCTTTCAGCGCGCGAGCCCTGCGCCGGTGACCAAAGCCGTGGAGGAGGCCGAGCCCGCTGCAGCCCAAGGGGCCGCTGGAGCTGCCGCCCAGATCGCGGCGGATGCCAAGGCTGTCGGGGCTGCCGGCGCCGCCGCAGACCACGCAGCTGTGCGCGTAGATGTCACCGGCGCAAGCTCGCACGACGGGGCCACGGCCGCGGATGCTGCCGCAGCTCCCGCCGCCGCCGCGCCTCCCTCGGCCGCCGCGGCTCCCTCCGCCGCTGGCCCGGCCGCAGAAGCCCAGGATCGCAGCCAGGTCGACGAGGCTGCCCCCGCTGCAGCGACTGCGCAGGACACGCACGCCAAGCTGGTGCACCACGCGGCGGTCCGCGCTGCCTTGAGCGAGCTGTCCCCGGACCACAGGCGCCGCCTCGCCGAGATCACGCTGTGGACCATCCGCGCCGGCGAGCTCATTCGCGAGAACTCGTCCTCGGCAGCCACGGTGTTCGTCGTCTTCCCCAAACCGCGCCGCTGGTTCCCGCTCGGCATCCAGTCGGCCTGGATGGAGACGCTCTCCCACTCGCTGCCTCCGACCGTGCTCATCCGCGGCACGGGAGCCACCGTCGTTACGGACTCCTCCTGAGTGCGGCGGGCCACGGCCGTGCAGGGTCATCCAGAGGGCAGGCACCGATCGCCGCCGCCGCCGCCGCCGCCGCCGCCGCCGCCGCCGCCGCCGCCGCCGCCGCCGCCGCCGCCGCCGCCGCCGCCGCCGCCGCCGCCGCCGCCTCCCTTGCTCGCGTCGCCCCCAGTCGTCGCCGAGTTGCCCGCGATGCGCGGTCCGGCATCGCAAGCCACTCGCTCGCTCTGCAGGTGGCGAGGACTTTCTTCTGTGTGACTCTCTGTGTGTGTGGTGTGTGCGTGTGCGCGCGTGACGCGCGCGTGGGCGTGCCTGCTTGGCACGCTGGCGTGCCTTGTTGGCGCCCAATGCATGCTGCTGCGCAAAGGAACGGCCGTGGCGGCCAGTGACCACATTGCCGCGCGCAGAGCCGGCGGGAGTCGCACCACCCTCGCGCTCGCGTCTGGTCGGCCGGCGCGGCAGCCGCCCGGCTCACGGGAGGCGCACTTTGTGCACAGCACACGCAGCCGGGGCAACCGCGTTTCGGCATGCTCGGCGGACGCTTGCATGCGCGCGCGTCAAAGGTCGCTGCTGCCGGCCGAGCGGCACTCTCGTCCGCGAGCGGCGGCACCGCTCCCAAGGCCAAGGCCGGCGGGGGCGTCGACCCACTTGCGCTTGCGTCGTTCGCCCTTGGCGCTGCCGGGGTGGCGTACTTGTACATGAGCGACGAGGCGCGAAGCAGCTCGCTGTACCACTCGGCTTTCCGCCGAGCGCTCATGCCGGCGCTTCGGCTCATGGACCCCGAGACTGCGCACGGGGTGGGAATTCGCGGCTCACCGCTGTCCCCCACCGACGCCGAGGCTGACGACCCTGTCCTGCGGGTCGAAATCCCGCAGTGGGGACACGCGCAGTTTTCCAACCCCATCGGCCTTGCTGCTGGGTTCGACAAGCAGGGCGAGGCCATGGAGGCAATGCTCAAGGCGGGCTTTGGCTTCGTCGAGGTTGGGACGGTGACCCCGCAGCCCCAGCCGGGGAACCCCAAGCCACGCATGTTCCGCCTGGTGGAGGACCGCGCGGTGATCAACCGCTACGGCTTCAACAGCGACGGCATTGCCCCGGTGCTGGAGCGCGTCAAGGCCTTCCGCGGCGACCGCGCGGCCGCAGCGGCGTCGACAGCGGCTTCGGGGGAGGGCGCGGGCGGCGAGGCCGATGCCGAGGCCGCCAGCGGCGTGTCCGCTCTGGCTCCGCGTCACGGGGGCCCCTCCGCGCAGACTGGCGGCGGCGCGACGATCGCGCACCGGACCGCGTCGGGCCTCGTCGGCATCAACGTCGGCAAGAACAAGACCACCGAGGACGCAGCCGCGGACTACACGGCGGGCATTGAGGCCTTCACAGCGAGCGCGGACTACATCGTGGTGAACGTCAGCAGCCCCAACACCCCCGGGCTCCGCGACCTGCAGCACAGCAGCCAGCTGCGCGCCCTTCTGGGGGCAGCCGTTGCGGCGCGCGGCCGCGCTGCTGCTGCGCACGACCCCTCGGGACGCTGGAAGGGCCCGCCGCTCCTGGTGAAGATCGCCCCGGACGTGGACGACGCCCAGCTCACGGACATGGTGGAGGCGGCCATCGGCGCCGGCGTGGACGGCCTCGTCGTCTCCAACACCACCGTGGAGCGGCCTGCCTCCCTCCAGTCGGAGCACAAGGCTGAGGCAGGGGGCCTGTCCGGGGAGCCGGTGCGGGAAAAGTCCACGAGGGTGCTCCGCCGCGCCTTCCAGCTCTGCCGCGGCCGCGTTCCGATTGTGGGGGTGGGCGGTGTGGCGTCGGGACAGCATGCCTACGACAAGATCCGCTCCGGCGCCTCGCTCGTGCAGCTCTACACTGCGCTGGCATACGAGGGCCCGGCGCTGGTGCGGGACGTGAAGCAGGAGCTCGCCGCCCTGCTGAAGCGCGACGGGTTCGCGTCTGTGCAGGCGGCCGTGGGGGTGGACGCCGCGCCAACGGAGGCGGACAGCGGCCGTCTCTGAGGCGCGCTGCGGCCGGTCGCGCCCTATGGCTCTGCGCCCCCGCTGCGATGCTTGTGTGCCCTCTTCCCGCGCTGTGCGGCGCCACCTGCTGGTCGGGCGGATGGGGTTGGGAGAGCGGGGGAGGGGTCTGCGTGCGTTCGTTCGATCCAATTCGTCACCGCGGGCAGCCCGCCGCGGGTGGGGCCTGGCCCCGCAGCGAAGGCGGCGGGTGGTGACCACGAACGCGCACACACGCGCACGCACGCGCGCAGAGAAGGGTGCAGACTCGACTGCGCGGGCTGCAGAGCGAATGCCGAACGGGCGGTGACCTTGTGTCAGCTCGGCGTTCGGGTCCCGGCCAGCCCTGTGGCGGCCAGCCCGCGCCACCGACGGACTCGGACAGTTTGAGAGCGAGCGAGCGCCATTGAACACACACTTTCAAGTCAGCGTGGCAGCAAGGTCAGCAAGGTCGAGCGCTGGCTGTCGCGGTGCGCAGCTGCCCAGGCCCTGCCGCCAGGAGCGACACGATTGCGCCTGGTCGCCGGACGGACGCGCCGCAGAGTTGCGCCTTGGCCGCCAGGCCGGCTGCCCTGCGCAGTGCCGCCCGGGCGCCGTGGAGGCCCGCCCAGCCCGTCACTCCTCCTTGTCGGCCTTGGCGGCCTTCTTGAGGGCCTTCTTGGCCTTGCGGGACTTTTTGGCGGCCTTTGCCTCCGCGGCCTTTGCGTTGGCCGCGGCTGCGCGCGCTGCCGGGGCGGTGCGCTCGTCGAGCTTGAGCTTGGCCGAGCTCTGCTCGAGCTGCCAGTAGGCGAGGGCGAGGGCGGAGAGCACGAACCAGGAGGCGAGGAAGTACCAGATGAGGATGGAGAGCAGGGGGCGCCACAGGGACGGGCTGATGAGGTGCATCTCCCTGGTCGAGGGCAGCTCCGGGAAGGCGATGGAGAGCGTGTCCATGAGGAAGGCGTCGAGGTCGGAGAGGCGGGACTGGTCCTCGGCGGCGACGGCAAGCGCGCCGGCGGGGAGGCCGACGGCGGCCATGCTGGCGTGCACGGCGGGGCACGTGTAGAGCGGGGAGAGCTCGCCCTTGCGCACGGCGGCGAGCGCGAGCATGGCCAGGAGCACGAAGGGGGCGAGCAGCGAGGAGGTGACCACGTTCACGCTCTGGAACGGCTCCGCCGCCAGGCTGGTGAGCTCGGCCATGATGTCGAGGTCGGCGCGGAGGCTCTCCTTTGGCACGGACACGAACTCCACGAGGGTGCGGACCTGGTCGTTGCGGGCGCGGCGGAGGTGGGCGGCGACGAGCCAGCGGATGACGGGGACCTGGGCCACGCAGAGGGCGAGGACGGCGGCCACCCGGAGGGAGAACCACTGCGTCTCGGTCAGGAAGAACTCGCCGGCGTGGGGCAGCGTGGTGCAGTCTCGGGCGAGCGCCGCCGCGTTGCACTTTACGAGGTCCGGTGGGAGAACGCTGTCGCCGAGGACGGGCCTGACCCAGAGGGCGGCGAGGAGCAGGGGCGCCGCGAACGCGCCCAGGGAGAGCATGCGCTGCCACTGGGGCACCGAGGCGTCGTTGAGCTGCAGGGCCACGGAGCGGGCGTAGAGGATTGCCGGCATCACTTGGATGAACGTGACGGCGCCGCAGACGAGGGCGATGGCGAAGAAGGTGAACGCCAGCCACGGCTCCTGCTGCTCGGAGGCCGAGGCGCTGTCGCCCAGCACGACGGCGACGAAGCTTGTGGCGTGCCGCGCCGCCTCGTTCAGGCCGCGGCGGAGCGAGAAGTCGAAGACGCGGTCGGGCGCCATCATGGCCAGCAGGGCAAGCACGACGCCCACCGCGCCGGCGGCGATGCCCACCTGGCGGAGGGTGGACTGGCTGCGCTGGGCGGCGGTGGACTGGCCGGAGGAGGCGGTGGCGCGGACCACGAGCACGTACATGGCCGTGGCAGCGCAGACGCACAGCGCGATGAAGGACATGGAGTGCTGCTCCGTGCCGCGAACGCACGAGTAGAGCGCGGACAGGCCGGTCACGGCCGCCGTGGTGATGAGAGAGAAGGTGAGCGTGGTGAGGGTGTCGAACCCGCGGGCCGTCGAGGCGGGGAGCACCTCCGACAGGGGCGCGCTGCTGTAGTCGACCAGCGTCTCGGCCTCCTCCTGGGCGGTCTCAACGTCCATCTGCGGGCGCGAGCGAGGCGGCGCCGGCGCGGGCGGGCAGCTGCCAACGTCGGGGAGGCACGAGGCCGGCGCGCCACGAGGAGCCGCGGCAGCGTCCTGCCTCTTGCACCGTCCGCCTTTTCGCCCGGGTCACGGCTCGAGCGCTGCAGCAGCAGCTGCAGCTGTTGCTGCTGGTGGCATAAGGGGGGCGCTCGCTGGGACTCACCAGGCCTCGCTTTGCCTCCAGCGCGCGGACTTGCGCAGGATTGCTCTTCGCCGCGCTGCCAAACACCGTCAGGCCGCGCAGCAGCTGCGGACGAGCACCAGGGCGTCCAGGCAGCACCGGGGAAACGCGCGCCGGTGGCGGTGGCACAGGGCACCCGCAGGGGCAACAGCGATACGTGGCGCACGTTGCAGCAGATGGCCCGTCGCCCTCCGTTGCGGCTTCGCGCCGCGCGCCCCTGCACACACGCGCCACTCACCCATTCGCCCACCGGGAAGCGCTTGTTGCACGTGTTGATGATGCTGGCCGACGCCAGGAAGGCCACGAGCTCCATGTGAATGACCGGCATGGCTCTGCTCCGGGGTCTTCAAGAGGAGCGGAACGTGCGCGAGCTGCCGCTTGCGGGGCGGGGCGGGCAGCGAGACGCCGGGGGCGGCCGCCGGACGTCGGAGCAAGCGGTGCGCGGGGAGGATGCCGGCGCCGTGGCGGTCCGATCGCCCGAGTGACCCTCAAGCGCGCCGCAGGAGGCCGCCAACGAGCCGCCGCAAGCAACACTGCTTTCCGCCGCCAAACAGAGCCGGGCGAGGCCGGCCAGCAGGCCGCCGCCACCTGCGCAGGAGCGGCTCCGGGGCCCCTGCCGCGCGTCCAGGCAAGATGGCACCAACCCTCCGCAAGCTGGGGCGCAAGTGGCAGCACCGCCAGGCCATGCTGAGGTGAGGCCCTGCCCGGGACCTTTTTTGTTGCGGGCGCAGCGGCGCAGCCGGCCGCCAGGCGAGCGCCGCCCTCCGTCAGGCCCCCCGTCGCGCGTCGCGGGGCTGTCCCCTCCGGTTGGTGTCTCCTCGCGGGCGCCCCGCGGTCCGGCGTCGCCCGCTTGCGCGAGCCCGCCCCCCAGGCTGCTGGGGCGCTTTGCCGCCTCCGGCGGACGACGCTCTGCAGCGCCTTCCGACGGCCGCGGCTCGACGCGCTCGCCTCGCCCGCCAACGCAGGACCATGGCGACCCAGCTCATCCAGCACGAGCGCATCCGCACCACCCTCCCCAAGGCGAAGGAGCTGCGCCGCGTGGTGGACAAGCTCGTGACCCTCGGCAAGCGCGGTGAGAGCGCGTGCGGCCGTCGCATTTGCAGCAGGCCGCGCTCCTGCGCGCGGGATGCTGCGACGCCCTTTGCCAGCGCCCTGCGTCCCGCTGCACTGGCTGCGCATCGCAGGGGACGAGACCTCGCGCCGCTCCGCGGCAGCGTTTGTGAGGACGCCCACGGAGCTGGAGAAGCTCTTCGGCGACCTTGCGCCGCGCTTTGACGAGCGCCAGGGCGGCTACACGCGCGTGCTGCGTTGCGGCTGGCGCAAGGGCGACGCTGCGCCTATGGCCATGATCGAGTTTGTGGGCAGGGCCGGGGAGGCGCGCGCCGCAAGGCCGCCTGCGCCCATGGGCGCTCGCGCGCACTCGTCCGCCATGGCGAGCACGCTGTCGCCCTCCGAGGCCGCCACCGCCAAGCCCGCCCCTTCCGGCGAGGATGCTGCCGATGAGCGCGCTTGAGAGCTGCCGTGTGTGCGCGCCCCCTTGACGGGGGCTGCCTTGTGCTTGTTGCGAGGGAGGGCGATTGGTCCGGCTGCTGCCAACGCCAGACCCATGTCTAGCTTCTCCGACTGCCGCACCTTCCACACACACACACACACACACACACGCTCGCACGCTTGCGAACATGTGCCACAGGCGCGAGCGGCGCTGGCTCGCGGCCCGCTGCCGGGCAAGGCTGCGCTGGGCGCCGGCTCCGGGCCGCGCCGGTTGCGCGTCTTGCGAGCACTCGCCGCGGCGGCGGTCAGGCCCCGCCCGAGCCTTTTCCCGTTCAAGCGCGCTCCTCCTCCCAATCGCTTCCGTCGAGATCACGGCCTATGGCTCTGCCCCCGCTGCGGGCCCCGCTCATGTCCGAACGCGCTTCCTGGTCCGCGTGCTGCGCGGCGTCTGGGGCGGGGGCGCTAGGCCGCCACCCCACTCCCGGCTCCAGCTTCTCGACTGGCTGCAGCTTCCAGAACGACCGCGACCCCTTGGAGGGCCCGTCGCCGGGAACGAGGGCCACGAGCTCTGCGCGGGCGGGGGCGGACACGCCGCCCGCGTGCCCCACAACGGGCACCGGGTAGGCGAATCCCTCCATCATGCGTCGCCACCTTGCCGCCTCCTCGGGGTTCTCCAGCAGCGTGAGAACCCGCCCAAAGGCGAAGGCGGCCGCCCCGGCCTTTCCCGACCTGCCGCCCTCGCGCTCTGCCCAGAGCGGCTGCGCGTCGTCCGCGTCCACGATGACCGCCTCGTCGTGGCCAGGGCGCCCCCCGCGTCCGTCGGAGGCTCGCCTGGCGCGCTCGCCCGACGCGCGGGTTGCTGCTTGAAGCTTGCTCCTGACCCGGCCGACGCGTCCGGCGCGGTGCAGGTAGGCGACCGCCTCGGCCGGCACGTCGAGGCACATGACCGTGCGCAGGCCAGGCAGGTCCACGCCCCGCCCCATGTGGTCCGTGGTCATGGCGGCCCACGACTGGCCAGCCAGGAGCCGCCGCAGGGCGCGCGCGCGGTCTCGGTTCACGGTTCCCTGCAGCAGCAGCTCCCAGCCATCGCCGCCCGTCTTCCCGCGAGTGGTGGCCCCGGCTGAGCGCAGGTCGCCCCCCGAGGCCACCAGCGACCCGTGGCCCGTGCGCTCCGCGAGGGCCAGGGCGCGCCGAGCGTTGACCACCCGGGCGCGCGGCTTGCCCGCGAACACCTCTTCCCCCTCCGTCGCTAGCTTGGCCATGGCCTCCCTGCCCCGGGTCCCGATCCGCCAGGCGGCGATGCAGGCCTTGGCGTCGTCCTCGGAGCTGGCCGCGGCGTCCAGCACGGCGCGGTAGCTGAGGCCCGCGCTGGAGAGGAGCGCGTCCACGCCGGACTCGGCGGCGCCGGGCTCAGAGGCGGCCAGCAGCTCCGACCCGCTGAGCGCGAAGGGCAGGCGGTCCGCGCCCGCTGCAAGCGCAGCGTGGATCTGGCGGGCCTCCGCGCCCCTGGAGGCGAAGGCGAGAGCCGGCCCGCGGATGCGGGTCCAGCCCCGGCCGGGCACGTGGATGGCGGCCTTGCCTCGCAGGAGCAGTCCCGCCGCCCGCGTGCGCCTGATCACCGCAGGCTCCCGCCACTGCGGAGCGGCGGCCTGCGGCGCGGCGGCCTGCGGCGCGGCGGCCTGCGGCGCGGCGCCGGCGACGGGGCTTCCTGCCTCATCAGCACCGAGGCTGCCCGGTGCCTGCGCCGGCTGCGACCCCGGCTGCATATCATCATCCGCCACCAGTGCGCCGGCTGGCCCCGACCCTGCAGCCGTTGGGAGCAACACCCCGGTGTGGACCACGCCGGGGGCGAGCGACCACCTCCCGTCCGTGCGGCTGAGGTCCACGGACGGGACAGCGGCTGCCCCCGAGGAGGCGACGGCCGAGGCGGCGGCCTGCGGCGACGCCGTTGCAGCAGCAGCAGCAGCTGCAGCAGCAGCCAGGCCCGTGGTGGGGCCAGCTCCGGCCTTGGGCGCCCGGAGGTACCGAGAGGCTGCCGCGTCTACGGCGGGGGTGACCGTCGCCGTGACGAGCGCAACCCAGGGGCGCTCCTTCAGCCTGCTGGCTGCCTTGAGAATGGCCGTCGTGGGTCCCTGGGAGGCTCCCGTGAGGAGGTGGTCGGCCTCGTCGAGCACAACGGCAGCGCAGCCCTGCAGGCTGAGGTGCTGCGGAATGAGGGCGGCCAGCGTGCGGGGGGTGCCCACCACCACGGCGGGAGGGTCCGTGGCCAGCGAGGCGAGGCGTGCCTGGGTCACCTCTCCCACCAGCCTGCGGAGGACGGGCCCCACCGCCCCCTTCTTGGCCTTGCGCTGCGGGGGTGCAAGGAGGGCGTCGAGCACGCTCTGCACCTGCCTGGCGAGCTCGCGGGTGGGAACCACGACCACTGCGCGACACTGCCGGGAGGAGCCGAGCGTCTTGCCGCTCGCGTGGAGCTCTAGCACGCGCGCGGCGAGCGGGATGGCGTAGGCCAGCGTCTTTCCTGTCCCGGTGGGCGCCGTGATGACGGCCCCGCGGCCTCCAGGCCGCAGGAGAGGCTGCAGGTGACGGCGCGGAGGGATTGGCAAGCCGCGGTCGGGGGGAGTTTGCGAGGGTCAAACGCGCCAGGCCCACCCCCCGTGCTGGCGCCGCGCGCGCCCCGCACGTGCAAGGCTTGCACATACCAGCGCCGCCGCGGGTGCACTGCGCGCCTCCTTGGCGCGACGCAGCCGCTGGAGCCGAGGAGCGGCGCCGCCTCGAGCCCTCCCGCTCCTACTCTTGACGGGAAGGACCCTCGCTCACAATCGCACTCGCTTGCACCGGGGTCGGGTTCTCCACCCCAATCTTGGGCAGCTTGCCCAGCATGTGCTCCGGCACGCCCACCTGCTTCCAGCTGAGGCTCTCGAGCGCGAGCGCAGCCTGGCCCTGCCCGGCAGCCGCGCTCATGGGCCGCGCCAGGCTCAGGGCCCTGCGACTGCGCACCGCCACGCGGCACGGGTATGCCGCCGCACGCATTGCCCGCTGCCTGCTGCCGAGCGAGTCTCTCCGTGGCGGCCGCATCGCACAGGAAGGCTGCAAGCAGTTCCGGCGCAGCTCTGCACGGCCCAATCATCGGGCTGGCGCAAATATGGCCACGGGAGTCGCTCGCATCAGGCGAGCGTCGGGACACTCCCATCCGATTTCCTGCCGAGCATGTCCGTCGCCAACGTGAGCCAAGGCGTCGCATCAGCGTCGCGGCAAGGCTCCCGGACCCACCAGGAGGAAGGGGGCGGGGGCCACCCGGGGCGGGGCGCGCGCGTGCCCGCGGCAAGGTGCTCTTTGTCCCCGCGAAATGCCCCGCGAGCCATCCGAGCCACGTGCGCCGTCCGCTCTTCGCGCAGGGTGCCAAGATCTTCAAGACCAAGTGCGCTCAGTGCCACACCGTTGAGGAGGTGAGTCGCGCTTGAACCGCCTGCTTGCCGAGCCCCGGGGCCAGGCGTCGCGGCGGCGGCGCGCGGCGGCGAAAACTGCGCGCGAGGCTGCGGACCCGTTCTCGCGTGACGCTGCCGCTCGCTCCTCGGAATCGCGACCCCCCACCCCCCCTCGCAGGGCGGCGCCACCAAGCAGGGCCCCAACCTGTGGGGCATCATTGGCCGCGTTGCTGGCACCGTCCCCGGCTACGCCTACTCCACCGCCAACAAGACCTCCGGTGAGCGCAGCTGCTTGCGCCCAACTGACGACGACAGACCTCCGCTGCCATTGCGTCCGGCGCTCGGCAGCTGGGCCCCGACCACCATCCCCCCGCGACAGCATTGCGCGCGGCTGCACGGCCACCGCTGGCCGGTAGCCGCTGCACGGCCGCCCCGGCCGGGACGCGGGAGCGCGCGGCTCGGCAAAGCTGGGGCGCGTCCGCCCCTTTCGCAGCCTGCCCTTTTTCGCGCCGCTCTGCCGCCGCGAACACTCGGCCGGCCATTCGCTGCTGGTTGATTGCCCCCCCCTCCCGCCCTTTTGCCGCAGGCGTGACCTGGGGCGAGGATACCCTCTTCGAGTACCTCAAGAACCCCAAGAAGTACATCAAGGGCACCAAGATGATCTTCGCCGGCCTCAAGAAGGAGGGCGACCGCAACGACCTCATCGCGTACCTGAAGGACTCCACCGCCTGAGTGAAGACGGGCATGCAAAGCCGTCCTCGTGGAGTTGCAGGGGCCACAGCTGCTGACGGAGGCAGCGGCTGGTTGAGCGGATGGCTGCGGCTTCCCTGGTCTCAACGGAGCGACTGCGCGCGCGGTACCACGTGAACGGGAATGTGGGTGTGCGTCGCAGCGTCTGTTTGCTTGAGTTCGCACGCTGCTGCGGCGCAAGCAACGAAGCAACGGATGGCCTGTGCGCGCTAAGCGACGCGTCGCGGTGATCGCGAGCACCCCGAGCGCACGCCAGCCACGCACGCAAACGAACACGTCAGTTGTGAGCCGCATCATACTCCCCGCTGGCGTCCGACTGGGCGTCGGACTCGCTCTCCGCCTCGAAGGCGTCTTGGGGCAGGCCCTGCATCTGGTCGACTGTGGACTCGGCATCAATAGCGGCCGCCAGGGCGTCGATGGGCCCGGCGGTGAGCACCTCGGCCGCGACCGCAGCCGGCCTCGAACAGCTCGCGTTGCTGCTCCCCCACCCCGCGGCCTCGGCCAGGAGCTCCCAGTACCTGGCTGAAGGCAGGCCCTCCGCGGCAGGGGGGGAGCGCTTCAGGTGCGAGAGCAGCTGCTCCCAAACTGCGGCGTCAATGGAGGGCGCCCCACCACCACTGTCGCCCCCAGAGCAGGCCTCGTGCGCCTGGAGCGCCTTGACAGCTTGGGTCGACGGCGCGAAAAGCAGCGGCTTGCTTGCCAGAGTTGGGACCGGCCTCGCGGACCCGTCAGCTGGCGCATCGCTCAAGGCACCTGGGCGGGCGGCGTGCCCAGCCCGTGCGGGCCCGGCAGCGGTTCCGGCCACAAGCCAAGCCCCGAGGGCAGCCACCCTAGCCCTGGCGCTCTCGACCGTGGGGGGGTTCTTTGCAAAGGGGCCAAGCTGCCTCGGCGCGTTCGCCCGGCCAATGGCCTTGTAGCCGTCTCTCGGCGCCATCTTGAGCGGCAGGGGCGCAGCTCCGGCGGAGGTCGCCGCGACCTGCCCGAGCGCTGCGAGGACGTCGTTGCTCGCAGCCGCGGCTTCGCCCCCGGCCGCCTCGGCACCGGCGAGGGCCTCCGCGAGGAGGCGTGCCTCGGAGAAGGCGCGCAGGACGGCGTCAGGGCCGGTCCAGGCGCCCAGCCGCGCCTCTGGCGAGCGCTGCTCCGCGGGAAGCCTCCTTCCCCCGACAGCATCGGCAACAAACTCCATGACCGCGTGGCTCACCGCGGGTGCGACGGCGTCGTCGTCGGAACACAGCGCCAGGCCCATCGCCTGGAGCACGCGCAGACTGGCAAACGAGCCGGACGGGCCGCCCGGGCCCAGGCGAGGCACCGCCGGCGGGTCGGCCTCGGAGGGGCGGGTGCCTGTCCTGATGTCGATCCCCATCGCCCTGATGACGGCGCTCGCAACGCTGCCCGCGCCCGGCGGCACGGACGACTCTGCCGACACCGGCATGCCCGCCACAGCGTTGATCGCATGGCCAACTACGGAGCTGGTCCCTCCGCATCCAAACGGAAGCGTGTGGCGCGACGGCCCCGAGTCCCCTTCGCTTGCGCTTCCGCCCGCGCAGCAGCGGCGGCCGGACGGCAGCCCCAGGCTGCGCGGGCTCGGGAATCCGGCCCCCAGCCGGGCGACCGCCTCGGGGTCCGGCTGGGTGTCGTGCCGCTTGGCCGCGCGCAGGGCGGAGCGCACCGCCCAGGACGTGAAGGCCAGGGCCGGGACGAGGTGGGGGAGGCGCGCGATGGCCATGGCGCCCCGCAGCGATGCGAGGGTGGAGGCCAGCGGATGGGACCGGAGCGGCCAGCCCGCCACCGACAGCCTCAGCTGGTGGGCGCGGCTGACAGCGCGGGCATCCAGGACGATGACCGGTTCGGGCCCCTGGCTTCCAACCATCTCGCGAACGGGGCGGGGCTCAAGCGGGGGCCTGTCTGACGCGACGCGGAAGAACCTGGCCTCGCGAGTGGCGTCGGCGACGTCCACGGCCGCGGCCAGCGCCAGCAGCGACTGGACGCGGGCCGAGTCCGCCGCGGGGTCCAGCGTCGCCCCTGCGCACTCGCTGGCTGCCTGGGCCAGCAGGGACTCCGGGCTCCGCTCCCCAGTGGCCGCATGAGCCGCGCTGGTGCTCAGGCAGGCGATGCCCACGAGCGCCTCCATGGCAGCAGCCGTGGCCTGCGTCGCGTTGCCCCCGGCTTTGCCCTCGCCGTCGCTGTCGGCAGCCATCGCAGGGCTCGCCGCCCCGCCGCGAGCCTCGCCCCGCTCGTGCTCCAGCAGTGGTGCCAGGCCCGCAAGTGCGCGGCCGGCGCTCGAATGCCCGAGGCCTTCCAGGGCCGCCCCCGAGCTGAAGGCGTGGTGCAGGCGCCAGCTCTGCAAGCCGTCAGCCGCAAGGTCAGCGTTGCCAATGAGCACGCCGAGCAGGGGCTGCGCAAGCAGCTCAATCCACTCGGGCGGCTGCTTCGCCTGGTGCGCCCGCACGCACATGGTCACGAGGGCTGCCGACATCCACGGGTTCGACCACGCCGCGTGCGCCATCGCAGTGACGCGGGGGTTGCAGAAGCCAGAAGGGTCCACGGCTTCGCACTCGCTCGCGAACTCGAACAGCAGATGGTCCACCAGCCCCGAGTGCAGCACCACCTCGTTGAACGCCCCAGTGTGGGGAGCCAGGGCGGGGCCACACGCGGCGCCACGGGCAGACGAGCCGTCGGGGATGAACTGCCGCCACTCGTCCCCCCACCCGAAGCCCGCGCCCGCAGGAGTCGCTAGCCGGCCCAGGCCGGCTCCCAGCGCGTCGGCGGCAAGGTCAGCAGGGCAAGCGGCCTGCGGCGGGCCAATGAGCCCCATCACTGCACCCGACTCGACAGGGCAGTAGCACGGCACCAGCGCGGCGCCCACGCCGGCGGGCACGGGAAGCTCGTCAATGTCAATCCCTGCCCACGAGTCGGCGGGGCGCCAGGCAGGGAAGGGGGGGTCCATGCGCATCGCCGCTGCGACCGCCGGGCGTATCGCGGTGGCGGGAGTGAGCCGGAGCCTGTCGACTGGGTCCAGGCCGAGCACAGCCGCCGCTGCCGCAGCGCCGCGTCGGTGCTGCCGAACAAGAGCGAGTGCGGCACCAGCGGACAGCGGCAGCTCCGGCTCTGCGCCGCAGCGCGCGTCAAGAGGGGGCGGCGGGCCAGCGGCCGCGGCTGCTCCGCCGGCGGCAGCCGCTGACGGAGGCGGCGGTTGCAGCGCCGCCGTCAGACGTCTCTCGACTTCTGCGGCCGCTGCCCCTGGCTCTGCGCCGAGGGCCACGATCAGGGCCTCGGCGCGGTCAGCAAGCGCTGCCACGGCAGCGGCAATGGCAGCGTCCGCTCGCGGCCAGGCGCCGCCGTCGGGGCTCTCTGCGGCCGGACCAGCGGTTGCACCAGCAACGGCCGCATCCTCCTGCTCCTCCTCCTCCACCTCGGCAGCAGGGGCGGCAGCAGATGGCGGGGTGGTGCTGGTTCCCTGGCCTGGCTTGGAGCGGGCACGTGCCGCAGGCGGCACCGAGGCGGGGCGGTGAGGCGGGGCTGGCTTGAAGTCCCAGCAGTCGCCGCCGACCATTGCCTCGAGCTCTGCCAGCGTGCTGGCCACAGCGACGCCGCGGAGAACGCCGTCGCCAACGCGGCGACGGTCAGCGCGGAAGCGATCCGAGCCGGCTCGGGCCACTAGCCCTCCGGCCCGAGAGAAGCTGCTGGCTGCATGCTGCCGCAGCCTGGCTCGAAGCGCCGCCACGTCTCCCGCTCGCCAGCGCTCGCACGAGTGGCTGAGCACGCGCAAGGCCGCGCGAGTGGCACCCGCCATCGACGCGGCCCGCAGCCACTCGCCGGCAGACACCGCCGCGGAGCTGGCAACAGCGGGGTGTCGTCCCGGGGACAGTCCGCACTTTGCTGGCCCAGCGGGAGCCGCCTCGGCTGCCCCCGCTCCAGCTGCCGCCGAGATTGGCCAAGGCAGGGAGGACGGCGCGGTCTGGGGCGAGCGCGGCGGCGACTGCCAACCATCGAAGGATCGTTGAGCCTCGTCGCGAAGCGCGCCGTCGCCGTCCACGCAGACAGCGCTGTCATGGACGCGCCCCGCCCGTATGGCGAGCGCCACGGTTCGCTGCAAAACGTCTCTCATGATTGGGCTGTCGGCGGGCCGCAAGGCAGCCTGTTCGAGGGGCACGGGCAGCGGGTTGAAGAAGCGCAGCGCGGACGCTGGGGTCCGGGTGGCGACCCCGCCAAACTCCGCCGCCACCGAAATGGGCAGGCTGGGCAGCACGTCAGAGAGGCCCAGGGCGCCCTCTCCCACCGCTGCGCTGTCGCCCCCCGAAATCGGATCCACCACTTGCGGCTTCTGCGTCTCATTGAAGAAGAGGAGGCCGCCGTGGCAGAAGCGGTCCAGCTCTGTGGGCACATTTGGGGCGTTGGCGAAGTGAATTGCCACCACAAGCTCTGGCAGTCTGTGCCGCAGCCCCGCTGCAGCAGCCACCGGGCCGCCTTGGAAGAGAGCCGTTGCGATCCCTGCGCCGAGGCAGATCGAGTCGTTCCTGCCTCCCATCGCGTCGGCGAGCACCGCGACTGCCAGTTCCGCGATCTCCGAGAGCGCCACCGTGGCGCTGTATCCCGAGCGCAGGCGATCGGAGCTTGCGGAGCTGCTTGCACTCCCGCCAAGTGGCACGTCTAGCAAATCCGCCGACGATTCGCACGCACCAGAGCCGCTGCTGCCCGCAGCCCCAGAAGAGCCGCCGAGCCCAAGCCGCTCGCGCACTGCCGAGGCCTTGGGGAGCAGGCCGCCAGCAAGGCGGGGGGCTGCTGCCCTCGAGTCAAGCGCCGGCGAGGCTGGGGTGGCAGGCGCCTCCGTCTCCACGGACGGCTGTGGTGACAGCAAAAACCACTCCGTTGGCGGTCGCAGGGTCACTCCAGCCGCGCACGCGACGGCGTTGAGCGCTCGCGCAACTCTTGCAAGCATGCCTGTCGCAGCGCGCCACCGACTGGGCGCCCCACCGTCCAGCAAGCGCTGCACGCCGGACATGGCCGTGCCCTGCAGGCGGGACACCACCAGCCTCGCAGTGGCGCTGATGCGCCGCGGGATGCTGCCGACGCTCAAGATGCCTCTAGCAAGTTGGCAGTGGCCGACGGAGCCTGAAAGGGTTCCTCCGCGAGCAAGCAGCGCCTGCTCGAGCTCCCGCCGCACCGAGGGACGCAGCGCTGTCGGGTCGCCCTGGAGGGAGGTTGCTACGGCGGCGGCAACACGGGCCGCCCTTCGGAGAGCGACGTTGCTAGGCGTGTGCAGCCCAAGCTGCTTGGAGCTCCCGCGCACCATTGAGCGGCTCAGCAGCCTGTGGATCGCAGCGGCGTCGGCGGCTGGGAGCCACCGGCCGGCCGGTCCGTTCAGCAATGCCGTGGCCCTTCTGACCCCCCTGACGCAGAGGCAGCCGGCTCCGTGCAGGGGCCAGGCAAGGGCAAGGGCGTGAGCGTTGGCCAAGATTCCGCTCGTGAGGGCATTGGCGTCGATGCTGTGAGGTTCGCCCGCGACGAGCATGCGAGTGGCGGCGTCCATCAGCGGCTCGATGTCCTCGCGCAGCGGCACGCTGGGGGCGGGAGGGGGCGCTGCCCCCGAGCCGGCAGCCGACCCGCAGGCGGCAGCAAACGCCGCCTCTGTGTCGTGCAAGTTTGCAGCGAGGACGGCGAGGATGGAGCAGCCGAGCGCATCGGCGGCCGTCCCTGTGGCAAGAGTCATGGCACGCCGGCTGCAGCCAGTGAGCTCGGCCGCATCCAAAGTCATGCCCGCAGGCGCGGCAACGGGCACCGCACGGCACCCGGAGCCGGGAGGCGACGTGGGCGGCTGCCGCCGGGCAGGCCTCTCGTCCGCCAACGCGCGACGAGCGCGCTGCGGAGAGCGGGGCGCAGCCGCCGCTGACGCCGCCGACGCTGCCGACGACGACGACGACGACGACGACGACGACGCCTGCGCGTGCTGTCCAGCCACATCTGGCTTGCTCGCGGAGGGCCCTGCCGGGGCGGTGGCCGAGGCCTGGCGATCATAGAACAGCATGAACGCGGACTGAGTTGACCGGGCGCTCCCGAACCACTGCGAGGCTCGCTGGGCGTCGCCCATGGACACCCGCTCCACAGACTCATCGTTGAACAGGAGCCACTCGCCAGCTTCGACGACGTCCGACCCTTCGCCGTCGTCAGAGGAAGGGGCGGGCAGCACCGAGCTGCCCCGAGGCATGCCGCGCAGCCTTGCGAGCACGTCGCACTGGCGCTCCCGCACGAAGCTGAAGTAGTGTCCCGCGGTGGCTGTGCCGATGTGGATCAGCACGCCGCTGAGGCGGTACTTGCAGTGCTCCCGGCTGGTGGTCGACGCGCTCGTCGCCAGCCGCCGGGCAAGCTCGTCCACTTCCGCCAGGCGCGCACGGAGGGCCACCACGTCGTGGGGCCGCGCCGTGCTCGGGGCAGCCGCTGCTGCCGACGCGGCGGCGCCCGCACCGGCGGCGCTCTGCGCCGCTTCCTGAGTCGCCAGGCTGGACGCAATGTGCTCGCGAAGGCCGCGGATCTGGTCGACGACGTCGGTGCTGCCCGGCGCGCCGGCCAAAGTGAAGGGCCAAAGGTCGAGCTCGTCCGGGAACGAGACGGTGTTGTTCAGCTTGACCCGCTCGAAAGTCGTGAAGTCCAAGTCGAAGCGCTTCAGGTGCACGACCAGAACGTCCGGCAGCTCCGACAGCACGCAGCGCTTGCGGACGTCGATCTTGGAGTCGTAGTCATCCGCGCGAAAGGCGTTGTCCCCGGTGAGCAGGTCGTCCGCCACGAAGGAGCGCAGGCAGGAGGCAAGGTCGGTGCTGTCCTTGACGTCCACGCTCAGGCACACGAAGGGCTCACGACGCTCAGAGTAAAACGGCGCAGCAGGGTCCGTTGAGATGATTTGGTGGACGAAGGCCCCACCCACGATGGACGTAACGAGGTCGGGCGCTGCGCCGACGCGCTCGCCCGTCCCGCTGCTCAGCAGCAGGGGCACCGGCTCTGGCGAGTCGCCGACCATGTCTTCCAGGTGCGGACTCGGGCGAGGAAGAGCCTCACCGAGGCGGTCCACGAGGACGGAAAAGAACTCGTTGGCGTCGTTCTGGTCCAAGATGTTGCTCTCCAGAGGCATGAATCCCGGCGGGTCGTTCACGCACGCCCGGACAAACGGGAGGGTCTGGAGCGACTGGCTGCTGAGCGCACACAGCGACGCAATGACTCTCTGGAACTGCCTCCGGAGAGCGTCGAGCTGGCCCGCCCACTTGCTGGTCGGGTAGAGCTCTGCCGGGGTAGCTCTATCCGGTGGAGGGGTCGACCGCAGAACGGCGTGGCGCAGGCGGGGGATCATGAACAGCTGTTGCAGCAGGCTGTTCATGTAGCAGGTCCCGCCCTGGTTCACCAGCCCCACAAATGGCTGCGCGCCGCCCGCAGGAGCGCTGCTCCCCGACCGCAGCACTCCGCCAGCAGGGAAGCACGGGTCGGCCGGCGGGCAGCCATAGGGGGGGTCGCGCGCTTCGGCCGCCACCGCAGCTGCGCGCAGGGCCTCCGCGTGGATGCCGGCCTGGGCCGGCCCGGGCTCTCCCGAGCTTGGGCCGGGCGACAATGCTTCGACGGGGCTGCCGGCCATCATCCTTGCGGGTAGCGGCGCCCATGGCGTCTCGTCCAGCAGCTGTGACAGCGTGGCTTCCACGACCTTGAGGCACACTTTGTGGCAGCTGGCAGTCGAGGACGTGAAGACGCTCACGAGCTCGCTGGCCGCCGCGCCGAGGTGCCTGTGCGCGACGAGCGTCACAGCGACGTCCTCCGCCTGCTGCGCCGCGGCGGTAGTCGGCCAGACGAGCCTCCCATCCTCGGTCACCGCATCGTGCGCCGCTGGGCACACGAGCCGGGTCATCACGCTGCCAACGAGGCCGGCGGCAAAGGAATCGTCGATGGCTCCCTCCAGGTGCGCCGCGGCATGCGACGCCAGCTGGAGCGCCGCTGAGAGCACCTGCGCCAGCGTGCCCTCGTCCACAGCGGCCAGGGCGCCCGACTTGCGGCTTCCAAGGAGGACCAGCTCGCTCATGTCCTCGCTGCTGCTGGAGGCTGTGCCGCCACCCTCGCCGCCTGGCGCTTCCGTACCGTGGGCACAAGGCTCGCCGCCCTCCACCCAGAGGCGCCTGGCTGGCCCGCAGATGGCCAAAGCAAGGCTGCCGGCGCCGTTGAGCAGGTCGCGAAGGGCCGCGCCGTCGCCGCTTGTGGCTTCAGCCGCATTGAGCGCCGCGCTGGCGAGCGCCAGCAGCTCAGCGGACGGGAGCCACGGCTCGGCACCAGCGCGTTTGAGGGAGGCAGCCGAGTCCAGCAGCGCAGCCCCGCACTCCCGGCTGACCAGCACGGCGAGCTCTGGCGACCGGGCCATGATCGCTTGGACGCACTGCGCGACTTGCAGCTTGCTTGCAGCCGTCGCGGGCGACACCTGGGACGCCAGCTCCGCCACGGCCGCCGAGTCCGGGCATCGCCCCCGCATGGTCGACTCAGCTGACAGCATCACGCCTGACACGGCCGCGCGAAGGAGGCTGTCCGCTCCGGCAGCGCTGCACGAGGACAGCAAGTCTGTGCCGAGGCGGCTGAGGGCATGCACAGCGGCGGAGTCGTCAGCCAGGGCGCAAGGGGCGAACTGCCGATCAAAGGCAAGGTCTTGGCCGGCCATGACAGGTGCACGATCCTTGGGGGGCGCATCAGCGTCTAGCTGAACCGCCAGGGACCGAACGACGCGCCTGACCGTTGCCGGGCTCAGGGAAACGGCGGAGCTGGCACCCGGCGACGAGCTGGCCCCGCTGCCCGGAGCAGTCGTGCACTCGGCCAAGAGCGGCATGCTTGCTGCCAGCACGGACCGGTGCGCCCGGCCAAGCTCCACGGCGAGCGACGCCCGTCTGGCTGCCGCCGGGTTGAGGCTGCACCCGCCAGCGGCAGCGGCGCTGTCCACGGGAGAGTCTTCACCCTCGCCAGAGCGCGGCCGCTTTGCACGGCGGGGCACGTGCCCCCCCGGAGGTGCGGCGGCTGTGGTGGGGCTCTCCGACGCGGTGCCCGACGGCGCCTGCAGCCGCTCCTCAGCGAGCTCGAGCCCGCGGAGAAGTGAGGGAGCGCTGGAAATGCTGCCGAAGTCGTCCACGAGCTTCGCCGCCAGCTGCTGAGCGAGGCGCGGGTTTGAGCCCAGCCAGGCCCGGCCGGCGTCCCGAGCACTCGGAGCCCCGGCAGAAGCGGGGCTGGCCTCTTGATCGCCTGAAAGGGAGGTAGCAGCATCGCTTCCGACGCTCCGGGGCACAGCGAGCACCGCGTTGATCAAGTTCAGCACCGCGGCCCTGAGCTCAGCCGCTCGCCACGCGCAGACTCCCGCAGTCAGGAGGCCAGCGGCGCTTTCCGTTTCCAACGAAGGCTGCTCGTCTGCGGCGACGAAACGTACGCAGGCGCTGAGGCCGCCATTCTCCACGAAGGCCCGTCGCCACTGTTCCGGCGTCTGAGCCGCAGGCCAGCTGGGCCACACCATGGACGGGCGGGCCAGCTGCGCGCACGCGCCGAGCAGATACGCGACCCGCAGCGGACCCCACGCGCCTCCCGCGCTCCAGCACTTGGGGCTGGCTCGCGCGTGGGGCGGGGGGCTGTTGTCCTCCGACGCAGGCTCGTCTGATGGTGAGGTCGCGCCGGCAGCGGCCGCAGCGGCGGCAGCGGACGGAGGACTGGCCGGGGCGGCGGCGGACGATGACGCGCCGATTCGGGGCCTCGGCCCGGCGTGGAACAGGCGCTCCCAGTCGGCGGGCCCCATCGCTGCGGCCGCTTGGAGCGCTCCCCAGCAGGTCGGCAGGCGCCTGGCGGCCACGTGCCAGGCGTGCTGCTGAAGAAAGCCAAAAGAGTCAGTCGAGGGTGTCCCATCGGCAACGGCGAGGAGCAGCTCCACAGCCGGGGAGCAGTGCGCCAACTCGCTCCCGACCGACCACATCTCCACAGCACCAGCCGCTGACAGGCAGCGTGCGCTGAGAGGCTGCACGACGACCTCGTCCCCGACAACGACCGAGAAGGGCGCCACGAACTTTGCGAACACCTCCATGGTGGGCCAGCGCTGCCTGGCAACCACGCTGGCGTCGCCCGAGGACACGAGCGACGCCACGCCCAGCTGCTCAAGCTGCGGGGCGAGGCCGTCCGCGCTGGGGTCCTCTTGCGCGAGCACGTCAGACGGCGCCGGGAAGATCACGTGAACCGAGCTCACGGGCTGCGACACGCTCCGCGCCGTCGTGTCGTACACCGGCGCCTCCGCGGGGAGCGGGACGAGAGCCTCGGGCTTGTTGACCGAGGCCGTGAAGCGGGAAGCCGCAACCAGCGCCTGCGCTGCGACCTTGACCGGCAGGCCAGCGGCGCGAGCGATGACAAAGGGGAGCGCCGACACGCGATCAGCGTCGAAGATGCACTCGCGAATCGGGTTTCCTGTTGCCACGGCGGCTGCCCCGTGCACCTGGGGCGGGTGGAGCAGCTGGAAGCGGGGGTCCGGCTGGCTCCCATCGCTTGCCGGGCTCATGTGGGCCTGGACCGTGAGCGCCCGGGTCCTGGAGCTCGCTGCCGCCCAGTGCCGCGGCTCTACCCAAGCACACCGCTGCGACCGTGCCGAGACGAGCAACGGCTGCGTGCCTTGCCTGCGCGTGACGGGCCCGAGCAAGAGCATCTGGTCCATGTCCAGCAGTCGGGACAGCATCACGACAGCGCGGCTCTGTGCCTCAGCCGCTGCGCCGTCCTTGTGCGTGCCGTGAATCGGCGGAGCAGCGAGCAGCGACAGGGCGGATGCGGTGAGCAAGCCCCGGATGCGCCTACGCTCCGAACCTCGGTGGGAGCGCGCCGCCAGCGCGAGAATCGTCTCCAGGGCCAAGGCTGAGCTGTCGGGAAGGCCCCCAAGGACGACGCCAAGGAGAGGATCCAGCGCGTCAGGCCGGGGAACGGAGACGAGCGGGATTGTCAACTGGCGACCTGGCGGTTCGAACTGGAGCCCCGGCCTTGCTGCGACCGGGGGCTCGCCCGTCAAGGTTCCGTGAAGCAGCCAAACGCTTACCAGGGCGGCGAACGCCGACAGCGAGCACGTTGCGCCGTGCTCGCGGAACCAGGCCATGAAAGAGGCAAGCTCCTCCCGCAAGCCTTCCTTGAGCTCGCACAGGTCCGCCTGAGCCGGGGCGCGATGCTGCGATTCCCGGAGCAGCGTCAGCATGGCCAGAAAGTGGGGAACTGGCGCGTCCGCGAAGAGCTCCTGGCACGCCTCCAGAGCCAGGCGAGAGGCGATGAACACGGCTGCCTCGGCCTCCACAGGCGAGGAGACGGCGTCGTCGAACCACTGCGGGGGCGGCGACTCCTGTCCAGCGCTGCTGGAGGCCCGCTTCGAAGCGGTCGCACCGCGGCGCAGCACCAGCTCCTTGCCCGCGGACAGCATCACGCCAACAGCCCTGGCCGTCGCACTAGCATCTGATCGGGAGGATGTGGTGGCGGTCCCAGCACCTCCGACGTGCAGCTCGTGCCGGCGAGCGGGACCACCGAGCTGAACAAAACGGCAGCACACGTTGAGCAGCAGCTGAAGCTTGCTCGCCAGCGCCAACGACGGCTCGGTTCGCGGCCTTCGCGACGCTCCAGGCAGGGTGAGCGCTTCCAGCACCAGCTCGGACACACCTCGCGGGAAGTCGGTGCCAGCCCCCCCGGAACCAGCCACACTCGCTACACTCTCGCCTGGCCTCGAAACCACCACACAGCCTGCAGTGGGGTCTGCAGGAAGCCTGGCGCAGCCAGGAAAGGCGACATGCAGCCTCGCGACTTCAGAGCTCGGGGCCGCCCCGTTCGAGAGAGACGCGGCCGCGCATCGAAGCTCGAGCCAGAGCTGGTCCGGATCTGGGAGCGCCTCGCTCTGCGCAACCCAAGCGTCTGCATCAAGCGGCTCCAACAGCGCCGCAGCGGATCGCGTCGGCTTGCCCGTTGAGTCCTCTCCGTCCGTCTTGATGGTCACTCCAACAAGCGCAAGCAGCGATGACATCGCGGCGCCCAGGCCCGCCTTGTCGGCGTTGCAGTCCCCGCCGTGGGCGTCCACGAGCAGGCACAGGACGGCGTGCACGAAGGGGCAGCTCACGGCCGCGAGGTACTCGTCGCCCCCGGCGCTTTCAGGCCTGTAGGCGGTGCTGCTCACAAGAGTCGTGCGAGCCGGGCGACTGAGGCGGTGCACCTGCGACGCGCACAGGTCAGCCGCGCACGGAAGACTGGGGTACGCTGGGTCCCGCAAGGCCAGTTCCAGCTCGTCGTTGGGCTCCGACAGGCAGCACATCTCGTCCTGCGCACGCTTGGGAGCGGAGAAGAGGCCGCTCGGGCTGGTGCGAGTGCTCAGCCAGCGTTTGAGCTGGACACCCGCCGCGCTGGCGGGAGCCCACGCGGCCCACTCTCCCGCCAAGACGACCGGGCGCGAGCTGCGGCCCGCGCCACGACGAAGCACAGCGAGGGTCACAGGGTCGAGCCCAGTGGACGGAACGGTGGAGAAGAGCGGGGCCGACCTGACGAGCAGCGCCTGGCGACTCTCCAGGGCAGCCTTGGACGGCTGGCCCACGAGCGGGGTCAGCGCGCCGGCGGGCGCGAGGTCGTGCGCGGCCAGGAGCAGCGAGTGCGTGGTGTCGGCGAGGAAGGCCCTCAGGGCCAGCCCGTGCTCCCGCAAGGCGTCCGCCTCCAAGAGCGAGGCGACCCCCCGCTCCAGGGCGAGGAGGGCCGCCTCGACAACGGCGTGCCACCTTGAGTCGTGGACAAGCGACACGGGCGGCAGCACCGCTGCCTCCCGTGTCCAGCGCGCCGCAAGGCCCTGCGGAGGGGCTGCCGACCCGGCGGCCTCGCCACTGGCAATGCTCTCCTCGGCGGAGGGCTGCGGCCTCGGTCGCTTGGCAGTCGGGCCGCTTCCTTGCGCTGCTGCGCCGGATGCCGCGCCAGCGGGGGAGGGCGACGAGGCCGCATCCGCTGGCCTGCTCCGCTTGCGAGCACCCCTCTCCGGCGGGGCGGTCCCGAGGCCTGCGGTGGCGCTCGGCGGCGACGACGCACCGTCCTCTCTCTTGGGCGCATGTGGCGGCGGACTCGACTCGGACACCGCCTCGGCCCCGGCCGGGGTTCGCGAAGTCCCCGAGCTGTCGATCATGAGCCAGTCCGCCTCCGCGCGCAGAAGAAGGCGAGTCAGGCCTTGCGCCGAGTTCCAGCGACGGCCAACCGAGAGGTTGGCCGCTGCGACTCGTCCGGCGCTCCACATCCCGCCCAGGTGGCTGGCGCTCAAGGCCACGACTGCGGGCGGAACCGGCGTGTCAGCAGCGAGAGCCTGAAGCGCACGGGTGCGAAGGCCAGCGGGCACGCCCGAAGGGTCGGCTGCCCCGGGCGCACTCGGTCCAACCAGCAGCGACCCTTGGGCCGCGGCCGACATCGTCTGCTCGGCGCTCCGCTGCACGGCGGCCAGGGCCGCTCTGGCGCCAGCCAGGCGCGCCGCAATGCTCGCCGAGCGGCTTGATGCTGCCAGCTCGCCTGCGAGCGCTCGCTGGTTCACATAGTCCCGAAGGCAGTACAAGGCGGCCTCCACCACCTCCCCGGCCCGGCCCTCGCTCGCAGTGTCACCAGCAGCCGCAGCCGCGGCTGGCGCTGCAACCGCTCGCGAGTGGCCGCTGGGGCCTGTGCCGCCGCCACCGCCGCTGCTGCTGCTGCTGCTGCTGCTGTTGCTGCTGCTCCCGGCCTCGGACCCCGCAGCAGCAGCAGCAGCAGCAGCAGCAGCAGGTGCGCCGGTCTGCCCGCCGCCAGCGGCTAGAAGAAGAACCTCTGCGTCAAGGACGCCGCTGCAAGCTTGCTCTCGCAGCCTTGCATGCAGGGAACGTGCGAGCGGCGCAGGTGCGCGCGTGCGCATGCGAGCAGCTTCGGCGCGAATCAGCGCGTCCAGCAGGCGGCCCACCTCCCGGGCAGTGTGCTCGTGCGTTGACCGCAAGCCCAGGCGGAACAGCAGCCTGACGTCGTCGCCAGAAAACGCCCCAAGAGACGCGCACCACGCAAAGAGAGGCCGGAGCCGCTCGAGGATGACCTCGTTGAGGGAGCCGGAGGTCAGAATGTAGCGCAGCACGCCCTCCTCGCGAAGGATCGCCACCAGCCGGCGGCTCGAGAGCCAAACCTTGTTCCCCGCAGTGGCCGAGTTGGTCATGTCGACGAGCTGGCTCACGGCGTGGAAGCGCATGCGCATCGCAGGGCAGGCGATTGTGCGCCCGCTCATGACGGCGCGGATTCGCCAAATGCGCGCGGCCGTCGCTGGCTCGCCACGCGTGATGCGGCTCATCGCCTCGACGCGGGCGAAGCACGCGCGCAGCGCCTCCTCGGGCATGGCCGTGATCTCCGCGTCCGTCGCGCTCCGCGAGCGCGCGAAGCCGGCTTCGATCACCTGGTCAGCCGCCTTGACCAGCTGGGCATGCGGCTCGCCCAGCGCCTGCGCGGCCGGGGGGATCGCGGCGGAGCCGTTGTCGACGGCGTCCTCGGCGGACACGGTCGCGAGCAGATCTCGCTGGGAATCGGTGTAGTTTGAGAAGAAGGCAAGGATGGCAAGACGCGAGGCTATGGGCAGCATCTGCGTGAGCCTCCGCTCTAGGTGCTCGCTTGGTGCCTCGCGCACGAGCCGAGCCAGGCTCTCTAGCAGGGGCGGGCCAGGAGCCGAGGGCTCGCCGGCCTCGCCGCGCACGGCGGAGACCGCGCCCGCAGCAGCAGCGCCAGTGGCGGCTGCAGCAGCAGCGCCGGTTGCAGAGGCAGCGGCGCTGCCCGAGCGGCCATCGGCGGCAGTGTGAGGCCTGAGGCAGAGCCAGTCGTGGAAGTTGCGCCGAGCGTCCTCAACGAACCTGAGTCCTGCGACGCCAGCCATCAGGGCATTGTCCGACGCCATGAGAAGGCCCGCCTTTGCTTGGGGCATGTCGAAGCAGGCGCTTCGAAGCAGGCGGAGGAGCTGTGAGCAGTCCTTGTTCGAAGGCATGAGAGCGGCGTCAAAGGCTGCTTTACGCAGCAAAAGCCGCACCGCCCCGGCGGCGTTCGCCACCGTGACGCGGTCATACGACCAAGTCGGCGCCATTGCGATATCAATTCTCATCTGCTGCTGAAGCTGCACCCTGGTCTGCGCCCAAAGGCCATCGAGAAATACCGCCGCTCCATCCGCAAGCATTTCCACCAGCGGCCCTCCCAAGTTTCTGCGGACCAGCGACCAGCAGGCGGTGCACACAACGCCTCGACTGGGGGACGCCACTCGCGCGCGCCAATCTGGTCCGGACTCGGCGGGGCCCGCGTCACGCGTCGAGTGCGGCGGGCCAAACACAGGCCCGATTGCCGCGGACCGGTCAGGGAAATAACGGCCCCACCCCAGCGCGCACGAGCGCTCCTCACTGCACCGAATCCAGCGACCGGGCTGCGGCCTGAAAGTTGTCGCTGGCGATCATTTGCATGACCTCAGCATCGGCCAGTGGCAGCCATGTGCTGGACATCCTTGCAGGCCGGCTGGGGACGCTTTACAGCGCCGCTGGCCCGGCCCCGAAGCACGGCAGCCTGCGTGCGCAGTGCAGGACAAGCTGGGGGCGAGGGGGGGGAGGGGGGTTGGATGGCCCCGCAGCAGGCTGTGCCGCCGGCACGGACGGCGGCGGTGGAGCGGGTTTAATTGCCTAGCATGGCTCTGCGGCTCTGCTCGGGGCCGAGTGGGCTCGCGGCGGCCTCACAGCGCCCGAGCAAGGCCGCGGCCACCAGCAGCGACCGGGGACGGCTGCGCGAGCCCCAAGCATCGGCTGTGGCGCATCCGGGCCTGCACGTTGTCGCACTCGGCGAGCTGCCGCCGCGCGCAGTCTCGCTGACGCGCCGGAACTGGAACCTCCTGCCCTGCCCCCCCCCCCGTCCCCGTCCCCCCCATCTGAAGCGAAACGGCGTCGACGAAAGCGGCCATAATGTTGTCGGTACGCGCTACGCACGGGCACAGGGCGCTGCGAGTTGCCGCCGGCTGGGCTGCGGGCCGAAGGATGAGCTCGTCGCAGAGCCTGGCACAAATGGGGACCAGCTTCGGCGCCATGATGGCCCACCTCATGCAGCCAGGCCCAATTGAGCGCGTTGACTCGTTGCTTTGGCGGATGGGCCTGCTGGAGGAGCGGCGCCACGCTCGTCCGTTTCTTCGGGTGAACGAGGTGGCCGGCGTCGTGATGGCAAACAGCAAGTCCTCGCCCGTCGGTGCGCCAGTGCGATTGCACAGCGCCGCCAGCAAGGTCGACCCCGTGAGCGTGACCATCAACGGCATTCCGCTCGACAACCCGGGCCCGCTGCACATGGTGATGCACAAGCTGCCCGGCACCGTGTGCACCCACGCCGAGGACGAGGGCGAGACCGTCTACGACGCCCTGCCCGAGGATGCCTTGGTGCGCTACCCCCTCCTGGCGTCCGTCGGCCGCCTGGACCGGCTCGCATCGGGCCTCCTGCTCTTTTCGCAGAGCGGTGACCTCATCCACCGCCTCACCTCCCCGGAGTCTCACGTCCCGCGAACCTACATCGTCAGGCTGCAAAACCCGCTCGCGGGCGACGGTAGAGAGGCGCTCCTCCTGGCCATGGGGACCTTGCGCCTCATAGACGGGCACACGTGCAAGCCTGCTGTGCTTGAGCCGCATCCTACCGACCCGACGGCTGCACGCATCACCGTGTTCGAGGGCCACCACCGGCTCGTGCGGCGCGCTTTCTCCGCGCTCGGAAACCGCGTTTTGGCTCTCCACCGCTCGCACTTTGGACCGATGGACTTGGCCGCGATGGGCCTGGCGCCGGGGGAGAGCAGGCGCCTCACAGCCGCTGAGCTGTACGGCCTCCTAGAGGCCTCCGCCCGTCCAACCCGCCGACACTTGCGCGCGATCGAGCGCTCTCGCCTGAGGGCCAGCCGCATCGCCGCGGTCCCCGAGGTCCCTGCGTCGCTGTTGGAGGCCGTGGACAGGGCCGCCGGGCTGGTCGGACCGGGCTCGGCCAATGGCGAGACGGCCCCCGCTGCTCTGACTCCCAGCGACCAGCATCGCACTCGGGGACGAGCCCGGCCAGGCAGGGGCGGTCCCTCGCCAGCCGGGGGCGGGCGGGGCCACGACGACGAGGCCGCTGGCCCGGAGGGCAGCGACAGCGACTGGGTCGACCTCGACGAGCTGGGGTCCCGCATGCGGCTGCGCTCCTCCGCCGCGGAGCTGCAGAGCATCGCGGAGCAGTCGCCCACGTTCCACGAGGCCCTGGTGACGGCGGGCCCGAGGGACGGCGTGGCCGTCGACGCCTTTGTGGAGGCGCGCAAGGCCGTGGCGGCGCGGTCGGGCTGGACCAAGGCGGGGCACTCGCCTCCCACCGGAGGCGCCCAGCCGTTGGGCAGCGACGCAGGCAGCGGCCACAGCACGCAGGACGAGGCGTGGGAGGACCTCACAGCGGCCGCGGCCGCGGATGCGGACGCGGACGGGTGGGGGTCCGACGCCTGGGACGACGCCGGCGATCTCGATCCTCTTGCCGAGGTGCGCGATGCTCCGGACAGGCGCGGTGGAGCGGTGCGGCAGCTTGAGAGGGCCGCCACCGCTGGGCGGCAAGCGGGCCGCTCTGCGGCCGAGCTGCTGCGGATGCGCCCGAGCCTCGGTGCAGGCCGGCCGGTGCAGGACGCTGCCGCGCCCGGCGCAGAGGAAACCTCGGAGCGGTCCCGCGGCCGCCGCAAGAGCGTGGTTCGCCAAGCAATTGAAGTGGGTTCGGCGGCTGGTGCGTCCGACCGGGCCGCTCGGCGCTCGTCGCAAGCGGGAAGCAGCGGCAGCCCGGCCGACGAACTCGACCAGCAGCCCGGCCAGCCAGCCGCCCAGGCGCGAGACCAGCGCAGGCGCCGCCCCTCGCGGGCGGCGGAGCCGTCGCGCCCGGCCCTGAGCGTTCGCGAGGCGGGAAGGGCGGCGCGAGCTGCTCGCGCCGCCAAGCAGGAGGGCGACAGCCCGGCGCGCTAGCACTGCCGGCCACCGTGCCAGCCACTAGCGCGAGCGCTTCGATTCGCATTGCGTGGGTGCACTTCTCTTGCCAGATCGTTCGCGCACGAGGCGGCACAAGCCCGTCGGCGCGCTGCACTTTCTGGTCGCTGGCCGTCGCCCTCTCGCACCCACGCACCAAGCCATGAAAACACGCCAGATTTTGGACCCGCACAGCGGCTCGGGCTCTCTCGCAAGCACCGGGCTGCGCCGCGCGCGCAGGAGCGAGCGGGGCGCCTAGGCCGAACGCCACATTGCCGCTCCCGACTCCGCCGCAGCGACGGCTTCGAGCTCTGCGTCGCAGCTGGGCCCCGTCAGGCCTTCGAGCACCGCATTGAGGGCTGCCGCAAGGCGGAAGCCCGGCGAGTCGGCGCTCGCGGCTCCCAGGGTCCAGGCTCCGGGCTCGGCCTGCGTCACGGCGTGAGCCGCAACCCTTCCCGTGCGAGCGGTTGCGAGGAGCGTCCCGTCCGCTGCAAAGGCAAGCTCCGACCACCGAGCAGGAGCGTCGCCGAGGTCGGTGGTGCGGGGGGCGGGGAGCGGGGCGGGCCCGCTCGTCGCAGTGGCCAGAGGCGGCTCAGCGACCTTTGACACGTCCACTGCCACCAGGGACGACCTCCACTCCGCAGCAGCAGCTGCAGCTGCCGTGGCTGGTCTGGAGGTCGCCGTCACAGCATCCGCGCCCGGCCTCGGTCGCTTCCCACGAGCCTTGAGGCTGGCTGCCTTGCACAGCGCTTCGTGAGCCTGGCCGTCGGCCGCCGCTGCCACGGCCTCGGGGGGCGCGCTTACGGCGAGAACAAGGAGACCAGGGTGGCGAGGCGAGGTCGCCGCTCCGGAACAGACGAATCCCGAGTCAAAGTGGCCGATGTGGGCGCTGTGGACCGGGACGGGGCGGCTGGTGGAGACCCAGGCGCCGTCGGCGGAGGGCCGCCCGGTCGCGCGAGGGATGGTGGCGAGGCCCGCAGCGAGCGCCTCCGCTTCGTGCTCGGCGCTGACGTCGGGGGGCGCGACTGTCACAGTCTTGCCAGCTGCAGCTGCTGCCGAGGCTTCGGCTCGCGAGGGGCGCGCGCCGTTGGCAGACACCATGTCAGCCAGCGGGCCGCCCACGAACTCAACGGCAGCCGGGGGACCGCCGGGCAAGACCACCGGGTCCGCAACGGCGACGCACGGCGGCTGGAGCGCAGAGAACCGAACCGAAGCGTCGGCGCCCACGCTGACGACAGTGCGCCCTCCCGGAAGCAGGCACAGCCGCTGGACCGCCCCAGCGTGTCCAAGCACGTGGCCAAGGATGCGGTGCCCGAAGGGCAGAGCTGTGAGGCGGACCGTTTCGTCGTTGTCCGCGCTGAGGATGACTCCCGGCGCAACGGCAATGTCGGAGATGACGGAGCCAGTGTGCGCGAGCATCACGCGGCTTCCGCTGGCCGGGTCAGAGGCAGGGGCGCAACACACGTTGCCAGTGCGCTCGCCCCAGAACACCAGCAGCGTCTTTCCGCTCCCAGGCACGTCCGTGAGGGCAAAGGCGAGAGCGGAAATGGCTCGCGCGGGCAGGAAGCCGACCAGCTTCGCGGAGCGAACGTCCCACACGCACAAGCGCTTGTCCTCGCCGGCGGAAGCCGCCATGGTGCCGCAGGGAGACACTGCCAGCTCTGAAATGACCGTGCCGGGCGTGTGGCCATCGCCCGAGCAAACGCGAGCCTCTGGGGCAGCACTGCGGGCGCGGGGCAGCGGCACGGCCGTACGGCTTGCGGGGAATGGCAAGACTTCTGGAATCGCACCGCGCATCGCGCTCGAGCAGGCCGCACCAGCGGCCCGTGGCCCACAGCAGCAATCGCCTCGGGGGCGCGGTGGCGTCCCCTGCTCCTGCAAAGCACGGTGGCGGGCCGCGCGCTTCGAGGCCTCGGGCTCACCCGCTGGTTCCGACGACCACGTTGCTCCCGAAGGCCGCGACGACGGTGGCCCCATCCGGGGTCGCAACCAGGCGCATGGTGTCGGCGCCTGAGCGGAGTTCAGTGCCCGGCAGGGCGGCGGCGCGCCGGGGCTTGGGTTGCCCTTGTGATTCCTCGCCTTGCAGAGCCGCTGCCTGTCGCTTGCAGAGGGGCGCCGCCGCCACCAGCGCGCCAGGGCGGCACACTCGCGCCGCAGGAGCGCCCCGCGAGGCTCGGTCCGGGGCCATGGCGATGCTGTCGCTGACCGCCGCGCAGGCCGACGGGTTTTACTTTCCCCCGAACTGGAGACCCGAGCTTGGTTCCTTGGACAAATTCCAGGGCTCGAACGGCTCGCTTGGCCACCGCGCGAGCAAGCTGCACTTGGGGATCCTCGTCGTCCGGTTCGAGCTCCCTGAGCACGCCTGGTGCCTTGGCTGCGGTGGGCACATCGCGAGAGGGGTGCGATTCAACGCGGAGAAGAAAGCTGTGGGAAAATACCTTTCCTCCCCCATTCACGAGTTCCGCATGACCTGCCGGATGTGCAGCCACCCCTTTGCCATCCGGACGGACCCAGAGAACCGCGGCTACGCGTACTGTGAGGGCATCCGGAAGAAGCAGCAGGCGCTCGTGGGCGGCAAAGACGACACAGTTGCGGTGGAGCCCGCGGCGGCGCGAGACCGCAGCGGCAGGCGCCTCGGCGGAGCAGCCACATCTGGGATTGAGCAGCTGGACTCTGACAGCCGCGCGGATGCCGCAGCGCACGAGGCCAACGCGCGCGTTGCCAGCCTGATGGAGCGCTCCAGCCGCGACCGCTGCCGGGCGGCCACTCTGAACCGCGCTGCCCGGGACGCCGTGCGCCGGCGAAGGCCGGAGGCGGCCAGCGGGCTCGCCATGGCTGCGCCCGAGCCGCCCACCCGGAACCCGAAGCGGGACCGCGAGGCCGCCGCCGCCGGGCCCAGCGCGATCCGGCCGAAGGCCGGCGCCTTCAGGCTCAGCCGCGCCGACGAGGAGGAGGCGGCCTTGCGGCCGCGCGCAGGGACGAGTGCGCACGCGCTCTTGAGAGGCCGGCCCAGGAAGCGAGCGCGTGCCCCGGCGGCATCGGGCAGGGCCTCGGGCGCCTCGGGAGGATCGCGGGCGGGCGGGCAGGCCTCGCCGACAACGCCTCCCTCAAGTAGCGCCCCGGCACCGGGCGCCGCTATTGGAGCGCTAGCCTTTGCTGCGTACGGAAGCGACTCCGACAGCTGATTCTGGAGCCTGTGCGAACTCGCCGCGGCTGTAGCTCTGTGGCCAGGCGGCGTGCCGGTCGCCGAAGTGCCCCCATGGGCCTGTGGCTATGGTGTGCAACGGAGGGGAGACACGGGCGGCGAGGAAATCGCAAGGCGGCGTCTGCGCAGTTCATGGCTCACCCAGAGTGACCGACAGCCCGGGGAGGGAGGCGCTCGGCGCCATCGACGTCACCCGTGACCTTGAGACAACATCGGGCAGGTGCGGCGGACGCACGAGCCTTGTTGCGATTCCTCTCATTGGTCTTTCCGTCGCCTAGAGGTTGTCATGGTGGCGGTGGTGGGGGGGGTAGCAGGGCGCACTTGTGCTGCAGCCGGTCCACTGGACACGCTCCAGTGCGATCGCGTGCGCAGGCTGCGCCGCCTGCCGAGGGCAGGGTTGCCCGGTGCTGCGTCGCAACTTTTTCCTGGGAGCCCTGGCTTGCTGCACTGCGCGTCGGCTGCCGGACGACTGTCCCAGTGCACGCCCTTTGGTTGCAAGCACGCACCTGGGCAAGCCATGCAGACATTGATGGCTTCGACTGATGAGCACTGGCTTCGCCTCCGCCACGAACCGGCGCAGCGGCCGGCTGACAAGGCCAGTCTGCAACTGGCCCAGCGGCATCGCCAGAACGCTGCCAACCTAGCGGGCAGTGTGTCAATGCCTCCAGCTTTCGGCGCGGCATCTGGCCTTGCGTGTGGCAACGATCGACGGGCTTGCGCGGACAGCGCTGGCCCTGGAGCCAGACTGCACTGTCACACCGTGCTGGCGTTGCCGCCCACTGCACATGCCCGCCGGCCTCCTCCGACGCCAGGCGTGCGACTCCCCACTGATGCGGGAGAGCTGGTGCAAGCGTGTGTGCCGAGGCGTCGACTTGCAATGCGGCAGAGCGTGGCCCTGGCAAGGCAACATTCACGACGCGAAGGCACCGGGGGAAAGCCGACGCGAGTCAATCACACACGAAAAAGGGGGTTGGGGGTGGGGTAAGGCTGGGTCCGTCACGCCTAGCGGCTGCGCTTGGCGCCCTTGGACTTGCTTGCCGCGATGACGTTGGAAACAAACGCGTCGACCTCCCAGAACGTCTCGGCGCTGATGGCGTCGATGTCAATCTCGATGTCGTCGGAGTCGATCTGCGAGAGCAAGGGCGAATCGGCAATGGTGGTGTCAGAAGTGGCCGGGCGCTGCTCCGCGGCCCGCGTTCTGCTGCGGTGGGTTGCGCAAAGCAGAGGAGGGCGTGCTCTCACCTTGCGGATGCAGCTGTCACAGCGCTGGTCCAGGATCTGCACGACCTTGCCGAGCTCGTCTGCAGTGATGTGGTAGATGTTGTGGCTGAACGTCTTCTTCTCCGCCAGAGTGGGGGCGCTGCGACGGAGAGAGGGCACAAACTCAGGCAACAGCCACACCAAGCGTCTCGTGCTCGCACGCCCGCAAGCGGCGCACCTGGCCATAATGCGCGCTCGACCCAGGCTCACCGGTGCTCGTCCGTGCGAATCCCTGCGAGACACGGCAGCGGTACACACGTGCATTCCGGGGCGGTCGGCGGGAGTGCAAACGCACGCGGGCGTCCAACGCGCCCCAGACAGCGCACGTTCACGCCCGCGAGTCGTGGCTCACCTGCCGACGCCGCGATCTTCGAGAACTTCTGCTGGAACAGCTTCTTCAGCCGCTTGGCGATCTCAAAGTACTCAGAGCCGTCCTGCGCAAGTCGGGCAGCCATTGACGTCGCGTGGGTTCGAATTGCTGGGCTGCAGGTTCGTTGCCTCCTGGGCGGCGCCGCGCGCGCCGGGAAGCGAGGCCCGCTGGCTCACTGCGTTGTAGGTCATGCAGTTGTCCCAGATGAGTGCCACGTCCTTTTCGAACTCGAGGGGGGAGTCGTACTTGCCGGCCTCCAAGTTCTTCTGCGCGGGCTCGCCGCATTCGTGCAAGGGCTCGGCTTGCGCCCGTCGCTGGCAGCGACCAGGCAGGAGACGCCCGCCTTGACCACATTGGCGCGGCAGGGGCGCGGCCGCGAGGCCCGCGCGCCCGCCAGAGCGGGGGGCGGGAGCACCCGGTCGCCCAGCGAGAGGCGCTCGGCTTGCGGGACTGCAGGGGCGCAAAAGCAAAAGGGCGGCCTCACCATGACCAGCCCCAGGTCCATGGGCTGCTTGATCACCTTGGGGTAATCGTGGAGTCCCCACTCCTCCCAGCGCACAGGCTCCAGGAACGGGGCTGCGAGGAGGCAAGGCAGGAGGGGTACGCGGGCACGCGTTGGCAAACGGTGTGAGCCAAGCGAGCTGCGCGGGCGGCCCCCGAGGCGCGCCGCCCCGGCAGGGTCCGAATGATCGCACCTGCGTCCTTGTGCTTCATGAAGAACTCCAGAAGCTTGGCGCACTGCGAGGGCGGCCGCGCAACGAGAGGCAAGCGGGAGCAGGTCGCTGAGCGCGGGTCCGTCTCGGGCTCGAGGTCCACAAGCGGCGCGAGGACGCACCTCCGCCATCCCGGCGCTCTTCCCAGCAGCGGCCATGACAGCTCAGCTCCGGACCCTTCCGAGGGGAGCCTGGGGAGGGGCGTGCAAGACGCTCCAAAAGTGGCGCATGACTTCGGGCGTCGCCGCCGCGTTGCGAATGCAGAGACATTCGCTCTGAGTAGTGCGGCGCGCTCTCCACTGGTCACCTGCCGAGCGAGAGGGCTTCCCCGCGAGCGCGTCCAGCTGGTCTGGGTGCTGCTGCGATTGCCTGGGTCCCCGTTTCGTGCCCAGTCTTGTGTGAGAGGAGCGGGGCGGGCGATCAGCACGCCCAGAGTTGGCGCCCGTTCTCAGCCGTCTGGAGCGCATCGGCTGCCCCCCCCCCTTCCCCCGCCGCCGGCGACGGGCGGCCGCCGCAACGAGCGCGTGCGCGATTTCTCCCTCCCCCGTTTCTCTGCAGCTTCCGGCAGGAGCGGCTCGGATCTGGTGCCATGGCTGCGGCTGCCGCAGGAGGCGCGGCCGACCCCATCGCGGGCAAGCCCGTTTCCGAGCTCACAAGCCTGTTCGGGCAAGCTGTGCCCGTGGCCCTCGGCGAGGCGCGAATTCGCGCTAGCACCGAGTCCGCCAAGGCCGCGGAGACGTTTCTCAACCGGCTGCAGCGCTCGTCAGAGGCATGGGCCGTCATGACCCACGTGCTCGAGGCCACGGCCATCACCGAGCAGGGGGACGCGTCCCTCTACCTGGCCGAGGCCGCGCGCGTTCTGGCGAGCAAGGTTCGGCATGACATGCTGGGCCTGGCGGAGTCGTCCCACGCGTCGCTGCGCGCGATGCTGCTGAAGCACCTGCTTCGCACGTCCGGCCAGGCGGCCGCCCGTCCCGCCTTTCGCCACCTCGCCGTGGCGCTGGCGGCCGCGGCCGTGACCATGCCGTCCTGGACGAGCGTCGTTCCCTCGCTGGTGGCGGCTTGCGGTGGCCCGGCCCGCCTGGGCTCGCCCGAGGGCACCTGCGAGGCGCTCGCCCTCCTCACAGTCCTGCTCGAGCTTCCCACCGAGGTCACGCGGAGGGAAACCTGCATCAGCGAGTCCCGCAGGTCCGCCGTGCGCACGGAGATCACCCGGGGCGCGGAGGCAGTGCACTCCACACTGGACGCCATCCTGGCGTCGCACTCGGCCAACGTTGAGATCCGCTCTCTCTGTCTCAAGGCCTTCTCCGCGTGGGTGGAGGAGCGCATTATGCCCGTGGCCGTGCTCCCCGGCTCGCGCCTCACCAGCGCACTGCTCTCGGGCCTCAAGGTGGAGGCCACGTTCGCGCACAGCAGCCAGCTCCTCGTCGCCCTGCTTGAGCACGTCGACAGGGACGGCACGGCAGACGACAAGACCAGCGTGGCAGGGACTGTCCTCCCCAGCATCATCGACGCGGAGCCCCTCCTCCGCTCCCTCATCCCGCTCTGCATCGACGACGAGACGGACGACCGCGCGATCACGCTGGCTGCCGCCGCGGCGAGCGCTGGCTGCATTGCCGCGCACTCGCTGGTGGGAAGCACGTCCGCGCTCGCTCCCCTGCGGCCTGGGCTCGCGCGCATGATGGCGGTGGCCGCGGCGTCGGGCTGCCGTCCCGTGCAGATGGAAGCACTCCGCTTCTGGCACGCGCTCTTCAGGGCGGCGGTCTCGGCCAGGTCGCGCTCCGAGCCCCTGCCCTCAGACCTCTTTGCCTCCGCAAGCGGCCTCCTGCCCTGCCTCGTCGCGGCGTCGGAGCTGCCCGCTGATGACTTCGACAGCACCCCCGTGGACCTCGGAGCCGAGCCCGCCGCCGCCGCCGCCGCCGCCGCCGCGCACCAGGACGCCATTGCCCGCCCTGAGATCACGCAGGCCGAGGCGAACGAGATCGAGACGCGGGTGGGCACCACGAAGGTTATGGGCGATTGGGTCAACGTGTGCGTGGACGAGGTCTGCCGCCTTCAGGGCTCCGGCGCCGTGGTTCGCGAGCTGGTGGGGATGACCGGCACTGCCCTCAGCGCGGCCCGCGCCGTGCCCCCCGCCGCTGCCGGCGGTCGAGCCCCGGCGGAGGTGCGCCGCCTCGAAGCCGCCCTCACGGTGACTGGATTCGCCGTTTGCGGCGTTTTCGCCGACACCGAGCTGCCCATGCTGGACGCGCTCTTGTCCGCGCTGCACACCATCCCGAGCTACGCCGATGTCCACCTCTCGGCCCTGTCCCTCGTGCGCAAGGCGGCCCCGTGGATCGCTCCGCGGGACCAGCTCTTCGCCCCGGTATCCCGGTTCGTCGAAGCCCACCTGAGGCTGCCGGGCCCGTGCGCCACCGGCGCTTGCCGCGCCTTGGTCGGGCTGACGCGCGCGTGCCCGGACCACTGCCGCGCGAGCAGCCTCCCCACAGCGCTCGTCAATTCCGTGAGATCACGTCCGCCCGGCCGCGCCGGCTGACGTTGCCGCCACCCCGGCCGCTGTGTTTCGAGTTGCTGCGTTGCCGGGCTGCGTTCCGCTTGGCCCGTCGGCCAACAAGACTTCCCCGCCCGGCTCCGTCGTCCTGCGCAGGTCATGAAGCTTCCCGACTCCCCCGCCGCCGATGCACTCTACCAGCTCGGGCATCTTGTGGCTACCAGCCGCTCGGAGACGGCGCTGTCGGGCGGCATCGCTGCTTTGCTGCGCCCCCTCGTGGCCGCCGTGGAGACCATTGCCGCCGATCCAACGAGCGGGATTCGCGCTGCGTTCTCCTGGCGAAGCGAAGGCATCCAGCTGCGCGGTCGCCGCCCGCCGTCGGACGCCGAGGCAGTGCGCCGCATCGGCGTGGACGGGGTGGCGGCAGCGATCGGCTGTATCGGACCGCTCATCTCCGGTCTGGCCTCGGCCAAGGGCAGCATGCTGGGCCCCGAGCACCTCCGGCCCACCGTGGCCGCCCTGTGGCCGGCCATGAGCTCTCTGCTGGAGATGGGAAAGTCCGAGGAGAGCATCGCAGTCGCCGTTTGCGCCTGCCACAACGCCATCCTCGGTGCGTTCCCGGAGCTGTACCGCGGCCGCGTGGCCAGCCTCGCGCGCGACCTGGCGCAGAAGCACGAGGAGACCAAGTTCAGCTGCTTCATGTACTCAGGCTCCCGGCTGATTGCAGAGTTCGGGCTCGCGAGCGCCGCGCCGGTCAAGGCGGCCCTGGCTGAGATGGTCACGCGGATGGCGACGGAGGCCTTTGCCGCCCTTGCCGTGTCGGGGACCGTTGAGCCCTTTAACCGCAACCCCATCCTCGTCGACGAGCTCTTCTGTCTCGTGAGCTCACGCGGCTCGACCTGGCTCGCCGCTCGCCCTGCTGCGCCGCGCCTGGCCCCTCGCGCCCGTTGCCCGAGCGTCGCCCGCCCAGCGCTTGCAGCCTCGGCCTCACCCGCCCGGCTGCGCTCTCCCGCCCTCGGAATCTCGCAGATCACCAGCATGGCCAAGCACCTGCCGGACGAGCTGCTCGGCTGGTCGCTCCTGGACGACGCCCTGCGCTGCGCCTATGCCGGCCTCTTCTCCTCCCGCCAGGTGGCGCAGAGCGCGGTGCTCTTGTTCATCCAGACGGTCATTCGCATCGGGGCTCCCTTCCTGGATGACTCCGAGCTGCTCGCCGTCCGTGACGTGTCTCTGGCCGAGAGAATGCGCAACGCTTCGCGCAGGCTGCCTGCCGTCAAGGCCAGCATTGGAAGGTACGGCGCCGCCATTGTGAAGCGCCTCATCGCGGGAGCTGCGGGATCCATGCACAAGCACTCCATCACCAGCAGCGCCGGCTCCATCTCCTCCGTCATCATGGCCATGCGCGACCTCCTCAAGGTGGGCGCCTTCCGCCCCTTCTTCAAGGAGCAGCTCGACGCCGCCGTCCCGGACTCGGTCATGCACCCGGAGGAGAAGGCAAAGGTGCTCGAGAACGTGTGCTTCCGTGGCGTTGGTCCGTCGCGGTCGTTCGAGTTTGACAAGGTCGACCGGGCGCTGCTCGACATCCACCAGCGCTGCATGAGTGCCTTCCGTGCGGGCCGCTTCGACATTCCGGAGTGACAGCGGCACGGTTCGAGCACGATCCCGTACGAAAACAACAGCCTCATGCCTCGCGCGACCCGGTGCAGTCGCGAGCGTTGAAGGTGCTGCAATACCGGGCGCGATTCGCTACGCATTCGCCACGCAATCAAGTCACAGGGACGCAGTCGTGCCAGCACTCGCTCACGCGCGCGGCAGACCCATGGGACGACTTTGCCATTCGGCTCGCCGGCACGCCCACAGAGTGGGGGCTGGGCCTACTCCTCGGCCGGGGCGGCTGCCTCCTCGGCCGACCCCGACTCGGCGGCTGCCGCGGCATCTGCGGGCTTGGCGCCATCGTCTTGGGCTGCGCTGAGCGCCTCCACCATTGCCTCGCGCAGCGCTCTTGCCTCCTTGAGCGCAGAGAATTCGTCCTCCTCTGACTCCGCCTCGGTGGTGGCAACGGGCTGGCGGCGCTGGGCGTCCGCGGCACGGCGAGCGGCGGCTGCCTCCGCCTCGCGGCGCGCGAGGTCGGCACTCTTGGTCTTGAGCGCGGTGGAACGGACGTGCGTGACGGCCTTGGACGCCGCGATGCGCCGCTCGCGTTCCAGAGCCGCCTTCTTCAACACCTCGGGCTCAGCAGCCTTGGAGATGGTTGCGAATGTGGTCTCAACCGTGCCGCTCTTGCCGCCCGTGGACTCCAGGGACACACGGACGCACAGCGGCGACTCTTCCGGGAGGCCAGTGAGGCGGAAACGGAACTTGCCGCCAGCCACCTTGCCATGCGCAGGGGCCATTGGGTCGGTACCGACCGCTGAGGCGTGCGAGCCCTCGAACGCACCCTTGGCCGGGGTCCAGACGGTCCCCACAAAGGAATACATCGTGGCCGAGATGGTGTTTGGGGCTGTTTCAATCACGAACTTGAGCCCCTGGGCCCGGGCCCACGAAAGGACCATGCTGGAAGTACGGACCGCGCTCGCGGCATCCTCCTTGGGGAGCTCGGGCAGCAGCGGCGAGCCATCCGCGCGCGCGATTGAGATGGAGACAGTGGCTGCCGAAGCTGTCACGGAGATCGGGTCCACCGCGACACTTGCAACCTTCAGAGCCGGCGGCGAGGCCTGCAAGAGAGGCGGGGCCGTACGTAGAGCAAGCCAGGAAGGGCAGGCGAGCGAGGTGGCCCAAGCTCGCTGGGGCAGGGCGCACGAGGGGCGACGCCAATCCGGAAACGCGCGCTCGGGTTCCATGGCTCGACACTTGACAAGGCACGCCATTCCCGGGGCCGGCAGCGAGGCGGGCGGCAGTGCGAGTCTCGGCAAGCAAGGCCTCACCATATCGGCTTTGATCACGTCATGCACGGATGGGGCAGCGGCGGCCATGAGTTGACGGGGGGGGGGGCGCAGGATTGAGCGCAGAGTGTGATTCCTTGCGCCGACATGTCCAAGCCATGCGCAGCAGAGCACACCATGCAGAGCAGGCGCCCGGTTTTTGCGCCGAGGCAATCGGCGGCACCAACGGCGCGAGCGCCCGCCGCGACTCCTTGCAGGCAGAGGGGTGCGAACCAGCCAGATCCCCGCGCGAGCCTCAAGCAGGGAGGCTTGGCTGCCCAGCCTGGGAGGCGGCCCTCGCAGCGCGCGGCATGGAGTTCGAGTTTCTGTGCGTGGACGGGGCGCCGCCCTCGGCACACACGACCCTGGAGTGGTCCTGCGCCGGTGACAAGTTCGCCGTGGCGGGGGATGACGCCGTTCGTGCCTACGACTCGGCGACCCTCGAGCTGCTGGTTGTGGTTCCGCTCTCGCCGCCGGTTCGAGTGAGCAATGCGCCAGGCGCCTGCTGCGTGCGTGGCGAGAGCGCGAGGCGAGCGGACGCAGGCAAGGTTGGGGTTCGCGGTGCTTGGGCCGACGACGCGTTCCCACGCCCCCCGCTTTGCGAGCCTTGCTGCCGCAGAAGGCCGGCCGGAATGCGCTTTGCGTGTCGTGGAGCCCGGACGGCGGCCGGCTGCTGGTGCTGCAGCGCGGCGCGGACAGCTGCGAGGTGTGGGAGGCCACCGGCGGCAGGCTGGCCGTGCTGCACGCCACAGTGGCAGAGTTCGAGGACGCGCGCTTTGTTGGCGTTGACGGAAGATTCGTGCTCACGACGTCCGTGCTGCGCGTCCAGTCGGTGATGTGGGACGTTGATGGCGGCACCAGCGCGGCTCTGCCGCCGTGCAAGCACGCGCCAGGGAGCCTGGCCTGCTCCGAGGACGGCTCCTTGATCGTGTACGCGTCGAGGCCGGCCACCGCGGACGAGCTTGTTGTGGTGGCGCTAGCGCAGCCCAAGGCGGGCGCGGGCGGTGCGGAGGGGACCTCCGAGGCGACCTGGCGGGTGCTGGCCGCGCTGCCACTGCCCACGCGCGACGCCTGCAAGGTGTGGCTCTGCCGGAGCGACACGGCGGCGCTGGTGCTCGATGACGCTCTGGCTGACAAGGCCCTCGTGATGCCGCTGCTGTCGGGCGCGACGCCGCTCGCGGTGGACCTGAGGGCGGGCTCGGCGGCGGGATCCGCGGCGGGATTCGCGGCGGGAAAGGGCGCGTCGAAGCGGGGCGGTGCCCCAGGCGCTCGCGTGGCGGGGCTGTTTGGCCGCTGCGCCGTCGCCCAAGCCGGCAGCGGCGCGCTGGTGGCTGTCGGGTGCCACGACGGCCGCGTGGTGTTCGCGTCGCAGGACACTGGGGCGCGCGTCGGTTCGTACCGCGCTCCAGATCGGGTCAGCGCGGATGACGTCGCCGTGTTCGTGGAGGAGCAGGGCGAGGGCAAGGACAAGCCGTCCCCCGCGCCAGCTGCGTCGCTTGCCGCAGGAGCTGGCGCAGGCGCGCATGGCTCTGCGGGCGAACGCGCCGCGGCAAGGCTGGGCCGCAAGGCAGCGGTCCCCACCCAGCGGCGAACAGCCATGACCGCGATGGAGGCTGCCGCGCCCAGCAGCCTGGTCGTCGTTCCGTCGGGAGCAGTGGAGCTTCCCGGTGAGGCGCCACGGGCCACAGCGGGGCCGGGCTGCAGGGGGCGCGACGCCGGCGCGGGACGCAGGCCCAGCGGCGCAGGCGCTGCTGCCCCAGCGCAGGCACACCTGTCCGGCGGAGTGAGCAGGCTGTCCTTCAGCGCGAGTGGCCGCTTTGTCGCGTGGCGGGACGACGCCTGCCGGCGCGTGGCGCTCATCGGGCGGGCGGGGGGCGGGCAGCTGATCGCGGCCTTGGTCGCTGCGGCGCCCGTGGCGGCGATGCACTGGAGGCCGCGCCGCGCCGGGCTGCCGGACGCCTTGGCGGTCGTGACGTCGCAGGGCAAAACTGTGGTGCTGACGCCCGGCGAAGGCAGAGCGTTCCTTCTCGACGTTGGGGAGGGATTCGCCGTGCGAGCGGCGTCGTGGTCGCCCGACGGCTCCAAGCTGCTCGTTCACAACGGGCACGAGTGGCAGCTGGGGTGTTTGCTCGCTGCGCAAGGGGGCGATGGCGAGTGAGCGGCCGCATCCCGCTCGCAACGCAACGCAACGCAACGCAACGCAACGCAACGCAACGCAACGCAACGCAACGCAACGCATCTCAACGCGCGCGCCGAGACGCAGGCACCGGTCTGTCTATGAGCAAAGGCACGAGTGGGCGAACGAAGCGCCATGGAGTGAAGTCGAGCGTCGCGGGAGAATCCATGAACGCGGTTCAGCTTCGAGAATCGACAAGCCACACGCAGCCAAGCAGAGCCGCCCGTTCCATGCACCCGCTCCAGCGCCCGCGCACCGTGACTGCGGGAACGGCAGCTCGCGGCGCGCATACATACGCGTGGCCAGCCTCACTGCTTGGCAACGGAGCGGTGCCGCACGCCGGGCGAGGCCGAAGGCGACCGCGACCCAGCGGCAGCCACGTCCGCGACGGCCTCGGGGGTGGCAGGCCTGGGAGCATCGGCCGGGCGCGAGGAGCCGCCACCGGCGCCGCCGCTGCCCCGCACGCACTTGTCGGAGACGGTGCGCACGAGGGAGATGGTGTTCCCGACGGCCAGCACGGCGAAGGCCGCCCCCACAAAGACCACCTGCAGCTCCTGCTTGTAGAACATGGGGTTGCGCCACAGCTGCAGGCCGGGGTGGTAGATGGCGGCGTGGAGCATGGAGTAGCTCAGGTAGAGCTCGAAGCAGTAAGTGCCCATGAGGAGGACGACCAGCACGACGAGGAGCGCGGTGGTGTTGTACTCGCGCAGCCCCTCCGGGTTGGTCACGTCCATCTGCGAGGCCTTGCCTTGGGCCACAAGGCTGTAATGGCGGCGGCGCTGGTAGAAGGCCTGGAACTGCATGACGACGGCCTGGGACAGGAAGAACACGGTGAACGAGGGCATCAGCTCCTCGTGCAGCGAGGTGAACGGCCAGGTGAGCATCACGATGCTCATGGCGGCCGAGATGTAGTGATGCACGATCCACCACGACATGATGCGGCTGCCGTTGACACGCAGGATGTTCTCGCGCAGCGCCAGCGTCACGTAGTAGTAGAGCAGCCAGATGTGGCCGAAAACGGTGATCCAGTGAGTGTACGACAGCCAGTCGGAGAGCAGGTAGATGTTTGCCGCCCACGACAGGGGGATCAAGATGAACACTGCGGAGGGGGGCGGGGATGGGGTCGCGAGCGGCGGAGTCGGGACGCGCCGAGGGGGGGAGGGATGCTGTTGCGGAAGACGGAGCAAAGGCAGGAAAAAGGCAGCAAGCAGCGCCGGGGAAATCGCGCCCCGACGCCTTCGCTTCTCCGGCGCCCCCCTGCTCACGAAGGTTGGTTCGGGACTTGAACTTGTTGTACTCCTCCTTGAGCTTCTTGCGGTCCTCCTCGTGGCTGACCTTGACGTTGACGGATCCCAGGAAAAGGCGGATGAACAGAGAGCCTGTCACTGGCCGCAGGCGCCGCGCCTGCTGCAGGGCGCCGTCCGCCTCGTCAAGCCGCACCGTCAGGCGCGAGGCCTCCTCCTCGGACAGGCCCCCGCTTTCTTGCGCCTCCTTGGCCTCCTTGCGCAGCGCGCTCAGCTTCTTGCGCTTCTTGTCGCAGCCGGCCACAACAGTGTCCCGGATCGAATCCGCCTTGGACATGAGCGCCTGGAACTCGGCCGCCCTGCGGTGCGCCCCGGACGCAGCACACGCGCAGCCAGTCAGGGCCACCGAGGGGGCGGGGGCTGGCACAGCGCGGCATGGCGCGGCGAGCGCATTGGCCAGCGGGTTGCCGGCCCGAGAGAGGGGCAAGCAGGCCTCGCGCGCGCGGCGGCGCCCGCAATCGCGCGCCTCACCGCTGGGCGTCCTTGACCGCGTCATCGAATGCGCTCTCGATCCTCGCTGCCAGAGACGGCATCCCCTGCCGGCCCGTGAAGCGCAGCGACGCGCGCGCGTGTGACACGTGCTCGCCACCCACCCAGTTTCTGGCAGAGGCACTGCTGTTCCGATGGCCGAGTCGAGCCGCGGGCTGCCTGCCCCGCCACGGAAGCACCCACGCGCGAGCCCTCCCCCGAAACCACGCCGAGTCACCCACTCACGCACGCACGCGCACGCACACCCCACGCACTGGATCCCACGCACTGCCGCCACTTGTTGCGCGCACGGCTGCTGGAGGCCGAGCCGCCAGGGGTCGCCGGCTCTGACGCCGCGGCCCGGATCAGTCGTCGCGGAGCCCGTCGCGGAACTTGGAGTCGAACACCTTCATGTCGCGCTGCAGCTTCTCGCACGAGAGGATGCTGTGGCCGAAGCCCTGGCAGTACACGCACTCGGCGAGGTTTCCGTCCTCGTCCTTCTCCTGCGCGTCGTGGGGGTCGTCCAGCGCCAAGAGCGCGGGCGGGATGCGCTGCTTGGCTGCCCGGAGCAGGTGCTTCAGGTCCAGAAGCACCGACTCCGGCACGCCCTTGTTGATGAACGTGGTCGCAACGCCCGTTTTCCCGCCGCGCCCAGTTCGCCCAATTCTGTGCACGTAATTCTCCACCGACTCGGGCATGTCGAAGTTAATGACGTGCTGCACGCTGGGGAAGTCCAGGCCCTTTGCCGCCACGTCTGTGGCCACCAGAACGTCCTTGGACCCGTCGCGGAACTGCTGCAGAGCGAGGTTGCGGTCCGCCTGGTCCTTTCCGCCGTGCACCGACGTGGCCTCCACGCCCTTGAGCAGAAGGTACTGCGTGATGTCGTCGACCTCCCGGGAGCGCTTGCTGAAGATCATCACGGGTGGCGCGGTCTTCTGCAGGCACTCGAGGAGGTAGATCATCTTGGCCTCGTCGCGCACGTGCTCCACCTCCTGGATGACATCCATGCTCGCCGCACCAGCTCTGCCGCTGTTCACCGTGACGGGTTCCACGAGCGCGCCCATTGCGAACTCCCGCACCTTGCGAGGCATGGTCGCAGAAAAAATCAGCGTCTGGCGCTGGTGGTCGAAGAAGGAGAAGATCTGCTTGAGCTCCTCCTCGAAGCCGCGCGCCGCGTCCAGCATGCGGTCGCCCTCGTCCAGGCACACGTAGCGGCAGAGGGAGAGGTTCATGCGGCCCTTCTGGAGGTGGTCGAGCAGCCGGCCCGGCGTGGCCACCACGACGTGAACGCCAGAGCGGCTCAGCGGCTCGATCTGGTCCCGGACGCTCATCCCGCCGATGCTGAGCATGCAGCGGAGGCGGGGGAGGCCGGCGGACGCCATAGCCCCGGCGATCTCCTCGCAGATGGAGTGCGTCTGGGAAGCCAGGTCGCGGGCCGGGGCCAGAAGGATCCCGAAGGGCCCCTCCCCGCCCGCCAGCGGCATGCGGAGCTCCTCCTGCAGGGCCAGGATCATGAGGGGGAGCGTGAACACCAGCGTCTTTCCGCTGCCCGTGAAGGCCACCCCGATCAGGTCCCGCCCCGACAGCGCCACGGGCAGCCCCTGCACCTGGATGGGGGTGGGCCGCAGGATGCCCTTGGCCTTGAGCATGTCCATCACCGCGGGCGGGAGCCGCATGTCTGCGAAGCGCGGGCACGGCACCGGGATGTTCTCCCCCTCCACCTCCACCTTGTGCTGCGCGCGGAGCACGTCCGCCTCCGTCTTGCTGAGCGATGCCAGCGCCTTGGTCGGGCGCCAGTCGGTGAGCAGGGGCTTGGTGTACGCGACCCCCGAGGCGTGCTCCTTTGCCGACATGAGCGCCTTCTGCTGCATGGACATGACCTGCCTGAGCAGGTCCGCCTCTAGGGCCTTGCGCTTCTCGCGGCTCGTCTGCTGCCCGCCCAAGGCCGCCACGTGCGCGCGAAGCTCGTCCATCAGCGTCATGCCAGGCCGCGCAGCGATCCCGCCACTGCCACCGGCTCCCCCAGCACTGCTGCTGCTGCTGCTGCTGCTGCTGCTGCTGCTGCTGCTGCTCTGCGCTGGCATGGGCGCGGCGGCGGGCGCGGCCGCGGACGCAGCAGCCGCAGACGCAGCGGCAGCCGCGGAACTTGCACGCGGGGCCTCGCCACCAGGGCGGAAGGAAACGTCGCGCCGGTCCCGCTTTGCCGCGGTCGGGGCGCTACCGGGGTCCTCGGCGCTGCTCAGCCCGAGGCGGCGCCTTGCCTCGGCCGCTCGCCGCTCAGCCTCGGCCGACTTTTGCTGTGCGCGCCTCGGCTCGTATGGCTCGCGATCCTTGCCAAAGGCAAGCAGGTCTGCGTAAGAGTCATCTAGCGCCTTGGCTGCTGGCCGCGGCCGCTTAGACGCGCGCCGACTGCGGTCGATGACACACGGAGAGCAAAGAGCACGGGGCAGTCGAGCGCGACTCGGGCGCAGTCCGACGACCTCCACAGCCACGCGTGCGATGCCCGGCGCCCGCATCCGCTCGCGTGCGAGCACCCACCTGTCTGCCATGGACCGCAGTTCCGTGTGGGAGCGTGGCCAAGAGATCGGCATCGCTTGGCAGAGCTGGCCGTTCCGCGTGTGGCAATTTTCCAATGTTTGCGCCCTGGGCGCCACGCGGGACGGGCAAATTGCCGGACGCCCCTTTGCTTCGCACTGCACGGACCTGCATACGCACTGCTTGGCCTCGCGTCGCCGCAGCTGCAGGGTTTTGTTTCACACTCCTGGGTTCGGGACTGGTGCTGCCCTGCAGCCGCCGGCAGTTCGAGGGCAGTCATGCTTCGGCTCCTCGACCCCGCCGCAGTCGGGCGTCGACCTTGCTCGCTCGCAGGCAGCGAGGCGGGCGGACGCCGAGCCACTGCGACCCAGTGTCCAGAGGTTGGGGCATCCGCTGGAAGGAGAAGCGCTGCCCCGCGGCCCGCGCGCGGCTGCAAGGATGCCGGGGGTGGGCCGGCCACCGCCATTCCGGGGCCGCAGCGGTGGCTCGGCAGCTTGGCAACTGCGGCTGTGGCACGGGCGCGCGCCGCAGCCGTCGCAGATGCAGCGCTCAGGCACCCTCCCTGCGTGCTAGTCCTCGGGAGCGGGCCTGCTGCAGCGCTCAGGCAGGCAGCACGACAAGCAGGCCCTTCCGAGGCGGGGGACCTGTTCCGCGATGAAAACCTGGATAGCCGGCAGCGCGAAAATGATCGTCCCCGACGCGATGGCCTCGGCAATACCGATGATGATGAGGATTGCGCCGCTGGCACTGTTCACAGACTGGCACGTTGCGACGTTGTCTGCGTCGCTGCAGCCGACGTCTGCATCCGCCTGCAGGTTTGCCGCGCCGTAGATGAAGGCGACGAGCATGCATACCACGATGACGATGAGGCTCTGCGGCGCGGCGGGCAGTTTTGAGGTAGACGCAGGCACGCAGCCCCGGGGCGTCGCGAGAGGGCGCCGGCGCCGAGGCATTGCAGCGCTGAGCTGGCCCGCGCGCTCCGGGGCCCGCACTCACCAACGCAATCCGGCAATTGCTCCTCTGCTTAATGGCATTGGGCACGTCCAGCGCTGCCAGCAGCACGCACAGCGAGTAAATGATGCTGGCCAACTGCCTCGAGTGCAGCAGCACGGTCGTCGCGATGATCTGCGGCGGGGCAAGGGCAGCCGGGCGCAACCACACGACGTCGCAGGTCAGCGGCGCAGCCCCGCGTCAGAGGCGCGGCCACGGCCGGGTGGCGGAGTCGGGCTCACGGCCAGACTGGGCGGAACGACTTTGATCAGCAGGCCAGGAAGCCAGCCGCAGCACAAGAACGTCCACCCGGAAATGGCTCGCGGCATTTCGGTGCCGATGCACCAGCCACCCCGATGAGTGGCGAGCCGGGGGTGAGGACGGGGCGGCCGAGGGCTGGGACCAGCGGCGCAATGCCTGCTGGCGTTCCGGGGCAGAGCCAGCGGCTTTGGTCGCGACGGTCCACTCCGGCAAGCCTCGGCGCAGCACTTGGGCGGCCGTCGCGAGGGGCGCCTTTGATATGCGCAGCGGGCCAGTCGGCGGGCGCCGGGGTGCGCTTCTCCAGGTGTTCGGCAGGAGTGGCCTGCAGTTGACCGGACTGCTCGTGCTCATGACCGGCGCATGGATGGGCGTCGCCTGGGGCCTGATGGAGGGAGCAAAGCGCGGCTACCTGGATGGGGTGCCAACGGGGTCGGAGATGTCGCGCTGGATGGTGGGGAAGCTGCGGGCGGTGCATGCGGAGCGCGACAAGGACGACCGCGCCCGCGAGGCAGAAGACGTCCTCAACGCGGAAAAGCGCATCCTGGAGTCGCAGCAGAACAGCCATGCCGGAGTCAACGTCAGGACGATTCTGGGGGATGATGCCGATGACGAGACCCACGGGGATCGCGTGTGACCATTGTTTTTGTTCGTGATTAAATGCGTGCGCGAGGCAGAGGCGGCTGCGCGCGCTGGCCTGCGGCCCTGGGCAGCGGGGCTGCCTGGTGCGCTGAAGCAGGTGCGTGGATAACGAGGCTGTGCGACCAGGCGGGCGCTGACATCATCACGTTGTGCGAGGCGCCACGCACGGCACCCACGAAGCAACCACAAGCGTCTTGCGCCTTCCCGCTCTGCCTCTGCCTGCCTCTGACCCCCCCCTCCTCCCCCCCCCCCCTTCCGCCATTCCGCGCAACAGCGCCGCTGCCGCAATCGGCACGCACGGGCTGCCGCTGCGGCAGAGGGTCGGGAGGGGGAGAGCAGGGCGCAGAGAGTGGGGGGTCTCAGCCTCCCCGGCCCTAGGGGTGCCCCACGATCCCGTCCGCGTGCACTTGCGCGTGGGCAAAGGCAGCGTCGTCCCACTCGGCGTCGTCAAGGGGCCTCTGCCCCGGGTACTGGGCTCCGCCCGTCGCTCCTGTGGCGGCTGCCGCCGCCGCCTCTGCCGCTCTGCCGAGCCCCCCCTCCCCGGGTCGGTCCGCGATTCCCAGGTAGTGGCCAACCCACTGCGCGAGGCCGGAGCTCCAGAGCCTGTAGAAGACGAAGAGGGTGATGAGGACAGCGGTGAGCACCGACACCCAGCGGGGCACGGGCGGCTTGGTGGGGTTCTTGCTGCTCTCCACGATCTTGGCCACAAAGGCCTCCCCCTTTGCCCGCAGCTCCCGAAGCGGCGCCGCGTCGGCGGCGGCCTTGTCCATCCCGGCGTGCTCCACGAGGAACGCGCGAAGCTCGGAGGCGGGCATGGACCGCACTGTGGCGAGCATCTCGGCCTCAGAGGACCCCTTCTCGTCGCCCTCCCCCTCCTCCTCGGGCTCACCCGCGCCCTTGGCCCCTCGCGAGATGTCCGCCTTGTCGGCCGCTGATGACGCCGCGGCGCGCTTGGCCGCGGCGGCTGCTGTCTTCCCCGCCGCGCTGCTGGCGAACCGGTCGCGCTCCATCTCCTCGAGCTCCTCCACCACGTCCGGGTCGGTCAGGTCGATGCCGTACGTCTTGGCGTCCGCGATCTGCTCCGGCGTGGGGTGCCTCCAGTCGATGGGGGGCAGCTCTGCGTCAGTCTCAGGCTGCGCCTGGGCGAGCAGCTTCGCGGCCTCCTCCATCAGGGCGTCGGCCTCCTCGTGCATGCCGCGAGCGCGCATGGCCTCCAGGGACACGATCAGCTGCTGCATGGCGCCCTCCTCCGCCTTGCTCAGGCGCGAGAGGGCGCGCCGCGCCTCGCTGGTCTCCGGGCCGTCCACCAAGCCGCGCTTGGACCCGAGCCCGCGGGCGGAGCCGCCGCGCCGCGACGCCCCCGCGCCCGCCTCGCCCTCCTCCCCCTCGTCCTCGTCGCTGCTCTCGCCCGTCCCCACGCCCGCCGCCTTGGCCGCCGCCAGGTCCTTGGTCGCTGAGGCCGCCAGGTCCTTGGCCGCGGCGGCCTGCTTCGCCTCCGCCTCCACGCGGCGGCTCTGCTCGCGCTCCAGTTCCTCGTCCAGCACGACGCGGCCCCGCTCAAAGGCCCCCGCAAAGGCGGATCGCTCCGCCTGGCCCACCCTCGCGAGCTCCGCCTCGGCCGCGCGCAGCGTCCGCTGGACGGCCTTGGACGGCTCCAGCATCATCGCCGCCCGCAGCTCCTTCACGGCCAGGCGGAGGTCGGCCACGCCGGCCCCCGGGCGGCTCTGCCGGGCCAGCGCGACGCGCAGGAGGCCCTTGGCGCTGCACGGGTCAACGCGGCGAGCCTCCTGCCCGGCGGCCATGGCCTGGTCGTGCATCCCCATGCGGAGGAGCGCGCTGGATGCGTTGTTGTACGCGTCCGCGAGCGCCTTGCGGGCGCGGGCAGCGAGCGGCCCGTCGGCCGCGCCCTCCGCGTCGGGCAAGGCGTCCTCCATCTCGACCGCCGCGCTCCCGGCGGGCCCGCCCTCCCCAAGGGCGGCCTCTGCGTCTGGGAAGAGCGAGCGAGCGACCCGCTCCGCCTCCTCGCGCGACTCGGGAACGGGCGGAGCGGACTCCAGCACCGGCACGCTGCTCCGCAAACGCAGCTCCGAGTCCTTGATGCCGCCCTTGCGGATGTCGGGCGACGACGAGGTCACCCACCGCAGCAGCCCCGCCGCGCGAACGTACATGCGCAGCGCCTGGTCGTTCTGGCCCTCGGCGAAACACGCGTTGGCCTGCCCGCGCAGCTCCTCCGAGGCGGCAACCCGGTCCTCCAGCATGCGCGCCCGCGCGTCGAGCGCGCCCTTACTGTCCGTGAGCGTGTTTCGAAGAACGTGCGGCCACGCGTCGAACTTGCGGCGCAGCTTTGCGTCCTGCTCCGACCGAATCGACGCCGCCTTTTGAAGCACGTCCATCAGTCCCTCGCCCTCCATTGCGGCTCCGAGCTCCGTCCGAAGCGCAGCACGCGCTCCGCGGCGGACGGCGCGGGGAAGAGTGCCGCGCTCTCGCCTCTCTGCCCCTCTCCCCGCAGCGAGCGGGCTGCGGCGCGCGGGCCAGAGCTCGGGACTGGGGGGGGGTCCCTGTCGCCCCTCCGGCAGAGCCGGGCTCGGAACACCCGAACGCCACAGCCGTCGCGGAGTGCCGCCGCCGCGCGCGCACAGGCTTGCTCGGAGGGACCGAGAAGCCCATCCCGGCGCGCGAAGCGGGATCCCAGCGCGCCAAGCATGGCGTTCATTGTGAAGCACTATGTGGTCAAGACGCTCACCTCCGTCTGCGGCGAGTACGTGGAGGGAATCACAAGCGACAAGCTGGACCTCTCGTTGGTTTCCGGCGAGGTTCGGCTGCGGGACCTCAGCGTCAAGCCCGCGGTGAGGCCGCGCGCCTCCCCGCGCGCCCGCGCAAGCCGCGAACAGCACGGGGCGATTCGGGCAGCCGCAACGCGCGCCGTGGCTGTTCCGCGGATTGCGCTTCTGCCGCGCCATCGTGCAAGAGTGGCTCTCGTGCAGCGCCCCGAGCGCCGAAACGCGCGCGTGCGGCCCACGAGACCAGCCCCCTCCCGGACAGTATGCGCTCGCGCTCCGCCTTGGACTTGCGGGGCTGGCCAGCGCCTTTCGCTCTCCTGCCGTCCGCCTGCGCCGCCGGCGTTCCGCAGGTTCTGGCTCTGACGCGCCTGCCGCTGCGGCTCGTGCACGGAACAGTGGACGAGATTCTGGTGCGCGTTCCGGCGTACACGCTCGCAGGACTGAGGGCCAAGCCCATCGAAGTGGTGTTGCGCGGCGTGAGCGTGCTCCTCGAAAAAAGCCCTCTGACTCCGACGGAAATCCTGGACAGATTCGCCGAGGCCAAGCGCGCCGCCCTGCGAGCTGCCGAGCTGCTCCTCGTGCGGTTTCGGGAGTCTGCGTCGGCGGCCGTGCCGCGGGACGCGGGAACGTCGGGCGGGGAGCGCGAGACCCCGCTGCTGACCGCGATTCTCGACAACCTGCGCATCAGCATCGAAAACGTGCACGTGCGGTTCGAAGACGACTCCGTCAACCCGGAGCGGGGCTTTGCGTGCGGCTTGACGCTTCGGCGCTTCAGCACCCGGTCTGAGCCGGACGCGGCATCCTCGCGGCGGGGCCTGGTGCGCCGAGTGGCGGACGTGGAGTCGCTGGCAGTGTACTGGGACCATATGGGGCCTGGGGACCGCCTCGCGACCCAGTCAAAGGCGGCCGCGGCCAGGGCAATGACGGCCGGGATCGCAGACGCGCCGGCGACGCTGCGGTCGGCCGACGGCAAGTCCGGCACGCCCGGCACGACGTTGCGCAAGCCCACGGCCGACGCCCACTCGTTCATCGTGGCTCCCTGCAGCCCGCGCGTGGTCCTTCTCACCAACTCCCACAACGTGCCCGGCCAGCCCGGCATCGAGGCCGCGGCGTCCTTGCCCAGCCTCCGCGTGGACCTCAACGAGGAGCAGTTTCGCGACGTGACGTTCCTCGAGCGCTGGCTCTCTCTCAAGCGCTTCCGCCCTGACGTGCGCCCCACGGACCACGAGACCGTGCGGCAGTGGTGGTGGTACGCCGTGCGCGCGCTCGGCTCCGCCGCGGGGAAGGACCTCGTCGTCTCCCCGTCCCAGAAGCGCTGGCTCGTCGGCCGGGTCGCCGGCCTGGCCCCCAAGGCGGCCGTTTCCAGGATGCGCGCACAAATCGCGGCCCCCAGAACCGGGGGTGCGTCTGCGTCCGCGGGCGCTGCCGCGGCCCCCGGCGCCAAGTCCGGCTCCACGGCGGCGCTGGCCTCTCTCAAGCCGTCGGGGCTGCCCCTGGAGGGCACGATCCGCGAATTCGAGGCCCGAGAGGCCTCGTCGCTCAACTCGCAGGCGCAGCGGCGGCGCATGCTGGAGGAGCTGGGCAGGCGCCGCGCCTACATCCTGCTCTACAAGCGCAAGATCTGGCACGAGGACGGGCAGGTGGAGGGGATCGCGGAGGCGCAGCTGGCAGCCGAGCAGCTGACGGCGCTGGAGGCCCTGGTTGCCTGGCTCGAGGAGGGCCTCACGTACTCGCAGGCGCTGGTGTTCCGCCTCGTGGCTGCCGCGGAGGTGGGCGTGGAGCAGAAGCGCCGCGTGGCCCGCGTGGCCCAGAAGCAGGCCGAGGCGGGGCAGAGCTGGTTCGGGTCCATCTTCCAGTCGGGCGTCACCAAGGAGGACTGGCAGCTGACTGGCGAGCTGCGCCGGGAGTGCTGGCTGGGCTTGCGCCAGGCGGAGAGCCAGCTGCTGCGCATGCGCGCGCTCGAGGACCAACACCAGGCGTTTGACCTCGACATCGGCAGCGCAAGCCTTGCCCTCGTCGGCAAGGTCGGCCTGCCCAAGCGAGCGCGGCCCGGCTCCGGCCTCGGCGCGGCCATCGCCGACAAGGAGGACAGGGACTGCGCGGAGGCCGCAGCCGCGCCGGCGGCGGGCAGCGCTCGAAGGGCGGTCTCCGCCTCGGCGGGAGCGGCCCGGCTCCCTCCCACCGCCACCGTCGTGCTGCTAGAGGCGGAGGCGTCGGCCCGCGTGCAAGTGGAGATTCGAGCCGTCGGCACCAGCGTCGGGGTCAGCGTGGGCCGCCTGTCGGTGCGGGACGGCACCGCGCTTGGCACCTGCTACCCCGTCGTGGTGGGTCCCCGCGAGAAGCAGGGGGTCGACTCGGCCCTGCCCCTCCTCGACGCGCCCCCGCTCAAGGGCGTTGATGAGTCGCCGAGGGGTGCCCACTCCGCCGCAGCAGAGGAAGCACGCTCGGCCGCTGGCTCTCCGCCTGCTGACGGGCCGGTGATGGTCTGCCTCTTCCAGACGTGGACCGGTGCGGACCCCCCGCCCACGCCTCGCGTGGCAGAGTCCATCGGCCCAGCGACGGTCCGGTCGCCCGCTGCGGCCGGCGCGGCTGCCGCCGCGTCTTCTGCTGCGGCCGGCGCGACCCACACCAGCGCCCAGTCCACGTCCTCGAGCGTCTCTCAGGCCGCGCCTGACGACCGCGATCACCTCCGCGTGGTGCTGCGGTCCCGCCCCCTCCGCATCGTGGCGTCTCAGCCGCTCCTGCGCCGCGTCGCCGCCTTCTTCGCCGCGCCTGCCGCTGCCAGAATGAGCGACCAGCTGTCGGGCCGCCTGGCCCAGCTGCGGAAGGAGGCGGGGCAGGACCTCTACGCCCTGCTGGAGAACAGGCCGGTGCTGGACATCGACCTGTCCGTTGGAGCGCCGCTCATCGTGCTGCCTGCCAACGTGAGAGACGCGTCGTCCGCCGACACCGTGCTGGCCGACTTGGGGCACCTTCGTTTCGCGACGCGGGGCACCGTGCATGCCGACCCGGGCGAGTCACAAGCGCCTGGAAAGGCGGCGACGGCAGCGGCGGCAACGACCACGGCGACGGGGGCAGCAGCCACAGCAGCGGCGGCAGCCTCGGCGCTGCAGTCCGCCTCGCTCGAGTTCGACCGGTGGCACCTGGAGCTGAGCGACGCGCGGGTTGGCATGCTGGTGCGCGGCACCAATGGCGCGACCGAGGTCATCCCCATCGTGCACCGCGTCGGCGCGACGCTGGAGCTGGACACGTGCGTTCTGCCGGCGAGCGTCGCCCCGACGCAGGCCCGCGTGCGGGGCAGCTTGCCCAGGCTGTCCATGCGGGCGACGCCAGAGCTTGTGGCCGTCGGCGCCCTCTTGCTTCGCGAGGTGATGGCCGCGGGCGCCGTTGTCGCAGCGGCATCGGCCTCGGCGTCGACCGAGGCTCAGGCGTACATGGTGGCCGCAGGCGAGTCCACCCCCGTGGAGGAGCCCGCCGACGACCGCACGGACTCGGGGCCGGCGCATGCCGCAGCCAAGGCCGCATCCGGCGAGCCCGGCGAAGAGGCCGCGGCCACCGAGGTGGCTGCGTCCTTCAGCATCGGGGTCATTGACGTGACCCTTGCAAGCGTGGAGGGGGAGCACGGGTCAGTGGGCGACCTGTCGCTGGTGATGGACGGCTTCTCATCGTCCGGCACCGCCTCGTCCGCGGCTCTCGCCGGGAGCTTGTCTCTTCACGCGCTTCGCGTGGAGGAGCTGTGCACCGACGGCTCCGTCGTCCCCATCGCGTCCTCCATCGCCAGCGCGTCGGGATCCGGCGAGGCGGCTGCTGACAGCGACGCGCTCATCCGCGTGGCGTACATGCAGAGCCTCACCGACGCTGGGGTGCGCGGTCCGGACGGCACGGGCTCGCCCGCAAAGACGTGGATCCGGGCCGCGTTCAGCGGCCTGCGGGTGCAGTGGCTGCCCGAGCTGATCCTCGCAGCACAAACGCACGCGCTGCGCCTCGTTGCGGAGCTAGCCGCCGCAGTGGCGGACGACGCAGGGCCAGGGGCGGGGGCTGGTGCTGCCCTCCCCGCCAGCGCTGCCCCGCGGCTCGCCGACGCGGCGAAGCCTTCGCCGGCCAAGCAGCCAGCGGACGCTGCGGCCGCATCCAGCCCGGCCGGGGCGAGCTCTGGCACGGGCGCGGATGCCCTGTTCATTGAGGCCAGCATGGGCAGCGTGGAGGTCGCGCTGTGCATGGACCGAGCTGCCGCCGAGGCTGCCTCCCGAGCGGGAGCGGCGGCGGACTCAAGGGGCGGCAAGGAGGCCGCCTCCTCTTCCGAAGCGGGGGCGCAAGCGGTGCTTGCCAGCGTGTCTGTGACCCGCACGTCTCTCAGCGTTCGGCAGGACGCAGCTGGGGGCTTCTTCCTGGCGGGATCGCTTGGGGACTTCGTCGTGTGGGACGAGGCGGCCGCCGCAGAGGCCAAGTACAAGCGCCTGGTGGGAAGGGTGCTTGCGCCCCCCGCGCTCGCAGACGGGCCGGCCAAGTCGGAGGGCGCAGCCGAGGACGGAGCCCCCCTCGTGGAGTTCGAGGTTGCCTCCAAGGCGGGGGACCTTGTCACAACAGTTGACCTGCGCGTGCGCCCGCTGGGCGTGGTGTTCTACAAGCCGTCGTTCGACGTGCTGCTCGCCTACGTCTTGGACGGCGTGCTGGGAACCGTGTTGGCATCCGCAGCATCCGCCGCCACCGAGGCGCTTGCGTCCGTGGACGAGCTGAGCCGCACCCGACTGGGCATTTCCGTGGACGGGCCCACCGTCTGCTTGCCTGCCAGCCTCACGTCGGAGGAGGGGGTGGTGGCGCGGCTGGCGAGCGCTCGGCTGGCGACTGCGTTCAGCGACGCGGCGTTCGACCCGTCACTCCTCCACGCCGGGGACGCCGCGCGCCGCGACGGCTCGCTGGGCGGATCCGGCATCATCCGAAAGCTGGGCGAGGCCCTGGTCGAGAGCCAGCTCGTCGCCGTGAGCGGGCTGCAGCTCTTTGCGGCTGCCTCGGCAAGCAAGCGGTGGAGCGCGCGCTGCAGCGAGGGGCTGGAGCGGGAGCCGCTGGGGAAGCCCCTCGGCTCGGCCGGCTTCGATGTTGACCTGGGCATTCACCGGGCCCTGTCGTCCGGGCCCGTGTCTGGCTTGCTTGTGGACGCGTCTGTCCTCAGCCCCATGCGGCTGCGGCTGGCTCCTGAGGAGCTGCGCGCTGTGCTGCGAGTGCTGACGCAAAACCTCGGGAACAGCGACGGGCCAGATGCCAGCCTGGAGGACGCCGAGGCTCCTGGCGCGGCAGCGGCAGGCACGAGCGGCAGCGGCCCCGCCGCGGCTCGACCTGGCGCCGCAGGGCCAGGCGACGCTGCTGCTGTGACCGCCGCAGCTGCCGCGAGCAGTGGCATCCGCGTGTCCTTTTCGTCGTCTGCCGCGCTCGAGGTGGATCTCGTGGACGCGGACCATGGCCTGAGGGGGGAAGACGGCGCGCTGCTGCCCTTCGCCTCCTTGCGGCTGCACAGCCTCAGCGGCGCGGTGCTCATGCCGGACTGCCCCGTCCTCCCGGAGGAGCGGCTGTCCCCGCCGCGGCAGGGCGTGGCAGTGGACCTCCTATTTGCAATGTCTGCCTCAACAGCATGCAGGGCCGCCGCCGCCGCCGCCGGGGACGGGGCGGCCAGCCCCGGCGCTCGGCCGGCCGAGCTTCGCCCGCTGCTCGCGCAGCCATGGACCTTCAACCTCGGAGTGGGAGTGGGCCAGGCGACCGACCCCTCCGTCGCGGGCATCGAGGTCGCGCTCCGTGCCACCAGCCCTCTCGACCTCCGCGTGTCGGAGGCGAACTTGGCCCCGCTGGCCAGGGGCGCTGGGCCGTGGCTCGCGGCTCTCACCGACGGCACCAAGAGCGCCGATGCTGCGGCGTCGCCTGTCGATGCGGATGGGGGCGCCGGGCCCGCTGCTGGCACGCCCGGCCGAATGCCGGGTGTGGACGTGGCTCTCGCGCTTCCCTTCTCGCGCATCACCGTCGCCCGCGACGGAGCCGACGCGGGCCCGCTGGCCCACCTGGACCTGTGCGGAGCGGAGGTGAGGTACCGCGACAACGCCCGCCGCAGCGCCGGCGGCGGCGCTGCTGGGGGCGATGCGCTCTACGCCACGGTTCTGGACGCCAACCTTGCGAGCCTCAAGGTCTGGGACGCCACCGCGGCTGGGGCCGGACTGGCCAAGTGGTCGCTCTTCGCCAGCGCAGGGGCGCGCGACGACGACGAGCCCGCCGACGTTCCCTCGGTGGAGCGCGCAGCGGCGGCATGGCTGGCCGACGACGGCCGCTCGGGCGACGTGGCCCGCGCCCCCGCCATGGCATCGCAGGTTTGCACCGGTCCGCTGGACGCAGGGTCCGCTGAGACGTGCGTGGACGCAAGCTTCCCGCGGCTGTGGGTGGGCTTCAACGCGGGGCTCGTGGAGGAGCTGCAAAAGTGGGCCTTTGTGGTGGGGCGGGAGGTCGGACAGGCCGCTGCCCCATCCGCGGACGCAGCCGCCCAGGCGCCAGCGATGACCACAGGCACGGCAGATGCAGCCGCTGCGGACGGTGTGCCAGGCGCCATGCCGCTGCGCCTGCCCGGCATGCCCGAGGACGGCTTCTTGCCGCCCGCGCAGGAGCCCACTGCGCCGCCGTCGAGCGGCGCGGACGCCTGGCTTGTGGGAATGGATATCCGCGCCAGCCTCGGCGAGCTCGCCCTGGACATGCGCAGCGCGCGCTTGCGCCGCTCCCTCGGCGTGGCGGTCGCGCAGGGCCTCAGCGTGGCGGTGACCGACTCGCGCCCCGCCACGGCCCCCGAGGGCGCTGCTGCCGACGGCGGGTGCCTCGACATCTCCGGCTCGCTGTCGGCACTGAGCCTTCGGGCACCCGACCACGTCTCCGGCGTTCACCCGATGCTCGTGCGCCCGGCAACGTCGCCTGACGCCGCGGGAGGCTTCGCGCCGGACACCACTCCGGATGTCCCCCTGGTGTACTTTGCCGTGCAGACGCGGCGGCCGGGCCACCCTCAAGAGCAGGAGGCCCAGACAGTGGTCCGCGCCGTGATCCAGCGGCTCTTCGTCACGTACCTGCACCAGGAGGTGATGTCGATCGTCCAGTTCCTCCTCGACGGCGTGCTCGGCTCCCTCCTCCTGGACGCCGCCGCCGTGGTCAACGGCCTGGTGAAGGAGGCCTCGGTGTCCGCGACGTCCATCAGCGTGGACGTGGACGCCCCCATCGTCTTCCTGCCCGAGTCTGCAGCCGTGACCCGGGGGCTGCTCGTGGACACGGGCCGCGTGACGGTGCGCAACTCGCTTCACCGCGCGCCGCAGGACCATGCAGTGGTGCCGTCCACCCCCGCTGCGCTGCTCGCCTCCTCGACGGCCCGCAAGCTGCGCCGCCTCGTGCGGGCCGGTGACTCAGAGGCCCTCTCGGCTGTGGCCGTGGACCGGATGGTGGTGCGCATCACGGGCGTGCGCGCGGCGGTAACGAGCGACGGGGCCGCTGCCGGAGCCACCATCGAGGTCACCCCCGGCGGCATCGGCACCGCGGCGGCTCCCTCGCCGGCCGGGCAAGTCACGGACCTGCACCCCGTGCTGGCGCTGCGCGACGCCGTCGAGGTGGTCCTCTGCCGCGGCGCCGACGGCTCCCCTCTGCAGCGCGTGAACAACGGCACGAGGGTCGTGGACCCCATGGTGGACGAGGCTGCCGCCGCAGCTCTGTCCAAGGCAGCCGGCGCGTCTGCCGCGTCCCGTGCAGCGGCCTACTGCTGGGTCAGCATGGACGTGTCGGTCCGCCTGCCCCACATCGCGGCCACCCTCCGCAAGCACGACTACGACGTCGTCATGGCGGCGCTCTCCAACAACCTCGGAGCCCCCGCGCTGGAGTCGCTTCCCGACGAGGCAGTGGCCGCGTCGGCCCTTGCCCATCCCGGCCTCGCCGAGGCAAGCAGCGGCGTCGGGGGAGCGGGCGCCGCCTCGTCGCGCGCCCGCGAAAGCACGCCCACCTCGTCCTCGGCGCCGGCGTCGGCCATGGCGCTCAGCGTTCGCCTCGAGGGCGCGGATGTGCGACTGCGGTGGAGCGACGAGGAGCGCTCAGACCTCGCGTCGCTGTGGACCGGGCCAGTGGAGGTGGTGCTGGCCGCCACACTTGCCAAGCCCGTGCCAGCCGACCTCCGTTGCCCCGAGGACGAGGCCAAGGACGGGAGCGACGCGCCCAATGAGACGAGGCAGCAGATCGCCGTGGTCGTGCCCGGTCTCCTGGCCATTGACGAGCGGCAGGCCGCCGCAGGCGGCTCCTCAGGCCGCGGCTTCGAGGTGCTCCGGCCCGCCGACTCGGCGCTCGCCGCCTCAGTGCGCAGCTACGCCAGGTCTCAGCGCGCCCGTGGTTCGGAAGCGGCTGCCTCGACTGCGATGCTCCCGGATATGGCGTCTCCTGACGACTTGGCGAACGACGACGGTGAGGACGACGGCGCTGCGGCCGCCGGAGTGTCTTCACCAGACGCGAGCGAGACGGCGTCGGTGGCGACGGGCAGCGTTGCCGGGCCCCGTGACGACGCCATGCTCGAGCTCCGGCTCCTGACCCCGGCCAACCCCGACGAAGAGCGGTCCATGAACGTGGTCGTGGGGTCCGTGCGGGCCGTGGCAGACGTGGCCTTCTTGGCTGAGGCTCTCGAGTGGGTGGCTCCGCGCAACGACGCTCCCGCGGACGCCGCCGAACCAGGCTCCGGCCCTCAGTCCGGCCCGGCCGAGGAGGAATCCCGCCCCGCCGAGGCCTGGGCCGCCTGCGGGGGGCCTGCCATCCCCATGAGCAAGGCCAGGCAGCTGTCCAGCTCGGCGCTGCGCATCTCAGTGGCGGTGCATGAATCCAGCCTCACAGTCCCGCAGGAGATGGGCTCGCGCTCCGGCGCGTCGATCGTCCTGCGGACCCAGGCCTTCTGCCAGCTCAATCTCACGTCCGCCGGCACGATGCTCCCGGCCGAGATCTTCCCTGCAAGCATCAGACGTCGGTGCGACAGCGCGCGGCGCGATTCGCCCGAGGCGTGGAGATTCGCAGCGGCGCTGTGCACTTCAGCGTCCGAAGTGCAGAGCGGCAGGGGAACCGGCGGCCAGGAGGACGGCGAAAGCAGCAACGGCCAGGGTCGCACATCATCGTCGTCACCGCCGGCATCGTCCTCGTCGTCGTCATCATCATCAGCAGCAGCAGCAGCAGCAGCAGCAGGCGGAGCCGCCGCCCCGCGTCAAGACGAGCACGTTTCCACTCAGGAGCGATTCGGGTTTGCCAGCGGTGAGGCGGGCAAAACTGCGGCTCCCGCTGCAGAGGCAGCCGGCCTGCCCGTGTGGTGGAGCGAGACTGAGGTCATCGTCAAGATTGCAGGCCTGAGCGTAACCGTGGACAAGGGCAGAGGAGTCGCGGGGGTGCGGCGCGCACGTATCCTCAGCGGGATCGACACAGCCGTGCACATGCAGTCTGCGGCCGCTCAGCCGCTGCTCGTGGCCCTCGAATCGTGCCGCTTCCCGCGCCGTCGCCTCCTGCTCACCGCGGCCGTGGAGTCGTCCGAGGCGGTGCGCGCGCACCTCTCGTACAGCGACCTGATGCTCTTCGAGGCCGTGCTGGACGGCTGGACCAAGGCGCAAAGCGCGGCAGCCTCGAGCCGCCGGGCGGCCGAGGCTTCCGCGGGGGGCTCGCCCTCGGCAGCTCTGCCGGACGCAGCGCGGCCGCCCGCCGCGGCAGCGTCCCCGCCCCCGCTGCCGCAAGGCCACGCCGGCCACTCGCCTCGCCCGTCCTCGTCCGACGATGCCCGCCACCCCGACGACTTTGAGCTGTGGATCCCGGAGAGCGCGTCGCTTCCCTGGGGGGGCTGCACATCGGGCAGCGGCGGCCTGGTGTTTGCGGGGAAGAATCACCTTGAGAGCGCGCCATTCTGGCCAGGGCTCGTGGCGACGTCCACCCTGGGCGCGGGCCTCGCGGGGTCGGGCGGGCACGTGAGCGTGGAGACTGCCCTGCGCATGCTTCTGCGTCCGGGGGACGGAGTGCTCGGGGCCGGCGCGGCGTCTGTCCACGGCGCCAGCGGCGAGACCGATGTGGAGGTCTCTGCCGCAGCGGGCTGCACCTTGCGCGTGCGGTGCCTTCCCGATGCAATCGCGGCTTCGGCGCCGCTCGGCGCGGCAATTGTGCTCATCAACGACAAGGGCAGCCGCGTGACTCCGCTGCTGCGCTTTGAGCTGGCCGAGGTGTCCCTGGCCTCGTCGGGAAACCTGTCCAGCATCGGCGCTGGCGGTTCCAGCGGCGACCGCGTCGGCTCCCAGCTCGCCGCGTCGGCGGCGGCGACTGCAACAGCCGCCTCCTCGGCGGCTGCGGGCGCCGCGGCTGCTCCCGCCGAGGCCCCGCCCACGCGCTTCTCGGGCGAGGCAGCGCCGGACCCGACCTTGCCCGCGCGCAAGCTCAGCCTCTGCGTGGACGCCGCGCTCACCTCTTCCCTGTGGTGCATGAACGGCGCCAACAGCGAGTGGGAGCCGCTGCTCGAGCCGCTGACCGTCACGGCCAAGCTGGCGGCCATCGACGATGCCGCCCGGCGCCAGGACCTGTCGCGGCTCGCCACTCGCTCGGGCAAGCAGCAGGGACCGGGAACGGTTGCAGGGATGCTGTACGCGGCGCTGTCAGTGTCGCTGGTCCGGCTGAACGCGTCCCAGGCGTTCTTCGCCAGCCTCTACGAGGCGTGGAGGTCGCTCAAGGAGGACATCCGGAGGTGGAGGGCGCGCGCCGCGGGAGGTGCAGAGAGCGGCGGCGGTGGCGGCGGCGGCGGCGGCGGCGGCGGCGGCGGCATCAGTCGCAACCGCTCGCCCCAGCACGCCGGCAGGCAGCCCTCAGCCGCGCGCGCGGCTGCGCTGGAGGGCGGTGGTGGGGGTGCGGACGGCGGCAACGACGACGACGACGACAGTGGCGGCCCGGGTGCCGCGGCGCAGCTCGAGGTGGACGAAGACAGCGAAAGTGACAGCGACGGTGACGCGGAGGGCGGTGGCCACAGCGGCGACCGCGAGGGCGCTCCCTTTGTGTTCCGCAACGCGACGGGGCATAGCGTTCGCTTCGTGAACGACGCCGACCTGGCCTCGACGGAGGAGCTTCGCGCCCATGTCAGGAGCATGTCCTCCTCCAACGTGTTCCACGCGCGGCACTCGTCGTCGGGCCACGGCTCCACGGCCAGCGCCCGGTCTTTGGGCAGCAGCGCCGCAGCCGTGTCTTCGCGTGTGCTCGCCCTGCCCAAGGCCAGCAGCTTTGAGGCAGACATGGGCCAGGAGGTCGAACCCGGCGGCGAGGCGCCCTTCGGAAACTCGCCCGAGTTCCGCGCCCTCCTGCTTGCGTCGGCAGCAGCGTCCCGCGCGCGAAAGGGGGCCGCCAACGGGCGCGCCGGCCCGCCCCCCGTGTGGGCCCGGGCGTGGGTGCACGGGATGGAAGCGCCGTCGCAGCCATTCCGCGTGGACCGTGTGGGCGTCACGCCGCTTGTGATGCACGTGTCCGACAGCGCTGCGGCGTCCGTCGGTGGCCCGGAGGGCCGCGGCTTGCCGCGCAAGGTGCGCGTGGTGGCACAGGTCACCGTCCTGGACGGCAGGCGGGTCGTCACGCTGCGCTCCAGCCTGCAGATTCACAACTACACCGCCCGCAGCCTTGAGGTCGTGGTGGCGGAGCCGAGCGGCCGCCCGCGGCAGAGCGTCGGCATCGTTGCGGCCGGGCAGGCGCTGTCCGTTCCGTGCGCCGTCGCGCTGGGCGAGTGCGCCATCCGCCTTCGCCCCATGCCAATGGTGTCCTCGCCCGCGGCGGCCATCTACGACATCTCCACGCCGGTCGCTGTGCCGCCGGCGACGGACCCGCGAGCTCCCAGCATCCTCACGTGCCTGGAGTGCCGCCGCAGCGCGCGCGCCGCGAGCGACCCCCGCACGAACCACCCGTGGTGCGCCGCCGTGCGGGCCTTCCGGCGCTTGGACGGCGCCTACACGGCCGTGTCGATCCGCCCGCCGCTCGTCGTCACCAACCTGCTGCCTCGCCGCGCCGTCTTTGCCGTGCGCGAGGAGCGCGACACGCCGGGCACGTGGCGCTCCCGGGGCACGCTGGACCCCGGCGAGGCGCGCGACGTCCACACGCTTCGCTACGACGCCAAGCCGCTGATTTCGTTCCGGGCCGAGGGCTTCCAGTCGTGTCCGTCCGTGCCGCTCGGGCCGGGCGAGCAGGCCTGCGAGGCGCGCTACACGCCCCTCGACGCCTCGTCCCTCGAGGCCGCGGAGCTTCCCACCCCCGCTGGGATCAGCAGCCCCACGGCGCACGCGACGACGCGCTTCATCGTCGAGAGCATCGCCGGCGGCGGCGCGGACGAGTTCGAGGCGGCCGAGGCCATCCGAGCCACGCGGGGAGCGCCGCTCGCCAGAACGGAGCGTGCCCGGGACCGCGCAGTGGTCGAGGGGAAGGAGCCGCGCGTGCCCTGCATCCAGAGCCCCGCCCGGCTCCGCGTGTGCATCTGGGCCACGCACTGGGCGGTGGACCGCACCGGCGCTGGCCTCTCGTACGGAGTCCGGATGCAGAGCCCTCCGGCGGCCTACCGCGCCGCCGACGAGGAGTCGGGCCGCACGGGCCTGCTGCCCGTCGCCGTCGTGCCCACCGGCGAGGCTCACGGTGCGCAGGCTGTTCGCATGACGGAGAACGAGCGATACATGCCGCTGCGAGGCTGGTCCTCCAACAACCTCCTTCCCACGGACCCCTCCAGGTACACCGACCCTTCGGGCGGCAAGCCCGTCAGCCGCGCGGTTCTGGACAAGCTCCCGTCGGGCTCGCGGTGGGTGAGCGACTGGGCGACGGACCAGGAGGTGCCGGTGGCCAAGGATGGCTGGGACTACGAGATGAACTTCCCCCACTTCACCAACCCGCTGCGCAGGTTCAAGCCCAATGCCGAGACCATGGACTACGCCAGGCGCCGGCGATTCGTGCGGCTCCGGGACAAGGGGAGCGAGCACGCGCCCGCGCGGTCGGCGCCGCTGTGGCCAAACCCGGACGCGGTCAAGGCCGAGGTCGGCTCGGCTCGCACCGCCGCTTCGACAGCGGCGGCGGCTGCGTCGGCTGCCGGGAGCGGCGGCGACGGGGGCTCCGCGCCAATCCCGACGTCGGAGGTGTTCCCCTTCGGCGACGCGGTGCTGTTCACGCCCACGGAGACGCGCCAGGCGTCGCAAACGCTGCACGCGCGCGTGGGGGCCGGCCCTTGGACGGCGCCCCTCGCCAGCAGCAAGCACGGGTCCGCGCCCGTGGACATCCGGTCGGGCAAGAACGTGACTCGATTCCGCGACTCCCAGGGCAGGCATCTGGTGGGGCTGGCGCAGGGCTGCCTCAACGTTGTGCAGTCGGTCAGGCCCGCGCCTGCGCCCTTCGACCGCTCCCTCGTCGTGTCGTTCCACTCGCGCCTGTGGCTGGCCAACGCCACGCCCTTCGCCCTCACCTACCGAGCGATGGGCAAGGCGGTCTCGCACGGGCAGCCGCGCTTCGCGAGGAGGGCCGTGGCCCCTGGCGCCGCCGTTGCCGTTCACGCGGACGCATGCGCCACCACTGCCGAGGGGATGTGGGTCCGGCTCGGAGTGCAGACTCCCGGGGGCCTGGGCGGCTGGACCGCTGGCGTGCCCCTCGAGCAGCAGACGCCGCAGGCCGTTCCCGTGTCGGTGATGATGCGCGCAGAGGGGGGTCCCATCAGGCAGGCAGGCGCCCTCTGCGTGGTCCCGGCGGCATCGGTGGTGCTCGCTGTGCGCACCGTTCCCCACCCGGCGCTGCCCGGGGTGCTGGTGACCATCGTCAGCTGCGCTCAGCCTGTGCCTGCCCTGCCGCCCGCCGGGGCGGTCAAGTCGGACCGCTCGGTCGTATCAGCCGCCGCCGTGGCCGCATTGCACCAGAGGCGCGAGGCAGCGGCGGCGGCGGCGGCGGGTCAAGGCTCGGAGGACGACGACCCCGGGCTGGAGGACGACGAAGGGTTCACCGGCGAGGGGCTGGCCAGCCCAGGCGGGGAGGCCTCCTCCGAGTCGGCACTGGCGCTGGCGTCCGGCCTCCCGTCCCTGCCGGAGGAGGGCCTCTGGCTCGTCCGCAACCGCTCGGCGTGCCTCGCGAGCATCAGCCAGCCGCTGCCGCCCGGCAGCTCCGGCACCCCCGTTTCCGTGCTGGTGCCGCCTGGGGCCACGGTGGAGGTCGGCGTGGCCACTCTGCGCAGCCCGGAGGCCCTCTTCTCCCAGGTGCTTGTGGTAGCGGACCTGCCGGGCGTGCAGCGGCCCGGGGAGGAGCCGACGGCGGAGGCCCTCTCTGCGGCGGTGGACGCTGCCAGCTGCGGCGCCGACGCCCTCGTGGACTTTGCCAAGCCGGACGACCAGGTCCGGGCCACGACTGGCGCTGGCAGGGTCGTCATTGGGCGGCTCCAGGGCCTGGGCGAGCAGCGGACGCTGACTCTGTTCGACCAGGCGGACCCGGACCTGGCGGCCGCGCTGCAGCAGCCGCTGCACCAGGGGTGGGGCCTGGCGGCCTCTCTCGGGCTGTCTTCGGAGCACTGGGAGGAGACGCTCGTGGCCACCCTGGACGGCGCCGAGGTGGCCGCGATCGACCACCGGCCGCGAGAGGCCGTTGTGGCGGGACTGCGCGGAGTGGCGCTCACGGTGGCGAGAGAGGCGCGGGAAGTGCGCTTCGAGGCCAAGGTGCGCCACTTTGAGGTGGACGACGCCGCCCACGACAGCGCCGACCCGGTCATGCTCGCCCCCAACGGTCGCGAACGAGGATGGATGGACCCCGAGGCCGTGGCAGCCTTCCAGGAGGCGCTGCTCGCCCGCGCGGGCGGCGACGAGGCGGCTGCCTCTGCAATCGAGGGCCGCCTCAGGGCGCGCTTCCCCGGTGCATTCTCCAGCACGTGGGCAGCCCACCTCAACCTGAGCATGCGCCGCCACCCGACAGACCTCGTGTTCCGCGAGGCGCGCGTGGCCGTGCTCCCGGTGCGCCTCATCGTCACCTTCGCGGCGCTGGACCGGCTCTACGGCCTCTGGTGCGTGTCCATGCGCACGGTGCGCGCCTCCAGGCAGCGCTTCCGCGTGAGGCGCGGGGCCGCGCTCGGCAGGGAGGCCAGCTCCCACCAGCTCTCGCCCGGGGGCGCGAGCCCCGGGCCCGCCGCTCCGCCGGCTGCTGGCGGGGGGGCGGCAGCGGGCGGCGCGGCTGCTGGGGGCAGCAAGGCGGCCCCGCGCCAGCAAGCCGCCTCGACAGAGGCCGTCCCGCTGCTCTTCGAGGCCGACCCCGACATGCTCTCCGCCGGCCCAACCGAGCCCATTGCGGTCGGGACGCCGGTGCGCGACGCCCGAGGCTGCCTCCTCTCCGCGGCGCGCCTGCAGCTGGTGTCCGCCACGGCCGACGCCTCCGCGCGTCACAACGAGGGGGCACGGCCCGACGACGTGGCCGAGCGCCTGCGCCTCGTGGCAGGCGGGTCGCACGCGCACGGGGTTCCTGAGGTGTTCATTGGGGGCGAGGCGGCCGCCGCCGCGGCCGTGCGGGAGGGATGGTCCGTCGACCCGGACGCGCTGCAGGCAGCCGGGAGCGGCGCGGCGTCCTCGCGCTCTGGCGCGTTCTCGGTGGAGTGGATCCGCAGCGGCACGGTGGTGCCCTCGGACGCCGCGGCCTTCTGGGCCCTCGAGGAGGATCCCACGTGCATCGGGTACCACGGCCGCAGCGGCCCTGCCACCTTCGTCGGGGACTCGCCCAGCGTCGTGCCTGCCCACGGCCTGCTCTGCGGGCAGCTCGCGCGGTACCTGAGCCCCCGCAGGCCCTACCGCACGATGGTGGCCTTTGACCGCCTCGAGATCGGCGAGCTCACAGCGGTGGTCGACTACAGGCAAGGCGTGGCTTCCTCGTCGGCCGCAACAGCGGCTGCGGCCGGCGACCGCGGCCTCGCCCCTGCGCTGAGCGACGTGCAGCCGCTCCTCGCCTTCGTGATGCGATCGGGAATCTCCCTGGAGCGCACGGCGCTCAGCGTGCCCAGCGTGATCCGCGAGGGCTGGTCCGGCAACGTGGAGCAGCTAGCGGCCGACCTCGCCGCAGCGGCGCTCACGAGCAAGAACATCCTCTCTGCGCTGGGAAGCCTGGTGCCGGGCAACCGCGTGCTGCGCCGCCTCGGCTCGCGGTGGAAGTCAGCAGTGGCGTCGCGCGACAACCCGCTCGAGGCCGCGGCTGGCGCCACCGTCACTGCGGCAGGGGTCGTGACCGACACCGCTGCGGGGCTCACGCACGCGGCTGGGGGCCTGTCCCGCTTCATCGGCCGGGGCGTGGCTGCCGTTGCCGGCCGCGCCCTCGGGGATGACGCCCTGCGCGCCAGAGCCATTGACGGCGGCGAGCGCCCGGAGCACATTGTCGCGGGCCTTGGGCATGCCGGGCGGCACCTCGCCGGGGGCGTGTGGCACGGCGTGACGGGCATCGTTTCGCGACCGATCCAGGGCGCGCGCGACGGCGGAGTAGCTGGCTTCGCGGCCGGCATCGCGCGCGGCCTGGCCGGTGCGGTGGTGAACCCTGTGGTGGGCATCTTCAACGCCACGGGCTCCGTGATGGACGGGGTGTCAGGCTCGATCGAGGGAGTGACCCGAATTGCCGACGACACGGCGTTCGTGAACTCCACGGCAGCCGTGAGGATGGGCAGGCTGCGCGTGCCGCGCGCGTTTTATGGAGTGTCCCAGACCATGCGGCCTTACACGGAGCCTGACGCGGTGGCCGCAGTGCGCCTGGCGGCAGCGGCGTTCGAGGGAACCCGGTCCGCGTCCCGCAAGCAGGACATGTTCGAGTGGCTGGGCGGGGCGGACCTCGAGACGCTTGCCGGCGGCAGCAGCGGGCCGGGCGTGTTCCTGGGGATCCTCGCCCCGCCGAGCGGGGCGACGGACTTGGACACGTGCCTCCTCGCCTCCACTGCGGGCGTGGTCGAGGTAACGGTGCCGGCTGACCTGGCGGACTCTGCCGTCGTCCGCATCTGCCGCTGGAGCTCCATCCTCTCCGTTGACGCCAGACCGTCGGCGGATGCGAGTGCGGCGAAAGTGCACGTCACCCTGAAGCTGGAGGGCCGCGATGAAGGCCACGAGGTCGCGTTGCACGTCGGCCTGCCTCCCGGTGTGGCAGGCAACTCGCGCCGCGCTGGGCAGTACCTCGAGGCGGTCTCTGACAACCTCCGGCAAGTGTGGCAGGTTCAGCAGCAGGACCGGGGCGTGGCAGCAGAGTGACCTGCGTTGACCGTGCTGCATCGCGCTGGTTGTGCTTCGCAAACAGCAACGTCGCTGCCAGCGCCGCAATCCACCGCACGCACGAACAAGCGAGTCGGCGGGAACGACGGCATGCCGTCGCGGGCAGCGTTGCTGCTGCATTGAGTGGAGTGCTGGTGGTCGTTGGGAAGGTCGATGTATGACTCGAAAGTCTGGTTCAAATATTCCTGCGTGCGCCCGAAGGGCACGACAGAGGAACACAGGTTAGTTTTCAACTAGCACTATGTCACGAATCAGCAAAGCCTCATTTTCTATGACAGTACCCCGTGCGCAAGATGCCCGCAAGCAGAGCAGCCTCTCGTGCCTTCTATAGTCGGCTGTAATTTTTGCATAGTGCAGAATAAGTGCCTCGATTCGTCGCTTTTGGCCGCTTTTCAGCCAACGTCCAGCGGCTGCGAAATCGTGCCCGCGCTCATCCCCGCGCGACCCACGCCGCCCTTCCCCTCCCCGCATTCCCCTTTCCTGCCCATCGACCACATCAGTGGACGTTTGCGCGGCTGCTTTTTCTTCCCGACCCGCGGGCCAGCGCATGGGGGGGGGGCGACGCTCCGCAGCAACCCAGCCGCAAGTGCGCCGGCTGCGTCTTGCGGGCGGGCGCGCTGCGACGTCCGGGCCGCGATGCAGTGTGGATCGGAGTGAGCAAAACGCGGCGCTCTTCTTTGTGGGCCGCTCGCGCTCTCGCGCGCCCCAATCGCGACAACTCAGGTCAGAGTGAACAGCCTGCGCAGCTGCTTCATCAGCTCCAGCGAGTCTGCGTGGCCCGGGTAGGCCTCCAGCGCCTGGGACACTTGCCTGTACGCCTCCTGGAAATCGCCGAGCTTGTAGGACAGCAGCGCGCCGTTGAACCAGGCCTCGAACAGGTGTGGCGCCAAGCGCTGCGCGCTGGAAAAGAGCGAGCGAGCCGTGTCTGCGCGGTCTCTCCTGAGCTCCAAGACTCCAAGGTTGATCATGCTCTCGGCGTGCGACGCGTCGGCGGCGAGCGCCACCTTGAGCGCCTGGTATGCGAGCGCCGAGTCGCCCAGGCCCACAGCCACCTGCGCGACGTTGTGCCAGACGTCGGCGATGGCGTCGTCGCCCGCCAGCGAGAGCGCCCGGTCGAAGCACGTGAGCGTCATGTCGTACTGGCCGGCGTGGAAGCAGGAGAGGCCCAGGTTGTTCCAGAGCTCCGCCGAAAAGAGGCCCATCTGCAGGAGGCGCCGGTAGTGCTTTAGCGCGACCTCGGGCTGGTCCGAGTAGAAGTGGTGGGCGGCGAGACTGGCGATGGCCTCCGCGCTCGAGGCGTCGTAGTGGAGCACGCGCCGGAATGCCTCCAGCGCGAGCTGCGCCTCCCCCACCAGCTCGTGGGTCCGCGCGACTGCGAGCTTGAGCGACACGTCGCTGGGGCTGGCCTCGGCGCCCCGCGAGAACGCGTCCAGCGCCGCCGCCGGCTGGTCCAGCCGGAGGTACACCTTTCCCAGCTCCAGGAAGCACTCGACGATGGGCTGGTGGCCGAGGGCGGAGCGCAGCTGCCTCTCCGCCTCGCGCATCAGGCCGATCATGTAGTAGCCCTTCGCAAGCCTGCTCTTCCAGAACCAGTCCGAGTAGCCCATCACCACCGTGGCCGCGGCGGCCAGCTCCACGGCCTTCCTGGGGTTGTTGTCGTGGTAGAGGAGGAAGTCGCAGAGGGCTTTTGCCAGCTGCGGGCGCTTGGCGTACTTGCGCAGGTCGAGCCGCTGCACGTCGATGAAGGGCCCGCCCTTTTGCGAGAGCATGGACGCCGTTCCCAGCCGCACGCGTCGCCCGAGCGACGTCAGCGGGCGCGCGGACCCCGCGCGGGCGCCCCGGAAGGCGCTGTTGGCGCGGGCGGAGCCGGTGCGCATGCGGGCTGTGCCCGAAGCCGCCGTGGCCGCCGTGGAGGGGCGGAGGAACCCAGACATGGGGCGCCCGCTGGCAGTCACGGGGCGGATGGAGGGGTCCAGGGAGGACCCCGGACGGGCGGAGGAGGTGCCTGGCCGGTTGATGGAGGTGCCGGGCCGCGGGGCCTGGGCCATGGCGTTGTCGTCCATCAGCAGGTCCGCAACGCCCTGCTCCTCCAGGTCGGTGTCGTCTACGTAGGCCTGCTCGGTCAGGGCGCGCGTTTTCAGCAGCCACACAGCCTGCGGGTCGGGGAGGGCAACAAACGGAACGCAGCCGCGAGCGCAGTGGCCTGGCGCTGACGCCTTCACCCCAGCGGCCGCCGCTGCCGCCGCCGCAGCGCGCGGGCCTGCCACCAGAGCCGGCGAACCAGAGGCGACCGACGGGCGCGCGCCGCCGGTCCAGGCGACCTCCAGAACCCGCGTGCGCGCGGCTGCGCGGCGACTTGCCGCGGCCGCGACGCCGCCCCGGGGAGAGTGCCCTCAGCGCACGGCACCCCGCGCGAGGCCGTCGAACGCCCCGGTCGGCTCACGCGGTCGTAGGGGTTGCGCTGCAGCAGCTCGGTGCAGATGTCGATGCAAGGCTCGTACTGGCGGCGACGGAACTTGAGCTGGGCGTAGAAAACGGGGTCAACATTTGCCGGCACTCCCGGCACGGGGGCGGATCCTGCGGACGCGGAGGCCTTGCCGGTGATCACTTCGGCGGACGCCATGGCAGGGCACTGGCGGCGGGGGCTGCTCGCGGGGCACCGGGCCGGCGCGGGGGCGGTCTGCAGGCCACGCCGCGGGGGGCGCCGGACGAACGGGCTGCTGTGGCCGCGAGAGTTGCTGGCCGCCAGAGTTGGCGCGCAACTCTGCCGCGAGGCCGCGGTAGACAGTTCAGGCGGCAGTCAAGCGCTGCTCGCTCCGGCCGCCACTCCCGACTCCCGCTCAGGAGGTGCCGCAGCAAAGGATGCTCGCTGCTACCCGCTCGGTGCTGTCCCGTGCCGCCCGCGCGCCGGTCCGCGCTGCGTCCACCGTGGCGCGCGCGGCTGCGGCGGCGTCCGGCTCCGAGTCATTTGGCAGCTCGGCGTGGGCCAGGGGCTTGATGTTTGGCGCCGTGGCAGCCGCCGCCGCCGGGTCCGTTGCCGCGTGCGAGGCCGAGGAGGAGAGCCCTGAGCTGGCATCCATGGCCATCTTTTCGGGGAACGCCAACCCCGACCTGGCCGCGCTCATCGCCGAGCACGTGGGCAAGCCTCTCGGATCTGCCACTGTCGGGCGGTTCCCCGACGGCGAGGTCAGCGTTAGCGTGCACGAAAACGGTGAGAACGGCCCTCGAGGGCGCCCTGGCCTGCGGCTGCGCCTCCCCTGGCGGGGCGTGTCGGCCTGCTGCGGCCCGAGGTGCTCGCTGCGGCTGGATGGCCCCACTTTGCGGCGGAGCGCGAGCTCGCCACGCGTGGCCAGCGAAGCTGCGAATCTTTGCCCGCCCTTCGCGCGCCTGCCGCCCTTCGGACCCGCAGTTCGCGGCAAGGACATTTACATCATCCAGCCCACTTGCCCGCCGCATGTGAACGAGTACTTGGTGGAACTGCTGCTTGTGAGCTGCGTCGGGACTGGCGTCGTGTCGCCACCAAGCAGCAACGCCGCCGCCTGCTCCCCGGGTCGATTGCGGCGCCCTTGAGCGGCCCGGCTGCCCCCGACGCTTGCTCCCCGGCCTGCGCGCTGCTTTTCGTGCGCAGATGGTGACGACCATGCGCCGCGCGTCGGCCGAGAAGATCACGGTTGTGGTGCCCTACTACGGCTACGCCCGCCAGGACCGCAAGATGACGTCTCGCGTGCCCATCAGCGCCGCGGACATTGCCCGCCTGCTCGAGTCCGTGGGCGTTGACCGCGTGGTGGCGCTCGACCTGCACTGCGGCCAGATCCAGGGCTTCTTCGGCCCGCGCGTGCCCGTGGACAACCTGGCCGCCGCCCGCGTCGGCGTCAACTACTTCGCCCGCAAGGTTGACCTCGAGAACCCCGTGATCGTGTCCCCCGACGCCGGCGGCGTGTACCGCGCCAAGGTGTTCCGCGAGGGACTGAACCTGCAGACCGGCTCCGACGCCGGCCTCGCCATGATCGTCAAGCAGCGCCCCAGGGCCGGCGTCGTGGGCCAGATGGACCTGGTCGGAGAGGTCACCGGCTGCGACTGCATCATCGTCGACGACATGATCGACACGGCAGGCACGCTGTGCAAGGCGGCCGACCTGCTCCGCGCCAAGGGCGCCAGGCGCGTCTACTGCTTCGCCTCCCACGGCCTCTTCTCCGGCCCGGCCGTCCAGCGCATCTCCAAGTCCTGCTTGGAAAAGGTGGTCGTCGTCAACACCATCCCCCTGGCCTCCAACGCCAAGACCTGCGACAAGATCGAGCAGCTGTCCGTCGCCCCCATCCTCGGCGACGCCATCAAGCGCATCCACATGCGCAAGTCCGTCTCCGCAATGTTCAGCGGCAAGAAGGTCGTCGCTGCGGCCTCCCCCGCTGCCGAGCGCGCCTGAGCTGGCTGGACCCGACCCCTCTCGCGACCGGCCCTGGCCTGATCGTCCGTGCACCCCGACATTCAACCAGCACAGCCAGGTCTGGTCGCCCGAAAATGCGTTTATGTGTCCCGTCTGTGCAAAACCGCGAACAGGACACTCGCTGTGCGCACCGCCCGAACAGCGCCGTCGTTCGCCCCGGCCGGATGACGCAGAGCCGCCAATCGCCGCCGCGGCCGAGCGCGCTCACTCGCTGGCCGCCACAGCAGCGCTTCCCCCGCGCAGGGGCGCGAGCCGAGTCGGCCACGAGATGCGGGCCCTCGGGAGGGACCTCCGTGCCCAGGACGCCGGGGGCGCCGGGCACCCGGACAGCGCCAAAGCGCGGGCGGCAGCGATGCGGCGAGCAACCGGCGGCAACCCTGGCCGGAAGAGGCCCCAACGAGCCGCCGCCGCTCGCCCGGCCCAAGATATCGTCGACGGGACCACGGGGCCGCACGCGCGCCCCGCTCCTGCGGACGCTGCGGCCGCTGGCCCTGCGGAGCACCCGAATCTGAGGCAGCCAGCCTCTCGCTCGCACGCCTTCGAGCCAGGCGCCCCAGCAAGGGAGACAGAGGCGCAGGCTGCGCAAGAAGCTGCAAGCGCTGCTGGGACAAGCGGCGCTGCAAGCGGTGCACTGGAGCCGAGCGGGAACGGCCGCCGGTCCCCCGGAGCAAACGCAAACCCCCCAGGCCACAAGCCGGCTCCTCGCCCTGCCGGCGCCCCGAGCCCTGAAGTGGAGTTCTCTAGCGACGAGGACGAGGACACTCCCCCGCCTCCGCCAGGGCGGCCGGATGGGGCGCCGCCGGCACCCCACGGGGGGGCGCAGGCATTTGCGGACGCCGCCGGCAGCACGGCCGCTGTCCGTGCCCCCTCCGAGGCGGCACTCCGGCCCGCAGCGGCTCGCAGCACGTCACACCAAGCAGCACCGTCTGGACCCGCCGCGGCGCCGCCGGCGCAGCCTGCTGCGGGCGCGCCCGCACCGGGCCACGCACCAAGCCTCGGCGGCGGCCAGAGCGCCTTGCCGGAAGCGACTGCGCCGCCTGCGGTGCCCGCCGCCCCGCAGCCTTCTCAGGCGGCGCCGCCCCCGTTGCCTGTCCAGCCCCTTGGGTCGTCAGAGGGGCTGCCCTTCGCTGCGCCGGGGCTGGCCAGACCCGCTGCGCTGCAGTGGCCGCCTCCCGCCGCCGGCCTGGCGGGGCCGGAAGGCGAGCCGCTGCCAGTTGCTGCCGCTCTCTCCAGTGCGTGGGCCCACACCGACGCCTGCGTCGCGGCGGCCCTGGCCCAAGTGCGAGCGACGGGCCTGGCGTCGCTCAGGCAGGAGCTTGCGTCTCTCTGGGCCGACAACACTGGCGCGGAGCAGAGCCCGCGGGCGGAGGGCGCGGCATGGCCCCGGGGCGGCGCGAGCGAGGCTGCTGCAGCTGACGCGGCTGGGCAGCGCGGGGGGCGGCGGCGGCAGGGGCAGCCGAGGGCCGGGCACGGCGCAGCACCGCCGCTCGCCGCTGCGGAGGACGAAGCCGCGGGCGGCGGTGCTGCCGGGCACGGCACAGCTCCGGACGAGGTGGAGGCGCTGGTGGAGCGGCGGCTGGCGGTGTTGCTGGGTCGCAGACCAGAGGCGCTGCTGAGCCCGGCGGGGCGCGGCAGGCTGCCTGTGGGGAGCAGGTCCAACGGCCCGAGCGACGCGGGCGAGTGGGCGGCGGGGGGGCGCCCAGATGAGGCGGACCGGCGCGCGGCCGGGGGGGGCGCGCTGGCGTCGGCCGGCGGTGCGCCGGGCCCCGGCGGGGTTGCTGGGTCCTGGGCGGCCAGGTCAACGGGAGGTCCGCGCGGCCTGGGCGGCAGAGGCTCTGAGCCGTCAGTTGCTGCAGCAGCAGCTGCAGCAGGAGGAGGAGGAGGAGGCGGAGACGGCTGGAGGGAGCAGTCTCCCCCGCCGCCGCTCCGGGCGCCGCGCTCCGGCCCGTCCTCGGCGACGCCCTCGGAAGCCAACTCTCCCACCAGCAGGCCGCAGCATGGCGCGACGAGCTACACGGAAATCCACTCGAGACACCGATCGGCTGAGGGCCGAGCCGCGCGCGCGGAGGACGCGAGCGCCGGCCCGAGGCTCTTCGACCCGTCAGCTGACTCGCTCCGGGAGGCTTCGCCGCGCCGCAGGGGCGGCCGCACCGCAAGCCGGTCGCCGCCGCGCGGCCGCCGAGCGGGCGCGTCGCGGAGGGCATCTCCGAGCCCGCCAGCAGCTCGAAAGAGGCGCGTCAAGCCGGTGCGGGGCCTGCGGGAAGGCCCGGCAGCGTCCGCTCAGCAGTGGGCCACTTCGCTTCGTGGCTGACGCTCGGCACAGCGTCCCGTTTTGCTGCGAAGCACCTTGAGCAGAACCAGGCACTGCTCGCGATGCAGCGACGTGCCGGAATCTGGTAGCAGCGCGGCTGTGCTCCACGCCGACTGATGCTCCCTCTGAAGGCTGCCGCCCTCGGGCCGTAGGGTCACACGCCGTCGTGCAGAAACCGCGAGCAACGGCGAAATCACACGGCCAGCTTTTTCCGCTCCACGACCACCCGACCAGCTCACTAGCGCGCCGCAGGCACTCCCAAGACGCAAGCCCGGCGTATGTAGCCGATGCAGGCCAAGCCGCAGCGGCTCGCGACGGTTCAACCGTCGCGAGCATCAAGGGGGCAGAGCAGCACCCGCGCAAGTGCGGACGAGGCGCACTTGCCTGCTGGGGGCGGGCGCGCAGCCCTCGCCCTGGCCCCCCATTCTGACTGCGGCGAAGGCCCTCCCTGGACCTGGGCGAATGTCTGTCCGGCTTGAGGCCTCGCGGTCCCGGGCGCAGCAGCGCTCGGGCAAGGGGCCAGCCCTGGCTGTTGCTGCGGAGGCGGCAAACATGCAACCCGCGCTCGCGCGCCGGGCCGGGATCGAGGACGCTGGGCAGCCCCGCAGACCCTCCCGGTGGGCACGACCGACGCCTCGAGGCGACCTGGCGAACCCGGCGGGCTTTTCGCTTTGCCTGGCGCTGGGAGCCGAGGAGGCCGAGAGACGGGCGACCGGGCGACCCCTGTCCGCTCGTCCGCTGGGGCGCGCAGCCCCGCCCGGGTCGGTTGTCCCCGCCGCGCCATGGCTTCCGGCCCGGAAGCGCGTCGTTTTGGCCGGCGCCACGGCCACTGGCTCAGCTCGAGGCGCAACGGCCGCGAGCTGCGATGCCAGCCAGCAACCGCGCGCTGCACACTTGCGCTCAACCACGGGCGGAGACACTGGTGCGAGCGGGGCGCTGCTGCGGCGGCTTCTGCGGTGCGCAGCGGGCGTCGGGGCGTGCAGCGAAGCCGCCTCCGCCTCTGCGCCTGCGACGGCAAAGCCAGCCGCTCCACCCGCGACGCTGGGCAATGCCCTACGGCGCCTCGCGGAGCTGTCAGCCTTTGCCTTCGAGGCGGCTGCTTCCCGCACTGAGAGCGCGGGCGGGCACGTGGACGCCAGGTCGGCTGGCGGCCTTGTGGCCCGCAGCGCGGCGGCAGCGTCAGAGCTGGCGGCGGGCAAGGCAGCCAGCGCTGCACCCGGAAACGCCGGGCCTGCGCTCGCTGAGCTTGTGAGGAGGCTGCGCCCGGAGCTCAGCGACTTTGCTGGCGAGTGCGCGGGCGCAAGCGAGACCTGCACCGATGCGCAGGCGGTGGCCGGCGCGCCGGCCGGCGGGGATGGCTGGTCGGCCGGCGCGGCCCGGCAGGAGCGAGCAGGGCGCGCCTGCATGGCAGTCGCCCAGGGTCTCACGGCCCTGGCGGTGTCCACTGGGGCGGGGCCTGGCAGCGCGGGAGGGAAGCCGGGAGGCGACGCTGTCGCTGGGTGCGCAGAGGCCGTGGCTGCAATCGCGCGCGCGACGGCAGCGCTCGCGGCTCTGGCCGTTGGCGGCGAGGGATCCTGCGCCTCGACCTCCGGTGGTGCGACCACAGCCCAGCGGCGGGAGGCGGGCGCTGGCAGCACCGGCCCGGTCGCCGCGCTGCGGCATAGTCGGCCCTCCAGCGAGACGATCGAGATGGGGACCAGTATCCTCCAAGCAGCGGACAGGTCAGAGCCGCTGTTGGGCGGTCACGGCGAGGCGCCGGTGGGGCCCCAGGCCCGACTGGGGGCGTTTGCAGAGCGCCTGGCGGCGGCCGTTTCGGTGCCGGCCGAGCGCGAGGGCGAGCGCTCTCCGGGGGGGTTCACAGCGGCGGCCGGCGCCTGTGCCGGCGCCGCTGCCGGCGCAGCTCCGCAGGAGCAATCCAAGCCATTTCAGGCTGTGGAGGGCAAGGCGGCGGAACTGGAGGCGGACGGATCGGCGGCTGCCGGGCAAGCGGTCGGGCCCACCGCCGCAACGGCCGACCGGCCAGCCACAGCAGGCCGGGCCGCGCCGACCGCTGCCGACGCGCACCTTGAGGACCCGGCGACGCTGAGCCCTGGGGAGCTCGAGCTGGCCTTCAGGAGCCACGGCGGCAGGAGGGCCGGCGGGACGGCGCGGGCGGCCGCCCGGCCGGGCGAGGAGCTGTGGCCAGCGGGGGGGCAAGCGGCATCGTGGGGCGCGACCGGCGGGCCGTCGTGGGCCGCCACTACGGCGGGCGTGAGCATGGTGGAGGCGCAGCAGAGGGCGGAGCAGCTGCACCGCCACCTGGACGGCATGGAGGCGGAAGGGGCGGGCGAGGGGCTGGTTCCGGTGGCGCGGCTTCGGCGGTCGGCGTCCCTGGCGGAGGCACTCGGACAGGGGGGCACGGGGCGGGCGGGTGCGGCGCTGAGGAGGCTCAAGGTGGAGCTGGTCGCCGTGGAAGCCGCGGCCGCTGCCAGCGCCGCGGCCGGAGCGCGGCGTCTCAAGGCCGCGGAGGTGAGGCTCGGGCGCGCTCTGGGCGTGGAGGGCAAGCGGTCCTGGGGGGAGGACGACTCGGAGGACCTGTTCCGTTCGGTGGACGGCGTGTTCTACGCCGTGAGGGCCCTGGAGAGGGGCGCCAAGGCCCGCGAGCAGTCGCTGGCGAGCGCAACAGCCACCATCAAGGCGCTGCACACGGCTGCGGACCGATTCGTGACGAGGAGGCTCCAGCAGAAGGAGGCGGGAGTCGGGACCGACGATGACGTGCTCGTGCTCATGGACGGCGAGGCGCGCAGGCAGGCGCGGGCTCTGCTTGGCAGGCGGCCCCGGGCGGTCGTGCAGAGGCGGAGAGTTCCGAGATTCTTCCTCTGCTACCCGGGCCCGCAGGAGCTGCTGGCCGTTTGCATCCGGCGGCGGATCACGGCTCTGCCGGACTCACAGGAGCGGCTGACACCACTTGCCGACGCGCTGGACGTGGTGGAGGCTGGCATCGCAGCGAGCGCGGGCGAGGCGGCTCCCAAGGCGGACGAAGCGGGGCGGCCCCGTCCGGCGCTCGCCTCGTGCCTCGTATCCGCCGCAGCGAGCGCGGTCAAGCCCACCCCCCTTGCGGCGTCGGCGGGGGGCGCTGCCCGGGCGCAGGGCCGCAGGTCGGTGCAGGCCGCGCTGCTCTCCCTGCACCGCGCGCGGCCGGCCGTGCCGTCGTCCCGGCTGCGGCTGTGCCTGCGGCTGCTGGGAATGAGCCGGCCCTGCGTCTGCGGCCTGCGGCCCCGCCCCCTGGGTGTCTGCGCCTGCGGCGCATCAATGCCGGCGCACGAGTACCTGCCCCACGTCGTGGCGAAGCTGCTCTCGGCCCTGCGGGCGGCCGGCGCCGCGGGCCTGTCGGGGGCCTGGAGCAGCGCCGGGTCGCGGCCATCGGGGCCCGCGCTCGCGCTCGCGCTGGCGGGCGTGGGAGCGCGCGGCGTGCGCTCGGGGTCTCCGGACGAGGGCGACGGCGCGGACGGCGACGGGGACTCCGTGGGCGGCAGCGAGGCCGCGGGGTCGAGGAAGCGGCGAACGGCTCGGGCGCGGCGCGCGGCCACGCCGGCCGGCAGCAGGTCCTTCACGGGCGGGGACAGGCGGGTCGCGGTCAGCCCAATCGTGGCGGTGGCGCCGGAGGTGCACGCCGGCGGCTCGCTCGGCTGGCTGGTGCTGAGTCGGGAGGCGGCAGAGGCTCACCGGCGGGCGGCGGAAACGGACTCGGAGGCAATGGGGCGGATCGCGGCCGCGTCCGTGGGGTCGTCGCGGGCTCTGATCGGAGAGGGCCCTGCCGGCGCGGGTGGCGCCCGGGGCGGCGGAGCCGGTGGGAAGGATCGCGCGGGGGCCGTGTTCTTCCCGATGGGGGGAGCGCTGGCCGGAATTGACGACGCGGACGTGGACCAAGTGGTGGAGGACAGCGACCTAACCGACGAGGAGGACGACAGCGACGACGACGGCGGGGATGAGGATGAGGAAGACGAGGACAACGAGGACGGCGAGGAGGAGGACGATGATGACGAGCATCGAGAAGAGGCGTTCAGCGTGAGCGGCGCCACGCACGCCCAGAGGTCGGGCAGCGGCCGGGCCGGGAAGGGTGGCCGCGCAGACGCCTCGCCGCCGAGGGTGCCAGAGGCTCGCGGGCGGGCCGTGCGCCGGCCCAGCCGCGCCGCCCCCGTGTTGGTGAATGCCATGTCGATGCGCTGGGGGGGCCGTTCAGGCCGCGCGGCCGGACTCCCCGCGGTGAACGAAGCGCCCGTTGACGGCGCGGAGGGCGCGGCGCTTGGAGCGGCGCGCGCTCCGGGGGAGGGCGGCGGGAAGGCCGTTCGCCGGGCGCTGAGCAGCAGCCGGGGAAGCAAGAAGCGGCCGGTGCCGGGGCTGCTCTCGACAGACGCGCCCCCCACCGCCGGAGACGACTCGGGTGTTCCTGCGTCTCCGGGGCCCTGGTTCCAGCCGGCGCCGTCGTCGCGACAGTCCGCCGGCCCTCAGCTCTCGCCCCGCACGCCGAAGCTGCCCCAGCCGGCGGTGGACCCTGAGTCAGCAGCCGCTCCTCCCGCCCGGGCACGGCCCGCCGGCCGGCGGAAGCTGCGCAGCGCGAGGTCGGGCTCCAAGGCCAAGGCCCCAGGCGCAGGCGCAGGCGCCAGCGGGCGCGTGGCGTCTCACGCAGCCACAGCAGCGAGCCGCCTCGCGCCGGCGGGGTCTCGGGCCGCCGCGTCGGGGGCCGGCGCTTCGAAGGGCTCGCTGCTACGGGGCGGAGGGCTCGGGCAGGTGGCCATGTCGGAGGAGCAGGCAGCAGCGCTTCTGGAAGGCGAGGACCAGGAGCCGCTGCGCCGGACGCGAGCGTTTGTGATTGTGGCGGCAGGGCTTGCCTCTGCGAGCGCTCCAGTGCGGAGCGCGGCGGCGGCGGAAGCCGTGAGCGATGTTGAAGGGGCGGCCCTGCCCCCAGACGCAACGTCGGTCCACCACAGGGCGCGGGCGGGCGCCGCGGGAAGCAGCGCAAGCACTCCCCGCGACCTGGCGGCTGAGGCGCGGCAGCGGGCCAAGGGGGGCGCGGACCAGTCGGCCCCTCCACCCACACCGTCCGGCGGCCGCGGGAAGAAGAAGCGACGGCGGACGCAGGCCGAGGAGGAGCTGGACGCGGCACAGCTGGCCATGCGGGGGGAGGAGGGCGCGGCAGCGGGCGCCGGCATCCCCTCCAGCCGCGGCGTTCTCAGGGAGTGGTGCCCAGCCCTGGCGGCGCTCAGCATCGCCTGGCGCGAGGCGTGGCCGGTGCTGGCAGCCATGGCGTCGCTCGAGCGCATGGGCGAGGACGTGCAGGCGCAGCCCTCCGACCCGTCGGCCGGCGACGCTGGCGGGAAGGCTGCGGCCTCCGACGCCCGGGACGCCGGGAGCATGCGCCCGTCCGAGATGGCCGCAGCGGCGAGCGGGTCGGACTGGGGCTCTGCCGCCGTGGCGGCCGTGGACCCTGCCTGCTGGCCTGGTCGAGAGGGCAAGGCGTTGTTCCGAGCGCTCGTGGGGCAGATGCAAGCGGTGACGCTGCCCCCGCGGCCGGCCAAGGGCGCAGCAAGCGGCACCCAGGTGCTTGCGGTGTCCGTCGCCCCCATGTCCCGGTCAGAGGCGCTGGAAGCGACTGCTACGCAGGCCGCCGTGTTGTCGGCGGTGCGCCGGGGCCTGACGGGGCCCGCCGAGCTCGTGGCGGAGGCCGCAGCGTCGGCTGCAGCCAAGGCCACAGCGAAGCGGCAGGCAGCCTCGCCGCGCGTCGCCCCCGCTGCGGCGGACGAGCTGTCGCCCGACCAACTGGCCCGCCACCTGCGATCTGCCAAGGCGGGGCTGACCCGTCGCGCGGCGGCGCTGGTGCGGGACTGGCTTGCGAGGTGCCTGGCAACGGAGGCCCCGGGCGGGGGAGGGGCGCTCGCCGCGCAGTCGGCGCCAGCCCCGCTGGACCGGCTGTCCTCCGCTATGTCCAGCTCGTTTCAGATGCGGGCCGTTGGAACGCGGACGGGATCTTCCGCAGCCACGCGGTGCGTGTGCATTGACGTGTGGGAAGTGGCTGACCTCGTTGCTCAGCTGCACGAGAGGGCGGCCGTGATTGAGGAGGCGCGGTGGTGTTCCGCCTTTGTGCGCGCCGACAGGCGCGGCAGGCGCTGCGGCACCCTCTCCTGGGAGGAGTTCGAATCGGAGTTCTGGCCGAGGGTGTCTGAGGTGGGCGCGAATCAGGCTGCCAGAGGGGTGTCGCTCAGCGGCCGGGACGTTGCGTACTCAATCTTCACCGAGGCGGCGAGGCTCAGCCCGCTTCAGGCAGCAGGCGAGGCCTTGGCAAGCCAGTCGCCGGTGTTCGGCTCGACCAGGGCCCAGGCCGCGATCCGCCTGATGATGGCAGCCAGCAAAGCCAGTCGCAAGGGCGGCGAGAGTTCGCCCCAAGGCGGGCAGGAGCCCGCAGGCGCAGGCGGGGGCACCGAGCGCGGGGGCGGGCGGCAGGCCGATGGAGCCACGGCCTCCACGGAACCGGCCGCTGGAGCTGGGGCCGGCGGCGCCAAGGCCCGCCAGGCCGGCTCCGCGGCCATGAGGGCGTTTGGCGTTGTTCCCGGAAAGGCGGCCTCGCCGACTGCCAAGGCGGGACGGGCTGCAGCAGGCAGCGGCAGAATCGTCACCGTGGAAGAGCTCCGGGAGCAGGTGACCCGAGAGGCCAAAGCGCGTGCCCGTGGAATGCTTGTGCCAGTCAAGGACGGAGCCGGCGGCGTTGTGCTGCCGCAGCAGGCAAGCAGCACGGAGGCCCCTGCCCCCGCGCCCTCGAGCGCGAAGGGCGGGCCCGCTGAGGACGACGATGCGGCCTCCGTCACCAGCGTTGCGTCCGACGAGGAGGCGAGCACGGAGGAGCGCGTCGTGAGAACAGGCCAGCCCGGCGCGTTGGGCTGCTGCACGGCGGGGTCTCGCCAGCTCCGGGCCACGCGCTCGCGCACAGACGGCCGTTGCGGGTGCTTGCCCCTCGACTCCTCCCGCGCCCGCGCCACCCGCCCGTGTGCTTCGCTGCGACCCTGTCGCTGCGACCCTAAACGCTGCCGCCACCTCCTGTCCGACCACGCCCCCCCCCTCTCCTTGTCTCCTCCTTCGCTCTCTCCCGCAGACCCTCCGGCAGGTGCTTCTGGCGGCCCGCTCTCTCAACGCAACAGCCCCGGTCCACCCGCTTGCCTTCCAGTACACCGCGGCGCTCCTCGCGCTGCCCAAGCGCGTCTTGACAGCAGAGGCGGCTCTGCCTGCCGGGTCGCTCTCTTCCCTCTGCGCGCTTGCCGGAATGGGCGCCGGGGCGCTGCTGGAGCGGCCCCGAGCTCGCGTGGACGCGCCTTCGCTCAGGTCCCGCAAGTCATTCTCCAAGAGGCCCAGCATGTCCGGCCAATCGTTGCTCCGCAGGCCTTCCTTCTCAGTGCGCTCGGCCGGGCCCGGACGCGGGGCTTCTCCGCCCACCACCCCTTCCAGCGCGCAGTCCCCGAGAGGAGGGCAGACGCCGAGGGCCAAAGCGGGTGCTGCTAGCCCGACCGTCCCGGCTCCCGGAGCCCGGCAAAGGCCGCAAGACAAACCACCCGTCGGTCAGGCCGACGTGGCAAGGCAGGCAGCTACGCCCTCGCCGGACCCGCCGGACCCGCCTGCAGCCCACAGCGGACGTGGAGCCCCTCCGGCGAGCGGCTCCAGGCAGCGCTCGCCCGCCGCGCCCGCGTCGGCAGCGCAGCCAGCCTCGGCGGCACGAGCCCCGCCCTCGAGCAAGCAAGCCGCTGCGCCACCTGCCTCGGAGCATGGCGCTGCACCGGCTGCTGCCGGCTTCGCCGGGGACTCACCCCGGGCGTCAGAAGCCCCGACCGGCGCGGCAGGCTCCACCGGGCTGTCCAAGCCTGCCGACGCACGAGGCGCCCCGGCCCCGCCGGCCAAAGCCCCCCCGCGGCCCACCGCGCCCCCACCGCCGGCTCGTCCTGTCCAGCCCCTGGCCTCCGCAGAGCCCTCAACCGCTGGCACAGCATCGCCGCCTCCTCCCGCTGAGGCTGGCCCAGCAGCACGACCCGCCGCCCCCGGTCCAGGGCGTCCCACGAGGCCCACGCGGCCGACCACTGCCGGGCCCCACCGCCAGCAGCACGGGCCCACGGACGCGACGGTGCTGCCGCCGGCAGCGGCCTTGGCCCGCGACCCGGCGCCCACCTCTGCAGCGCAACGACCGGCGATGCGACCACGCACCGCCGGCGCCGCAGGCAGACGCCCTCAGTCCCTGGAGCCGACCAGGCTCCCTGGCCGGACAGAGGGCCGCGCTGGCTTGGGTGCAGACTTCGCGCCGTCTTCGGGACAGGACCGCGCCGGCCATGGCACTGACGGAGGCGCTGACGGCCAGCTGATGCGCGTGTCTCGCGTGCAACACTCGGGGCCTGTGCCTGTGGCAGCGCTGGAGTTCGAGGCTGCCCCGCCTGAAGCGACCGCTGCAGAGTCTCTGACCAGCGGCCCTGTCAGCTTGGCCTCGCGGGGCGTGCCCGGATACGGCGAGGCCTCATTGGACAGCAAGGCCGGCGGCTTGGCTTGGGGCACCGCTTCGTCTCTGGCTGACGCTGCCGCCGCAAGCGGCTTCGCTTTCTCGACTTCCCTTGCAGCGCAGCCCAGGCGGACCTCCGGGGGGCCTGTCTCGGGCTCCGCCGGCGTGGCCAAGTCGGCGAGCGCTCGAGGCAAGAGCGCTAGCTCGCGCACTGTTTCGGCGGCGCGCCCAGTGGAGGAGGGCGACTGGGCGGTGTTTCGGGCGTCGCCGTCGTCGGCGGCGCCGCCGCCGAGCTCAGTGGCTCCGTTCTCCGAGAGGCGCCAGCAGCTTCCCCAGGCGGCGTGGACGCAGCGTCCGCCGGGCGCTGGCGTCGCGACGGCGACCGCGCGGCGACCCTCGGCGGCTCAACGGCCGTCGACGGCGCGCCGGAGCAAGGCCGAGGGGGCCGTGTCGGTGGTGGGCGTGCCCGCTATGGGGCCGGTGTCCGCAGAGCCGCACGCCCTCAGGCAGCAGCGGCCGCGCACGGCAGGCGCGAGGCCCGGGGCCGCAAGGCGTGCCGACGACGGCGCTGCAGGAGGAGGCACGCGCGACGAGGGCACTGCCCACAGCGTGGTGGGCCGGAATGTCCCGTCCCAGCACGGCGCCGACTCCGTCCTCGGCGACGTCGGCGCTGCCAGCGCGCTGCCGGCGGACTCCGGATTCCGGCCAATGGAGTTCTTCCGCTCGCTCCGGGCGATCGAGCGAGAGGAGCAAGCGGCAGCGCGAGCATCGTTGAGCCCGTGATCACCGCGCTCCGCTGCGTGGGGACGGGTTGGCGGCAGAGTTGCACCTGCAGCAGGTGTTCGCAAATTGCAAGCTCTGCTGGTCTGTGCGCCTGTCCCGCCTCCACGCCGCACACGCGCAAGCGAGGCGAGGGCACCCACACAGCACATGGAAGTGCGGTCGCGCATGGCTGGCGACTCCCTTCTCTCGGGGGGTGTACCAGACCCCGTGCTCGAGGAGTCGCTCGAGTCAGGCCGGATCAGTGAGAGCACAAGCTTGCCCGGCGCCTTCCGCGACTGTTCCTGGGCCGAGCTGGCCGGTGTCCGTGCGAAAACTTTGGCGAGTCAGCGTCGTTGAGCTCGGCTGCCGTGGGCATCCGCGGCCAGGCACTGGGCGCAAATTTCTGGCAATCTGCATCGCCATTGGCGGTTTGACTTTGCGGCTGCGCGCGCCTCTCCGGCCCCGTGTGCGCAGTCCCTGACGTCGTGCCTTGCCTGGACCTGAAGGTGAAGGCGCGCTTCGCGCTCGCTGGCCGGCCCATCGTTTGCGGAGAGCAGCGGGCACTCCAGCACTCCCAAGCTGGACTGCAGTTTGTGATCGACCCAGAGGGAGCCAGCGGCAAGGGGCAGATGTACTCGGTAGTTGTCGTGGACCCAGACGTCCCACTCGGGCTGGGACCCATCCTCCACTACGCTGCGGTCAACGTGTCCGCTAGGGGGGGCGAGCTTGGCGCCAGTGGGATGGGGGCGGCAGCGGTGTTGCAACAGTGGGAGCCGCCCGCTCCCCCTGCGCGCACAGGGCTGCACAGGTGAGGATGCAAGCCCGGCACGGCTGCGGCTGGCGGCCTGCACCGCGTGTGCCTCGCCGGTTGTCCCTCGGGGCTGCTGCGCCGAGGGCGCTCGCGAGAGCGCGTGTGCCTTGCGCGGCTGCCAATTGCTGTTTGCTGCAAGAAGAGCCCCGGCCGCGCTGCGCCCCGGCGGTGGCCCGCAGATACGTCATCCTGGTATACCGGCAGCCTGGGCCGGTGAACTTCGTCGAGGCCAAGCTGTCCATCACCAAGTTCATGTTCGACCTGGAGGAGTGGACCGGGAAGCTGCGCCTGGGCGACCCCGTCGCCGCGAGCTACTTCACCTGCGAGTACGAGCCCGGATGCCACGCCTCTTGTCTCCTCTCGGCGCTCTGCTGCGCCTTTTGCTGCTGGACGACTCCCAGCAGGGACTTTCACAGGCGGGCCAGAGAGTCAGGGGGCAACACAGGTGCTGCGCCACCGCGCGCGCGACGTGGCGGAGCGCCCGACGAGTCCGTTCACATGGCCTAGCTTCGGCTGGAGGGGAGAAGAGGAGGGGGGGGGGATGGCTGTACCTCTCGTTCAGTCGCTGGCGCTGGGCGCCTGGTCGACGCTTCGAGTCTCCCGCCTGGCCTGTGCGCGTCGCCCTCGGCTCCAGGCTTCGCAAGGCTCCGCCCTGGCCGCGCGCGCTTCGACAGGCAATGCCCCCCAAGGCGTGGCTGGCTGGGGCATCGGCCGCAAGCGACGATTGCGCGTTTGTGTGGGTAGAAGTTGCTGTGTGGGTTGTGCGCGCCTTGGAAGCGCTGCTCCAGCTCTGGAGCGCAAGCCCACCGCGCCCCGCAAAAGGATGCGGAGGCGCAATCGTGCGACTGCACCCAGCTTCTGCCCTGCCGTGCTCCACGCTGCAAGAACTGTCGCCAACACGCAACGCTGCAACTGCCGCGGACAGGCCTGAGCGTCGAGCAGCAAGCGGCTCTGCCGACCTGCAAGCGGCCCAGCCCCGCCCCCTCCGCGCTCCCGTGCCCACAAGAGGCGGCTCCAGCGCAGGAGCCTGGGCGGTCGGTTGCGCGTCGGCAGGGATGGCCGCAGCTGCGGCAGCCTCAGGGCGCCGGGCGCCCAAGCGGGCGGCCGCGGACCAGGGGCTCACCGAGGAGATGACAATCACGCCCCTCGGGGCGGGCAACGAGGTGGGGCGGTCCTGCATCCTGCTGGCTTACAAGGGCAAAAAGATTTTGCTGGATTGCGGCGTGCTGCCCAGCTTTTCGGGAGAGCGCTGCTTGCCTTTTCTCCACGACATTGATCCTTCCACCCTTGACATCATCATTATAACGTGAGCAGGGCTCCACCAGCACGGCAGTCCCGCCCAGAAGGGGCACTCCTCGCAATGCTCGCGGTTCCCGCGCGCTGATGCGCGCCAACGCTGTCTGAAGGCGCCACGATGCCCCGCACCGCAGCCATTTTCACCTGGACCACGCGGCGGCCCTCCCCGTGCTCACGGAGCGCATGGTCGGATTTCGGGGCCGCATCTTCGCGACCCCGCCCACCGTGGCCGTGATGCAGCACGCGCTCCTTGACTTTCAGCGGCGATTCGCCTCCGAAGGCGAGGCGCCCCTCTACAGCGAGGAGGACTTGCGCCGCTGCTTGGACCGCATCGAGACCGTGGACGTGCACCAGAAGATCGAGGTGAGCCGTAAGCTGCGCAGCCGTCACGGTTTTGGTCGGGGCCCGACATCCCAGGCGCCTCCGCTCGGCCCCTGCCCGGCTCGCTGCTGCCTCGCCCTGCACCGGAGTTGCCCACGCACACGCCTGACAACGGGATCCTCAACAAGCGGGGCATTGGCCTAATCCAGGCTGGCCTCGTTCACTATGGTCCCTAGAGCAGAACGCCGCAGCCCTGCCGCCCCCCGTGCGTTTCGCGACGCTGGGAGGCCCGCGGGCAGCGGAGCAAGCCCGAACCAGATATTCCGCTGCCGAGAGCCCACGGCGCGGGTTGAATGGTGCTTGCGCACACCCACATCGCAAGCCCGCCCGTCGTCCCCCTCCACCTCCCCCCATAAGCGCGCCCTGCCGCCCCCCGCTGTTCTCCACCTCGTCCCCTCCGCGCTCTCTCTCTCTCTGTGTCGGCCGCCGTCTGCTCGTCTGCTCGCGCCCAGGTGGACTCGGTTCGCATCACCTTCTTCCACGCCCAGCACGTGCTCGGCGCCGTCATGGCGCTCGTGGAGATCGGCCACGCGCGCGTCCTCTACACCGGCGACTACAGCCGAGAGCCTGACCGCCATCTGCCCATGGCCGAGATTCCATCAGGTGAGCGCCCCGCCCCGGCTTGCCCAGCGCCCCCCAGCGTCGCGCTCGGTCCGCGGCCCCTTTGGTGGCGCCGGGAAGGTCACGACTGCGCCCGCCACTGCATCAGAACACCGCTGCCATGCGCGTCGCCTGCCTTGCTCCGCAGGCCTGCCTCCTGATGTGCTCATCGTGGAAGCCACTTTCGGCATCCGCACCCACGAGGATCGCAACGCCCGCGAACACCGCCTCCTCTCGGCCGTGCGTCGCGTCGTGGAGCGCGGCGGCCACGTCCTCCTGCCGCTGGGCGCCTTCGGCAGAGCCCAGGAGATCATGCTCATGCTCGACGAGTACTGGGCGGCCAACCCGGAGCTGCACTCCATCCCCATCTACTACGCGGCGCCCTCGGCCATCAAGGCTCTGCAGCTCTACCGTGCGTTCACGTCGTACATGACGCGCAGCCTGCAGGCCACGATGGGCAGCCGCAACCCCTGGGACTTCCGCCACATCTGGCCTCTGCGCGACGCCCGCACTCTCTCCGACAGCACCCCATGCGTGGTCATCGCCGCCCCCGGCATGCTCCAGGGCGGCGTGAGTCGCTCTCTGTTCGAGCGGTGGTGCCAGAACCCTGCCGACGCGGTCATCGTGGCGGGATACTGCGTGGAGGGCACGCTCGCGAAGGATATCCTTCGCAACCCGCACGAGATCACGGCCAAGTCGGGCAGAAAGCTGGCCCTGCGCTGCGACGTGGAGGAGGTCCAGTTCGCTGCGCACGCGGACTATGCGCAGACGTCGGAGCTCGTTGACGCGCTCAACCCAGAGTCCATCGTGCTGGTCCACGGCGAGGCAACGGAGATGCGGCGGCTTCACCAAGCCCTGGCCAAGCGCCACCGCAGCGGCGACGCGTCGGGCGAGCACGGGGTCTTCATGCCCAAGAACCAGAGCGCCGTCACGCGCCTCTTCCGCCAGGATCGCTCCGCCAAGGCCGTGGGCCTCATGGCCGACGCAGACCTCGCCGAGGGCCGCCCGGTCTCGGGCGTGCTGGTGCGACGAGCCTTCTCCCTGAGCCTGGTGGATGAGAGGCAAGTCCCCACCTTCACGCCGCTGCAGCGCACGCGCGTGGAGCAGCGAATGAGCCTGCCGTACCGGGCCCCGTGGGAGGTGGCGCGGCACTACCTCCAGTCCGTGTTCGACGACGTCGTCGACGTGCAGTCGGCCGCTGGCACTCCGAGCGGCGGATCAGCTGCCGGCTCAGCCCCTGCCTCCCAAGGCAGCCTGCTGGTGTCGGGCGTGGTGCGAGTGACCCACAGCCCGCCCACGCGCATCGACCTCGAGTGGCTGCTGACTCCTGCCGCCGACGTCGTGGCAGACGGCGTCGTCGCGGTCCTCGCCCAGGCAGAGTACAGCCCCATGTCCCTGGCCGGAACCGGCGTGGCTTGCTGTCCTCCAGCCCCCCCCGTGCCCGGTGCGGCTGTGGCCACGGCTCTCTCCGGACCGGTGCGGCACCGATTCTGTCCCCCAGGCTGCGAGCCCGATACCGCCGATGGCTCCTCCGCGTCGACCCCCAAGAGCGCCTCCTCTCTCCCGCCCCACCTGTCGGCAGTGCTCGGCGACGTGTCCGTGTCGACGGGGCCGTCTAGCGACGCGAGCGGCGAGGGCGCGCTGCCCTCTGGACAGGGCGCCCTCGCCGACCCGGTGAGCTCTCCGGTCGACCCCGCCACCATGGCCCCTTTGCAGACGTGGAAGCAGACGCGCCGCGACCAGGCCAGGCAGCGTGCAAGCGCCATGCTCAAGGCGGTGCTGCAGGAGTGGTTCGGGCCCGAATGCGTCAAGCTCGACGCCGACCGCGCCACCGTGGCGTGCGACGGGGCGTCGGCGGTTCTGAACCTTGCTGCCATGGCCGTGGAGCCCGCGGCAGAGGGGGAGACGGTCAGCCCCGCGGCTGCCACGCTGCGAGACAGCCTGCGTCTTGCCGTCGCCCACTGCCGGGAAGTGAACCTGGGCGCAGTCTAGCGTCCCCGTCCACATGCCCCCCTCTTGAGTCCCCCGCCCCGCTTGTGTTGTCCGTCCGCGCCCGGGCCTTGCGTGTGGTCGCGTCGCGTTCGTCGGTTCCAAAGCCAGTGCTCGCACGGGTGCCCGCAACACGCGCCGCGCGGCGGCCACGTTCGAGTGGCGCTGCCTTCGCCGCCGGCTCGGCTGCGCCCGAGCCGCGCCTCAACGCACACACAATCGCATGCGCGCTTGCCCACAGATGCCGGGTGAAAGCGCCGTGGTGGCGAGGCAGCATTCAGGGCTCGAGCAGGGGCGCGGCTGCGTTCCCAGACTCCGCCGCCTGCCGCGGCTCGTGCTCTGCCCTGGCGCCGCGAGAGCTGCCCGCGGCCGCACCGGCCTTACCCGCAGCAGCGGTGTGCTGGCGCTTGGCGTGGTCCTTCGCCCGGGCAGCGGCCTGCCTGTTGGGCACCCGCACCGCATCCCCGCTCGCGCCGCTCGCGGCAGCCGAGCTGGCGGCGGCGGCGGCGGCGGCGCGCGGACCGTGGTCGGCGCCCTTTCGCCCCGTGTGGCGCGACCTGAACCGCTGGATCGCCCCTGTTGAGCAGAGCACGTCCACCTCGTCCTCGATCTCCTCCTTGAGGATCTCCTCCAGCACGTCCTCGATGGTGATCAGGCCTGCCACCGCCACTCCGGCGGGCGGCGCGACCCCGGCCTCGAGCGCCGTGGCGAGCGCCTCGTCCTGCTCGGAGACGAAGGCGAGGTGCGCCTTGCCCGTCTGGAAGGCGTTGAGAGCGTCGAAGAGGCTCACCTCCGGGTGGATGGCCAGGGCGGGCATCAGCGTCAACGACGACACCGGCGTGGCGTCATCGGGGTCCAGCCTGATAAGGAGCTTGACGAGGAAGAAGCCGCGGAGGGCGCCGCGGTCTGACCCGGAGTAGACTGGCACGCGACTGAAGCCTGACTCGATGACGCGGGTCATGGTCGCCCGGTCCATCTTGTCGTCCGTGGAGAGCGCGAAGACCTCCTCCGCCGGCGTTGCCACGTCGGCCACGCACTTCTTGCTGAGCTCCAGCACGCCCTCTAGCATGGTCACTTCGTCCCTGAGCAGCGCGTGCGACTCCACGAAGTGCTCTCCCTCGGCGGCAGCGCTCTGCCCCCCTGCCTCGTCGGCCCGTGGGGTGGCCGCGGACGGGCGGCCGGGAACCGCCGTCTCCGCCATAACGCGGAGGCCGGCGGTGGAGCCGCGGTGCGCATCGTCGGCTTGCGGGCGCCCGCTCGTGGTCTTGGCAATCACGAGCATGCCCGCCACGTCGCACGTGTCCACAACCGAGGCTGCCTTGGCCGAGACGTCGGTGACTGCCGCCTGCACGCGCTCCTCCGCCTTGTGCTGAGAGACGGCCGTGCCGTCCGCCTTTCTCGTCTTGAAGCTGTGGCTGTGCCGCACAGTGAGGGAGAGGTCGCCGCTGCCCACGCCAGCCGCGAGCGACTCCGTGGCGCCCCCGCTCCCGTAGCCGCCGCCGCCGCTTTCGTCGTGCAGGTCCGGGCCGCCCTCCAGCAGGGGCCCAGTGGCGCTGCCCCCGGCCGCGGCGTCGTGGGCCTTGGCGTGGATGCGCTTGGCGACCCGCTTGGCGCTGCCGTGCAGGCGAATGAACTCCTTCAGCTCGTCGCGGCTGCGGGGCGTCGGGTCGCGGGACATCGGGGCGTCGGGGCGTCGGATCGCGGGGAGTCGAGTCAAGACACCAGGCACGCGGAGCACGCAGCGTGGGCGATGGAAAGGGGGAATGCGCGGGCGGGCGCTTTGGATTCCTCGTGGCCGGCAGGACGCTGCCCGCTCAAAGGCATCGGTCGCCGAGCGGCGGCGGCGAGGGCGGCGTGGGCAACGCGGGGCTGCGCGCGGACTCACCGGTACCGCGTTCCGTGGTCCTCGCCCAGGCACTTGTCCAGAATCCACGAGATCGGGAATGCAATGGGGTAGAAGATGACGACGATGAACCAGAGCAGCGGCGTCATCGCGGCAGCAATTCGCATTTGGTTGGGCCCGGTGAACACCGCGGACGGCAGGATCTCCCCGAAAATGAGGACCGCCGTGACGGAGAGCACGATCGCCATGATCGGGTCGAGCAAGGAGTCGAGAAAGATCGGCAGCATTTCGTTGGCCGAGGCGTTGGCGAGCAGCAGAGTCACCAGAGTGAGGTGGTGCCGCTTGACGAACGGGGCCAGCGCCTTGGCTTGCCGCTTCTGCGCCTTGGTGCCCGTGCGGGCCAGAATCTCCACGTAGGTGGCGTCCATGCTCACTACTCCCTGCGCGCGGGCACGCACGCGCAGCCAAAGAAGCCGAGCAGGTCGAGGGGCGGCGCAAAACGAAGCCGCGGCGAGGCGGCCACAGCGTGGCTCACCATGGTTAGTCCCGCCATGAGCCCCGCAGTGATGATCAGGGCCACGCTGATGCCGAGGTTGGTGTAAAAGGCCGCCGTCCCCGGCTCCAGTGGCTCCGACTCGCCCAGCGGCTGCGCCGCACTGGCGGCAACGCCCCCGGCAGCGACCCAAAGCCTCCCGCACCAGCGGATGGAGTCATCAGACATCACTGCGGGCAAGTCCGCGCACTCCATCCCCGCCATGCCGAACCGCTGCGGTGGGGGCAGCTGTGCAGCGGAGCCGCGCGCCTGGATGGCGACAAAAAAAACTCCGGTTTTGCTCCGCCTCGGCGACTCTGCCGGACCAGATTCTTGCAAATAGGGCGCTGTGTTGTGCAGAACTCTGCCGGACGGTGGGTCGGTTCCTGCGGGAGAGCACAGACTGCGGTCTGCCCTGGGCGCTGCAGCCGCGGCAAGCGGGCGGTCGCCAGCCCACGCTCGGCATGTCGTCCTCGCGCGCGCAGCTCTTCACCTCTGGGGTGCGCAACCGGACTTCGGGCGACGTGACCAAGTCCGTGCAAAAAATGAGGGACGCCACCGCCGGCGCTGAAAAGGAGCGCGAGGAAGAGTTCCTGTCCGGGGAGGCTGGCGGCGACGCTGACCCTCACACGATGCGCGAAGAGCTGCTGCGAGCGGCGGCTGCAGCCGGCGCTGGCAGCCTGAGGCGGCGCAACCTTGGCCAAACCGCAACGGCATCCAGCGACATGCTGCCCGCATCTCCGCTAGCGAGCCCCGACCGCCTGATGATCGGGTCCATGGCGTCCATGGGTGGTTCCCTTGATGGGGGGCTTGCCGGCTGGGGCTCCGTGGCGTCGGTGGCCGGATCCCAGCGCGGGTCGCCAAGCGCGCTGGACATCGAGGGCGGCTACCCCTCCGACGCTGCCGTGGCGCCCCTAGACGGCGACTCTGCCTGGGCGGCTCGCAGCAGTCGCCAGGGCCGCCGCGCTGGCCGCCGCGAGCCGGCCCTTGCAACGCTGTCCTCGGCGCAGCTGGGAACGGCCCCGGGCCGGAAGCCTGCGGCTGGCCGCGGCTACGCCATCGCCGGCGGCGTGGCCCGCCCCCTGGCCGCAGACGCCACCGTTGCTGCGCTCGTGTCGCCGTTCACCTCCGCCCGCTCCCAGCAGCTGGCCTTCCGCGGGTCCCGCTCTGGCTCTGCCACCGTGCTGGAGCCCTTCACCAAGGCGGCGGCGGGCTCCCGTCCCTCCGCGGCTGAGTCCAAGTCGGGCAGGGGGCCGCCCCTGCTGCGTCGCTCAGCCCCGGGGCTGCCTCCCACCGCGTCGCTCGCGGAGACGGCACTTCCGCGCGCCGCCTCTGCTCTTCGCGCCGCCTCCTCGGCGCGCGGTTTCGTGCAAGTTCCCATGTCCACAATGGCCGCGCTCGGCCGCGGCGGGGGTGCGCACTCCTTGGCGGGGGGCGCGTCAGTCTCGTCGTGGCGCGGCGGGGAGATGGCGGCGCAGCGGGGCGGGGCTGCGGGGCCGTCGCCCGTCCGCGGCCCAGCCGACGTCCCCATCGCGCCGCTGGCCCACACCAGCAGCGAGCTGCTGGCAGGCCTTCCCCAGGAGGAGCGCAAGGTGATGATGCTCCAGGAGTGGGCGCAGTCGTACGAGGGCGACGGCCCCGGGGGCGGTGCCGGAGCCGGGGGGGGCGCGGCCGCGTTCCGGTCGCCTGTGCTTCAGGCGGAGCTCAAGCTCTCCCGCGCGCGTATCTTCAGCGGGGCGGCCCCCCGGCCAGCGGACCTCGTGACCGCGGTGGCGTTTGAGGTCCTGGAGCGGGTGGAGGCGGCGGCCGGGCCCCTGGGGGGCGTGCTGCGCGTGGTGCGGAGAGTGCTCGCCCAGGCTGTGTACGTGGAAGCGGCGGCGGAGGAGGAGACCGCGGACGAGCTGGTGCCCATGTCGCGGTCCGTCGCCGAGGCAAGCAGGGCGGTCGCGGCGGAGCTGACAGCGGCCCGAGAGGGCGCTGGCGCTGGCGCTGGCGCTGGCGCTGGCGCTGGCGCGTTTGAGTCGTCTGCCATGGCTCGGTACTTTGCGCTAACGCTGCATGCGACGGACACAGCCCGAATGAAGGAGGAGCGCGAGCGCGTGCGAGCGGTGGCTGAGCGACTTCGAGCGACGCTTGTGGCCTGGGAGCGGGCGAGGCAGCAGCAGCTGCGGGCGGAGGGCCGTCGAACGCGCGTGGTGAGCACGTGGCAGAGGCTGCTGACCAAGACGAGCGCTGCGCAGACGGCCGCGGCGAGGGCGGAGCTCGCCGCCACGCTGGAGGCGGCGGAGGCGGGGAAGGGAGCTCGAGGGCGGGGCGGCGGTGCGGGCGCCGGCGCCGGCGCTGGCGGTTCGGGGGGCGGCTTGCGTGGGGAGCGGGCGACTAGCGGAGCCGGTGGCAGTGGCAGTGGCAGTGGCCGCAACGGCGGCGGCGGGGGCGGGGAGGGCGGCGGGGCTCACGTCGGGGACGGCGACGGCGCTGATTCCGGCTACGGAAGCGTCGCGGGCGCGGTGGACGGAATTCTGGCCATCGACTCGGATGCGGAGCGGTTGCGAGCGATTCTCGACGCGCTGGAGGCCATGCCGCACCTGATTCGGGACGTGGTTCGAGCAATGCTCGTGGGGAAGGAAGGGCAGCGGGCCGCCCTCGGGGAGGCCCCGGCGGCACAGCTGGCCCTGGAGGCGGTCACCCAGCGGGTCGGAGGCACCAGCGTCGGCGTGCTGTCGGGCCTGGTAAGGGGGCTGTTCCGGGCGGGACGCGATGAGGCGGAGCCACGAAAGCGAGCCATGCTGCTGGGCGAGGCAATCCAGGCAGCGGGGGCGGACGGCCTGGGGGCGCTCCCGTCAATGCTCCGGCTTGTGATGCAGGCGCAGGGGGGCGCCTGGCGGGGCACCGCCGTGCGGTACCTGACCGCCGTGGACAATGACATGCTGGACCCGGAGCAGGTCACGGCGCACGTGAGCGGGGACGACGTCGACGAGGTCCGCGTGGCTCTGCCTGGGGAGCTGGGGTCGGCCGTGTCCGGGTTCTTCAGCCGCGAGGAGCTCATCACGCTGCTGCGGGACCTGCTCGACTTCCTCGGGGGCGACGCGCTGGGCAGCTGCGTGGGCGCGATGGTGGACCCCAGGGGCCCGCTGCACGCCCCGACGAGGGAGGACCTCGACCGGCGGGAGAGGGTGGGGCTGCTGAAGCTGCTCCTCTCCGCCGCCTCCGTGGACGAAGTGAGGGAGGCCATGCCGCCGGGGATGCTGGCGGCGCTGGGTGCCGAGGGCGGGGACGGGGGCGCGGCGGCGGTGGCGGCCGACGTGGCGAAGCGGGTGCGGGCGAATAAGGCCGCGAGCGCCGAGGAGGCCGCGCGCACGGCGGCTCTGCCGGCCGAGGTTCGGTCGATGCTGCGGTACACCCGCAAGCCGCCGCGGGGCCTGCGGGACAAGACCCGGCTCAAGGCCGAGCGGGCGGCCAGCCTGGTGTACGAGGTGTGGGCCGCCAAGGCGCGCGAAGACACGTTCGATGACTCCCGGGGCGAGACGCGGCAGCCCCTGGGGGCATACACGCGGGACTACCTGCTGCAGAAGCTGGGGCTGGCCTCGCTGGCGGACGGCGCGCTCTACGGCCTCGTGGGGGCCATGCGGAAGTCGGGGGAGGGGAACGTGCGGCTCCAGCGCTTCGGCACGATGATGGGGGTGCTCGAGCCGGAGAGCTTCTCGCCCCGCCGCGCCGACGTCTTCCTGCTTCTCTGCAAGCTCTGCTTCACGCGCTTCACGGACAAGACGTTCAAGAACCGGCCGCTGGGCACCTGCTTCGTGCTGGCCGACACGGCGGCCTCGGCGCTCTCGGCTCTCTTCCCCGCAACGGACACCCGGCTCCCCGCCTCCACGGAGCGCATCGGGCTGGAGCCGGACCTGCGCTCGGCCCTGCTCGCCGACGTCGCCGAAAAGACCATCACGTACGGCGACTTTGTGGCGGAGCACTCGGGAGGCGGACCGCCCTCGCCGGAGCCCGCTGCTGGCCACGGCAGCCGCCACAGCCGGCCGGCCGCGGCGCCGCACAGGGGGCTTCGCGGGGGCCCCGACTTTGCGCTCACGGCCCAGGCGGTGGACTTTGACTGGCTCGCGGAGCGCGCGCTGAAGGCCTGGGCGGACCAGAGAGAGCGTGACGCGCGGTCGATGAAGTGGCTGTTCGAGCGGCACGACGCGGACGGGAACGGCGTCCTGTCCCTGGCGGAGTTCAGCACGCTCCTGAAGGACTGCCTGAGCGGGGCGGACGGGGACGGCGGCGTGACGGCCGGCGGGTCGTTCAGCTCCGCGTCGTCGGCCGAGGCAGGCGGCGAGGCCGGGCTGCCGCGCGGAAGGAGCGGGAGGGACTTGCAGGAGGGCTCTGCCGGACCGGGAGGCCTAGGGAGGCGGCGGGTGCTGAAGCTGTTTGAGGAGGTGATGCGGCTCAGTCGGCAGGCGGCGCGCGCCAGGCACGGCGGCAAGGGGAAGCGGTCTGGGGGCGCCGGCGACGACGAGGACGACGAGGACGACGACGGCGAGGATCTGGATGCGGCTCTGCCGGAGAGCTTCGCGGCGCTTTGCGACTCCCACGGCATTCTGCCCCCTCCGTACGCGAGGCGGGAGTCGCGTGTGGCGAGCGCGGAGGACGCTGGGCCGGCGGCCGCGCTGCCGCGAAGCAGCAGCCGGCTGCTCGCGGGTCCGCGGGAGCGCTCGCAGCTCTCCAGCTTCCGGCGGTCCCCGGGCGCGGGGAGCAGGCAGGACGTAGCGCGGCAAGTGCCGCGGCTGCCCTCCAGCCGCCTGGCGCGCGCGGGGGCCAGCGTGGGGGGTGCGGCGGAGAGCGACTCGGGCTCGGGCAGGCTGTCCGTGGCATCCAGTCGGCACAGCGACGCGTCCGAGGTTGAGGCTTTTGGCGTGGCAGACGTGACAGAATAGAGGTGTGGTGCGCGCGCGGCCCCGCTTGCGAGACTTCGTGTCGGCGCCCGCAATATCGTTTGTTTGGCATTGACGTCAGCGAGGCGCGGCAACCGCGCTCTGGCCGCTGCCGTCAGCCACTCGCGCGCCCACCACACGCACGGCGACTGCATCGCAATGGCCGCGAAAGCGCCCGGGCCAAGCCCCTTTGCGCTTTACTGCACAGCTCACCTGCCGGCTGCGTCGCTGCGGTGGGAGGGCTTGAGCGCGGCAAGCCGAGTTGCCGTGAGCCTTTGCACCGTCCTCACTCTTGCCGCGGGTTGGGCCGGTTTGGACAGGCTGGGGGGGCGCGGGGGGGCGGTACTCTGAGGCCACGCCCCACTCTGGCAATGTGTGCGACGCTGCCTCGCCCGAGGGCTCGAATGGGGCTGTTCCCGCAGGTCTTGACGACGGTTCGGTCGCTTTGCGAAGCAAGACTTGGCGACCGCAAAGGGCTGCTGGAACTGGCCCCCGAGTTCGAGCTCGGCAACTTGGAGCGTCTCGCAGCGGGAGACAAGCTACTGAAGCTGGCCAAGGCCCGGGCGGAGCACGCGGACGAGTGCGTGGCCCATGACGCAACCGTGCTTGAGGCCATGTCCGGAGGGGCGCTCAGCGGCAGCGCGCTGGAGCTCGCCGCGGGCCAGCGGCACCAGCTCGTGTGCACGCTCCTGCAGGACTGCTTGACCGTGCTGCACAACGCGGCGGGCATCTCAGAGGCGCTTCCAACGGTGGGCCTTGCTGCGGCTGACGCAGCCGAGGCTGGTGCCGCTGCCGCCGCCGCGGCTGCCGGCGTGGCGCCCGCCCTGCGCTCCGGAGCTGAGGCTGGCGCCGAGGACGCGTCCTTGCGAGAGCTCCCGCCTCCCCCGGGCCCCTGCGAGATCGTTGTCGAGACTTGGGCCGGGGGAAAGGGCCGCCCGGCAGAGAGCAGCGCGGCCGACTCGCCGACCGTCGCTCCGCTCTCTGAGGCCGTGGCCGCTCCGGACCCGCTGTCGCAGTTTGCCGCGTGGTTTGCAGAGGCTGCCGCAGTTTCGGGCGGCGTCCCGAGCGAGGGCCAAGCCGTCACGCTGGCGACGAGCACCCCCGGCGGCTTTCCGTCGGCCCGCGTGGTGCTGCTCAAGCAGGTGGACGAGCGCGGGTTCGTCTTCTTCACGAACATGCGCTCCCGCAAGGGCCGCGAGCTTCGCCGCAACCCCCGCGCCGCGCTCATGGTCCACTGGCCGCACACCGACCCGCCACGCTGTGTGCGCGTGGAGGGGCCCGTCGAGTCGCTCACCCCCGAGGAGAGCGACGCGTACTTCGCCTCCCGCTCGCGAGGCAGCCAGGTGGGGGCGTGGGCGTCCGACCAGTCCACGTCGCTGGAGGGGGGGCGCGCGGCCCTGGAAGCCAGCCTGGCCGAAGCCGAGGCCCGTTTTGCGGGGGGCGCCGAGGTGCCCCGGCCGCCGCACTGGGGCGGCGTTCGAGTTGTGCCCACGGCCGTCGAGTTCTGGTCCAACGGCGCCAGCAGGCTGCACGACCGTCTGCGCTTCGAGCGGCAGGCCGGCGCGGGGCTGGCGGGCGGGGACGAGGCAAGGGCTGACGCCAACATGCGCTCCGCGGCCTGGCGTGTTTCCCGCCTGGCTCCGTAGGCTGCTCCCCCGGTGTCTGGCGAGGCAGCGAGCGCAGCGTCGGGCGCGGCCGCTTTGCGGGCCCAGCGTATGGTCCTCGGGGGCGCTCGCGTGCTTGCTTGCGCGTGCCCGCCCGGTGCATTGCGAGGGCTCGAATGCCGAGCGAAGCTGCTTCGCGAATGCACAATTCTCAATCAATCGACCCACGCCTCTCACGTGGCACGGGCGACCAGTCAAGGCGCCCACCCCAGACCACGCACTCAACACTTGCTTGGACCCTGCGCCCACCCGAGCCGCCTCCACCTCAGGCTGCGCCTGGGCCTGGGGCTGGGGCTGCGCCAGCGCCTGCGCCCGCGCCCGCGCCCGCGCCCGCGCCCGCGCCCGCGCTCGCGCCTGCCGAGGCAGCGGCAACCGCGGCCGCGATCTGCTTTTGGCGCCGCCGCCTCCTCTTCGCCATTGGCCCTGACGAGGACGCTTCGCCTCGGCGAGCGACGTCCAGCTCCGCCTTGGACGAGGCCGCCGCCTCGGCAGCCCTGCGCAGTGCGTCGACCACGTCCTCCGGTGCTCCTCGAAGTTGCGCCTCTAGCCACGCCAGCTTGCCTGAGTCGTCTTGGGCCGTAGGGGAGGCCCCTGCCGCGAGGAGGAGAAGGCATGCGTGCCTGCCATGACGCGACCACGCCGCGACGTGGAGCGGCTCCTGCCCGTACCGGTTCCGCGAATGGGGGGAGGCGCCGGCAGCAAGGAGCAGCTGCAGCACCACTGGGTCGCCCCACACGCCGGCCGCATGGAGGGAGGACCAGCCGTTGAAGGACGTGGCGCTGTGCTCGAACAGCGCGCGGACGGCCCGCGCCGGGTCGGGCACGAGGCCGTCGGTACACCCTCCACCAGCCGCCGCAGAAGCTGGAGCTGGAGCTGGAGCTGCCTCGCGGGACGGCGCGGCATCCGCCTCTGCTGTGGCGCCTTCGGGGGGTGCCATGGGGCGCAGCGCCGCGAGCACGACGGCCCGGTCTGCCGCTGGCAGCCGGTCCAGAGAGCCGTCCTTCTCCATCTCCGCGGCAAGGCGCTCCTCCGCGATGAGCACGGCGGCGAGGCAGCACGGCTGGGCCCGGATCGCGGTCACGTGGCAGGGGTTTTCGCTGCGGAGGTTTTGCTGAAGCAACGTGCGCACAGCCCTCGACCTGGCACGGCCCAGCCAGTCGTCGGGGTTGTGCCCAGTCGCTGCGGCCCGGAACGCGCGCATCACCGCAGCGCTCCGCCCGCTCCCAGAGCGGTCACACGTGGCCGCGCGCGACTCCAGCCACGAGGCTCCGCGAGGGCTGGCGGCGGGCGCACCGGGTACCGACGGCTGGGCCGCGAGGCGGGCCCCAGCGTCGGCGAAGCTGCAGCCGGGATCGTCAGCGAGCGGAAGGGGGGACGGGGGCCGGGGCGCCCCCTCTGAAGGCTGGCTGGGAGCGCCGCCAGCGGCCGCCTCGTCGCAAGCGGCGGCCCCCTGGCCGGCCTCTGCGCTCTCGGGCGGCGCCCCGGGCCATCCTGCCGCGATGAGCCGCTGCGCCTCAGAGGCAGCCTCCGATGCCCGCCTGCGCGCGTCAGCAGGGTCCACGCCCAGCAGGCAGCAGAGCGGCAGGAGGGCTCCCGCCTCGCACGCAGCGCTCACAGGCGATGTGCGGCGCACGGCATACTGCTGTGGGTCGGCCCCAAGCAAGAGCTCGGCCTCAACCGCCATCGCATCGCCGCTCGCGCACGCGCGGTGCAGGCCCGTGCGTTCGGACCCCGCGTCCCGCGCCGTTGCGGCGAAGCGAAGGGCATCGGCGGCCGCTCGCAGCGCGCGCCGGTCACCACGCGCAAGCAGGTCCTCGGCCATGCTCGTCGCAGAGTCCAGGCTGTTGACCAAGGCGACGGGCGCACCGTGAAGGGCCTCCACGCTGGCGGCAAACCGGCCGGCCACGGTGGAGGCAGGAGCCGGTGCGCTGGAGGCGGGAGCTGACGCGAGTGCCTGCGCCGGCGCGCCATCACCCTCAGACGGGAGCTCCGCCCCGCCTTGCGCCCTCAGCAGCCGCCGAAGCAGCGAAGGCGGGCGCGACTCCTCCTCCGACAAGGTCCCAGACACCGGGCAATCGCCGCTACGGCACTCCAACAGCCACAGGCGCCGGCCAGGGAGCTCTTCGTGGCTGGCTTCTGCCCCTCGCGAGCCGCCGGCAGCGGCAGGTGGTGGCGCCGTGTCCAGGCCAGCGCGCGAGAGGGGCGCGAAGAAGCGCTCAGGCGAGAGCAGGTGCAGTCCGCCCAGGGAGAGAGTCTCCAGCAACGGGCACGCGGCGAGGATGGAGCCCGCGGAGAGGGCCGATTCCGCCGAGGCCCGAACCTTGCAGTTGATCAGGCTCAGGTGGACCAGGGCCGGGAAGGAAGGGAATGCGCTCCTCGCCAGCAACGGCCTCTCTGCGGCGCCCAGTGGCGCAGCGCCGTCACCGGTGGCGAGGCCCGCGCCCGACATGTGGAGTAGGGACACCCTGAGGGTTTCTAGCATCGGGAATGCACGTGACACCGCCTGCAGCACAGTTTCCGGGAGGGAGAAGCATCGGTGCAACTCCAGCACGCGGATGGGCGTCATTCCAGCTCGCTGCGCTGCGATTTCCTCCAGGTGCCTCGACCGCACATTGCTGTCGCTGAAGCACAAGGTGTCGAGGGCCGGGAGGGCGCGAACTCGGGCAAGCAGCGCCTCCCAACGGGCTGGCTCGAGCCGGCCGCGCACGGTAAAAACCGTGGTTGACGCCGCCGTCGCAGCTGCCCAGCGCTTGGACACCAGCGACAGCGAGGCAGTGGCGTCGGCCGTGTCCGTACCGCCCGCCAGGCCGACGATTTGAGAGAGGATGGCGTCGGGAAGTTGGGCCATTCGGTTCGGGGCATCGCATCGTGCCGTCGAGTTTTCCCGGCTCTTCACGCTGTCGTCAGCCGCGATGCCGCCGCAGCCGCCAGGCGCGACCCCTGCCCCGCCAAGCGCACTCGCTGGGAGGCTTGGCACTTGGCACGCAGGATTTCCCAAGGTGGGGGGTTGTTCTTGTTGTTGTTCCATGGTTTGCAACTTTGTTGGTTTGCTTTTTCGAGTGCCATTCCGGCCTTTCGGCAGACCCTTTCGGCGACTGGTCTGCTCTGCCAAGCACCTGGCATGACGTTCACTCGTCAGCGCACAGAGCCTGGAGCAAGCCGTCCCCGAAAAGGCGAAAAGCTGCCGTCGTGCTCACCCCACTCTTACTGAGGCACAGCAGCACGGCCGCGACTTGCGCGTGGCTGCAGGACAACCGCCGAGGCAGGTCGAGCAGGTCGACGGTCTGCGCTCGCCACGCCTTCCCGGCTGCGTCCGCGGCCGCCGCCTCGATTTCCCGGCGCTGGGCCGCCGACAGGGGCATTGCCACATGCTCAGCCCAGGGGATCCACTCGGCAGACGGGGCTGGGCACGGCCTAAGCATGGCGAAGCCCCGAGCGACCGTCTGCCGCCACGTCAGCTCCCAGGCCGCGGCTGTGTCGCAGTCCAGGCAAGCGCTCGGCGGCGAGCAGGATGGTCCGCCGGATGGGCCATGCTTGCTTGCTGTGATCAGCGCTGCCGCCGCCTGTCCGCACGCTCTAACCGCGCTCGCTGCCTCGCCATCGGTCCCGCCGGACTCCGCGAGTCGCTCGAGCCAGAACGAGTGAGCCCGCGCGATCCGCCCCACGCTCGGCAACTCGTCCGAAACGCTAGAGAGCCAGCGACGGACCAAGGCAGGGACATCCGGCCACGGCGCCTCGGTCTCCGGGTCCTGAGTCCGGCAGCCGCTGTCCGTTGCGTCCGAAGCTGGTGCCCGCCGGGCCCTCGAGGCCGCGTCTTCCTCCCCTGCGTCTGCAAAACCAGCGTCCCGTTCGGGGCCGCAAAGAGGATGAGCGTCCCGAAGCGGCCGCACAAGTCGATCGTCAAACACTACCAGGGCCTCATCCCCGTCGAAGTCGCCCCCTGAGAGCCGCGCCGCGTCTGACGGGGCAGCGCTCGAAGGGTCGGCGGCAAGCACCAAGACGTCGACGAGGGCGTCCCGCCACAACAGCGACTCCCCGAGCGGGGGCAGGGCGCCTTCGTCCGCGCCCCCGCTCGCTGCTCGTGCGGCCGCCTCGACGAGGCTCACGCATTGCAGCCCAACGACGTGGCTTGGCAAGTGGGCAGGACTTCGAATCGCAAACACGCTACCACGAAGAACACCGTCCACGCCAACGGTGACGGAGGAACGGGAGCCAAGAGCAGCGGCTGACTCGGGTGCACCGGTGCCGGCGCAGGCGGACGATTCCTCAGTCTCTCCCGCGCCACTGGACGGGTCAGCTTCCCCACTTGCCCGCAAGGAGGCCCACCAGACCGACGCGTCGTTGCGGAGGGTCGCAAGGCTTGCTGCGGAAAGCCGCACGAACGCTTCGCCCGGCCGAAGGACGCCGGTCGGGTCAGGGACGAGCGCAAGCCGGCGCGACAACGGCAGCGGGACTCGGAGGCGCTCCCTGACGTCGGAGCGGAGAGCGGCGGCCGCCCTCTGCCCAGCCTCAGCCAAGAGCGAAGCAGCAAATGCTGCCTTGGCCCTGGAGAGCTTGGCATCACGTGGCTGGCTGTCCCCTGCGCCGGCGCACGCGGCCGACTGTTGCAAGGAGTCCTTCGGTGCGCCATGAAGTGCGCGGACCACGGCGAAGTCGCGCGCTTCTGCGCTTGCAGAGATCCAGTCCCCGCCCTCGTGCGGAGAGCGCCCCCCTAAGAGCGCGCTGGTCGCGACAGGGCTGCCTGCTTGCGCGGCAGCCCCAACTGCAGCCGCCTCCGCGGCAATTTCGGCCAAGTGCTCCACCGGCACGCCTCGGCAGAGAAGAAGCCCACACGTTTGCTCGCTGAGGCGACCACGGCAACGGCTCCGGCGGTCGTGCGCCGTGGAGCAACAGTGGCTTGCAAACGCCTCCCCTGGCGCCGCCGGCTGAAGCGCCCCACCGATGGCCCGAAGCGCTTCAAAATCCAGCTGCTCTGCACTGGGGGACTGCAGAATGATCTTCTGCTGCGACGGCCGACAAACTATCGAATCGGGAGGCAGCACCGGCGAAACGACCCACAGCCCTTTGCAACCTCCAAAGCGTGCCTGCACAGCCGCAGGCGTCCAGGCTGAGCCAGCGCCACTCTCCGCCCCGCTGTGGCCCGGGCGCACTGCAGCCTCCGAAGCAGCAGCGCGGCCGAGCCACGCAGGAATGGCGCCGCAGCCGTCAGAGAGGATGTGAAGAGGGCTGGCAGCGGCTGGCCCGCCATCCGCAGCAGCGAGTTTGGAAGGGCGCGTACCCTGGGAACCCTGACGCGTGCATGCATCCTCCTCCCACACGAGGCGAAGCTTGCGGCGAGCATCAGCGGTGTGGCTCGGGCAGAAAGCAGACCAGCCGTCTCCAGCAGCTTGCGGTGCAGCGGTGGTGCGGCGGTAGGGAAGCAGGCGGAGAGATTCGCCAGGCCTCGATGCCGAGGGGGGAGCTGCGCGCGCGACAGGCGCTGTGGACGACACCAGCAGGTCAAGCCGTGCAGACGCCAGCCAGGCGTTGGAGAGCAGAGACCTGTTTGCTGCGTCCGGCGGGATGTGCCAGCGGCGAACTGCCGAGGCGTCTGCGAATCTGCCAGACCCGCTCCGGCGAGCCACGAATACCACCTCCAAAGCACCCCACCTGGCTTGCGCAAAGTCCCAGATGCGCCCGCCCAGCTGGAACCCTCGCTCGCACAGCGACCGAACCAGCAACTCCCACCGCCGCTTTGCTGCCGCCAGGTCGGCCTTCCCGTCGCATGCTCCGCTGGTGACACCGTGCGGTGCGTCTGCAAGGCGCGGGCGTGCGGGGATGGCCACTGTCAGCACGCGGTGCCACCCCACGCGGCGCGCCAAGCGCGAGCTCCGCTCCACGCGCGGCATCTCCACCCGAAGGACGGGGCATGCCGAGCACTCGCCAGAGACGGGACTGCGCTCCTCGCCAAACACCGCGCTTACGGGGTCCGCGCAGGCGCCGGTCGGGCAAGTGCCCGCAGCGAGAAACGGTGCTTGGCTTGGCAATTTTGAGTCTGTGGAGCAGGGCAGCCCTGCGCAGGCAAGCGAGCGCCAAAGGTTGTTTTGAAGACTTGCCCGCATGCCGACCGTCCACCCCCGGTGTTGCCACAGAGAGCCATCCAGAAGCGAGGGCGGCAGGAGTCGCGCCACCGCAGCAGCCCGAGCTCCGCAACTGGCCTCGATGGCGGCTTCAAGGGACCGGCACCCGGCCCCAACCTTCCGAGCATCCGCCCCGCTCAAAACCCCGTCGTTCACCAGGGCGCAGACGGTGCAAGCGACGTGCAACGCGGGGACCGCGCCGGAACCAGGCGCCGAGCGGCGTCCATCCGCGCTGGCCGTCGCTGCGCCTTGGGCTGGCCGCATTCGACAAGCCAGTGCCGGCGACGATACACGGCGCCACCCTTGCGCTGCAGAATGGGATCGGAAGGGTGAGCTTGTCGGGCGCATAGCCGGCATCGCTGAGAGCTTGGCCGTGCTCTTTATGGGAGCCAAATATGTTCTGGAGCAAATGCGCAGGCGCGGGATGCGTGCACGGCGAGCGAGCCGGTTGGCCCCTGCGAACCCGTTCTGCCCCGTGATTCGTTGTCCCATTGGAAGCCTGGTCCGCCACACACTCTTCAACGTCCCTACCCGTCGCAAAGTTCCCTCACTTTGGCCGCCGCAACGAGCCCATGCCGTCACGCGAATCCAACTGCTTTTTGACAGCAACGTCATTTTTCGATCAATACTATGCTGTTGTGACTTGGATCACATATCCAACGGACATCGCAAGGCAAGCCAACAAACATGTTGCCAATAGGCGAGGCCACGTTCATTGTGAAGGTTAAACAGCAACAAAACGACGCAATAAAATTGTGCCAAAGAGTCGCAAGAGCACGCTTCTCAAGGCCATTACGCAGCGCTCGGTATTCCATTTTTCATTGGACTACCACCCGTGCGTTGACGACAGCTGTCGGATTTACAGTGACCTGACGATTTGTGGGCAGGCCAGCATGGTGGGTTTTGGGGATTGCTGTCGGCGAGATGGAACGCTTCTTGGACATAGGCGGTTTGAGGGCACCACAGCGAACAAACCCACCGTTGGTACCGGCACGCGGGGAACTAGCCAGAGAAATCGCCTTCGTTCGCTCAACAGCCACACCTGGACAACGGCGACGATTTGCGCACGCCCCCCATCTCAGGTCTGCGCTGCTGGCGACGCACGGATACATTGCGAGCAGGAGACCACCGAGCAATGCTCAGAGAAGCCGAGCCGAAGCTGATGCAGAGTTTCTATGCCCCACGCGCGCTCAGCCAGCCACGCGCGCAATGCAACCCAAGGCAAGCCCAACCATCAAGGCCACAAGCGTACACAACCGCAGTCGGCCCTCAGCCGAGCTGCCGGTTCAAAATCACTCGATGCCCGCAATTGCGCCTTCCACCGCACTTGAGAATGCGCCCCCCGAAGCGCTGGCCACCTTGCGCACCCCGTCCGCCCCAATGGCACGCGCAACAGCCGCCACTGTCGCTGCCGCGCCGGAGCGCGTCTCCAGCCGAGTGTCGTCCAGCAGCGGGAATAGGCGGGGCAGCACCGCACGCTGCAGAATGCCAGGACGGCTCTTGTGCGCAGCCGGTACCAGCGATTCGAGCCTGGGCAACAGCGCGCCCCGGACCGTGGAGTTCCCGTTGCTGATGGCACTCACGAGCGGCGCTAGCGTATGCCGTGAGTCCGCTTTCGCCAAGACGCGGTCGATGATGTCGAGGCTGCCCGCCGCAACAGCCTTGTTGCGGTTCGCGGATGCCACCGCCAGAGGGGGCAGCAGGACCGGGACTGCGGATTCCAGCGCGTCTCCGTGCAAGGCCGGCGAGTCGATGAGCTTGCGCACCGCTTCCACGGCCGCAGCGGCCACCTTGAGGTTGCCGTCTCCAACCCGGCGCGCCACCTCGTCCACTGCTGCCGTTGCATCCCGTCGGACGGCATCCGAGTCGCGGCTTGCCAGCGCCAAAAGCGCGTCCAGCGCAGACAGGCGCGTTCTCCAGTTGCTGTCCGCAAACCTGTCGAGCACCGACCGCAGCTCTTCACTCATCGGCACGGTGGCGCTGAGCCCCGCGCCTGGGCCGGCTCCCGCTGCCGGAGAGCTCCCCCCGCCGTGCGCAGCCCGCCGGCGAAGCGGCTTGCGCGCGCCCCTGGGCGCGGACCGCCGGGCAGACTCGCTTCTCGCGGACGCCAGGGCCGAGCTGCCTTCCGCCGAGGACGCTGTCGACGCCGGGCGGGGCGAGTGCTCCGCGGCGGCCCCGGGCACAAGGCCGTGCGCGCCCGTGTGCGAGGGCGGCAGCCCGCGAAACGGGGCCGCATCGTCGGACGGACTCGACGCACCGCGCGCCGCAAGGATGGCAGAGCTGCTCGGGCGGGCCGCTGAGCGGGACGTGGCGCGAGCGTGCCTCCGCGAAACCGCACGCCCAGCCCTGCCCCCCGCCACGCCCAGCCCCGAGCCCGCAGGCGCGCCCGTGCCCCCCACGGGTCCCAAGGCCGCCGCCCCCCCTGCGCGCTCGAGCTTCTCTACCGTCTCACGCAAGCCGCGCGCGGTCCGGTCCCCCACCGCGCGCTCAAGCGCTCCCTTGTCCAGCGCCCCCGCTGCGCTAAGCAGCAGCAGCAGCCGCTTTCCCGCGTGTCGCGCGTCCTCCCGCCCCTCGGCGGCGTACCGTGCCGCCGCCTGAATCACCTCGTCGAGGTTGCGCAGCCCCGCAAGCTTCGGCCCAATTGCCTGCGCGAGCTCCGCCAGCCACCTGCCCGCTTGCAGCCGCACCAGCTTGGCCTTGTGCCGCGCGCACAACAGCAAACTGCTCAGAAGCCGCGTGTGCCCGCAGTGCTGCACCACCGTGGCCAGCGCGGTGTCCGCCTCGGACGCGATGAACTCGGACGTGTCCGCGGCCTTGCGCAGCAGCATGGGCACTGCCCTGTCCAGCTCCGAGTCAAGGGAGCGCCCGGTGCCCCGCGCCAGGTCAGCGATTGCCATGATAGCCGTCTTGGCCACGGCGGACCTGAGAGAGTTCGCGGCCGGCAAGCACGCCCGAAGCACCTCGGAGAGCCTGGCCTCCAGCGCCTCGGGGTGGTGCTTTGCCAGGCTGCGGATGCTGTTCAGCGCATCGATCTCCTGCTGCCAGTCGCCGGAGGCCAGCCCCTTGAGCGACGCCGGCACGGCGTGGGACGGGTTCCGGACCTCGGGCAGGTCCTCGAACGCCGTGTATGTCGTTTCCAGCGCGGACGATGGCACGCCGTTGCTGCCCCCCGAAGAACGACTCGGCGACGCGGCAGAAGCGACACTGCCTGCCCCTCTCGCGCGGGCGCTCGACAGCGACCTGCTGCCTGTGGCCTCTACAGAGCCAGACTCGCCTCGGAAAGCCCTCGCAGCTGCTGTGGCATCCTCCGCGTCTGCGGGCAGCCGCTGGCTTCCAGACGACCCCGACCCCGCGCGGCGAAGCCTGGGGCCGACCCCAGCCCGGCCAGAAGCAGCACCGCTGCCACCACCACCGCCGCCAGCGCCTCGGCGGCGCGAGCCGGCCCTGCTGGCGCTGAGCCGAGAGCCTCTGTGCGTGGAAGCGGCGTCGTCCTCGCCCCGGGAGGCTGCCCGGGAGCGGTCCATCGCCGCAGAGGCCTCCGTGACCGTCACAGGGGACACGCGGGAGCTCACCGGATCGGTCACGCTGCGCGTGCTGCTGGCTCCGCCGCCCTGCCCTGCCCGCTGCGCCCCTCCGCCAAAGACCTTCTCCGGGTTCCGCATCGGCCTGATCGGCCGGTCCGCTGGGTCGAGGGGCTCGGCGGCCTCGGGCTCCGGCTCCGGCTCCGGCTCCGGCTCCGGCTCGGCGGCCAGACCCGGCGCCCGGACGGCGCGCTGCGACCCGCCCACACGATCGGCGCCAAAACGAGGTCGCGGGGAGGTGCCGGCCGCCGTCTCCGACCGCCGAGAGGACTGAACCCGCCTGCTAGCCGCTGGCCGGTGCTCCCGCCCCCGCGCAAGGCCGAGGCCGACGTCTCCGCCCGCCCCCGCCTCCTCCTCATGCTCCGCCGTCCTGTCGTGAGCGTCCCACCCGTCCGCCTCTAGGTCAAACCGCCTGGCCACTGTGCGGTGCGGGTCGGGCGTGAAGGACTGCGAGCCGGGGTGCACCCCGCTCAGAGCGTCCGCAGTAGGCCGGCGGCGGTCTCGGGCGGACATTTGTCTGGCGCGGCCGCCACCGTTTGCTGCACCGGACGCAAGCCCGCCGCCCCCGAAGCCGTTGCCCTGGTCATGCGCCCGGCGCGGGTCGCGGTACACGCGCGGCCGTGATTCCGGCTCCCCGTCACCGGCAGCCGGCGGTCGTAGTGGTCCCGGGCCCCGCCTGGATGCCGGCACCACGAAGGCTCCGGGTGCCGCGTCCGCCGTGCGGTCCGCCTGCTCAAGCCAAGCGAAGTCCTCGCCCCCCGCCAGCGGCAGAGCACGCACTGGCTCGTGCTGGCCCGGCGCGTGCGGCACAACGTGGGCGCCGCCGCCGTCCGCGTACCTCGGCCGGCCTGGGCTGGCTCCGGAGCGCCCTGGGCGAGGCCGCGGTCCGGCCGAAGTCCGTACGCGGTGCGACGGCACGGCCCCGTCCGCCGCGGCCGCCGCAGCCGCCGCGCCCCCGCCCAGCAGCGCGAGCCTCGCATTGACCTCCGCCTGCTGCTCGCGCAAGCGCGCAGCCCGCACGGTTTGGCGCTGTGCAGACGCCGCAGGGGTCGCAGACACCACTCGCCGAGGCCGCCTGTGAGAGCCGCTGGGCGCGCCGCCCGGCATGCTCGCGACCTCCTCCGTAGAGCCGTCAGCAGGCACTGCTGCCGAGTTGTGCCGCCTGAGGGACGAGGCAGGGACGCCATGTCGGACTCGGACGAAGGAGCCGTCGGCGGCGCTGCTGCCCCCAGCGCGAGATCCACCGCCGCGGTCGTCCTCCGAGTCCTCTCCCCAGCTGCTGCCTGCCGGGCCAGGCAGCGGGCCGGGCCGGCGCCAGACGCTTCCCGAGATCGACTCGCTCTCCGAGCGCTGCTGCCGCCCGCCGGCCGCAGCCGGGACGCCGCCAAGTGCGGCTGACCCGGCCCGCGCAAGGCCGAGCGCCGCACGGGCATCCGACGTCGTGCGCCGCTGCGGCGTGGGCGCGGAGCCGCTCTCCGGGCCGAGGTCCAGCCCGTGCAGCAGCGCTGTGGAGCCGGCAAAGTCGGCGGCACCGCTCTGCCCAGACGCCCCGCCCCACGGCTGCGGCTTGGACACAGGCAGGTCGGCGCCAGGCCGCGCCGCGCCCATCCACTCCCAGTCCGTTGCGGGCCCGCCCGAATTCCCTGTGGCCGATGTCTGGCCGGTTCGCGTCCCGGCACTGCCCACGCTCTCCATGTCACTGCCAGCGCCCCCTCCCCCGGCGGCCGACCCCAGACCGCTCCCCGCCGCCACCAACAGCGACGCCGCCCCGGCCCGCAGCGGGCTTGGGGACTCCTTCCCCCGCAGTGGGGTGCCCGCTGTGCGGGACGACGTCGACCCGGAACGGCCCGACGCGGGCGGCACGCGGTACGGCGACCGAGAGTCCGCCGCGCCCCCGCCCCGCCCAGGCGGCGCCGCGGCCAGGACGGCCCCGCCGGGTCCTGCGTGCGACGAAGTCGGGTCCCACGAGCCAGGGGCGGGGTGCCGGGCATGGCCGGAGGGCCCGCTGCGCTCTCCAGCGCCGGCGCCCGCGCCTGACCCAGCGCGGACAGCGGAGCCGCCTCTGCCCGAAGCGTGCGAGCCGGGACCGCCTTCAGAGTCTGACGCAGATGGCGAGAGAGCGGAGCCGATGCGCGGACTGGCGCTGCCGTTCCGCGTGGCCCCGCTTCGACCCACAACGTACGGCCGCCTCAGGCTGCCGGGGCTGGACCCAACGGCGGCTTCCGCCACCTCCTCGTCGTCCTGAAGCCACGACGGCTCCTCTGCGGTGCCGCCCGCCGTGTTGGACCTGCTGCTCAGGCTGACCTGCCCGTGCGACCCGCTTGCACCGACTGCCGAGCTGCCGCTGAGAGCGGACGCGCCCCCCGCCTGTCCAGACGCGACGGAGCCATGCTGCTGCCCAGCGCGGGCGGAGCCTCCTCCCGCCACCCTCGAGTGGGGCAGCACGGCGAACCCTCCAGGCGCCACCACGCCGCGGCCTCGCGGGTGCCTGCCGTCCCTGGACAGCGGGGCAGAGCTCGTTGGCGAAGCCGACTCAATCGCCAAGGGCGTTCCCAGCAGCCGGCGGGAGTGGTCCGATCCGTGGCTAGCCACCGAGTCGGGCCCGTTGCTGGAGGCGTCGGGACGATGCACGGTGACGGAGCCGTCCGGCCGCACCAGCTCCGAAAACAGCGTGCCGTTCTCGAAGCCCTCTGGCGGCGGGGAAGCAAGCAGGGGGCCCGAGATGGACGACGTCCCCGTGTCGGACCGCATTCGGCGAGAGGAGCGGCTGGCAGCCCTGCGGCTGCTGGTCCGGGGCTGCGACACCTCGAACGGGAGCAGGGCCGACCCGAGCAGCCGCCGGCCGCCGGCGCGAGCGCTGCGAACGCGGCCAGCAATGGCCGCACCGGCTCCTGCCCTGTCCGGCGACGCAATTCCCCCCACTGCCGCAGCGCCCGCCGGCCCCCCGCCTCCCATCGGGCCGGCCTCACTGGACCGCCGCCCGCTGGGGTCAATCCCCGCGCTCGCGCCCAAGCCTTCGCCCACGCCCCGCGCCGCCACGGGAGAGGGCACCATGCCCGCGGCCCCCTCGCGAAACCGCACTCCACGGGTCCACCCGCCGGCGGGCGCGGACTGGTAGGCGGCCTCTCGGGCTGCGGCGGCAGCGGCTGAGGCCGCCGTCGCGGACGGGGCGCCCGAGTGAGAGTCCCCGGCCCCGCCCACCGCTCCGGACCGCACCGGCGAGCTTGCTGCGCCGCCCGCGCTGCCGTCCGTCCTGTGAGAGCTGCCGCTGGCCGCCGAGTGGCCGTCGGCCGGCATGACCAGGAAGCCGTCCGACGTCAGCGCCGGCAGCGCCCGCTTCGCCTCCCCCAGCCTGGCTGCCAGCGCCTTGTGGCCGGGGGAGTCGGCGTCGAGGCCGGCCCTGGCGTCCAGCTCGTCGAGCAGCGATTCGGCCGCCTGCCGGGGCACGGAGAGGTGGCGATCGCCTGGCGATCCCCCCGCGAGGCTTGACGGGTCGCCGCCGCCCAGCACGAAGGCGGCCAGAGCGAGGAGCTCGCAGGCGTCGGCAGCAACGCGGGGGTTCGTGTCGGTGAGCAGCGGCGCTGCCGCCTCCGCCACGGAGAGGGGGTCCGCCTCGCGGCCAGAGCCCCCCCCCACCAGCAGCGCCATCGTCATCACCCTGACGGCGCAGTCCCGCACAAGCGAGCGGCGGTGCTGCAGCAGCCTGAGGGTGGCGCCGACCACCGGCCCCGGCCCCACCCCGCGCATGAGCGACCCGTAGGTGCGCAGGGCCGTGTGCCGGACCAGCATCTTGGCGTCCGCAAGGCGGGCTCGCAGGGCCGGGAGGACCGTGGTCAGGTGCGGCGTGAGCGCGTCCCCGAGAGACGCGGCAGCGGCCTCCAGGGCCGCAAATCCTCCCATCACCACGCGGAACGCCGGGTCCTTGAGCAGGGAAACCACAGCGTCGGCCACTGCGCGAGCTGAGACGGGCGAGTCTGGGTCTTGCGCGGACGACAGCGCATTGGTGAGGGCAGCAGCGGCCGCGGCCCTTGCGTCAGCCGCCTCGCCGGAGGGCGTGGACCCCCCCGCGAGCGCCTCGGCAGCAGACTCGCCGACCAGCTTGGCCAGAGCCGCGGAAGCTCGCGGCGGGGAGGCGGCTCTCGGGGCGGCGGCCGGGGCAGCAGATCCCGACGACGCAGCAGCGGGCGGCGCGTCCTTCCAGTGGTTCGACGGGTCCGACACCGGCGAGGTCATTCCGGAGGACGGGCGGCTCGCTGCGCCCTGCCTGTGCTCGGCAGCGGGCCCCTGATGCGACCACTCGTGGTTGCTCGTCGGCGATGCGATCGGGGACGACAGGATGGCGGACGAGGCTGCCGCGGTGGCGCGCCCGGCCCCGAGTGACTCGGCTGCCGACCCGCTGGCAGGAGCAGTGACGGCGGGCAGAGCGATATCCCGGGTTGTGACACGGGGAGATCGCCGCGCCGCAGAGGCCCCCGCCTGGCGGCGGGCCGCCCGGGGCGAAGGCTCGCCGGCTGCGTCGCCTGCCCGGCCGGCGCCGGTGCCCCCTGCGGCTGGCTTCCGGCTGCTGCTCGCCTCACCGCGGCGAGGGCGGGAGGCCGTGGAGCCGTACTCACTCCAGCCCCCGCCTCGACCAGCGGCAGTCTGGCCGGCGTCACCATCTCGTTTGTCACCGCCATCGCCACCAGCACCGCCACCGCCGGCAGCACCAGCACCAGCACCAGCCCCAGCACCATCACCAGCGCCGCCGCGGTCGTCGTCGTCGTCATCGTCGTCGTCGTCTCGGAGGAACGAGGGGACGGAGGCAGGGCTGAGAGCCGAGGAGCCAGCGGCCAGGCCGAGGTCGCCGCCGGCACCGCTGCCGAGCCTCACCGTGGAGATCCCCAGCCGGGCAGCCGCAGCGCCCGGGGCGTGCCTCGCCACCTCGTCCCGCTTGCGGGCGTGCGCTCTCGAGCTCTCGGCCTGGGCCCTCTCCACGACTTCCAGAGCGCTTCTGCGGTGGTGCCGCTGCCGCTGCGGCTGCGGCCTGGGCGACGACGACCCGTCGCCTTGCCGGCGCGGAGACGAGCTGCCCGCCCGGCTGTCGGAGGCGTCCGTTGCGCGGCCGCTGGCAGCGCCCGTCAAATCACCGTCGGCCCTGGATACAGACGGCCGTCCCCTCCTGGCACCAGCCGCCTCGCCGTGCCTGCCGCCGCCTCCGGCGTCGTCGCCGTCCGCGTCGTCCTCGTCGTCGCTAAACGTAACGGAGCTCCCCGCACCACCCAGGAGCGTCCCGCCCCCGCGCTGGGAGGGCTTGAGCGTGGACCCTAGCGAGGCCGGCGCCTTGGCGGCCCGGCCCTGCGCCCGCTGTTCCCGGCCGCGGCCTCGCCTCGCCACGGCGGCACGGGTGGCGGCGCTAGCCAGGGGCCGCGCAGCGCGGCGACCGAGCTCCCGCAGGGCCGGCGGCAGCTGCTCGATGTGGTCTGCGTAGTCTGGGTCGGCGTCTCGCGCGGCGCGCAGCACCGTTGTGGCCGCGTCCACGACGGCGTCCGACTCGTCCGCGAGCCGAGAGGCCACGGCCCGGATCAGCGGCTCGAACGCAATGTCCACGCCGCTGCCAGTGGTGTCCGCGAGAGCCTGCTCGAGCACGTAGAGCGTGCCCTCCCGGACAGCGACCTGCGATTCGATTGGAGCAGGGGCGCGGGGCGGAGCGAGGCGCATCGTGGTGCAGGATTGCCCAAGCCCTGGGGGCGAGCGCGCAACGCCTCCCGACCAAGGAGCAGTGTGTTGTGGAATACCACCCGCCCAAAGTTGCGGTGACAGCCGTGCACGCCAGCGCCGGCAGGACTGGGAAGGCGCTGCGCCGCAGTGGGCGGCGCGGGCACCGCGTTGCGTTCACCAGGCCTGCAGGCGCGACGCCACTGCTCCCACGTGTGCGCGAGACAAACTGCACGCTGGTCGGCACCGCGCAGCGCAGGGCGGCAGTCGCTTGCTGCGCCGGCCCGCGGCGCCCGACTTGTGAGGCAGAAAAAGAAACGGCAGCGGTTGCAACCGCTGCCACGGCCGGCCTGGCCGGCCGTGGCAGCACGGCTGCGCGCTCTCTGGCGGCTCACGTCGTGCGAATCAAGGCCTCTGCGGAAAAGAATGGCGGCAGTGGCGTCGATCGTGCCGGCCTGCACGACCAGCGCTGTGACCAAGCGGGCCACTGGAGACCGAAGCCTCGGCGTCGCGGTCAGCGCCACGGCAGCTCCAAGCACGCCCGTTATCTCAGCTGCAGCGCTCACGCCCGCTGGGGACGATAGCACGCGCGACATGGACGCCAGGATTGCGGTGCTGGCGGAGGCGTCTTCCGCGCGCCGAAGGCGGCGCTCCAGCGCCCTGACAACGCTGCCAACTTGCGCCTCGGCAAGGTCAGCCCCCGCCAGAAGCGACTCCGCCTTGCTCAGCGCATCATGGAACGTCCCCTCGTCTCCACTGTTCAGCCCGGAGAGGAGCCCGGCGTCCATACCCGGAGTTGCCGGCGGCCGGCCAGCGAGCGGTCGGTCCGGTCGCCAAAGCGCAACGCTCCCGCCTGCGACGCACCCCGCGACCCTCGACTCTCAGGAGCAATCCAGGCCAAGCGAGAGCTCGGGCGCGCGATGCCTCGAGCGCGCGGGCCACGGCGCACTCGATGGCAAGCAGGATGTGCAGCCGATTGCAAGGCATTCGGGTTGAAATGCAGGCCGCTCGCAGCGCAACTCTCTCAGGCGCAGTTCTGCTGGACTGCTCCAACTCTGCCGGGCGTCGCGCAACTAAACGGCTGGCCGGCGAGCGGCCGGCCGAGCCCGGCACTGCTGCGCGTGGCGGACCTGCCGGCCTGCCCACGCACACAGGGGGCGGGGCGGGCTTTCACCACTCGGTCCCATGGCGGGGGCCGACAAGTGGTCGCCGGGCGATCGGGTGTTTGTGCCCAGCGACGCCACCGGGTATGATCGCGGCACGGTGCTGGCCGTCCAAGGCGCCGGCCCAGGCGCCCACGTGACGGTCAGCCTCGACGAAGATGCCAGTCGGCCCAGCGAGCAGGTGTCTGTGCCGGCCTCTGACCTCCTTCTCCTCTTGCCGCCGCGGGGCGGACGCAAGGGCGGAGTCGCTGCCGCAACACTGGACGACTTGCCGCTGCCGCACGAGGCGGCCATCCTGCACGAGCTGCGATCCCGCTTTGAAGCCAGGGAGATTTACTCGGCTGCGGGGCCTCTGCTCGTGGCGCTCAACCCATTCGTGGCGGTGCCTGGGTTGTACAGCACGGCCAGGGCGTGCGATGCGCTCCGGTGCTCGGAGAGGCGCCGGCAGGCGGGCTCAGCGGCAAGGGCTGATGAACGGCCCGCAACGCACCTGTTCGACGTTGCGCAGCGCGCCCTGGACCGCGCGACAGGCGCTCAGTCGGCCAACGCGAGCGCCGGCCGCCGACTCGCGGCGGCTGCCCGTGACGAGACAATCGTCGTGTGCGGCGAGTCTGGCGCCGGCAAGACAGAATCCACCAAGCTTTTGCTGCGCTACCTGGCTCTGGTGGGCTCCGAGGCCGTGGCGCGCAGTGGCGCCAGTGCCTTCGGTGGCCTGCCGCCGGAGGACGGTTCGGCCGTGAGCCCTGGAAGCAACGGCAACAGCGGCGGCAGCGGAACGACAGCCGTGATGTCGGCCAGCGCAGCGCGCTCGCACACCAGGGCGCTCAGCCGTAGCCGCCGTAGCAGAGGGGGCTCCATTCTCGACGTGCTGGCACCCCCCACCGCGCCAGCCTCCGGTGACGGTGCCGCGCCCCCCCCGGCAGCGGGCGTCGGGCGAGCGCGCGCTGGCGACGCATCGCCCGACGGCGCCCCTGGCACGCCGCGCCGTCCCCGGTCCCGCCGGCGCAGCAGCGTCTTCGCCGCGGCGGAGGCGGAGCTGCCTCTGCCGCCTGGGTCGTCTCAGCGGGCCGGCTCGCCCCGCGCCGCCTCCTCGCCAGGCGGCGCTCGCGGCGGTGAGGGGAGCGGCCCCGGCGCGCAGGCCGGCGAATCCGCTGGCGACACCGTGGGGGAGGTGGCTTCGGCTGTTCTTTCGGCCGACCCGGTGCTTGAGGCGTTCGGCAACGCTGCCACGACCCGCAACAGCAACTCAAGCCGGTTTGGGAAGCACTTGCGCCTGCGGTTTCGTCGCGGCAGGACGAGCGGGGAGCCAAGCTCTCCGGCTCAAGGCACGCCCGGCACCAGCTCTGGCGGGGGCAGCGGCGCGATGCTGTCGGGGGCGGCCACCGACTGCTTCCTGCTGGAGACGATGCGGGTGACGTCGCCGGCGCCCGGGGGCCAGGAGCGCAACTTCCACGTGTTCTACCAGCTTCTGCACGGCGCGGACGAGGCGGCCAGGAAGGCTTCGCTCGTGCTTCCCGGCGAAACCGCCACGGCCTTCCGGTACCTCTCCGTGGGCCGGCAGCTCCCGCCGGACGCCGCCGACCCGCAGGCGGCAGAGAGCTGGGAGGAGACAGTCGCGTCGCTGGACTGGCTGGGGGTGCGGGGCGAGCGGCTCTGGGGGCTCTGCCGGGCGCTCACGGGGGTGCTCTGCCTGGGCAACGTCGCGTTCGAGGACCACGGGCCCGCCTCGCCAGCTGGCGGCCCGTCGGGGTGGGGTCGTGTCGCTGGCTTGGTGGGCAGCGAGGCGGGCGGGACGAGCGCCGCGGGCGGCGAGGAGGGGGCGGTGCGGCATCCGCTGGTCCGGGCGGCAGAGGCGCTGGGCCTGGCAGAGGGGGCGCTGGTGGGGCTGCTGACGGAGCGGGGCATCCGCGCTGGTGCGGCCGCGGCCGGCAGCGGCAGAGCCAGCACCATCCGCAAGCCCTTGTCGGCAGGGCAGGCCGCAGCGATGCGCGACACGCTGGCCAGGTGCGTATACGGAGCCCTCTTTGACTGGGTGGTGCGTGAGATCAACACGGCCACGTCGCGCTCGGCATCGGGGGCGGCCACGGAGGCAGCGGCCGACAGCGTCACTGGCAGCACGCCGCCGGCCCAGGCAGGGCCAGCAAGCGGGCGGACTGGCGCTGGGTCTGGCGCTGGGTCTGGCGCTGGCGCTGGCGCTGGCAGCGCCGTTCCTTTCCGTGCTGGCGCCCCCACCGACTCACCGGCCGAGGAGCAGGTGATGCACGTGGGCCTGGTGGACATCTTCGGCTTCGAGGACCTCAGCCCCGAGGGCCTCAACGGCCTGGACCAGCTTCTCATCAACTTTGCGAATGAGCGGCTCCAGGAAGTGTGCGAAACCGCTCTGTTTTCGGACGCCATGGCGCAAGCGCAGGCGCAGGGCGTGGCGCCCGAAGTCCTTGGGACGGGGCAGCGGGCGAGGGTGGCGCTGGCGTCCCCCGCCCTTGCGGCCCTGAGCGGGCGCAGCGGCGTGCTGGCCGTGCTGGAGGACAAGACGCGGCTGGCGTCAGCTGACAGCGACCGGGAGTTCGTGGCGCTCATCACGCGGGCGCCGGCGAAGCCCCCCGCGCCGTTGGCTCCCGGCCGCGCCGACCCGACGCGGGGTGGGGCGAGGCCGCCCCCGCCGCCGAAGGGTTCCGCCGTCAGCGGGGCGGGGTCCAAGTGGCAGCTGGCGGCACAGCCTCCGCCTCCCCCGTCTGGCCCCGCGACTGATCGGCCGATCCGCATCGTCGCGCCGATCGAGGGCGGCGAGACAGCCGCCAGAGGGCTCGACTTTTGGGTGTCGCACTTTGCCGGTGACGTGCGGTACTGCGCGCAGGACTTTACGACGGTGAACAGCAGCACCGGCGCCGCGCTGGGCAACGCCCAGGGCCTGGCCTTGGGTCTGCTCGCCAGCTCCTCCTCCGAGGTGGTGCGATCCGCGGCCGAGCTGGCCATCGGTCCGCCTGCCGCGTCCAAGAGGGCAGGGGGCGCTGCGGGTGCTGGCTCTGCCGCCAGCGCAGTCGCCGCGAGCTCGACCGTTAGCGCGCGGTTTCGCCGCGCGCTGGAGGACGTCGTGACGATGCTGAGGGGCACGGGCACTCAGTTCGTTCGCTGCGTCAAGACCAACGCGCTCTGCCGGCCCTTCCGGTTCGACGGCGCTCTTGTGCTGCGCCAGCTGCGCTCCTCGGGAATCGCGCGTGCCATGGCGGCGCGGGCAGCGGCGTTCACCGCGGTCGTTCCGTTTGGGGCCGCGGCGAGGCTCGTGCAGCCGCTGCTCGCCGGCGACGGCCCCAGGGCCGCTGCCGCGCTGGCCGCCTGCGAGGCTGTGGACGGCAAGCGCGCCGCTGCGATGGTGTCGAAGGCAGTCACGGGCAACCCGTTCGTGCGAGCGGCCGAGGCGCGACTGAGCGGCCGAGGCGGCAGGTACATGCGGCTGATGACGGCAAGCAGCAGCGCCGAGGCGTCGGGCGGGCCTCCTGCACCGGGGGCGGGCAAGTCGGCGACAGGGCGCCAGCCCCCCGCGTCTCTCGCGTCCGCCCCGGCAGCGGCAGGCGCGGGCAGACACGCAGCAGAGACAGGAGCGCAGGATGCGGCAGCAGCATCCGATAGCGGGCTCGGCGAGGGCAGGGGCTTCGTCACCGGCCGGTCGGCCCTCCTCTTCCGGCCGGCGGCGCTGGTTCTGCTGCGCGAGGCGGCTGCGCGAGCAAGAGACGCAGCAGCGACGCGCCTGCAGGCGGCTGCGAGGGGCATGCGGGGCCGCAAGGCGGCAGCTCACCGGCGCAGCTGCGCGTTGCGCGTGGCCGCCTTCACGCGAACGGCCGTGTCTCGGCGCAGGTATCTCGCCTGGCAGCGCCTGGCCAACCTGCGGGCAGCGCTCGCCCAGCTCGCTTCCGGCCTGCAGGCAGATGCGGATGACGCGGCCGCGGTCACGGCGTCACTCTCATCGGCTCTGCGGGACGCAGCCGGCGCTGTCGGCCTGGCCCTGCAGACCACTCGCGTGCCTGGCACGAGCAGCCCCGAGTTGACGGTGCTGTGGAGCGGCGCCGCTGCGTGGGCGGCCCGGACAGACTTCGACGCGGCCTCGGCCCTGTTGCTAGCCGAGGCTAGCCCAGGGCCGAGCAGGCAGCCCCAGTCTCCCCCCTCTGGGGTGGCCGGGCTGCCGCCGCCCCCGACGTCTGCTCTGCCGTTGCCGCCCCCGACTGGCGACCGGCCTGTCTGCCCGCCGCAGACGTCCGCCAGCAGCTCTGCGAGCGCGGGCCGCCCTGAAGTCGTCGCCAGCTCGGCCGCCGCTGGGTCGCCTTCGGCCTCGCGGCTTGCAAAAGACGCGACGGACGGGGGAGCGTCGCCCCCGCGCGCACGCCCTGCCACGTCGGGCGGGTTCGGGGCGCTTGCCTTTCGCCCGGACGTGTCCCGGCAGGCTGCCGCTCAGGTTGAGGCGGCGATGGGGCGGATGCTGGACAGCGCGGGGGGCCTCCGGGCGCTGCGGGCTGCGTGTCTGCCCCCGGAGGAGGCGGCGAGGCTGCCAGCTGACTGGGGCCAGCGCGTAGCGTCGCTCCGCGAGGCGCAGGCTCGAGCCGCGTGCGCTGGGCTGCTCGCAGAGGTGACGACCGAGGACGCCCGTGCGGTCGACGCGGAGGACGAGGCGGAGTGGGGGCGGGCCCTGGCAGACCTTGGGCCGGGGTCGGATGCGGAGCTCGTCACGCTGTCCCGGGCAGAGGCGGTGCGGCGGGCGGGCGAGGTGTCGGCCGGACTGCTGCAGCTGGCCAGCGTGCGCGGCCGCGCAGAGCTACGGCGGGCGCGGGTGCGGCGAGCCGGCGAGTTCGCCCGGGACTCGCTTCTGGATGTTGAGGAGGCCGCTCGCTCCCTGGCGCGGGCTCTCGTCGAAGAGGAGGATGCCTGCAGGGTGCGCGAGCGGCAGGGGATGACGAGGGCGGCCACAGAGCAGGCCGACGGCGAGCTTCGAGCCGCTGAGGAGGAGGAGGCGAGGCTCGCGGCGGAGGCCGCGGCTGAGGCCACTGCGCGGGTGGCGATGGCGGAGGAGGAGGAGGCAACGCGGGTGGCCTTGGCTCGAGAGGCGATTGCCGCTGCCGCTCGGCGCAGGGAGCGCAGGGAGGCCGAGTCACGGTCGCGGCGGGAGGCGCTGCTTGCCATGCGGGCTGAGGACGGGCTGTCAGAGCTGCTTCGGGAGCAGGTCCGGCGCGAGGCCGCCGCGCGGCAAGCGGAGGCGCAGACAGAGGCAGAGCGAGGGCTGGAGGAGGCGAGGCGGAGGCGCATGCGTCGCGCGTGGCGGCTTGCAGCCGTCGCCTTGGGGTGGTGGGCCACGGCATTCTTGCGAGCGCAGGCCGAGCGCGAGCTCATGGCCGCCGAGGACCGCGAAGCCGCCCTGCGCCGGGACGCGGAGCGGGAGGAGGCGAAGATCGAGACGACCCGCCTCCGCCAGAGCCTTCTCTCGCAGCTGAGTGACGCCGGGAACGCGCTCTCGGCCCTGCAAATGCGGTCTTCGCAGTCACAGGCCAGGGACTCGGCGGCAGACTCGGAGGACGCAGTCCGGCGCCGGGCCCTGTGGCGAGCGGCGGAGCAGCAGGTGGGCGAAGCGAGAGCCTCTGCCGCCAAAGCCGTGTTCTCCTCGCTCAACGCGAGCAAGCGCCGCTCGCCGAGCAAGCACGGCGGGCCGCCCCGTGGGTCGGAGCAGGGCGCCGAGGTGGCGCTCAGGGCAGGCAGCCCCTCTCCGCTGGCGCCCCGCTCCGACCCGCCGCCGCTGGCGACACCGCTGCCCCGCCGAGAGCTCGCAGCCGCACCGCCACCCGCGGCGCTGCTGCCCGCCACGGGCGGCAGTGGCGCCGGCGGCGGCACCGTCGTTGGCCTCTCGGCCTCGGCCTCTCGGCTTGGCCGGCCGGCCCCGCCAGTCTCATCCTCGCCGATGCGGCTGGCGGAGCTGGTCATCGCGCCTGGGCAGCCAGCCACGGCGTCGACGCCCAGGCGCGGCTTGCGCGGCCAGCCAGCGCGGGCAGCGCAGCGCAGCCAGCCCGGCACTCCGGGCTCCGACATGGTTGCCGTGGCCGAGCCGCCCCCGCCGCCGGCGGCGGCGGCGGACGACGGCCACGAGTGGGCGGCCGAAGCGCTGTCGCTGATGTCCTCCTCGATCGTGGAGCTCGCAGGAGAGAGCTCTGCCTCACCGGCAGAGCTGGCACGCGCGGCATCCGAGGCCAGGGCGATGGACCTCGAGGACCTGCGCGCCCGCGTGGCAAGCAGGGCCGCTGCCGACCGCGCCTTGGTTGCCTTGCGGGCGGAGCTTCGGGAGTCGGAGCGCCGCGTCGCCCTGAGCCGTGCGCTGCCCGGCCCACCGCCCGCGCCGGCGTCGCCCCCGCAAGGCTCTGATGCATGGCCCATGGCGTCGTTCCAGAGCCCTGGAGTTGGCCGCCGGTCCCTGCTGGAGCGGTCAGAGGCAAGCCCGGTGTGGCGCGCGGTGTCTGCCGCAAGCGACGCCGTCAGGCGCCTCTCCGAGCGATCGGCCCTCCGGGAGCGAATGTCGCGCGTCGCGCTCCAAGCGCGCACCCAACCCCCAGCTTGGTCGCTTCGCGACAGACCGTCGCTTCCTGGCTCGAAGGCCAGCGCAAGTGCAGGCCACGCGCCCACGCTGGCGCTCCAAGATACCGAGTGCGCGCCGCCCGTTGGCTCGGCTTCAACGCCCGAGGGAGCGGGAGCTGCCAGGCCACCTCCCTCCGCGCGTCCAGAGGCAACCCAGCTGGAGGACGAGGCTGAGCAGGCGGCAGAGAGCGGCGCGAGCATGCCGCGGCCGGTGGCACCCGTCGCTGAGCCCCTCCCCGCGCCTGCGTCCTCGGTGCCGGCGGCAAGCGTGCCGCCCTATGGCACCATTGCCGCACCGCGAACCGAGGCTGAGCAGGCGGGCCAGCGGGCCGCCCCAGCCGGCTCTGCGGATGCAGCCGCGCCGCTCCAGGCCACGCAACCAGTCGCCCCGGCTGGTCCAGCTCCATCATCGTCTGGCGGCGAGCAGCCACGTCGCGGGGATGAGGGGCAGGCGGCCAGCGCCGAAGGTGCCCCCCAGCACCCAGCTGAGGCTGTTGGAACGGAGCCGGCCTCTCTCTCTGGCCTGGCCGCGACAGCGCCGTTCTCAGAGCCCCAGCCTGCGCAGGCTGACAGCGGCTCATTGTCGGCGACCGTGAGCGCTACCCTCGTGCCGCAACAAGCGGCAGCTCCAGCTGCAGGGGCAGAGGAGACGAGGGCAGGCCCAGCCCGCTCTTGCGATGACCACCAGGCAGCAGCAGGCAGCCAAAGTGCGGCAGCCGCCCCTCCCGCGGTCACCGGGGACCCGCCCACGGCGCTCTCAGAGGCCCGGCCGGCAAGCGCCAGCCGCGGCGTTGCCGCGACCCTCGTGCCTCCGGCAGCTGCCGAAACCTCTGCCGGTGCCGGGGGCCGGGCCGGGCGTCCTGCCGGTCGCTACGCCGCGAGCGGAGGAGACAGTGCCGCCGACAACGAGCTGGCCGCTGAGCTGGCCATCCTGGCAGAGCTCGAGGCCATCACAGAAGACGCCCGGTCGCGTGACAGGGCAAGGGCGGGGCCATCCTCGCGCCGCTCAAGCCCAGGCCCGCAGCGGCAAGCTCGGGCAGGCGGCAGGCTTGTGGCTGGCGGCGGCGGAGGAGGTGGTGGTGGCGGTGCTGCTGCTGGTAGACGGGTCCCTGCGTCGGCTCCTGTCAGCCCAGCAGAGCGGCGCCTTGCTCTGCAAGCTGCAGGCCACGCCAAGGGCCGTGCGCTCCAGGCAGCGCGGTCCCCTGCGACGAGCAAGCCCTGGTCCGAGTCTCTCAGGGGCCGCGTGGCCTCACCTCCCACCGCACGGGCGGCCTCCCGCAGCCCGGGCAGCCCCGGTGCGCCCCGCGTCGCACGAGGCGGCTCTTCCTCGCGCTCGCCGGTGCCTTCTCATGCCCGCCCGAGGCAAAGCTCTCCCGGCAGACCCGCGGCACGGGCCTCGAGCGGGGTGGGGCGAGACCTTGGCGCCACTCGCGGCAGCGTCCCCCAGCACAGGCGGGGCAGCAGCCCCACACTGCTGCGCGCGGCCCCGAAAGCCACGCGCCCCGGCGCGACGCGGAGCCCGGCGGACGACCGGCTGGCGCGCTCGCCCGTTCGGAAGAGCCGGCCGGCATTGTACTCGAGCGGACATGGCCCCATGGCCGGCACGCGCCATCCGCGCCCCGACGACGCATCATCCCAGCGCTCCGCGAGGCGCGGCAGTCGCTCCCCCGCAGCGGGTACCTCCAGAACCGCAGCCAGGCGAGCGTCGGTGTTGCACTCCCCCGCAGTCGCGACGCGCTCGGGAATCGCCGATGGACCCAGCTCTGCCGCCCCATCTTCTGGGCAGGGCTCCCCCTACGCGGCTGTGATAGCTCGCCACGCTCACCGAGCTTCGGCAGCGTCGGCGTCCGCGACAGAGTCCGTGGGGTCTTCGACCAAGCCGCGGGTGCATGTGCCACGCGGCAGCCGCCAGGGGCGCGATTCGGTCGGGACGGCGTCCCCAAGCAGCTCTCGCAGGCGGGAGCGAGGGGCAGGGGGGTCGCACGGGCGGCAGAGCGCGGCGTCGTCGCCGCGGGAGCTTCGTCGCCGCGGCGGAGGGTCCGACATGGTGGGCGGGCTTCCCGACGACTTTGGCCTGTGGGCGGGCGAGACGCGGTCCCCTGCGCACGCGCGCGCGTCGTCGGCAGGTTCGGGGTTCCTGACCACGGCGGGCGAAGCGTCGTTCGCTGCCGCCATCGATGCTGACGGGCGGGATGCGCTCGCGGGAGAGCTTGAGCGCACGTGCTCCGCTGCCTCGCCGCCTCCGCCGCAGACTTGCCCGGACCCCATCCCGGAGCCGCCAAGGCCCCCTGGAGCCCACCCCTCGCTCCGCGCGCCGTCGGCTCTGTCGCCCGCTCTCCGCGACGGAGCTTCTGGCGTGGGCGGCGGTGGCGTGCCAGCAGAGCCGATGTCGGTCCAGCACCCCTCTCGCGGCAATGGGGACATCCTTCTGTCTCCCACAAGCCGCGCGCCGCCGCCGCCGATGCCAGCGCTGACGGGCCTCCCGCGCCGCGCAGCGGGGACGCGCCGGGATTCCTCCGCGTCGAGCGCGCCACGCCGGGGATCGGCCGCCGGGTCGTACACCGGCGCACTCGAGCGCGCATTGGCGCCCAACAGCATCGCTACGCCCGGGCGCGCTGACACAGGCAGCAACGGCGGCAGCGGTGCGCCGCGCACTCCAGCGACTCCTGCCCGCGTGGAGTCTGCCGCGGAGCGGGAACTTCGCCTGGAGCTGGAGGAGGCTGCAGCGGTGCTAGGCGACTGCCTTCCAGCGGCACTTCGAGAACACTGGCACATTTCCGCCGCTGAAACGTCGCCTCTCACACCTCCGCGGCCGCCCATGACGGTCGAGCCGGATAGGCCGCCAAGTCCCTTTCAAGTCTTTGGCCCTCTGGCGGGCCGCAGCCCTGCCCCGCCCGCCGCATCCCGCTTTCATGAGAGGCGCGCGTGACGAAGCCCAGCCCCGAGTGAGCGCAGTTGCGTGGAGCCGTCGTCGCAGAGCTTGAGCGGTGCGCTGGAACCCAAGCCGACGAAGTTGCGCTTTTGCAGCAGCGTTGCGGCAGAAACCCGAGTGAGCAATGTAGCCTCCGCCCCCACCAACACCACCTCCCCCGCACACACGCAATTCTCCATGGAGCAAACCATGGGCGGCCTCCAGCTGCTAGACATGAACAGACGCGAGCTCAAGCTCCGCGGCCTCGGGCGCAGATGGAGGCGTGTCGTCTGGCTCGCGGTTCGCGTCGGTCACGGAGGTCGGCAGCGACGCTCCAATCGCCACCGTCGCTCCCATCGCGAGACCCATCAGCGCGCAGACGACGCCCGTGTGGATCCAGACTACAGAGGAGCGGAGCGACACCGAAAGCAGGATGCCGCCGAGCGCTGGACCGACGACGCGGACGGCAGAGGCAGCGGACTGGCTGATGCCGTTCACTGCACCCAGGCGGCGCCCCTTGGCCGCCGAGTTGATAAACACAAATGTCAAGCTGAAGCAGCACCCCATGCCAAGCGTCTTGAGCGCCAGAGCGCCCCCGACAAAGACCCAGCGCCCAGCCGGCCCGGAGCTGTTTCCGAGCCAGATGCTGACCGGCAGCGTCGAGAGCGCAACGAGCGCACACACGCTTCCCCACTTGAAGACTCTGCCTTCCCCGAACCGCGCGACCAGGCGGTGGAAAATGAAGAGCTGGAACACGACGAGGCTGACGCCCTGGATGATGAGCAGCTCCGCAATCTCCGCCTCTGACATGCCGAGGCCGCCTGCCTCGCGGCGCATCTTGCCGATCACGGGCAGGAGCTCGTCGATCAGAATTGCCGCCAGCGCCAGCGTGGCATAGAGCCCAAAGCAACGAAGGAGCACCGAGTCGCGCAGCGGCGAGTGGGGTGCAGGGGCAAGACGGCTCGCAGCCCGGGCCAGGCACCCTTGCAGGGCCCTTTCCGGCCGAACACTGATGCCGTCGCCGAGCTCATCCGGCGGGGATGCTTCTGACCCAGCCCCTCCGCTGCTGGCTTCGGCGGCCGACGGCGTAGCGCCAGTGCCAGCGGCAGCAGAGGGGAAAGCTGCTTCGGCCGGCTCCTCCGCAGGGACGTGGTGGTAGCCCCGACGCGCGACGCAGGCGCACCGCAGCGCGTCCAGGAGCTTGCTCGGCCAGCCGCACGTGGCCCAGCAGGACGACGGCTGTGCGGCCTGGCCCAACGACTGCTGGCGGAGCCACTCCGGGCTCTCAGGCAGCATGCAAGCGCCAACCACGATGCCCAACGCCGAGATGAGCGCAGAGAAGAAGCACGGCATTGCGTAGGGGAACTGGTCCAGGAACGGGACGGAGAAACCTGCCGCCTGCTCCAGAGAGGTTGCGGTCAGGAAGCCTCCCGCAATGGGCCCCACGATGCTGCCCATCCCCCAGTTGAAGGACAAGAGGGCCATCGCCTGGGCCTGGTCGCGCTTGCTGACCATTTCGTGCACCATGACCTTGGTCACGCCGATGTTCCCGTTCGTCAGGCCGGCCAGCGCGCGACACGCAACCGCAACCGGAAAGCTTCCGGCGAACCCAAGGGCAGACATTGCCATTGCGGACCCTACCAGGCCCAGGATGAGAGTCGGCTTTCGGCCGCGTGCGTCGGCGAACATGCCCCAGCCGCCTGCAGTGAGGAGTTGGCTGACGAAGAAGCACGACGCGAAAATCCCCGCAAACGTTCCAGTGTCAGCGGGCGCCACCCCCCACGACACGATTGCAAACGGGAGGAACGGCCAAATCACGTTGGTCGCCACGCTCTCGTTGAAGTTTATCAGGCATAACACCGCCATGGGCAGGCTGAACACCGGAACGCGGGAGCCATCGGCGTTGCCCCTCGCCTGCTTGGCCAGCTTCGAAGCCGCCGCATCTTGCGCGCCGGGCGATGACACCCCGGCTGCAGCAACAGCGCCTACGCTGCCACTCGATGCACCAGCTCCGTCCGGGTGACCGGCCACCATTCGGCAGTTGCGATTGGGCCGGGGGCTGCTGCCAGAGCTGTGACGCTGACTCGCGCGGCAGCTTCCGTGTCCGGGCTGATTGGCACACCCAAGCGCGACGCCCAGCCCCCTGTCTCCGCAAAGCCCGGCGCAAGCCGGTTGCGGCCCGTGCCCTTGGCTGCAGTGCGCTGGGCTGGGCGGGCAGAAGGCGCGGGTCACCGCGTTTTCCGACGTGGCAGAGCAGCTGCAGTTGACGCTCGAGCGCTCAGCGCGTCGATTGCTGAACGCAGCGGCGCCCCGCGCGAACCAGCGGCTAGAGGCGAAGCAATGGAACAAGCAACCTTCACGCACCCGCTGCCACACAGCCCGCATGGACGGTCGCGGCAATTTGCGTCACATTTGAATTTCTCCGTCGTCCACCGCGCGGCGGATGGCGGCCTCAGCGGCTGCAGTGGCGGCAGGCGAAGGGCCACCCGCCCCAGCAGCGGCAGCGGCGGCCTGGCCGCTGCCATCCGTGGGGCTTGGCGCCGGCTCCTTGGCGCGCGTGCGCCAGCGCTGGCCTCCCCCGTCCTTGGCGGCGTCGAGCCCCACCGTCACACTCCCCGTTGTGGCGTCCACCTCGGCCTTGATCCCCATCGCACGCATGGCCTCGGGGTTTGAAACGCCCTGCGGCTTGAGTGCCTCGACGAAGCTGCGGGCCTCAGCCGAGCACTGGACGGCGTTGCGCACGGCCAGCAGCGAGTACTCGCGGACCACCGGGCGCGCGATGCCGCGCTCCATCCTGGTCTGCCCCAGCAGGGCGACGAGGAGGCCGCACTGCTCCGCGGCAGTCGCTGCAGCCGGGCTGCGGTGAACGGCGTTGGCTGCCAGCCGGCAAAGGGCGGCGCGAATGTCGAGCGCCAGGGCGGAGGCGCGCACCGTGTTGGCAGCGGCCTCGGTCCGGTTCCACGCCCGCACCAAGCGCGTGTCGGACGGGGGCGCAGCGGGGGCGCTCGGGGTCGAAGCCCACGCCGGGGCGCCAGCTCCTGCCCCGCCCGCAGCCGCAGCCGCAGCTGCAGCCGCAGCCGCACTCGAACCCGCACTCGAACCCGCACTCGAACCCGCACCCTCGGCCGCACCAGCCCCGGCGACTGCCCCGCCGGGTCCTGAAGCGGCAGAGGCAACCCCGACCCCTCGCCCAGCGCCCGCCGCGGCGGCTGCTCGTCCCGCCGCCTCTGCCTCGCCCTCGGGCGAGGACCTGGCCCTGACGGGCTCCGGAAGCACGGTCAGCGCCGCCGCCGAACACTCCAGCGCCGCCTTGAGCCCTGCCCCGAGGGCCGCATCCGTCCAGGGCGCGGGGCTCGCCCCGTTGTCAATGCGGCGGTGCATCGCCGTGAGCGCGTCGCCGAGCAGGTCCAGCGCAGCGAGCGCCGCCTCCGCGCAGAGGCATGCCACAATGGCGCGAGCCGTGGCGCCGGAATCGCCACCCCCGTCGCTGCGCGGCACCTCGGCGCCTGGAGACAGGGCAGCGGCCACGTGCGCCATGGCGCTGGCGCTCAGCTCCAGGAACCCTGACAGCGACGAAGCGCACACTCCCGCCACTGCGTCGACGTCTGCAGGGTGCAGGGTCAGGTCCGGGCCGGCCCTGTCCGCTGAGGCGGAGGCGCTGCTCTCCGTTTCGGATAGCAGGGACGTGTCTCGGGTCAGTCGCAGCAGCATCAGCAGGCTGCTGATGGCGTCTCTGTCGGGCAGGGTCTCAGGCTCGAGGCCGCTGCAGGCGGCGTCTGCCTCGGCAGCGGCCGTGGCTGCCTCGCCAGCGGTGGCTGCGCCCGTCCGGGAGCCCGCGAAGGCCGCCTGGCCAAACGCCGACACGGCGTGGTGGACGCACCCTTCCTCCACGGCGCGGCCTACGAGCAGCAGGGCCCAGTGCGCGCAAGGGGGCAGCTGGTCCTGGCCCCGCACAGGCGACGACGCCGCCATGACCGACGCCAGGAGCGCCGGCGACGACAGCACCTCGACCAGCCGGCCACTGCCCCCCTCGTCGGCCGCGGATTGGCAGGCGCACGTGTGCAGCAGCCCACACGCCACTGCATCGAGCTGCGCGTCTCGGACTCCTCCGTGCGGCAGAGACAGCGCAGCCGCCGCAATGCTCTTTGCAACGGGCCACGCAGCGGCTCGGCTGGCGTCGTCGCCGGCTACGGCGTTGCTTGCGCACTGCAACAGTGCTCGGACGGCTCCTGCAGCCGCCGCGGCGAACGCAGCGCCCGCGCCCTCCGCGAGGAAGGGGTTGCGAATCACGCGGTCGGCTGCTCCGAGGACCGTCGCGGGAGCTGGGCCGTCCAGCGCCGCACCCTCCGCGGACTCGCTTGCTGCGGCGGAGCGCTCCGTTCCGGCAACACTCCGCTGAACGGCAGGCCCAGCGATGCACAGGTTTCGAAGAAGCCTCGCCGAGCTCGTCATGGCAAGCAACAGCGAGATGTCTGAGCACCCTGCCCCGATGCCAGGGCACGCGGGGCGCTGGTACCGCCCGGCGCGGTGGCCGAACGCAATCGTCGCGTCGCAGAGCCGCGCCACTCCGAGCGCATCCGCAACAGCCGCCCTGCGCCGGACGCCAGCAGCCACAGGCGAATCGACAAAGCCACACGCGAATGCGTGAGGCATGCTGCACGGCGCCCTGGGCGCAGAGGTGAAAGTCGGCGCGGCAGCAGCGACGTTCCAGCGCCGCTCACGCTGCCTCTGTTGTGGTGCACGTGCTGCGCACGCGGTCGAGCTGTTCCACGACCGCAGTCATCGCGTCATCGCTCTCGAAATCGCCCTCGAGGGCTGCCGCGAGGGCCTCCATGCAGCCAGGCAGACCCAAAAGTGCAAGGCGCCAAGGCACCAAGCCACCACTTGAGGACTCGGCTCTGCTCGTGCCCGCCAAAGTTCACGCACAACTCTACAGCCCGAGTTGGAAGCCGAGGAGCCTGACGGTGCACTTTTGCCGGCCCCGCCCCCGGCCGTGCTTTGCGGAAGACTCTCCGCCGCCAAGCCGCGGGTTCCACCGGTGTGCTCGAAAGTGCTGGCAATGGCTGCCGCTGCGCGATCAGCTGCGCTCTGCGGAGGAGGAGCCTTCGGAGGCGCCGTCAGGCTGCGCCTTGCCCGTCGCGCGCCCAGGGTCGCCCCCGGAGCCCGGGCGCTCGCCTCGGCTGCCGGGCATGCTGGCGCGGCAACCCCTCCGGCCTCGGCCTCGCCTGGGGGGCTCGCGGCTCCCTCGGCGACGGGCCCCACGGGCGTGTTGTTTCCGGGCGCCCAGGCGGACCTTAGCGGCCGCGCGACGGCAGAGGGAACGGCGCGCTTCGCCAAGCGGTTCCCGAACATGGAGTTCCGCAGCATCCCGCGGTCGGGCTGGAAGGTGTCCCGCTTCGGCTTTGGGGGCGACGACCTCGGGAAGCGCCCGGCGGAGCGGTCAAAGCTCTTTTCGTACGTCACTCAGCGGCGCGGCGTGAACGTGCTCGAGGTTGACGTGGACCTCCTCCATGCCCGCTTTGACCCGGCGGCGTTTACCCAGGAGCAGTCGCGGTTCGACAGGGACTGGGAGCGGCGCGCGCTCATGCGAATGGTCGAGCGGGGCGGCGTGAGTCGCGACGAGCTCGTCTGCATCGCGACCGTTGGCTGCGGCTCGGCGGCAGTTGCGGCGCGGCAGCGGCGCGGGGGGGATGCTGGCGCAGCGGCAGTGACGCCGGGCGGGCTGCCCGGGACCAGCCCGCAGGACATTGTCGACCGCCTCGCCCGCGCCGCGGAGTGGCTTGGCATTGACGGCTTCGACATCGCAATGGCCCACGTGCCTGCCAGCGAGCGCGAGTTTGGCGCTGCAGACATTGCAGACACCGTCCAGGCCCTGGAGCTGGTCGCTTGCCGCGAGCGCGGCCTCGCTCAGGGCTGGGGCATCGCCTGCTCCGCCTTCGCGCCGCTGGAGGAGGGCTCCGCGCTCGACCACGCGGGCCGCCCGCTGAGCGCCCAGCCGCTAAGCCGCATCCTGAACGAGGCCGGCCGAGCCGCCTCCATGGCCGGCGACGAGCCGGACAACCACAAGATGCTCTCCGTGCGCTACCTGGCCTCCGTGACCAACCCCGCCGCTTTCGTGCCCGCCGTGGTGGATGAGGCGGGCACGGAGTGGTCCGTGTCGGAGATCCTCCAGCAGCTGAACATCGCCCAGTTCGTCAAGGGCCCCATGGACAGCGTGCGCGACGGCAGGGTGTTTCGCGCCGTGGACGCGGACGACCACGAGCCGCTCGACCGGAAGGAGCTGCTCGACAGCCTCACGGAGTCTCTCAACTTTGCCCTCCACCTCGAGTTCATGTACGACCGGGAGGTGGCCGCAGAGGGCCGCAAGGAGCTCGAGAAGCTCAGGGAGCAGTGGGCCAAGGAGCGCGAGGAGGCCCTGGTGAACGAGATGGCCGCTCTGCCGGAGTTTGCCAAGGAGCGGGGGCCCGGGGAGTCGCTGGCGGCCCGCCGGCGCCGGGTCCAGGAGATGGTGGCCACAATGACGGAGCAGGCCAAGGCCGAGGAGGCGGAGCGGCTCTCGCTCGCGCTTCGCAAGGCCCAGCGCGGCCAGGCCGGCCCGCACGCCTCAGCCGCGGCCGCGTCGGCCGCCGGCGTGCAGGTTCCGCCGTCCCTGGGTGCGTTCGGCAGCAGCGGCCCCGGCACGCCTGGCGGCATCTCGGGCAGCAACTCGGTGACGCCGTACAGCGGGAACCCGGGGGAGCGAAAGACCATCGGGTTTGGCTTCACGGCCGGCCAGGTTCGCCCCGGGGTGAGCGCGCTCGAGGCCCCTCCGCCGCCCGAGATGCCGCTGGCAGAGGAGGCCGCCTGGGCCCGTGTCATGGCCAACAACCAGCACCGCCTCGAGTCGCTGGCCGAGTTCCAGTACTTCTGGGCCACGCGCGTGGACCCCGGGGTGTACCGCGTCGTGAGGGCAATGGGCGCCACGGAGGCCTGCAGGGAGTGGGCCAAGGCCTACCAGGCTTCCATGATGAACCTGCGCCACCACATGACCCGCTTCCTGGAGGTGCGCCACTGCGTGAGGGCTCGCATGGTCGCCAACATGATCGACGGCGCCCTCCCCGAAGCCGCGCCCGCCGAGGACTGGATGGCAGCCGGGGGATGGGCGTCGGATGCCCTGCACGACCGAGTGGTGCGAATCCTCGCCGGCACGCCCGCCGACGTCCTGCTCACCGAAATCCCTGAGCTCTACGGCGTCAAGCGCCCAGGCAGCTTCGGGCGCATCCGCGGCAAGGGCGAGCCCATCCTGCCCCCAGCGCAAGACCGCGTGCCCATGGAGCGCATCAAGGAGGTGCTCCGTGGCAACGACGTCGACGCCCTGCTCCGCGCGGCTGTGCCCGACCTCAAGGTCCAGCCTGCGCAGCGCAAGATTATCCAGGACCTGCTGGACAAGGGCGGCGAGGAGGCCGAGTTCCTCTGGTCGAGGCTCAGCGATCCCGCGCGAAAGCTCTTCACCGCGCCCACGCGGGACGAGCGCGCGGCGAAGATGCTCGAGCAGGAGGAAGACGAGCGTGCAGAGGCCGCTGGGCGGACGATCCTGGACGCGGACGAATCTGAGCGGCGCTGAGCCGAGGGAAGCAATTTGCGTGTGCGAGCAGAGGCGTGCACCGCGCTGCGGCTCATTGGCGAGTGCACCTCGCCCAAGAAGCTGCATGCAACCTTGCGCAGACATGCATTCTGCACACGCACAACACGGACTTGCACTTCAGCCCACAGACAAATCGACTCGGTTTTTGTGTGTTTGTAGGTCTCGCTCTGCACGTGAGCCAGTGCAGGCTCGCTGCTCGGTGCCGCGTCTACGAGAGGTGCGGAATCGCCGCTTTGGCCGTGCCCGGCTCCTCCCGTGGTGGGGTGGGCCCGGACTCTAACTTCCGCGGGGGCAGGACGAACCCTGCCGTCGCGGCTGGCACCATCCGCGGCCCCTCCGGCGGGCCTCCATGCCACTGCGCAGGATTGTACCGGCTATCGGGCTGCCCAACGCGCCTTCGCCTCGCTCGCTTGGTCCACCACGTCGCCACTGCCGCAACGGCGACCACGCTCAGCGCGATAGCACCGCCAGTGGCTGCCCACACCCACCACGGAATGCCTTCGCTCCGAGTAGCCTGTTGAGGGTTGGCGTCGCCAGCGCTGGCCGGGCTGGGCGATGGGGCGGGCGTGGGGCCTGCGCCCTCGCCCAGCGAGTCGAGCCTTAGCAGCGTGGCGTTGGCCCGCACGCCCGAGACGAGAGTGAAGTGGTGCAGCTTTGCACAGAGCTGCCCTGTGGCAGGGTCGAACTCGGACGCGTCCGCAGCGTGCCAAACACTTCCGTTTTGAGAGTGGTACAGCCCGACTCCAGCTCCTCCTTGGGCCTCGATTTGCGGGTCCAGTTCGCCGGCTGCGTCCGTCGGAGGCACGGCAGCCGGCCTCGAGGCGTTCGCGCTCTGCCACGACTCGGCATCGCCTTGGGCGTCGACGGGAGTCCATGCGTCCCAGCCAAACTCGTTGACAAGCGACATGTTGAGCGTGATACACACGGACACGGGCTTGCCGAACTGCGTGCCCGAGGGGCCGAACCGAATCAGCGGCCCAACAAACAAGCGCGGCTCTGCCTGGCCCCCGACCGACGGCTGGGAAGCGCTGAACGTCGCGCTGCTCAGCCGCAGGGCTTCGAGCTTCACGGACACAGGGGTGTCCGTGGCAAGCGCAGAAGGGGGAAACTGGAGCTCGATGGCCGCGCCGTCAGACGCCACCGTGACGCTTCCGCCGGCTGCCGCGGAAACCTGGACAGGCGCGTAGACGCACGACCCGTTGGAGAAGCGAGCTGCTGGGTCAAAGTTGAGCGCGTGTGCGTCAGTGCACCCCGTGGCCAGCAGCCCCCTCACGATGTCGTGAGCAAACTCTGAGATCGCCCGGCCCTTCGCAGTCGAGGTGATCGGGAATGCCGAGGACTCGATGAGCCCCCAAGAGCCGTACTTGGACGGCGCCGCCACGGACGAAAAGTGCATGTACGGCATGGACGAGTGGCGGCCCCCTGCCAGCCCCAGGCGGGAGAACGCCTGCAGGTAGGCTGCGTACACCTCCTGCATTGCGGGGTGACGCGTCGCGGCGACGAGCAGCTCGGTCAGGCCTGGCGTCTCTGTGCCTTGCTCAATAGCCGCCGCCTCCACGAGGGCAGGCCCTGCCTCGTACGTGACGAGCGGGAGGGGTGAGTCGCTCAGCAGGACGCGGGCCTCCCCGACGCTGGTCAAGTTGCGAGCGCGCCAGAACCGCTTCGGAATGATCCGGCGTAGCGCGTCCACCTGCCGGGTCCACTGCGCGTCGATTTGGGGCAATGCGTCGCGGCATGCTTGCAGAACCTCTGCCACCGTCATGCGCGCAGTTGCCTGGGCCTTCGCACGGGAGCCCAGGCCGCCGCAGTCGATGTACGCCGTCACGCCCAGGGCGTCGGCCTTGCTGGCCAGCCCCGGGGCGCCGTCAAAGATGCGCTCCGTGACCCACTCGTTTGCCGACTGCGTGTCCACAACGAAGACCAGGCGGCGGGAGCGCTCGGCCGCGCCGAAGACGTCCGTGAAGATGTCGAAAATATCCTCCGACCGACGCCCGTGGAAGGCATGGCCGTCCGCAAGGCCGAGCTCCTGCGCCTTGGCTTCGTCGTAGGCGTGCGCGGGGAACAGGCGGTTCCATCGCTCGTTCGAGCGCGCAATGTACGCCACCAGGTGCGGCGCCAGCCGGTCGCGTACCGTCGCGGCGAAATGGCGGACGTAGTCATCCGATGCCGCGTGGGGAACGCAAAGCCAGGCGTCCGTGCCAGCTTGGTTGGCGAGATCCAGCAGGACAGCGAGTGGCACGCCCGCATCCGCCCCGGGAACTTTGCCTTCCCAACCGACGCCCCAGCTCGCCGCGTCTTCGAGGGGCCTGTCCGTCGCCCAGTGGACTTGAGAGGACGCCTCGTTTGTGCGCTGCAGGTCCATGAAGCGGGCCGAGCCGAACTGGCGAAGGAAGCCGAGCATCGCGGGGTGGAACAGCGCCCCGTCCGCCACTCGGTCAGCCATGCCGGGCATCGCGACGCGAATGTCGCGGAGCGGGTCGGCAGGGTCTGTGTCTCTGATCTGCATGAATATGCCGTTGTCTCTCACATCGCTGAGGGATACCTTCACCTCAATCCAGCCCTTTCGCTCCCGCACGACCTCCGCGTCCATGCCAAAGAAAAGCTCACCGGAGCCTGCATACGTCACCGTGTAGACGCCGCTTGGAAGCTGACGACGAACGTCGCGGGCCATGAGCGTCGTCAGCGCCTGGCCTCGAGGCAGCGACGCCGGGTAGCCGTCCGCTCTGAGGTGCTGCTTCGCCTTGGTGTCCCACGTGTACACACCGCTGGGCGCGAAGTCCGGGTGGTGCTGCGACACCCATCCTCGGGCCGTCTTCATGAGGTCGGCGAAGAGCCACTGTGTCGACCAGTCCGTGTTGCCGGCAATGTTGATGCCGACTGGGTTGAACTGGCCGAGGTGCGACAAGCGCCACTCCACTCCGGGCCGTGAGCGGAGGTGGCACCTGCGGCCGCGGAAGCCCGCCCAGCACTCGCAGACGCCGCCTACCTCCTGCCCGTTTTGGCACTGGCCTGGGGGCAGCGAGCAGACCCCGGGGCGCAGGCATCGCTGCACGGCAGGCTGGGGGCACTGGCACTGCGGCTGACAGCCAAGGCCCTCAACAAATTCGTATCCCATGTCGCAAGTGCACGTCTCGCTCAGGGCGGAGGGCGGAGGCCGCACCAGGGAAGGCCGAGGCGGAGATGAGCACGTCCCGTGGCCGTTGCACCCGCAGTCCGTCTCGCACCGGCTGCCCTTGAAGCCGTCGAAGCAGGCGCAGGTGAGGTCGTCGGCGCACTTGCCGTTAAAGTTACACTTGTCGGCGCACGTCCTTGCGGTGCAGCGAGGGCCGCCATAGCCGTCGTCGCAGAAGCAACGGTAGAAGTACTGGAAACCTTGCTCGACGCGGTGAAGCAAGCACTTCCCGTGGCCAGCGCAGTCGTAGGAGCAAGAGGAGAAGACCACCGGCTCGCGCTCAGAGCAGTTGGGACCAGCCCATCCGTGGTCGCACGAGCACTCGGGCGCGAGGGCTCCCAGACGCGGCAGCACGCACTGCCCCGATGCCGAGCACTCGGCCTGCGCTCCCGACGCGTTCCCCCTGGCGACGGAGGGGAGGAGCAATGTCGCAACCTCCTCCTCGTCGCCATCAGGGTGCTCCCTGACAATGACGGTGGCGACCGCGGCAGGGGGCAGCCCGACCGGGCACCGGGGAGAGGGCATGCCGCGAGGACACGCCCCGAGAGCGGATGCGAACTTGGCAACCCCTGCGACTTTTGGCCCGTCCGGCGCGTCCAGCGCCTCCCAGTGCCCCCAGCTCCCGTGCTTGCTCGGGCGGTCTATGGAGGAGAACAGCATCGCGTGCTCCACGCCTGCGGCCCGCAGCCCAGCCAAGTAGGTCTCGTACAGCCGCTCCATGGATGCGTGGCGGTTGGCCGCGAGCTTCAAGGCGACCTCACGCTCGTCGCCTCCAGCAAGCGCTTGGCCCGCCTCGTATGCAACGAGCTTCAGGCCGTACTGGCCAGCGAGGGAGGCATGCTCCCGGGCAAGCCCGTGCTGCAGAGCGATGGACGCGGGGAGAGTCGTGTTCATCAGCACGCCGAGCTCCACCAAGCCGTCGGCGCCGTCCACAACCGTTGAAGCAGAAAAGTATGGAGCGATGGCAAGCGCATCGGCGTGGCGCCACGAGCTGTTGCAGGCCAGAATCCGCCGCGAAACGTCGGGGTTGGCCGACTGCGACCCCAGGACGAGCTGCACGCGATGTCGCTCCTGCTCGCCCCATTCTTCGAGCCACAAGGAGAACACTTGCGAGCTGCGCATTCCGTACCAGCAGAAGCCTGCCTCCTCGGGTCCAGAGGAGAGGGTCGAAGCGCCGTCCATTCCCAGCCGGGAGCCTTCCGCTCGCGCGTGCTGCCCGGCCAGGTTGGCGCCGGACCACACTTCGTTTGCCAGCTCCACCGACACGTTGAGGTCCGGCCGGAGTGCGGACTTGACCAAGCGCGCCATGGCTCGCACATAGTCGTCGTTGGCGGCGATCGGCACGTTCAGCCAGAGGTCCATGGCCTGCATGTTGGCGAGCAGCACGACATCCTCCAAGGGAACGCCTTGCTGGCTGAAGGTGCGGTTGGCGCGCGTGACCCGCTCCGACCATCGGCGCTGAACGTTGCTGTTCGTGCTGAGCAGGTCCATCGCCCGGATGCTGGAGAAGAGCCCGCCTAGCCGTGCAAGGGCCCGCGCGTGGAACGGGAAGGACTCGAAAGAGGCCTCGTGCTCCAGCCTGGTCACTCGAAGGTTGCGCACCGGGTCGAGCGGGTTGGTGCGCTCGATGCGGATGAAGAGTCCGTTGTTGAGCCCTGTAGTCGGCTTGAGGTCGACCTCAAGCCGGCCTGGAGCGGTGCGCCGAACGGTTTGCACATCGTCCATTTGCGGCACGACGACACCGTCCCCGTCGTACAGCACCACGTACGTGCCTGGCTCGTAGTGGCCGCCGAGGTCCCGCAACAGCATGGTGCCGGCGGCCTGCAACGGGGCGAGGGCCGCCAGCTCTCCGGCGGACGTCAGGTTTAGAGGCCATGCGTTCTCCCACGCGCCGTCGCCTCCCGCCACCCACTGGCTGACGAAGCCGCGAGCGGCCCGCGCGTGGTCGACAAAGAGCAGCTGCGTGGACCAGTCGGCGATGCCCGCCACGTTGATGCCCAGGCTTGGAGAGCGGTGGCAGGGGCGCCTGCCCAGCACTTCGCACCTCGGGCCGCTCGCGCCCTCAAAGCAGCGGCAGGATCCTTCCCAGCACGTGCCCCACTCGCAGCCTGCCGGGCACGTGGTCGCGCTGCAAGCGAGACCGCCGTCAGACTGGTTTGCGGGGCGCGCCTCTGCGAGCACAAAGGGTAGCGCCCCGCGCCGCCCTTTGGCGTACCCGGCAAGTGCCCGCAGCTTCGGACTGGACGAAACCGCTTGGGAGATCGCTGCCGCGTCGGGGCCGTGCTCGCCAGCAGCCGGGGGCTGGGCCAGCGGCTCGGTGAGGCCAGTGCTGCCGGCCTCGCGCAGGTTGAGGCCGGGAAGGAGGTCCCCGTACGCTCGCTGGGAGTGCCGCATCAGGGGACCGGCCACCACGGCCGCGAAGCCTGCCCGCTCCATCCTGTGATACTTGTCCAGCATCAGGGCCTCGAGCGTGCCGCTGCTGCTGTCGGCGTCGCTTCGCTGGGCCCGAATCAGGGCGTCCTCCGCTTGCTGCTCAGCCTGGGCATCCGGCAGCAGCGCGGCGATTCCATCCAGCAGCCGCGGGTTGGTCCGCGCCTCCCGAAGCAAGGACACGACCCTGTCACGGAACCCGAACTGCGGCAGAGAGACGCGAACAGCAGCGTCGAACGCGACCACCTCGTGCGCGAGCTGCCCGGCCGGCGCGCCCATGGCCGCCGGCTGCACCAGGGGCGGCCCCGTGCGAGAGATGTTCCAGGCGTGGACTCGCTGGACTGCCCGGTTCCACGTCACGTCTTCGTCCAGGGCCGCCGCACGGAGTCGCTCGAGGACAGCGGCATCCGTCAGGGGCGCGGCTGGCCTGGCGGCGGCGCGATTCGAGGCCTCGGTGCCCAGCCACGAGGCCTCCGACGTGATGGCCGAGTGCTGGCCAAGCGAGCCGGAAAACGCCACTGTGTCGATGCTGCGCAGAACGCCAGAGGCGGCATGCAGTTCGTAAAGGTGCGGGAGGTATTCGGCTCGGGTCACCGTGAGAACGAGCCGGAGGCGGGCCCGAACGGCCCCCGCTGGCTTGTTCAGCCGCTGCTCAGCGAGCTGGCACGCGCTCTCCATCGCGGCCACCAGGCGCGGCAGTCCGGCCTGCTGGCCCGCGGTGTAGCCCAGCTGCCTGCCGTACTCGAGGTAGAGCACTGCGGGAGTCGAATCGCCGCCGGACCGCTGGGCGAGCGCCTGCGCCCAGCCCTCGTCCGCAAGCGCCGACGCGACCAGCAGCGCAGCGTATGCCTCGAGGAACGCGTCGGTCGCCCGCTCGGGGGCCGAGAGCCAGCACGCGGCTCGGACCTCGCGGCACAGGCGCAGGGACTCTTCCACGGCCACCCCCATGGCGGCCCGCCCCTGCGTCGCGTCCGCTGGCCGCGCTCGGTCGCTGGAAAAACTCGAGACCTCCCGCGCTCGGAGCCCCGGCCAGCTGACTGCGGTGCCGGACCAGTCGGCCAAGTGCAGCACCTGGGCCCCACTGGCGGCAATCAGCCCCAGGGCCCGTGGGTGGAACGCGCGCTGAGGATGACTCTTCCAAAACACGTCCTCCAGCCGCGCAGGGACGACATGCACGTCCCTCACCGGGTCCTCCGCAAGGGAGCGCAAGATGTGAAGGCGTAGGCCCTCGTCCAGCCCGCCTGAGCCGGGGGCTGCCAGGACTCGCGCGGCAAAGCGATGAAATCCGCTGGCAGTTGCATTTGCGCCTGCCGGTTGGCCCTTATCCGGCAATTGGGCTGCTGGCGCTGTGGAGTTCGCCTTGGCGACCCCAACGGCCCCGGTCAGCCACAGCTCGCCGGATCCCTTCCACAGGAGCACAAGCTCCTCGCCGGGGGCAAACGGGGGAGCTGGCTGCGGGCTGGAGAGTGGCTCGCTCTCGTTCCAGGCGGCTGTGCCGTCAAACGGCCGCCACAACACCAGCGTTGCAGCGAGCGCCTCGTGCGCGCCCACGGACAGCGACGGGGGCGGCATTTGCGACGGCAGTCCGTCCGGCCGGACCAAGCCAGCGAGGTCTGAGCTCGGGCGCCAGTCCCAAGACTGGCCCGCGTCTCGCGTGACCTCCGGAACAACTTCGCCTGCACGCTGCACCAGGTCCACAAAGATGCCAAGCGAGTCAGTGAGGTCGTGCTGCGACAGGCTCACGCCAGTTTGCATGCGCCCGCGCCCGGGATGCCTCGGCGGCAAGGGAGCTGCCAAGGTTGCCGCTGCGCCGGCAAAAAACGAGCTGCTCGTCCGCTGGCGTTCGCATTGACCGCTGAGGTGCCGCGAGCAGCTGGACGCGCAGTCAGCCTCAGAGACCGTGCACTGCAGCTCGGCCACCGCGACTCCGCCGCAATGACAGGCACAGGACGCCGCCGAGGCCGTGGCCCCCGAAGACGCAGGAGCGCAGCACAATGCGACGAGTGCAGCAGCAATGACCGCCCGCGACCCCCAACGATGCCTGCCCCTCAGGCCCCGAGCCAGCCGCCCCGCGGCTGCGGGCCGACTCATTGTCGCAGCGAGACAGGCTTTTGCAAGGCGGGCCTGGATGTGTGCTCGGCCCGGACCGGGGATGTCAGCGCTGTCTGTTGCTGGCACGCGGTGCGACGTCGCTCCGCAGGGTTGGTTCGGTGAGATGGATGCCAACATGCGAGTCGCACGGTGTCTTGCTTGCTTGTCCGTTTTGCAGAGGCGCTCAAGGCTTATTGTCGGCGCAACGTTTGAAGCGCCGTGAGGTCGCGTCTGGGGGTGTGCAAATGAAGCGGCTCACACTTCACGCTGGGCCACTTGTGCCACTGGAGCTGGGGCATCCGAACCTCCGGGCAGCCTCTGCACCGAGCTCAAGCCGGGCCCGCAGGCTGGCATCGGATTCCGGGTCGGGCAGGGGCCATGGCCCAAGCCCGAGCCGCCCGCCGCCAGCGTGTCCCGCAGCGAGCGTTGCCGACGCAAGCCACTCTGCTCGGCGCGCCACCGAGGCCGTCCCAGCAGCCTCGAGCGTCGCCTTGGCGCTGGGCGCGTCGAGCTCGCAAGGCAGCCCGCAGTCGTCTGTGCACGCGCACCCAGGGGGCGCAGGGCCCGCGCCCCGCGGCCACGGCAGCATCGGGATTGCCGCCCCGGGCGTTGCTGACGCCTGCAGCAGCAGGCGGCGGGCGACTCGCTCCGCTGCGACCTGCTGAGCCGTTCGCCAGCCCGAGGCGTGCTCGCGGAAGGACGGTCGCCCGGATCGCTCCCAGCGGTGCACGCACACCGGCTGGCCTGGAGCAAACACAGCGAAGCCGCGGCTGAGCGCGCGCAGCAGCGTGGTGGGCTCCTCCCCGAAAAAGAGGAATCGCATGCCCGGGTCCGGCGGCACTTGCAGCCAAAAGTCTGGCCTCGAGAAGGTGAGACACGCGCCCCATTCATTGCACCGGAGAGGTTCAACAAACAGCGGAGCCGGCGGGGCGGACTCGGGTTGCTTGCAGCTGGTCGCGGCCTGCGCAGACGCTGCCGAGCCCCCGGAGCCGAGATCTGGCACCCCGGCCTCGGTCGTGTGCGGCCCAGCTGCTGCTTCCGCAAAGGCCCCAGATGATGCGGCGACGGCGGCCGCGAGCGGCTCGGTCGCCCAGTGAGCTGCCGCGAGACGCGGGAACCCGTCGGACGTGGTGTGGGCTGCTGCAGACCTCCGAATCACCGTCGGCAGGTGCAGTGCGGACTCGGAAACCCACACCTCCCCAGACGGGCTCGGCCGCTCCCCGGGCCACCTGTAGGCGGCCGGGTACGTGGTGAGCACCGCCTTGCGAGGCTGCCCTCCAAGCGCTCCACTGGGCGCCCCTGCCTCGCGTTCCAGCTGGCGCTCCGCAGCCGCCAGCTGGCCAATGAGGATGTCGTCGAACCCGTCCACGAACCGAGTGTGCGAATCGATGCCGAGCACGTAGGGCTCGTGCCTCCAGAGCGACCAGCACAGGTGCCGCGCCCACACCGGCCCGGCAGCGTCAGCCGACGAGCAGCGGATGACCCGCAGCGCCGAAACTGCCCATGCACGAGCCGCTGGCGTCAGTAGAGCCGACGCTGGCCGCGAAAGCGCATCGCCGTCCGCCCCCTCGTCCGCCTGCACGACGAGGCCGACACGCAGCCGGGACGGGTCGCGCGCAGCCTCGAACAGCGACTGCAGCGTCGGCACCAGGTCCGGCTCTCGGTAGGCGGGCACTGAGACGAAGATCCTTCCGGGGAGGGGCGGCGCCGACGCGTGCAGGGGAGACGCAGGAACCACGTAGCGCACAGCTCTGCAGCCAGGCGGGCGCGGCCGCTGGCGGGCGGGCGGCGCGGCGTCTGCAGCGTCGCTTGCCCCGGCTGCAGCGACAGCCGAGGCGCGATCGCTCGCGACCGCAGCCAGCAGGGGAGCCTTGGCCGCCACTGCTGGCGCGCCCGCCACCGCGGCCTTGCCCCGCATCCAGAGCGTGAGCGCCCAGCGCTGGGCGTGAGACGGCAGCACCTCGTGCGCGACCAGCTCCGACCGGAACAGCAGCAGCCTTCCGAAGACTGGGTCCACGTCTACGTGCGCGCGCCCTGCGCACGGCGGGAAAAGCCGCAGCCTGCCGCCGTGCGCGGGCTCCCAGTCCGCGTTTAGGTACAAGATAGCGGTCACCCGCCGCGCGTCGCGCCCGGCGGCGGCATCGTCCCCAGGCGTCGTGCTGAACGCGTCCAGGTGTCGCACGTACCGCGAGCCTCCCCCAGGGTAGCACGTCAGCTGGGCCTCGCTGCGGCTGCGGCTGGGCGGGTCCACCTGCAGCTCGGGCATCTGGCCCGCGACTGCGGTTTGCAGCGAAACGAGCAGTGCCAGGGCCTCGTCCAGCTTGTCCACAGGCGCGCCGCCTTCTCCGGTCGAGAGCTTCGACACTGCATCCATGGCGCGCTCTGTCACCCACGCCCGCAGGTCGCTGCGGTCCCGATCCCCGTCCCGTGCGGTCAAGCCTCGCCCAACGCCGGTGGGTCGCAGCCCCGGCCTTGCCGCCTGGCATGCCTCCCTCAAACGGGACGCGTCGCCGCGGGACAGCACGTGGTCGACGATTGCGTAGCAGGGCGATCCTTCCCCCCCGCGAAGCAGCCATGCGACGTGAGGCGCCAGCGCTTGCTCCGCAGCGCTCGCAATGCTCTCCATTCCGCCCCCAAGCTCGTTGACGAACCTCTTGCAACCTGCTCCCCGCCCGTGTCTCTCCGAGCTCGAATGCTTGAAAGCGGCACTCCCGATCCGGGACTGCGAGCTGTGGCCTTGGGGCGCGCAGGCGAGGGCGCGCGGGCAGCAGAGCTCTTGCAGCGCCGCCGGGGTTTGCACCACCCATGGCCACAGCTGTGCCATCAGCTTGGCACAGGGCCAACGACCCGCCACAAGGGAGCCGCGGCCTCCAGGCGCAGCGAGGGTTCTGCCCGGCCGGAGGTCGCCGTTGCGGCGGCCTGGCCGTTGAGGCAGCGAGCGCCCAGTTGTGCTGCTCGGCTGCAACATGCGGCTCGGGCCGCTGGGCGTGGCCCCGTGGCTGGGCGCAGTCGTGGTTTTGCAGCTCGTAAACGTAGTGTCGCAGCTCGACCGATACGTGCTGGGCTACATTGCTGCGGTTGAGCCCAAGGCGTGCGCGGTCCTCTGCAGCAATTGCGACGCCTGCGATGCTCGGCCAGTGTGCACTCCCTGCTCCGAATGCCGGACCGCCAACGATGCCGAGCGGTACTCGGTAGCCGAGGCAACTTGCCTCAGCGCGGCCGAGTACGGCGTGCTCACCGGGGTGGCGTTCAGCCTGTTCTACGCCGCGGCGTCGGCAGTAACCGGGCCCGTGCTGGACCGCATTGGCGCCAGAGTCAAGTGGCTGCTCGCCGCCGCGGTGCTCATCTGGTCCGCCGCCACGGCAGCGCAGGCGCTTGCGTCCACGTTTTGGCTGCTGGCGATTTGCAGGGCACTGGTCGGCCTGGCTGAGAGCGTCACGTCCCCCGCCGCCTACAGCATCATCGCCGCGGTCGTCCCGGCCTCGCGACGCTCCATCGCCAACGCCGTGTTCTCGGTCGGCGTGTACTGGGGCGGAGGACTTGCGTCGGCCTGTCTCTTGCTGGACAACAGGGTCGGCTGGCGAGCCGTCGTGGCCGGCATCGGGGCCCTTGGGGTGGTCGCGACAGCCCTGGCAGCCGCGTGCCTCCCCTCGGCCAGCAGCCACCGCGCGATGGCGTCCCGTGCTCTGTCTCTGGGGCAAAGCCAAACAGGCGGCGGCGACGAGACGTCAGAGGCAGAGGCCGCGCTGAAGCCACGCGCTGCGCTGGGAGCTGGACCGGGGCTCGCCTCTGACTGTCACGAGGTCGCGAGCCGACGCCCCGACCGCTCCCACGATGGTCCCGCTGTGTCCCCGGAGCAGTGCAGTTTGCTCCCCGTGCCCCCAGCCGCAGAGGCGGCACGCGACGGCAGCTGTCGCCGCCGCTTTGCCTCCGCCGCTGCTGCGCTGGTGCCACGCAGGGTCGCGCGCGTCTGCGCAACGCCGGGGTTTGTTCTCACCGTGATTGCTGCCACGGCGCGGTTCCTGGCGGGCCTGTCCATCGCCTTTTTTCTGGCCAAGTTCATGGCCGCCCAGTTCCCAACGCGCGCGGACGACTTCTCCATCGGCAACGCCGTCATCGTGGCAGCGTGCGGGACCACCAGCGCCCTCGGCGGAGGCGCGGTGGGCGACGCGCTGTCGCGGTTCGGGCCCATGGCGCAGCTGTGGGTCCCCATCGTCGGCGGGCTCGTCGCTGCTGGCGCCATGGCGGTGACGTTCTTGTCTCCCTCGTTTGAGGCTTCCATGGGCGGGCTTGCGGTGGCGTACCTCTTCGCCGAGGCGTGGTTCGGGCCGACGCTAGCGGCGGTGCAGACGCTTGTGCCGCTGGATCACATCGGGACCGCGACAGCCCTCTTTGTCGCGATCACAACGGCAGGTGGCAGCGTAGCGCCGGCAGTGCTGGGCGCTGTTTGGGACTCGCTTGACGACAAGCGCGACATTCGCTTTGCGCTGGTGGCGGCGGTCAGCGGGTGCTACGTCATCGCGTCGGCGGCATTTGCGTTGGTCATTGCCCGAGCCAAGCCAGTCGGAAGCGACGCTGGCAGCAGCGCAGGCAGGTAGGGTGTGCCGGCCGTTCGCGTGCCCGCCGCGGTGGCGTCTGCCCCGCCCCAGTCAGCCGTCTGTGGGACGACCATCAGCCCCGCTCTGGAATGTCCAGAACCGCGCGCTGTTCTGCCAGCGTGCTGCGAAGCGTCGTCATGTTGACGTCCTGCACTGCGCAGCCGGCCTCCAGCGCGAGCGCGGCAGCTGCCCCGGCCGCGTGGCCCATGATCATGTACTGCGGCTCCAGGCGGAGGGTGGCGTAGCCGATGTGGCTGGCCGACACCGAGACCGACACCAGAACGTTTGTCAAGTCTGCCCGCTTTGGCAACAGGACCCAGTACGGGATCTGGTACTCGCCCGGGTTGATCTCCACGTCGCCCTCGTTGAGGAAATACCACCCGCTCACGTTGGTCCCTGGCAGCGGAGGTCCGGCGGCCGGGGGCTCGCAGTGCATGGTGTCAGGGGTGCAGAGGAGCCGCTGGGCGTTGTGCGTGTCGAAGTTGTAGCTCCCGCACCCAATGGCGTCGGGGAAGCGCTTCGTCTCTTGAGCGGAGCCCTGGGTGAACACGGCGTCGCCCACCAGCCTTCGGCCTTCGCGCACGTAGAGCTGGCCGGGCCAGCCTCCGCTGTCCGTGAACTCGTCGGCGCACAAGCCCCAGGCGCGCGCGTCCGCCCTGAGGGACGACGGCAGGGCCGGGTCGGTCTGCAAGAAGTGCATCAGCCCCAGGTGGTACTGCTGGTGAGCGCTCCAGATGGAGTCCCGCTTCGCCCAGTCGGCCGTTGGCCACTCCCAGCTGCAGCCAACGCAGTCTGTTGAGGTCGGGCCGCCGTTGTTCATGTCGTACTTGTCGCCAACAGTTGCTCGGGTGTTTCCCAGAAAGCTCTCCAGGCGCAGCGACCCCTCGTCGCGAAGCACGCTCGCGCGACGGCGAAACAGCTCCCACGCAGACGAGTCGTACTGGCGCGGCGCTGGAAACGGGAGGAAGTTGGTCGCGTTTCGGGTCACGCAAAGCCGGAAGTTGTAGGCCTGCACGAGGCCGTCGCCGCTCCCTGCCGGGCCGGTATTGCCGGTGACAACGAGCGGGAGCACTGAGGCGTTGGCCCCGAACGGGTTCACGCGCACGCGCACCTGGTTCTTCGGAGAATACAGGTACCTTCCCGCCAGGCTTTCGTTGTACGCGCTGGACGCCTCTCGCCCGACCGCGAACGCGGCGCCCGCGCTTGCGAACAGGTCTCCCTCGTACGTCGCGTCGGCAAACACTCTGGCGGCGAACTCAGCGCCGCTTGCAGTCGTGAGCGTGGCCAGGACACCGCCCCTCTGCATCGAGGTCGACGCAATGCGCTCCCCAGTGAACACTTCGACGCCGGCCTCCTGCAGCATGTCCAGGAAGATGGCCTCGGCGACGTGGGGCTCGAAGTCCCACTGCGGGGCTTGCGAGCCGTACCAGGCCCCGTTGCGCGAGAACACCTCGAGCGCAAGGCCCCCGATCACGTTTGTGTTCCCCGTATCCGTCTTGCCGAGGCCGCCAGAGCACATCCCGCCCACTCTTGCGCTGCGCAAACCGTCGTGGCAGACACAAGCAGGTCGTTGGCGAGCGCTGGCCGGCGGATCTGCCGGCGGCAAGCGGCAGTCAACAGCCCTGAACCGACCCCACACACCATGCAAGGTCGGCTGAGCGCGCATCCGCGCAACGGCGGGCAGCTCACCCGGGTGCTACGAGAGCGACGGCGAGCGGGCGGCCCGTGCGGTTGGAGAACGTTCGGGCAGCTGCAACTGCCGTCGTCACGCCTCCCGGCGTCCCCCCATACACGACCAGATCGAAGCTGCGGGCCTTGCCAGCCAGCCCTAACGTGGATCCGGCCAGAGTCATCGCACAGACCACGCGCAAGGCAAGCCCCGCCAACATGCTGCGGCGCTGCTGCCCTCAAGGAACCACTCGATGGGCCGCGAGTCGATGAGCCGCTGCAGCCGGCGGCCCCCACGTCGAGGCTAAAGCCGACGAGTCGGACCAGCCCGGGGCGCGGCCTCGGCCCGGCTTGCGGCTGGCAGCGTCCGAACGTGCACACCCCGCGCAGGACAAGTCGCCGCTCCATTTGCAGAGCCGCTGACGCACCACCACCGGCGGCCGCGAGGGCACTCGTGTGCGAGCTGCCAGTCGCGCCGAACCCCGGCCGCCGCCCGGCCGCTAGCCGACCAAGTGCGGCGTGACAGCGCGGGATGGCAAGGCCCGGCGCTGCGAAGCGCCCGACCTTTGCGGCCAAGGGCTCCACTCTGTGCGGGCAGACGAGCGTGCTGGTCTGGTTGAACGCCGTCCGCGCCCTGCGTGCCTGGAAGCAGACAGTCGCGATCCTTGTTGCTCCCCCCGTCGTCACAATCATCCTTGTGCTTCTCCAGCTCTTGGCAAATGTGGTAGTGGACAAGGAGGGTGAGGCCCCGCGCGGCAGCGGGTGCGGATCCTGCGCGGAAAATGGTCTGCCCGCCGCCCCTCTCTTTGCGCTTGGTTCAGCCCTGCCGCGTTGCGGTGCAGCCGTCCCCACGCCGTGCGCCCCCCTCCCCCCGGGACCGCTTCTGCGGGAGCAATGGCGCTGGGCGCTGCTTCCCCTGCTCGCGCGCTGCTTTCGGAGACCCACGCTGCTGCGCTGTCGCGAACCGCGTGGTGCCGGCGACTGTGTGACCCTGTGACCGGTTTCCGCAGTGCCGTTCCCCGTGGCCATGCCCGTGGGTAACATTCCCAGGTGCCAATCCCCCGCCGGACCGTGCGTGACAATCTTGTACGCCCCGGACACCCCTCGGGTCCAGACCCTGCTCGGGCGCGTGGCGGCAGACAACGGCCTCGAGATGGGAGTTGACATTGTGCCCATCGGCGGCACTCAACACCCGCACCCGCTGCTCAACACCAGCTTTTTCGCAAACTCCACCCTGGGGAACGCCGGGCAGTGCCGCACGGACCCCTCGGCGTTGTGCCCGCCTCCTGAGTGGGGCCACACGTCGGAGTGGGAGCGCGACTGCCTGCCCTGCGACTACGTGGCCGACTCGGCGCTGATGGATGCCCACCTGCTCGAAAAGCCCAACCAGACGCAGATTGCCATCACCTTTGTCGGGGAGTATGCAGCGGACGTGCTGGCGCGGCCGGCGCAGTCGTACTCGATCTTGCGCAACTACAGCATTCACCAGTTCCCCTTCTTTGCGGAGGACCACTCCGTGCAGACCAAGCTCGCCCTCGACAGCGCGGCCCTGGAGATTGCGTCTGGCGACGCATCCCCTTCGCCACGCCGCGCCTCGGGGCCGGCTGGCCTCTCGGCAGAGGGCCGGAACAAGACGAGCTTTTCCCTGGACGTCTGGTGGCGTCACTTCCCGACACCGCTGCCGCGAGTCCACGGCTACCAGGTGGCCGCCATGAACGGCGGAATTTATTTCTTCGTGCCAGCCTGCGTGATCTTCTTCACGCTGGTATCCGAGCTGGTGGGCGAGAAGGAGTCGAAGCGCCGCGTGGGCATGCGCACGATGGGGCTGAAGAACGCCGCCTTTTGGCTAGCTTGGTCAGTCCATGCCGGGGTGCTGTCCTTGGTCTCCGCGCTGCTCCTGACCGCTTGCGGATGGGCCGCTGGCTTCGAATTCTTCACCAACTCGCACTGGCTCGTTCCGCCCGCTCTCTTCACGTTCTTCAACTGGGCGTTCTCCGCCCTGGCGTTTCTCGTGAGCGCCCTTGTGCGCTCGCAGCGCACGGCCCAGTCGATCGCCTACACCCTCTGCCTCATTGGCTTCGTGTTCCAGGTGATTCTCTGCTCGGCGTACGGCAAGCTGATTGACCTGCTCTACGGAAACGTGGCGGACTGGGTGGTGGCCGTGCGCTGGCTGCTCAGCCTGTACCCGGCGTTCCACCTCTCCAAGGCGTTTTACGCTGTGGCGGAGCTCAGCTCGTCCGAGATCGACGTGGCTGCCGGCCACGTGACGAAAGGCCCCGGGTTCCACTGGAGCGACCTGTGGGAGACGAAGGAGATCAAGTTCTTTGGCATGGACATCCACGACCCGGCGCCGGCCCAGGCCTTCGGCTTCCTCCTCGCCAACATGCTCATCTTTGGCGTGCTTGCCCTCTACCTGGACGCCGTCCTGGCTGGCGACCAGGGCACGCCCGCGCACCCCTGCTTTTGCATCGGCATATCGCGGTCCAGGGGGAGCCCCGGGAAGCCCCGCGCCAGTGACGCCGCCCGAGCAAGCGGACGCAAGCCCTTGTCCGCCGCCAAGGTGCCGCTGCTGGGCTCAGAAGCGCCAGACGACGGCTCCGTAAACTTTGGCGCCCGCGGCGGCGGCAGCAGCAGCAGAAGCAGCAGCCGCGACGGCCCGCGCGAGATTGCGTCGGCCATCGGGGGAGCCGCAGCCGCTGGCCATGCGGAGGGCATCGATGGCCGGGACGCGACCACAAGCGACCCCGGAGTGCGCGAGGAGCGGGCGGCGGCCGTCAGCGGCCGCGGCGACTTCCGCGTCCGGCTCTCGGGCTTGCGCAAGGTCTACCGCGCCCCCAGCGCATGCTGCGGCCTTGCCGGGGCCCTGCAGGACTCGGGTTGCCTGCCCGGCACTTGCAACCGTGGCGGAGCCACCGCCCGAGTTCTGGCCGCGATATGGGGCGTCCTGTGCTGCACAGCCTGCGGCGCTTGCTGCCGGCGCCGCCCTGCCGTGTCCAGCAAGGCCGGTGCCGGTGCCGGTGCCGGATCCGGCAGCGGCGACACCGCAAGCACAAGCACGGGGGCGGGGGACGTGCTGGCCGTGGACGGGCTGAGTCTCACGGTCAAGCCAGGCACATGCCTTGGGCTGCTCGGCCACAATGGCGCCGGCAAATCCACGCTGCTGAAGATCCTCTCGGGGCTCGAGCTTCCGACAGAAGGGGTGGCGGAAGTCAACGGCTTCGACGTCGCAACGGACGTGGCCAGCGTGCAGGCCACGCTCGGGACCTGCCCGCAGCACGACCTGCAGTGGCCGGAGCTGACAGCCCGGGAGCACCTCCAGCTGTTTGCGCGGCTCAAAGGGCTGCAGGGTGGCAGGGAGGCACTCGCGCACGAGGTGGAGGAGCGTCTGGAGAAGGTCAACTTGGTGGACGACGCCGACCGCGCCGCCGGCACCTTCAGCGGAGGCATGCGGCGGCGCCTCAGCGTTGCGGTCGCTTGCATCGGCAACCCAAGCGTGATTCTACTGGACGAGGCTGCCACTGGGCTGGACCCCGTGAACCGGTCGGAGCTGTGGCGCATGATCTTGGATCTGAAGCGGGACGGCGACAAGGCCCTCATCGTGACCACGCACGACCTCCAGGAGGCGGAGCTCCTCTCCGACCGTGTCGCAATCATGGGACACGGCCGCGTCTGGTGTGTGGGCTCCTCGCTCGACCTCAAGGGCCGCTACGGGGGCGGGTACCGCGTGGCCGTGAACGCCGCGCAAGGCCGCGAGGACGCTGTCGCGCTGCGCATGCGCGAGCTGGTGCCGTCCTCGCACATCATGTCCAGGGACGCGTCGTCCCTCACCTTCACCGTGCCCCTTGACCGCGGCGAGCAAATGTCCCGCGGCCTCGAGTGGCTGGAAGCGGAGGCAGGCCGCTTCGGGGCTGCGCTGCAGGCTGCCTCGCTGGCCAAGGCCGTGGAGATGCGTCGGGCTCTGCCGGGCGCCGGTCCCGCGCCAGCGGACGAGGCGGCAACGTTGCAATCCGTCGTTGAGGGCCTGCCGGTCGGCGCCGCCGCGCTGATTGAGGCGGAGGCGGAGGCCTTCGGTGCGCGGGTCGCCGGCGAAGAGGCGGTCGTGCGAGAGTGGAACGTGTCGCTGGACAACTTGGAGTCGGTCTTCCTCCAGGTCAATCGCCGCGCGGACGCCGTGATGGGCCGCTCCGCAGCCGGGGCCGAGACCGAGGACGTGGAGGACGAGCATGAGCACGATGGGGGCGTGGAGGCTGGAGCGGGCGTCCTGGCCGGCGGGGCGGGCGCACTCCGCGGAGGCAGAGCCATCGGAAAGCGCAGCGCGGCCCCGGCGGCTGTCGACGAGGACGAGCCTGAGGACGAGGACGAGGAGCTGGACTCGATGGGGCGACGGGTGGTTCGCTCGTTCGGCTGCAGGGCGCTTTGCATCAAGAACTTCACTCTCATTTCGCGGCAGCGAGGCCTGTGCATCTGCCAGATCATGACACCCCTGTCAGTCATGGCGCTGCTGGTGCTGCTGCAAGCAATCATCAAGGCGGAAGTGGGCACGGACATTGTGAACAAGGCGCCCTCCGTTGTGCAGCCCTTTGCCATCGAGCTGGACACGGCGCACGCTCGCGCAACAATCGGGCATCGCGAGACTGCGATGCTCTCGGCGCTGTTCGCGCGTGCGAGCGGGGCCGCCAACGGCGACGCCGACTGGCAAGCTGGCGGCGGGGCGGGGGCGGGGGCGGCATGGGGAGCGCTGCCGCCTTCTGTTGCGCAGGCCAACGCAGCGGCGATGGCGGCCGCCCAGCTCGCAGCGACCCCTTCGGCGCTTGGGCGCCAGCAGAGCGCTGCGCTGGCTGCTGCGGACACGACGCTGCACCCCATGCTCGCGCAGCAGCCGTTGGCGTCCAATGGCTCCGTGAATGGCGGCACCACGGACTGCCTTGAGTTCTTCGTTTGGTCCGCGGAGCCAGGGGCGCCAGTCCAGCCCGCTGGCGGGGGGCGAAGCATCATCGTGACGGGCACTGAGCAGCAGCAGTCCCGCGAGGAGCTCGTGCGCATCCTGGGCTCGCTCGACAGGCTCGGCAACGGCACTGGCCTGCTCGGCAACATATCGCAGCACAGCTGCCAGCTCAAGAACAAGACGCACGTCAAGGTGCCCTACTTTGACCCGCGGGCCGACGGTGCGCAGGCCATCTCGCTGGAGATCGTGACTGACCTCAACTCGCTCAACTCGGTCAACGACGACGACCTGGACCGGCAGCCGCCGTGCCACGCGCCGGAGCGCTGCCCAGCCTACCTGACGCCAGACGGCTCGCTGGTGTTCCACACCGTTACCTTCCCTGGCGACGACCCATCCGCGCCCGGCCACGGCACGCTGTCCTTCACGTTGGCTGTGAACGACGCCCAGACCATGCGGTTCCGGCGCCCGAACAACTTCACTCGGGTGGGCTTCGTGCAAAAGGTGCCGAGCTACGTGTCGGACCACGCCGACGTCAGCCAGGCCGGCCGCATGGCCCTGATCGAGATGATGGTGGAGGCCTACTCCCAGCAGGCGGGCCTGAAGCGCGGCCAGGAGACGCACTCGGGGCTGAAGCTCGAGGCCTCGGTCAAGCTGCTTGGCTCCATGCCAACTGACATCATCCAGAACCTGATGACCATCGTCGAGGTGTTCGGAGCCGTGCTCTGGCCCATCGCGCTCACGCTGCAGCTCCCCCTCTTCGCCTTCGTTTCGGTGCTGGAAAAGGAGACCGGCCTGCTGGAGCTGCAAAAGGCCATGGGGCTGCGCATGTGGCAGTGGCACGCCGTATCCTATGGCATCAACCTCTCCCTGTACGGCTGCGTGGTCGCCTTCTTCTGGAGCTGCGGGCGCGGGCTCGGGTTCCACGTGTTCACGCAGGTGCCGGTCCTGCTCAACCTGCTCTTCTACGTCGGCTGGGGCCTTTCGCTGGTCTCCATGTCGGTGCTCGTGGCGTCGTGCATCAACGACCGCCGAGTCGCCACTGTGGGCGGCTACGTCGTGGCCCTGATGGGAACGCTCATCGGCACCGTCCTTGCGGACGGCATCTACGGCGACCTGCCGCCCTTCTCCCTCGGTGGCATCATGCCCCGCGGCCTCTACGCCTTCCCGCCCTTTGCGCTCACCCGCGTTGTGTACCTCCTAAACTTCAACTGCCTGGCCAAGGCGCAGTGTCCCACGCTGGATCAGGCCTTCGGCGGCGGCGCGACTGGCGAGATCGGCGCTGCCATTGTGGCCATGTACCTCATGGCCGCGGCCTACCTCGTTGTCGGGCTCTACCTCAACGAGGTCGTCGGGTCTCCCCACTCCGTCCCCGCCCACTGGGCCTTTTGCGTCCCGGCAGCCTGCCGGCCGCCGTCCTGCACCCGCATGGGCAAGGCCCTCGCCAGCTGCCTCTGCTCCAGCTGCTGCGGGCCCTCAGGGCGAAAGTCGCGATCCTCGGACGGGGTCTCGCGCACCCGGAGCCAGGAGTCCTCCCGGCAGACGCGGGCGTTGCGCTCTGCCATTGCAGCGGCCGCAGACGGCGGGCGCTTCGAGGTGCCGGCGGGCCGCTCGTCCAAGCCCGCTCGCGCCAGCGTTGACGGCAGCGCCGGCCCTGACCCGTCGGCGTGCCTCGCGAACAGTGGCCCCCTCCGCAGGGGCGAAACTGGAGCCTCGCTCTTGCCGCTCTTCCCCTTCGCAGCGAGCGCGGACGACGCGTGGAGCTCGGCGTGCAAGGAGGACACCGACGTGACCGACGAGCGGCGCCGCGTGCGCGCGCTGCTGGGCCGCGAGGAGGGCGGCGCGGAGCCCGCGGACTCCGAGCTGGACGCCGCTGCAGCCGGCTCCGGGCATGGCGTGATCATGAGCCACCTCCGCAAGGTGTACCCGGGCAGCTCGGTCGCGGCCGTCCAGGACGTGAGCATCGCGATCCGGGAGGGGGAGACGTTGGCCTTCCTCGGGGAAAACGGCTGCGGCAAGAGCACAACGGTTGCCATGGTGACGGGGGGGCTTGCCCCGACAGCTGGCGACGCGTGGATTGGCGGCTTCAACGTGCAGCGGGACACCGGCGAGGTGCACCTCCGCACGGGCATCACGCACCAGCACGAGCGGCTCTGGGAGGACCTGACGTGCGAAGAGCACCTGCTCTTCTACGCCCGGCTCAAGGGCGTGGCGCCGCACCGGCTGGCCAAGGAAGTGGCCGAAGCGCTGCGCGCAGTGGGTCTCTTTGGTGTGCGCGGGCGGAACGCCGGGGCGCTCTCTGGCGGGATGCGTCGCCGTCTCGCAGTGGCCATCTCCTTTTCCGGCCGCAGCACGCTGTGCGCCGAGGACGAGCTCACCACTGGCAGCGACATTGCGACGCGCCGTCGCCTCTGGCGCGTGATTCAGAACGCCAAGTCTGGCCGGAGCGGCGCCTCGGCCGCCATGACAGCCACGTCGGGAACCGCTGCCGCAGCCGCTGCCGGCGCGTCCAAGCGCGTCCTCCTCATCGTGACACACCTGTTCGACGAGGTGGAGGCGCTGGCGGACCGCGTGTGCATCGTGGTCAAGGGCCGCATCCGCGTCGTCGGGACTCCAGCGCACCTCAAGGAGCGCTTTGGGGCCACTTACAGAGTCAACGTGTCCTGGCCCACGGACGACGAGCACGTGACCGGCGACGCTGCTCGGGCGGCTGCCATCGGCGCGGTCACGGACAAGTTCCCTGACGCCCGCCTTGACGTAGAATACGACGGCTCGGCCACCATCATGGTTCCCCGCACCGCAGGACGGTCGCTCTCTGGCCTGTTCACGGCGATGCGTGCAGTGTCGGAGTCCGCCGGACTCACCAACTGGAGCGTCGGGCAAGTGACGCTCGAGGACGTTTTCGCGAGCGTGGTGCACGCGCATCGGGCAGACCATGCTTGATTGTCCGTGCAGTGGCTGCAAGCGCCGGCTGTTCTTTGCGGCTCGGCAGCTGCGCCTTGACGCCAGTGAGCACCGCCCCCTCCTCGAGTCATCTGCCTTGTGTGTGCGCGTGTGCGTCTGCGCGTGCGTCTGTGATTTACTATCGGGCACTTGCTGTCCCGACCGAGGATTCCTGCAAGGGCCTCGAAGCCAGGCTGTGTATTGCGGTCGCCCCCAGAAACCATCGGGCCTTGCGCGTTCACTCGCCCAGTCTGGTCGCTCAGGGGTGGAGATAACCGCTCTGTTCTGAAGACGCTCTGGAGGCAGCCGCCGAATCTCATGCGAACTTCATCCCGAAAAGGCGCCAGCCCACCACGTCGTGCTTGTACGAGTAGGAAGCGCGGCTGAAGCCAGGATCGTTCACAGCGAGCTGGTCCGGGTTGGAAGAGTTCCACCCAGTCACGAGAACGAAGTGACCGCCGTTGTTGACGTTGGCGATGACGGGCCTGTCATAGTGCAGTATATTGCCGGCAATTAGTCCGCGGACTAACTATAGTTAGTCCGCGGACTAATTGCCGGCAATATACTGCACTATGACACTGTAATCATCACCAATATATGCATAACTACCCCGAATATATGCATAACTACCCCGAATATATGCATAACTACCCCATATCCCCCAATAAGTCATCAGTCTAAGCACAATAACACGTTATGCAAAGGAGTAAGTACCTATATGTACCATGTAAGTACCCATAAGTACCCCAGTAACTACCCCATATCCCCAGTAAGTCATCAGTCTAAGCACAATAACACGTTGCGCAAGGGTATAAGATACCCCCACGCAGACATAAAGTACCCCAACGCGGACATAATATTCCCTCTCGGAGTCCCCGTTGGCTATTTGGTGGTCTCGGGAATTTACGGGTTCGCGGAAACATCAGCGATGCCCCCTCCACAGTTCACGGAGTAATGTAAAATGTTCCGAGTGCGCCCTTCGGCCTTATAAGCGGTTGGCGCACTCGGAACAAATGACTTTTGGAGGGAGATGCTCGGGAGGTGAGAAATGGGCGAAATATCGGCAATCGCTCAGGGGGGTCGAGTTCACGGAGTAATGTAAAATGTTCCGAGTGCGCCCTTCGGCCTTATAAGCGGTTGGCGCACTCGGAACATTTTACATTACTCCGCAGAACTACCACACCTAGACGCCGAATTCCTGGCTGAAAAGGCCGAAAATAGCCCGTGGGGTTTTCAGCATGCTCAAAACCCCACATGCGAAAAATGGCCGAAAATAGCCCGCCGTGGAAGTGTCACACGTTCCGTATCTTCCCCCCTAAAGAGTGAACTACGGAACGTGTGACACTTCCAGACACCTGAAAAACAGCCAACGTCTTGCCCCACCGAAGTGGCCACGTTCCGTATCTTCCCCCCTAAAGAGTGAACTACGGAACGTGGCCACTTCCAGACACCTGAAAAACAGCCAACGTCTTGCCCCACCGAGGTGTCACACGTTCCGTATCTTCCCCCCTAAAGAGTGAACTACGGAACGTGTGACACCCCCCATGGGTTCAGTGCAATTTCGGGTATTATTGCTCTGTGGGAGCTTTTTGAGGATTAGTGGGTGCTGTCCCGGTTTATCGTTTTTCTCTATAGTAAAATGTATAATCCGGGACAGGGCTCTTATCATCTTGTACACCATTTCAGACTTTTTGTGGAGGTGTCACACGTTCCGTATCTTCCCCCCTAAAGAGTGAACTACGGAACGTGTGACACCCCCTCAGGGAGTAGTATGATTCTCAATCATTCACTGTTCAATGAACACAGCACACAGGCAAAAAGCCTTTTCCATCAATCATCACTGTTCTCTATCCCGTAATACTGACTAATGAATGACGATGATGATGACAGGGGTGGGTAAATGGAGGGGTGGTGGATGAGGTGGATGAGGTGGACGAGCAAAGTACAAAGTCTGGCCGACCGAGGGGGTGTTGTTTGAACACCCTAAAGTTTCTGAGGAATCTTAGTTTCTTCGTCCACCTCTCCACCTTTTCGTCCACCCCCATAAACACTATCTACCCACCTTGAAGGGGGTGTTGTTCAGGTGTCTGGAAGTGTCACACGTTCCGTATCTTCCCCCCTAAAGAGTGAACTACGGAACGTGTGACACTTCCAGACGCCGAAATACTGGTGCACGGGATGGCCTAAAAAAAGACCCCCGAAGAGGTCGATATTTTGCCCGCCGACATACTGGCGGAAATGACGGAATTGTTATGATTGCACCGTTTCTGGGTGTGTGTTTTAACAAAAATGATACGAATTCTTATGATTCTTCGGTCGCATCTTCTTCCTCCTCGCGCCACATCGCATGCATTGCCTCTCTTTCCACAAGCCACTTCCTGTGTTCCTCTTCCTTGGGGTCAGCAGTAAGAATGCCAACACCAGTTTTGATGTTATGCGCAACCTGTAGTGAGGCGTATCCGTAGGGAAATCTGGGCTTGAGGAAGTACTTGCGTTCGCGCTTCCCCTTGACTCGTACCTGTTTGTTCTCCAATGTGAAGAATGTCGTCTTTCCCAACAATGCAGTGATGGTCTTCATCGGCTCTTTCGACCCCGGTGAAATGCGGAACATGTCTTTGAACTTGGTTGCATTCGCCTTGATGTACTTCATAATGGCTTTTTCGAACGTTTCATCGATTGGCACCCCCCTCTCGTATCGCAACATGACAGCCTGGGCCACCGGCTCCATCAACTCAAACTGCTCACGTTTGTACCCGTACTTAATGTCGAGAACCTTGCGCTGAGGAGCCTGTTTGAACGATGAAAAGGTTAGGGCTCGCGCCAAGTAGAGGGCTGTGAGGTTTGAACCGCGGTTTGTCGCACTCCACAGCGCCTTGGCTTCTTCCTTGGGGAAGTCGTCGCCGTCTGAGACGTTGAACAACTTGCGTAGTCTGTACTTGTTCAACTCTATCGACAAGTCTCTAGTGATGGCATCTGCCGGTACGTCTCTGTTGCGTCCCGAAGCGATGGTCAACAATTCCTCTCCCTCTGCTTCGCTCAGTGTATACACATCCCCATACTCCACCTTCGACGCGCTATACAATGGGGTCGCCTTTTCGGTAGCCATCGTCTCCTCTACAATGTCATAACCGCGTTTTCGCAACAGGTGTGCAGTCCATGCGCCATTGGCAAACTTCGAAATCTCTGCCTCGGCCTCATTCCATGCATGCGCGATGCGAATGAACTCTGGGGTTGGATCTGCAACACCGCGCTTTACCAATTCGTCGAGTCGGGCTCTTTCTTGAATCAGGCGTTCCTTGACTGGGATGTACCGACCCTTGCCATATCCGATGTACGCCCAGTGGTCGCACTCGCCAGTGGGGTTCCTTACGCGCCTGAACCCCTGTATGGCGTCCATCGGTGTACATGAACCCGGGCAGGTGTATAGATAGCACGCGTCGAACGCAGGTTTCGACATGTCGATTCCGACAGTGATTGTTGGCGTTGTGGCAACGACGTTGAACTTTGGCCATGAAGCATCGGGGTCAAGAAGCATTTCCTTGCGCTTCTTCTCGTTCATGTCTCTGTGAAAGAACATGATGTCGTCGCGACCACCAAGGTACCGCTCAATGGCCGTTCGACTTAGCGACATGAAGAACGCCTTCTTACCATTCTCGATATTCTTGTTCATGACGGCCATCATACCCTTGAGGTTCTTCGGGTACGTGCGGATTACCCGGCGCTTGCGAGGAGGCTGATGAACGACGATATGTGCCTTCGTGTCCGTTAGAGATTCCAGAACGCCAATGGAACGCCCAGACAAGTTGGAGTCGCCCCCGATTGTCATTGTCGACGGGGTGAACAGCCCCCGAAGGGTCTCGATGTTCTTCGAACCATGTCCCTTGGCGTCCATCATTACGCCCGTCAGGCTACGGCAGAACGTCTCGGATTCGTCGACAATGACAATGTCGGGTCTCCGACCACTGTAGCGGTGGAGAGACTCGAATGAGAAGATCGAGCGTTGGGCGCAAACATTGGCCTTCTTCGTGTCAAGATAGGAGGTAAATCTCAACCCAGTCCTGAGAAAGACGCCGGTCATACCATCGGCCAGTGTGATTCGCGGAACGAGCATAATGACCTTTAGCCCAGTGTTCTCGGGGCGTTGAAGGAATTTGACAATCTGCGTCGTCTTTCCAGCACCTTCTTGTGCGCACAGGAGATAAAGACCGTGGTCATTCGGAATCTCAGCGATATACTTGCCGGTCTGAATTTCAACCGCATGATCTGTCATGTCGAATTCGAAGTCAGCCCATGGCGCCTTGTCTGTCCGCCAGGCGATGTAGCTGGGGTTGTATTGCGAGACGTATGCTTGGAGCGACTTGATTGTGTAGTTCGGGAAGCAGAGGTCGTTCCAGAACTTCTCGACGTCGTCCCTGCCCTTGTAGCGCTTCTTGCCGTTCTTACTCCATGTATCCGCGATGTCGAATGGAGCGTCGAGGTTTGCAATCACATTGAGTATGACCACCCAGTAGTTGCGAGGAATATCCGACGGCATTTGATTCAGGAGCCAGACCAATTCTTCATGGCCGGTCGTGTCCGGCAGGTGGTGTTCCGGGCGGTACGGCTCATCTGGTGGTGGGATCACCCAGTCGGTTGGTCGTGTCATCCCTTCTCGGTTCCCATACGCTCCTACGAGTGTGTCGGAGATGTCGTCATATTCACCCACAAGAGGCGTTCCCTGTCCCAGTTTCGATTGTCCCATCATACGGAAGCACCTGCGCTGGGTGTAAATGGCGTTGTCAATGAGCGGTGTGCCGTTGAATACAACGGGGGTCTTCTTGATCCAGCGATGCAGGAGACTAAGGAGCGTTGATGCACTGGGGTGAACAACCCTTGGGGCGATGATATGGAGCGAGTGCTTAAAACCGTCGTCTGTTGCGCGCGACCCGTCGAAGACCTTTAGTTCACCAACGCCCTTGGGGTACATGAGGGACAAGATGTGCTTGCATCCCTCGACAGCCGTCACGCGTACCGCATCTCGGTCGCTGTCATCTTCTGCCACGAAGTCGATGTCAAAGAAGGGGCGAATATTCTTCGCAGGCACGACCTCATACAGGCTTTTATCCTCGCCCCGTTCCAGGAAGGAAAAGACGTCGGATACAGATTCTGCTCGGAATCCCTTGACAACGTTTCCAGACTTCTTTACCTTGCGGTCAAAGGCAATTCCGATGCGCGCGTCGTCCCTGTCTACCACAGCCAGCATGTCGCGGTAGGCCTTGGTCTGTATGAGATATGGCGCCCGCTTCTTCGTTTTTGTATTTGGTGTGTTCATCCTAATATCCTAGATATTAGGAGGAGCCTCTGTTTAAACTAACAATTTGTATGTCCGGGGTTTTCAATCTTCGGCCTCTGGTGTTTTTGTTCCTTCCATCGCCTTTTTCGCCTTGTATCGCCTTGACGCCTCGCGCGCACGCGCCCTGTGCTTCTCCATTTTCTCGGGGTCAGCCAGTAGGCGTTCCTTGCGCCTGCGCTCGTATTCCCTGGAGCGTCGCTTCCGTTCCTCGTCGCCCAGTTTCTCGCGAAAGCGGTCTCTTGCCTCGCGCTGTCTATCCTTCTTTGTGGCGTTGTATCGTTCAACGGCTTCCTTGACGCGCGCGCGGTGTTCTTTCAATTTTTCGGGGTCAGCCAACAAGCGCGCTCGTCGTCTTTGCGCGTACTCTCTGGAACGCCTGCGCCTCTCTTCCACACCAAGCCTCTCTGCGTATGCACGGCGTGCCTCTCGCTTCTTTTCCATCATCTCATCATATGCTCTCGCTTTCGCTTCCATGTCCATGTCTACTATACCAAGTATTAATATAAGGAGTCGTCTGTTTAAATGGATGACACATAGTCGATAGTAATGATTCTCGAAGATTTGGTAAATGCTTCATTCGACCCCACGAAAACACAGAAATATGTGCGCTGGTATACCAACGCATGTCATCGCTCCAGGCTCTATAAATGGAGTATTGAGAAATACTTCAAACGGTGTGAAATATTCACGGGTGCATTGAAACCTGGGCAAAAGTTTGGGATGCTTCGCGGTATGATCATCATCGCTCTTCAACGCGGGCAGGATATTGACGAGGCGTTTGATTTTATCAACGAACTCGAGGAAGAGACGGAGAACTTCGGGAAAACACCAGAACAAATTCGATGGGATGCCCACCGGGAACTTGTACTATTTAGAAATGCCACAGGTCGTGGCTGGATCACCGATGCCTCTGCTTCAGTAGAGTTTGAATGACCCTGTCGTAGCCGGTCGTGGCCGGCGGGCCGTTGTCTTCTTCCTCATCATCCTCATCACTATCTTCATCCTCTCCCTCCTCCTCTTCTTCAACAGCAAAAATCTCTCGTACATCTTCGTTATAAGCATCGCGAATTTTGTCCATTTGGCGCTTAAGTTCACAAGTTCGCCGACGCAGGGGATGCTTAGCCTGGTAATGTAGTTCGAGCGTCTCCCGAAACTCATCCCAAGAGTCGATAAACGCCTTTAGTTTAGGTTTAACATTGTGCTTCACTGTCTCCAAACTTCTCTTGTATCGTTCCATCCTACTTAACGTAAGAGAAAACGACATATTGACCGTACCGCGAAGGGGTTGCCCCAGTGTCCAGGATTCTGGCCGTTTGGACAGGCCAAGATTTCGACCGCTTTTCCAAAAGTGCCTTAATCTCGGCGATAAACAGACGCCTGAACTCCGAGTGAATGACCCATACGGTCAGCCAGCGCGACGCGTTCCTTAAATGACATCGCCTTGAAATGCGCCGTTGTGATTGCCGGTCGGAGAGCCTGGGACGAAATACCAGCCTTCGTAAGAAATGTCGTGAGGGTGTGCGCGCTGACCTTTGTGCCAATGAGATACTCGGGAATTTTGCCGAACACCATGAGCGCACGTTGCGCCCACTCGTACCCAAACCCAGGCAGGCTATGCTCGCGCGTCCCCGTCACCTTTGCGTTCTTGTGAACGGCAAGCGTAAGCGTATCAGTCTCAAGGTCGTAGTTGTTGGGCGCCTCTGGGTCGTTCACCTTGATACTGGCCATTTCAGCAACACGCAGGGGCTGTTGACGCATTGCCAACTCCAAGACGACCCACTTTCGGAATTGGAACATTGGGCGCTCCGCCCCTCGGCGCGCCTTTGCCATCCCTTCAGGTGCAAGTTTGGAATCGGCGTCCGCGAGCAGTGCCTCAATCTCTTCCAGTTTTAGCATCTTCTTTACCGTCTTCCTCTCTTTGGGCTCGTACTTGGCGGTTGCGATTGCTTTGAGTTCATCAGTCGCATACGCCGGGTAATAGTCCAAGAATGTCTTAAACCTGAGCGCTGCGGCCGGGGGTGTCGATGATTCGAGAATTCCATTGCGAATCATTTCAGGGTCAAAGACTCCTTCTTCAATAACACCCTTCTTGATCTGGTACCAGTACGTGAGCGCTGAGGATTTGCTAATAGTGGGGATGTCGACCAAAAGGTCATAAAGCCAATGTCCGTGGTATGCCATGTTCTATTGAGTTATTGTATTATAGTCCGCACCGTTTAAACTTATGACTTCAATTTAAAAACTTAGTCCGCTATGTGAATTCCCGCCATTTTCTCGGTCTCCACCCAGTCTTCAATACGACCACCACCTGTTTGGCCACTGGTCGGCGCCTCGTCCTCGTCATCAGTGTCAATGTCGCACACGACGCGCTTGTTGTCGTCGACGTTTCGCTCAATAGCCTCGACCTTGATTGTGGCGACGAGTTCCTTTGTGAGTTTGTGGAGTCGTCGCACCTTGGTTTCGAAAGCATGTCGCACAGGATACTTTCCGACCATGCCATCCACCAAGCGGTCGACGAGGGACTCGATCCCTTGTAGTCGGCGCTGACTGCGTTTAATGTCGCAGTCTGACCGCTCGTATTTCATTGCTATCAAACGCTTTGGAAAAGTGAGGCAGAACCATAACACGTCAGTATGACCCCGCTTGTCCAAGATGTTGGTCATTTTTTCACACATGCACGTTTTGACATGTGCGAGTTTTGCAGGCAGTATATTGGCCACATGCACGTTTTGACATGTGCGAGTTTTGCAGGCCATTTTGACATGTGCGAGTTTTGCAGGCAGTATATTGGTCACATGCACGTTTTGACATGTGCGAGTTTTGCAGGCAGTATATTGGTCACATGCACGTTTTGACATGTGCGAGTTTTGCAGGCAGTATATTGGTCACATGCACGTTTTGACATGTGCGAGTTTTGCAGGCAGTATATTGGCCACATGCACGTTTTGACATGTGCGAGTTTTGCAGGCAGTATATTGGCCACATGCACGTTTTGACATGTGCGAGTTTTGCAGGCAGTATATTGGCCACATGCACGTTTTGACATGTGCGAGTTTTGCAGGCCATTTTGACATGTGCGAGTTTTGCAGGCAGTATATTGGCCACATGCACGTTTTGACATGTGCGAGTTTTGCAGGCCATTTTGACATGTGCGAGTTTTGCAGGCAGTATCATAGGACATGGCATATGCTTTTAATTCTGGGTCAAGAGCACGTGGCACAATGCTTGCCAATCGTGTTGATGTTGACCGACTCGTCAATGTAGCAGATACTGCGATCATGCAGTTCAAAACAAGAGAAGGTGGGGCGTTCCAACTCGCAACCAAAGACAGGGAGTTTGTCGTATCAGTTGCTGGGTCAGACACCGACATCATGACATTTCACAAAGACGGTTCAGTACACATCACGGGTGGACTTGATGTCTCAACAACAGTGGTTGCAGAAACATTGCACAGTACTACTGCAAAGGTTACAGGCGCTCTTGAAGCAGGGTCTCTTGAGACAGGATCTGCAAAGGTTACGGGCACTCTGGATGTTGAAGGCGCTCTTGAGACAGGATCTGCAAAGGTTACGGGCACTCTAGAGGCAGAGTCTGCGAGGGTTACAGGCGCTCTGGATGTTGAGGGCACTCTAGAGGCGGAGTCTGCAAAGGTCGCGGGCGCTCTAGAGACAGGGTCTGCGAGGGTTACAGGCGCTCTAGAGACAGGGTCTCTTGAGACAGGATCTGCAAAGGTTACAGGCGCTCTTGAAGCAGGGTCTCTTGAGACAGGATCTGCAAAGGTCGCGGGCGCTCTAGAGACAGGGTCTGCGAGGGTTACAGGCGCTCTGGATGTTGAGGGCGCTCTTGAAGCGGAGTCTGCAAAGGTTATGGGCGCTCTTGAGACAGGATCTGCAAAGGTCGCGGGCGCTCTAGAGACAGGGTCTGCGAGGGTTACAGGCGCTCTGGATGTTGAGGGCGCTCTTGAAGCGGAGTCTGCAAAGGTTATGGGCGCTCTTGAGACAGGATCTGCAAAGGTCGCGGGCGCTCTAGAGACAGGGTCTGCAATGGTTGCGGGAAATCTGACTGTAAAATCTTTATCTATTACCGAACATCACATGGGCAACTCCGCGGTGTTTACTGATGGTGTCCAGGCTGAGACCTTGGAGGTTAAAAGAGATGCAGTGATTTGTGGTGACATTCTTATCCTCGGGAAAGATGATGAATCTGGCATCGAAGACCCAGAAGCCACCCTCCATGTCAACGGCGACGTGAAGGCAACCTCCGCGGAGTTCACGGGTGATTTACATGTCTCCAACAAACTGACGGTGGGTTCTCCAGGTGATGATACGATTCATGAAATCTACGGTCGAGTAGGAATCGACAACAGTGAGATTAAAGACCTTACGGTCACAGGGACGGCGTCGATTGCAGGTAGTATAGCGGTGTCCGCTGATGCGGTTACAATAGGGGCGGAATCAAGCCCACGGATGACAACTCACCACGGGGGTGTAAGTATCCCAGAAGGTGATCTTGTTGTCGGTAAAAAAGCATCTGGTGGAGACGTTATTATTCAAAAGGGTGACCTTGTCCTCCGGGACAATGGAGACAATTCTCCGGGAGGGAGAGGAACGGAGCGAAGGATTATCTTTAACAATGATGCAGAGGGCTACATTAAGAACCCGGGCATCCCAGAGAGTGCAGACACGTGTCAGATCGCTATGAAGGGTGAGGATGGTGCATCGAATCTCCTGGGAAATATTATCTTTAGGACACAGGATGGAGCATATACTAGTAGTTCCCGTCTGAGGGAGACTATGCGAATCAAGGGTGCTCGTGTTGGAATACAGACGGACGATCCACAACATACACTGGATGTTGGTGGAGATTTGAAAGCAACCACAGCACTTTTCACCGGAACAATGACAACGCACGATGATTTGACAATCTTGAAAAAGTTGACAGTCGGAACTCAGGAAAGCGACAGCGAGAGTCATGAAATGTTTGGCTCGCTAAAACTGACCAAGAGCGACCAGTGTAGCCTCGCCCTATGTGGCGGGGGTGGCGATGGCGATTCTTTTCAACCAGCAAGCATGCTCACAATGTGCACTGGATCGACTGAATACATGGGAGATGGATTTACAGATTTCCGAATCGCCGTGATGGGGAAACTGCCAGATGCTCGATTTGCATTCCCCGATGTGACATACCCGGAAGGTCAACAGCCTATCTGTTTCAATGTCGGTGCCAAAGATACAACAGGGAGTAAGAACGAGTACACAATGTTTCAGTTTGATCATCTCGAGGACAAGACCCCCTCCACAGACCAAGATCCGGGATATTACACATCGTTCTTGCGCCCCGTTACAATGACAAAACCTCTTACTACAACCAATTCAGTTACTATTGGGGGAGGGCTCTTTGGCACCTCTGCAATGTTCGGCGACAGTGTAACTGTTGGTGGTCTCTCGGTTGTCTCAGATTCAGGAGAAGTGTTTAAAGTCGACGGTACCTCTGCAATATTCAGTGATAAATTGACAACGGGGAGCCTAGAAGTTGGGGGTCAATTAGACGCGGGGTCTGCAGTAATCGATGGTTTGTTACAAACAGGTAGTTTGGGGGCGACGAATGCAGTAATTAGCGGTGGTTTGGGCGCTGGTACAATGACAACCGATTCTCTCACGGTCTTTTCAGCCACCCCTGGTGTAAATAGACTTGAGATAACCGATGCATTCACAATGTTCAACGGAAATGTACTGTTCAACAACGATATCAAATGTTCATCGGCAATAGTCACGGGAACGCTGGATGTTGGAACAATTTCACCTGACATTCTAAAGGCAGGTAGTGGGAGTTTCACCGAATCGCTCATCGCGTCTCAGGGCATTGTTGTCACCGGGTCACCCTGTGATACACAGAGTCTGATAGTATCTGATACGGCGTCCATTGCGGGGTGTATGGTAGTATCTGGAGACGGCGTGCGGGTTGGAACGGAGGCAGGTCCAACGGCGACAACTCATCATGGCAATTTTACAATTCCAGAAGGTGACCTTGTCATTGGTAAGGAAATCGATGTTTTGAATGAGGATGGTGTAACGACACACAAAGAAACATCTGGTGGAAATGTCATTATTCAGGAGGGAGACTTGATACTAAACACCCGTGAACAAAGTGAGGAGCGGAGGGATGAAAGGCGAATTGCATTTAACGCATATGATTTTGGAGTTGAGATCCCATCCGAGACCACACCATTTCCGAGCACATGTGAAATTGCAATGGTCGCTGGGGATACGGGCGTGCAGGGGAATATAATTTTTAGAGCACAAGATGGGATATATGCACCCGGAACCAGTCTTAGAGAGACCATGCGTGTTAAAGGTGGTCGTGTCGGAATACAGACGGACAATCCAGAAGCCACATTGCATGTGAATGGCAGTGTTAAGGCCGACACAGCAGAGTTCTCGAACGGTATAAGTGTGACCGGTACAGGGTTATTTTCGGTTGGTGTGAGGGCAAGCGAGGGTGCATTTGAACATACGGTGTATGCGAATACGGGATCATTTCATGATGTGTCAGCAACATCAGGAACCTTTCGTGGTGCTTCGAATACCGAGGCCACAAGTGTTGTTGTAAATCCCGACTCCTCATCCGATGGAAGACTTGGAATTCGGACGAGTGACCCTGGTTACCCCCTTGACATTAGAGGCAATATGCGTTGCTCCGGAACTGGGTATTTTACGCATGTTTCAGAGGGCTCTGATTTGAACCTAAAGAAGGATATTCATGACATTTGCATGGGTACCAATCTTATCGAAAGACTCCGACCAACACAATACAGGCTCAAAAGTGGAACAAGTAATCGCATTCACTATGGGTTTATTGCACAAGAAGTTGAAAAAACATTTGCAGATTTAGGAGACATTGACGGGAAGGGGAACGGCATTGTCGATTTCGAGACACGCGAAGACGGTACATGCCAATACTCCCTGAGATATAGTGAACTCATTGCCCCAATTGTAAAGACGTGCCAACAACTTTTAGAAAGAGTAGCGTTTTTGGAAGCAAACATTGGCAAATGAAGTCATGGGTTTTAACACCGGGTTGTAATAGCATGTCTGCAACTGCAATTGTAACAATCACCAAAGTGATTACAGCCCCTAATGGCGAAGAATTACCCAATGGGCTTATCGTGGGTTCTGCAGATAGTGGGCCATCTCTCACGGCACAAGGTGGGATCGCATCAGAGTCGCTTCGTGTGAACGAGGACGCTGTGATTTATGGCAATCTGACGCTTGGGACACTCGAAGGCGATGGTGTGTTGACGGCGAACGGTCTTGTCCTGAAGGAAGAGTTGGTGGCACCCAGTGTCTCGGTGACGGGGACACTGGGTGCGGGATCTGCCACATTTGGCGGACTTGTTACAACAAATGCCTCCGTCAGTGGGATTCTCTCTGCAAACGGAGGACTCACGGCGTCGACCGCTGATGTAGCGGGACACTTGGACGCTAAGTCTGCCACATTCGAGGGACTCGTTTCGGCACTCAGTGGGTTCACGACACAAGACGCATCCATCCAGGGCGCGATGGACGTCGGGGGGCATCTCACTGCGTCAAATGGCCTCACAGTGCCGTCTGGTACTATGCGTGCGTTATCTGCGGAATTCTCAGGTGATGTACATGTAGCGGGCAATCTGGCTGTGGGTTCTCCAGAGGACGACAATGAAGAACATGTCCTGTATGGTTCCATGAAACTTGTGCGGGCTGGAAATGGGAACCCTGATGGTAGCCAGGCATGTGAACTGAAGATTTGCGGAGGAGACTCGTCAAACGACTACACGAACACTGGGTCGATGCTTACAATGTGTTCCAGAACCTCAGAGTACATGGGCGACAACTACCCCGATTTCCGAATCACGGTCGGGAATCTGACAACAGGTGGCATCGGCCAGCCAATTCGATTCAACGTTGGTGCAAAGGCTGTTTGTACTTCGAATAATCAGAACGAATACACGATGTTTCAGTTTGACAACATGAGAGATCCATGCATCTATGACGACCCCGGGTACTTTACGAGTTTTATTCAACCAGTACGCTCTTCGAGACTGTTCACCGCGTCGGATGGTCTCACGGTATCGTCGGGAAACTTGAACGCGGGAACCGGCACGTTCAGCGGGCTTCTGACCACACCGGGTGGTATTTTGAGCACAGGAGATGTGGACGTATCATCCGTTAGAATTCGCGGCGACATTCACATTGACGGGGCAGTCCTCAGTGACCTCGCTGTTGATGGAAACGTCAGTGGAAGTACAGGAGCATTTACAGGCAATATGACTGTCGGGCAACCGGTAACCCCTGCAGACCTAAATATTTACGGAAGCATCTTTGTCCACGATGGAAATCTCGACGCGAGAAATGGACAAGCCCAGGTAAATCAACTAGCCTGTAATGGTGGCGGAATCCCAACCGCGCATTTAAGTGCACATTTCCGTTCACCAAACGCGACTGCTGGGGGCCAACTCTTTGTTGAGGCGGGCACAGACAGTGTTGGTGGGCGAAGTGGATGGGGGTCTTTGTCATTCAACGGATATCTCGCGTCGAGTTATGTCCGTGCAAATCCGGGAAAACTAGTTTGGAGACTTCTTTGTGATCAGAGAGGAGACACTGACCGATTTTCGATTGAGTCAACAACGGGAAGTGGGGTTGATTCGTGGATGCAATTTGACAGTAGTACCGGGACAGCAACGTTTTCAGAGGTTTTGCAACTTGGGAACGGGTCTCTTCGACCAATCGAAACATCATCAGCATCATTGGGTGATTTGACTCACCGATGGTCAAATATTCACAGTGAGAAACTGACTGCTGGTTCTGCGACATTTGGTCGATACGACCAGTCAACAATGGGGCATCCTTTACAGATCCACGATTCACGATGTGAGTCAACAGAATCTGGTCAAATATTTATCGAAGCAGGGCGTACAACTGATGGTGCAAACTCAGGATGGAGTGCGATTAACTGGAATGGGTATCACCACGCAGGGGAGCGCGTCATTAACCAATCCAAAACACGGTGGCGTCAAGTCGTAGATCAACGCTCGTCAACGGACATGTTTTCAATCGATACTCATCTTGGAAGTAGCGCCACAGGGTATTCGCGATCATGGATGGCGATGAATGCTTTAGACGGTTCTGTGGAATTCAACGACAGCCTATTCATTGACTACAGACCGGAGACGGGGATTCGATATGTCAGGCCAACAACTACAGGTAATTTTGACCTTGGGGCATCATCGTTTGCATGGCGTAATGTCTATGCCACAGGTTCTGTCATCACCACCTCAGACAAGACCAAGAAGGACGACATCGTAGATATTACCAAGGGACTCGACTACATTGTCAGATTGCGCCCCGTCGAGTTCAAGATGAAGAACGGTACAAGTGGTCGCGTTCATTGTGGACTCATTAGCCAAGAGGTGGAGGCATTGCACAAAAGTATGGGTGACACAGATGGCAAGGGGAATGCCATCGTGGTTAAGGCAAAGAAGATGATCCCAGACCCTGATTGGGTCAAGCCTAAGGACGACAACAAAACGAAACCACCCCTGATTGAGACTGAGGACTACAACTACTTCCTGCGCTACGAGGAACTGATTGGCCCAATGATTAAGGCCATCCAGGAACTATCTAGTCAAGTGGCGTCCCTCAAAGCCAAATTGTTGGAACTGGAAAAGAACGCGACCAATATGCGAGCTTGCGTTGAGAAAACACCAGAATCATAAGAATTCGTATCATTTTTGTTAAAACACACACCCAGAAACGGTGCAATCATAACAATTCCGTCATTTCCGCCAGTATGTCGGCGGGCAAAATATCGACCTCTTCGGGGGTCTTTTTTTAGGCCATCCCGTGCACCAGTATTTCGGCGTCTGGAAGTGGCCACGTTCCGTAGTTCACTCTTTAGGGGGGAAGATACGGAACGTGGCCACTTCGGTGGGGCAAGACGTTGGCTGTTTTTCAGGTGGAGCGCAGTTAATCCGTGGCCACGAGGAGAGAAGGGGCGTCTGGAAGTGGCCACGTTCCGTAGTTCACTCTTTAGGGGGGAAGATACGGAACGTGGCCACTTCGGCGGCGGGCCATTTTCGGCTATTTTCGGCCATTTTCGGCTATTTTTTGCATGTGGGGGTTTCAGCATGCTGAAATCCCCACGGGCTATTTTCGGCGCCTGGGTGTCTGGAAGTGTCACACGTTCCGTAGTTCACTCTATAGGGGGGATATACGGAACGTGTGACACCATGGCGCCATAGCCTTCCCGTGATACCCGTTGACGTTTCCGGGGATTATTTTTGGTGGTACCGGGGTATATTATACCCTTGTACAACGTGTTATTGTGCTTAGACTGATGACTTATTGGGGTACTTATCGGTACTTACGTGGTACTTATCGGTACTTACTCCTTTGTATAACGTGTTATTGTGCTTAGACTGATGACTTATTGGGGTACTTATCGGTACTTACGTGGTACTTATCGGTACTTACTCCTTTGTATAACGTGTTATTGTGCTTAGACTGATGACTTATTGGGGTACTTATCGGTACTTACGTGGTACTTATCGGTACTTACTCCTTTGTATAACGTGTTATTGTGCTTAGACTGATGACTTATTGGGGAATATGCATATATTAGTGATGATTACTGTTGTAGTTTAATATATTACTGGGCAATTGGTCCGCGGACTAACTATAGTTAGTCCGCGGACCAATTGCCCAGTAATATATTAAACTACAACAGGGCCTGCCGTCCTTGAGCATCTTCTGGATGGCAGAGAGTGACACGTCATTCTTGGGGTGGTGAGCGTCCGAGGGCCACGAAATGTGGCTGCGGTCGATGTTGACAATCGCGCTGCTGATGAGAAGGTTGCCGCTGTATCCGTTGTGGGACCGGAGCCAAGCATTAAGGTTGGCCGGAGTAGCTCCGCTGCCCGAAACCTTGATGTGGTGCCCGGCCAGTGCCATTGCGGCGGAGGTCATGTAGCAGCCCACCTGGCAAATGGTCTTGGTGCTGATCATCTTGGAGCCCCAACGGCTGTCGCACTGCTTGAAGAGGGGCATGGCGTGCGGAATGACGAACTTGCCCCCTGTGACCTCGAGGTTCCATGCAGGCTCTTGAACGGGCAAAACGCTGCCCCGCAGATTCACAGGCAGCAGAGCGTTCTGGGCAGCGACTCGGAATTCGACCACATCCGCGACGTCGGCAAACGCCAGCGTCTCGGCGTCGCTGGCGGGGTCGTGCACGGCAAAGGTGGCGGAGAGCTCGCTGGCAACTCCGGTGAGCAGCACATGGCGCTCGCTGCCGCGCACCCGCGCTGCGGGTTGGCGCGGTGGCACGAAAGGCAATCAACAAGCAAGGGAAAACAAGTTCAGGCTGGCTGTGCAAGTTGGGTTTTGCCTGCCGAGCTGCCACTTCAACTTCAACACGGCAAAGTTTGCGGTCCCGCCCGCCAACCGCGCATCGGCTCACCGATGAGGACGGCGTTGCCGTCTTCAAGCGCGCTGGCGAGAACCTCGGGGTCAGGGGAGAAGCGCTTGCCGACGTACTGCAGCGGGGACCCAGGCACGAGGCTCGCTGGGCTCAACTCGAGGTCGTTGCAGTTGTCCGCCACGCACGCGGCGCTGGACTGGAGCCAGGAGTTGACGCTGTCAGGGCGAGCTGCGGCGTTCGCGATGACCGAGCCCAGGCCGGCGAGGGCCATGGCGACGCTTGTCACGGCGCTGCCGTCGCTGCACAGGGTGCGGTGCTGCAAGGCGTCTGACTCTCCCATTGACGCGGAGCCCCAGCGCGAGTCGCACCTGCGGGTGGAGGCAGCGAGGGGCGCAGGGGGCAACAGTGCCATGGAGCGGGGCCACCACTCGCTAGTTCGACGGCCGGTCCCTGCGACGCTCGCGGGTTCTGGTTGCCGCCCGCCCTGGGGCGCGCGCAAAGCCGCGGGCGTGGTGTGCGCTCGGAGTTGCATTTCCGGCCCACGCTTGACGCCTCGCTCACTGCTTGTACAGCGGGAACCGAGGCAGGCTGCGCGCCAGGGCAGTGGAGGCGAGTGCTGCAGACAGAAGGGCCGCAGCAACCAGTCGCATGGCTCGGAGCAGCAGGGGCCGGAGTGGGGCACAGAGGCGCGGCGGGGTCGGATGCTGGGACTGAGAGAGGGCTCTGCGGGCTCTGCTGGCGCCCGAGCTCGACGGCGCCGCCGTCCCATCCGCAGCGGCCGCGGCCAGCCCACCCTGGCGTCCAGGAGCCGCGCGCAGGGCGGCCATGGCAGCCGCGGCGGAGGCCGGGCACCCTCCGGCGGTGCCATTCATCGTCTACGACTCCGCCACGGAGCGGTTTGACGTTGGCCCCGAGGCAGCGGAGTTCCTGGAGGGCATGGACGAGCAGCTCGGTGAGGCGCGCAGCCGGCTCCAAGGCGGTGCAAGAGCGCAGGATAGGGTCGCAGACACGCAGGCTGGGCGGGGTTGGGGGCGCAGCGGGGGAAGCTGCGGCGGCGTTTCCCTGCCGCGTGGGTGCCAAGCCGGCGACAGCGGTCGCGTTCCGGCTGCGCGTGCGCGCTGCTCGTCGTGCCGGCGAGCGCGGCCGCGCGTCCTCGCGAGATCGTCTGCGTAGGCCAGCGGCAGTGGCTCGCGAAAGCCCCTCTTGCTTGGCGCGCTCTCCGTCTGTCGCCGTCACGCAGCAACCGTGATCATTGCCGGCCGGTACCGCAGCGGCAAGAGCCTGCTGATGGGACAGCTCACCGGGCGCCCGGGCGAGTTTTCCGTGGGGCACACCGTTCAAGGGCACACCCAGGTGAGGCGCAGGTGCTGCGTGGGGCTGTTTGCTGCGGCCTTGGTTGCCAGTTCCTGTCCCTGCCCGGTGCCGGGGAGCCCCCATCCTCCCCCCGCACAACCCCTCTCGCACCTACCCACCCCTCGCTGCCTTCCCGCGAGTACCTCTCTCCCGCTCTTGCCGTCGCAGGGGATTTGGCTCAGCAGGGAGGTCCTGCGCGGGACGGCCGAGGACGGAAGGTCGCTGCCAGTGGTGATGCTCGACTCCGAGGGGCTGGGAGACACGAGCAAGGACGAGCAGTACGACAGCCGCATTTTCACCTTGGCGGTGCTGCTTTGCTCGACCCTCGTGTACAACGGCGGCTCCACAATCGACGAAACCGCGATTCAGGGCCTGGGGTTCATCGCCGGCCTGAGCCGCTCCATCCGCCTGGGGTCCGACGGCGCAGAGGGCCACTCTCCCGACGAGCTCGGCAGGTTCCTTCCGTCGTTTGTGTGGGTGCTGCGAGACTTCACCCTGGGCCTGTACGACGAGGACGGGCTTCAGATGAGCGAGGACGAGTACATGGAGGCCAGCCTCCGAGACCAGGACGGCTTTGACCAGGAGACGCTACGCCGGAACGGCACGCGCAACGCCGTTCGCTCCTTCTTCAGGAACAGGCGGTGTGCCGCCCTCGTGAGGCCCGTGGAGGGCGAGGACGAGCTGCAACGCCTGGGGGACGCCAGCGGGGGCGGGTCCGCACCCCCGCTTCGCGCGGAGTTCCTCGCGGGCGTGTCACGTCTGCGCCGCATCCTCCTCGACCACGCGAACCCCAAGACTGTTGGAGACGCCTCGCGGGCCGTGACGGGCCCGATGCTCGTGCGGCTGGCGCGAGCCTACTGCAAGGCCATCAACGAGGGCGGCGTGCCCGTCATTTCGGACGCGTGGAAGGCGGCGGAGGCCGAGCAGTGCAGGCGAGCAGAGGAGGAGGCGTGGGCGGCGTTCGACGCCGCTCTGCTCAAGGGCCCCGCCGCCCCGGCTGAGCTGCCCATCGACCAGGCGGCCCTTGACAGCGCGGTGGGCGCCGCGGCGGAGGAGGGCAGGGGGCGGTTCGTGGAGCTCATTCCCGGGGCCAAGGGCGCAGCCGCAGGAGCCGGCGGCGGGGGCGGGGGCGGCGGCGGGGGCGGGGAGCCAGGCGCGGCCCTGGCACGATTCCGCGACCGCGTCGCGTCGCGGCACGCCGACTTGACCAAGGCCAACGCGAGACGGTCCGCTGAGGCGTGCGCTGCGGTCGTGAGGGAGCTCGCGGCTGCCAGGCTCGGTAGCAAGTCCGAGGCAGCCAGGCGGGCCGCTGAGGCGGCGGAGCGCACCGCGGGCAGCGCCGCGGCGGACGTGATGGCGAGGGGGGAGGCCGCTGCCGCAGCCCAGGCCTGCGCCGAAGACTCGGTGCATGCCGCCACCACTGCCGCGACGGAGGTGCTGGAAGAGGCCGACGACGCCGTGTTCGGGGACGGCGCGGACGGCGAGGAGGCTGGCGTCCGCGGGCTGGTTGAGGCGTGGCACGGGATGACGACGGACTACGGAAGGCTGGCCAAGGGGCCGGCAGCGGGGCAGACGCTGCTGCAAGAGGGGGTGCCGATGCTGCTGAGGGAGGCCGAGGCGTGTGCCAAGGCGCGGCAGAGGGCAGTGGCCGCGGGCCGGCAGGTGTGGCGCGCGGTGCGCGACGTGGAGGCGAGGAGGTCCCGCCGGGCGGCCGCGGAGTCGGACAGAGCGAGGGAGGCCGCCGCCACGGCGCAGGCAGAGGCAAGCATGCGGCAGGCAGAGGCGGCAAGGGAACGGTCTGCTGCCGAGAGTGCCAGAGCGGAGGCCGATGCCGCGAGGAAGCAGGCCGCCGAGGCGAGGGAGGCCGCAGACGCGGCAGAGGCGGACTCGGCGACTGCGAAGGCGAGGCAGGAGCGGGCGGAGGCCAAGGCGGCGCGAGAGGCGGAAGCCGCGGCGGAGGCCAAGGCCCAAGCCGCGGCTGCAGAGGCTGGGCGGGCGGCGGAGGCCAAGGCGCGCGTGGAGGCAGAGGGCAAGGCGCGCGCCGCTGCCCAGCAGGCCCAGGACGCTGGGGCAAGGGCCGAAGAACTGAGCGACGAGGTAGCAACGCTCACCGCCCGCCTGGGGTCCACGACGGAGGCCTCGGAGGGCACAGCCAAGCGTTTGGAGGAGGCGCTGGCAGAGCAGGAGCAGCTCCGCAAGCAGCTCAGGGACGCCGTTCGGCTGCGCGAAGGGTCGGACCTCGAGCTGCGGGGCCAGATCCGGCGCCTGGAGAAGAAGCTCGTGGCCTCCGAAGAGCAGGCGGCAGCCGCAGCCAAGCGGGCGACAGAGGCCGAGGCTGCGGTGCGCGCCATGGAGGAGGCGAGCGCCACGGCGATCGAGGAGGCGGAGGCGGAGCGCGACGAGGCGCAGGCCAAGGCGGAGGCGGCGGAGGCGGGGCGCGACGAGGCGCAGGCCAAGGCGGAGGCGGCGGAGGCGGAGCGGCAGACGGCGGTTGCGGCTGCAGCCGCGTCAAAGGCGGCGGAGGCTGCCGCCGCAGCTGCTGCGGCAGAGGCGGAGACGGAGCGCGACGCCGCCAGCGAGGCGGCCACGGAGGCGCAGCGCGCTCGCGACTCTGCGGAATGGGAGGCAAGGGCCGCCAAGGCCGAGGCGGAGGAAGCGCGAGCTGCGGCCGCAGCGGGGACGTCGGGGGCGGCTGCGCTGGAGGCCACCATCGCGGAGCTGCGGGCGGCGAGCGACGAGGCGGCCAAGACACACGCAGACGCCCTTGCAGCCGCTGACGCCGAGACGGCTGAGCTGCGAGCCTCGCTTGCGGAGGCCGCGGCCCGGATGGCGGAGCTGGAGCAGGAGGCCGGCCACCTCAAGGCCAGCAAGGCGGCCCTCTCGGCTGAAACCGCCCGCCTGGCGGGAGACCTTCAGCTTGCCCGGGACGACGCGGGGGAGGAAGAGGCGCGTCTGTCGAAGCGCGTGGGCGAGCTGGAGGCCGAGCTCGAGAAGGCCGGGGCGGCTGCGGAGGCGGCCAGGCTGCAGGCCGAGGCGGCAGAGGCGCAGCTGCAAGCCGACGTGGCGTCGGCGGAGCACCAACTGCAGGAGCTGAAGCGCGCGTCAGAGGCTGCCTCCGATGAGAGCTCGGCTCAGGCCCAGGAGCTCCTCACGGCTCGCGCCAAGGCGGCGGAGCTGGAGGCGCAGCTGCGGAGCCGGGGAAAGCAGGCCACTGAGGACATGGCAGAGGCAGCCAGGCAGGAGGCGGAGCTGCGGCTGGCGGTGGCAGAGGCCAAGCGCGCGACCGCTCTGGCGGAGGAGGAGCGCGACCGCGCAGTGGCGGCGCTGGAACACGCCAAAGACGACCTCGAGGCGTCGCAGCTGCTCGCCGGCGAGCGGGAGAGCGCGGCCAAGCGGGAGGCAGCCGAGGCCGCTCAGGCGATGGAGGCCGCAGCCTCGGGGCTGCGCGCCGAGCTTGCGCAGCTGCGGGCGCAGCTGCAGGCCGAGGTGGCCACGCGGGCGCGGGTGGAGAAGGAGGCGGAGGCGGCCATTCTGGAGGCCTCGTCCTCAATGGAGGAGCTGATGGGCCGGGTCGAGGAGGAGAGCGAGGCAGCCTCGGCTGCCTTGGAGGAGGCGGAGCGAGCGCGGCAGGCCAAGCTGGCCGCGGAGGCGGCGGCGCAGCGGTCGGCCGACGGGCAGGCTGAGGCGAAGGCCAGAGCAGAGGCTGCTGAGGCCGCGCGGGCGGCGGCCGAAGTGGCGAAGCAGGCCGCGGAGGCGGAGGCCGCTGCGGCGGAGACGAGGGCCAAGGCCGCTGCGGAGGCTGCCGAGGCTGCCGAAGACGGGCGGGTGCTTGCCGAGGAACGAGCGCGGACGGCGGACCGGCGGCTGGCTGCTGTGCGGGCCGCCGCGGAGGAGGCGGAGGAGGAGGCGGCCCTGGCCCGGCGCAGCGTGGCGAAGGAGATGGCCAGGGCAGAGGCCTTCAGGGCCCAGGCGGCCGCCTGCGCAGAGCAGGCGGAAGCTGCCCGTGCCGATGCAGCGCTCGGTGACGAGGCCCTCGCGGCGGCAGCTCAGCGGGCAGCCGCATCCATCAGGCGACGGGACGCCGTCGTGTCCTCGCTGCGCACGTCCCTGCGCGTGTCGGCTGCACTCGGACGGCGCGTGGGGGAGGCGGCCGCGGCCGTGGCTGCGCTGGCCGGGGGCATGGCTGTGAGCAAGCACAACGCGCGCACGCTGCGCGTGGCCACCGACAGGGTCCTCCGGCTCGTGCCTGCGCAGGCGCGGGGGAGGCTGGACCCGCTGCTCCAGGCCCCGGTGGGCGACTTCCCGGCCGCGGCTGTCATCCAAGCCGCTTCGTCGCAGCGCCGCAGCGCGTCAGCGGCTGGGTCGCTCTCCCTGGCAGGGGCTTCCAACCCCGGAGCGCCCTCGGGCGGCGGCGTGCGAGACTTGGCCGGCGAGGACCGGCGGCCGCAGTGGCGCCTGGTCTGGTACGAGGGACCCGCGGGCGGCTGCCCCGCCCTGGGCGGGGATGCCAGCGGGTCGGCCCCAAAGTCGAGGGGGCCCGCGGTCGCCGGGGCTGTCGCGCACGGCCTGTGGCTCGCCGACGTGCGCGGCGTTTCGCTGGGCGCGGACAGCGGGGCAGGGTTTCGGCATTCCCCCGCCCCTCCCAGGGACTGGTCCCGGTGTGCCAGCGTGTGGGCGGGAAGCCGCTCGTTTGACTTCGAGTTCCGCTCGCGCGCCGACGCAGTCACGGCCGTCTTCGCCCTCAGGGCGCTGCTGCTTCGGGAGCAGGGCGTCAGCTCGGCAGAGACGTCTAGGGTCGTGGTTAAGCTGGAGGCGGCGGGCTCCCGGCTGCGCCAGGCGGCCAGCAGCAGCCTCGCCCCGGGCGTGGAGCCTTCCGACGAGGCTGTGCGGCGCGCCTGTTCCGAGCTCCTGGAGGGCGCAAGAAAGACCGCGCGCGTCGCGTGCGCGGCGGAGCTGTTCGCGGCAGCGCTGCGCAAGCTGCGCAAGGCACGCTCGAAGCGGGCAGCGGAGCGCGAGGCGTACGCTTGGGGCCGAGGCACCCCTGGCGCCGGAGCTGCCGCAACGGTGTCGCCGGATCGAGTAACGGGGGCGGCGGCGGCGGGCGCTGCTGCGGCGTCGCCTGGGTTCCGGAGCAGCGGCGCAACGCTTGAGGCTCGCGGTGTGGCATCCGTGCCGCGGCAGGCCGGCAGCGCGCCACACCCTGCGCCGGGGGAAGCCGGCGGGGAATGGGGGGACGTCGGAGAGGTCGCTGCTGGCGCCGATGCTCGGAGCGACGGCCGCCGTGCGGCCCTGCCGGAGCGGCTGGCCGGCGCCGTGCTGCCGGCGTTGGAGCAACAGCCAGACCCTGTCGCAGCGAGGCACACGGACGGCGACACAGCTTCAGACTCGACTCCCGACGGGAGCAGCGACGACGACGAAAGCCCGGTCCGGCCAACTGCCGCGGAGCCGGCCGCTGCTCCTGGAGCAAGCCGTGGCCACCCAAGCGATGCCCTCCCGTCCTGGCAGGCCGCGGAGCGGCGCGCAGACGTCGCGCAGTCTTCGCGGTCCGTCGCCTCCTCAGAGCGCTCAGCCTCTGACTCCGCCGCGCGCAGCAGGGCAGGCCAACACGCGGAAGGCAGGGACGCGCGTGGCCAGTCGCCCTCGTCTGCCTCGAACCCCGAGGACAGCCCGCGCGCGCCGGCAGAGACATGGCCATCCCAGCGGGCTGGGGCCGAGGCCGAATCGCAGGCCCGCCCAGGCAGCGCCGACGAGTCCGACTCGGATGATAGCGACGCCCCGCGGCGTCCGGGCGCGCACCCTGTTCCCGGAAACCCCTTCGCAGCGCAGCCGCAGCACCAGCAGCCTGGAAACCCCTTCAGCGGCGCCGTGCAGGACCCAACCCCCGTCCTTGGCGCCGCTGTCCCGGCAGAGCGGGCAGATCCTCGCCCGGTCGGCTCTGGGCCGCCGCACGAGGCCGAGCTGCCCGAGCAAGGCGGCGGTGCCGCGCCGGCAGTGGCAGCTCCCGGCAATCCGTTTGCGAGCGCCGCTGCTGTCGTGCCACCCGCCCCCACTTCGCGTCCGGGCAATCCCTTTGCAACCCCGGCCCAGCAAGCTCCTCCGCCGGCGGCGCCAGCGCCGGGAAACCCGTTCGCCCCGAAGCGCTCCAGCCCCCCCCCACCTGCCCGGCGCAGCCCCGTTGCGCCCCCCCCGCGGCCCGTCGCGGCAGATGCACGTGCGGGAACGGCCCCCGCGAGTCAGGCGACCGCCCCGGCCCAGCGGCAGGCGAGGCCGCCGGCGCCGCCGGCCCCAGGCGCCGGCCAGCTCGCTGCCGGGTACGCGGCTGCCAGGCTCAGCTTGGCCGTCGCGCCCGGGGCCAGGGGCGGCATGATGGTGATGGGGGACAGCGACTCCGAAAGCGGGGCTGGCTCTGGGGACGTCTACGACGACGGCGATTCCGACGCGACCAGCATCGCTCGGTCCTCGGTGGCCAGAAGCGGCAGGGCCCCCGGCGCGGTGGCTGGCAGGCACGGCGCGGCCATCAAGGCCATCCAGGAAGCCGGGGAGTCGAGCTCCGGGGCGGAGGACGCTAGCGACGCAGGGGACGTGCGGACTGACAGCGACGAGGACGAGGACGAGGACGACGCGCCGCGCCCCGTGGGGGCGGCGGCTGCTCACCTGCGCGCAGCGTCCGGCCCAGTGGCGAGCAGAGGCCACTCCCGTACTGGGACTGCGGAGGCTGCTAGCGTGGCGGGGGCCCTCGCTGCAGTGGGGGGGGCCGGCACGGCGAGCGACAGCTCGGACGCCGAGGGCAGCGACGATTCAGAGAGCGATGGTGAGTGGGCCCCGCAGGCGCCCGTCGCCCAGCGAGGTGCCCGAGCTCCTCTTCCCTCGCAAGACATATCGTCGACGCGCGCCCTTCCCGGATCGTCGCACAAACGTCGCTAGGCTGCGTGCAGCGCCAGTCGGCGCATCTCTCGGCTTGCCCCGGCCACCCTTTGGTTGCGGTCCGGGCTCCACGCTGTGCCTCCTTTGGCACCGACAGCTGCATGAGCGCCATCTCCCCTTGCGTTAACCGTTTGCGTGCGCCAGTTGCGCTGGAACCGCCTGCGCTGCGAGCTCGTGTGTCTCGGCGTGCGAACCATGCTGAGCACGGCGTCTGCGCGGTTCTGCTCCGCGCTTCGCGCCCCCACTCGCACGCCTTACCCCGGCAAGGCCACACCGGGGCGACAAGCCCCAGGGAGGGCCGCCAGGCCCTGCCTGACACAAGCTCCCTCGGAGCAGGGCCTGCAGCCGAACAACGCACAATCCTGATGGGCACAGCTACGGCTCTGTCCGTTTGGCAGCCGCCGCCGCTGCAGTTGCTTCGCGGACTGGCCACCCTGAGCCCCCGCCCTCGCCGCGCCAGCCAATTCAGCCGCCACGCAGCGCGCCTGCCGGCTGGGGTCTGCCTGCGCCGAGCGCGAGCAGCCGGCTTGGAAAGGGCACCGAGCGACCTTTGCCGAGGCGCTCGACACGGCGAGCGATTCGTTTCTGCACTCAACGCTGAGCCATGAGCGCTCCCTCCCACCAGCAGGAAGGCGGCGACGCGTGGCCGGCGGGCGACGGCTCCGCCGCTCCTGGCCAGCAGCAGCTGGGGTACGCCGACTCGTGGGCGGCCGGTGGTGCCGCTGGCGGGGAAGGTGTGGGTCTCATGACTGCTGCTCACGTTCCTTCCCAAGCTCTGGAACTCGACGAGGCCCTGTATGACAGCAGCGGGGCGGATCCTGGACTTGCAGGCGACCCGCAGGAGGCTTCTGGGCCGGCCACGCACGGCTGGGCGGAGGGCGAGCAAGCGGCCGGCGGCGAGGCCGACGAGTCAGCCTATGCTGCCGAAGCCGCCGCGCAAGGCGGCGGCACCGGCGACGGAGACTACGCAGGCTACGCCGACGGCCAGGCCGACTATGACTATGCTGGCGTCGCAGACGGGGACTACGACGGTACCGAGTGGCAGGCCGGCGCGGGGCTTGCGGCTGCTGGTGCAACTCCCGACGCGAGCCTGACCGTCGCCGGCGCGCGAGGCCACAGGTACTCGGACACGGACTTCTACAACCAAGTCCCGGACGACGGCGCCTCGGAAACCGATGCCGATGCCTGGGGCGGCGGCCTGTCGGAGGCACAGTGGGCGGAAATCGCTGACGCCTCGGAGCTGGTGCGCACAATTGCGGGCTGGCACGTTTGGAGCTTTTCGCTCGACGGCGTGACCATGCAGCGGTACTACCAGAACAAGCGGTCTGGCCAGTCTCAGTGGGAGCCGCCCGTGGAGGTGTCCCGCGCCCTGGCCAAGGAGGCCCGCCGCGCGAAAATCAACAAGTTCGCGTACGAGGGTCTGGACGAGGACGACGACCCGCGCCCCTGGGTGGCTCCCACCATCGCGCGCTCCTACCGCGAGCGGCACGACAGCATCTTCGCGTCGGGGACCGCCCCCTACTGCGCCACCAAGGAGCGAGACTTTGCCGTGATGGGCGTGGGCGTCAGCCTCTACTTCCGGCTGCTGCGGACGCTCGCCAGCTTCTTCGTGCTGGCCACGCTGATGTACATCCCCGCCCTCATCATCTTCGGCAACGGCTCCAGGATCCCCAACTCGTTCATGGACCCGCTGTCGGCCGCCAGGCTGACTCTGGGCAACATCGGCTCCCGCAGCCTCGCAGCGGTCGAACAAGACGCCGTCGTGGGCTCCAACCCCGCCTTTGCGACGCTGGGCAGCATGGTGCTCTCCGGCTACGAGGCGAGCTACGTGGTCTCCTTCGTCGATCTGGGCGTGCTGGTGCTCTTCACGGTGGTTCTCGTGGTGTTTGCTCAGCGCATCGACAAGGACGTCGACGAGGCAGAGCGCCACGTGGTGCGGGCGCGCGACTTCACCATCTACGTGCGGGGCCTGCCCGAGGACACGAGCGAGGGCGAAGTGAGAGACTTCTTCTCCGAGCGGTTCTCGCTCGACGACCTGGATGCGCAGTTCCGAATCCTCGACGGCCAGGAGGTCAGCCCGGAGCTGGCCGCCGAGATGGACGCGGCCAAGGCGGGAATGTTCCAGCGGATTCGCCAGCATGGGGAGGCAGCAGCGGCCGCGCGCTCGCGCGTTGCGGAGCGTGTGCGGAAGGCCGCGGTGCTCCGCGCGGGCGTCCAGGCCTTCGCAGTCAAGCCTGCGATCAAGATTGGAGCCAGCGACACATCGGGCTTCATCGAGGCGGGAGGGTCTGCCAAGCCGAGCGGCGACAGCGCCGACGCGGCGTCGGCGGGGGGAGCTGGGGACGCCAAACCGGCGCGGGCAGCTGCTGCCGCTGCTGCTGGTGCTGCGGCGGGGGTAGCCGGGGGGGGGGATCCCGGAAGCAAGCCATCGTTCGCCGACGCGCTGCTGCTGGTTCAGGCCTCGCCGACCGTCGGGCCGGCGTTGCCCCCGACGCTGGAGACGCAAAGCCCTGGAACGCAGGCGCCTGCCATGCCCGGGACGCCGGGCTCGGACCAGCTCACCCCGGGCGGGTCGGTGGCGTACAAGCTGCCCGAGTTCGAGAAGAAGGAGCGAATGCGGCTGCGGGCGGCCCAGCGCAAGGCGCGCAGGGAGGGGCGTGCCGCGCCAACGACGCACACCAGGGAGGTCACGGACATCAGCGTCGTCGGCGTGGGCAGCTTGCTCCCTTCCCGCCGCAACCCGGGCCACGAGGCAGAGGACGAGCAGCTGCGCAAGGCGGTGCGCGACAGGCTGGCAGTGTACGCTGTGGCCAGCGTGCTGGACATGGAAGACGCCTTCGGCGACAACGGGTCCAGCGGCATGGCCTCGCCGACGGCCAGCGTCGGCCGCTCCAGCGCCGAAGGCGGCCGCACCACGCGGGCCGGCGGGCGCCGCTTCGACTTCACGGAGCTGCAAAACCTTGGGACGTCGGCTGGGGACGCCGCAGAGGGCGCCATGAGCGCCGCGGCGGCCGTTCGAATCGTTCCCGCCTTCCACCCGAGCGTGAGCCCGCAGAAGAGCCCGGACTTCTCGGCCTTCCCCGAGGCAGGGGCGGAGTCCGGCAGCCCCCACGCTGCGCACGTTCTGTCCACGCCCCAGGGCGCCCAGCCTGCCGCAAGCGCGCCCACGCCGGGCCACAAGGCGGGGTCCAGCAGCGGCGCTGACTCGGCCGGGAGCGGAACCCCCACCCGGGGCGGGCGCAGGGGGAAGAAGGGCAAGGCGCCGGTGGCGGACGAGATCCGCGTCATCGCCGCCTCCCCCTTCGCCATGGACGGGAGCTCGGCCCGGCTCGGCGTGCACCCGGTGCTGGACGTGACTCACAGCAGCAAGCTTGACAGCCTGGGCTCCTGGGTCGCCGACGTGGCGCTGGTGGAGGGCGACGGCTCGAGCCTGCGTGCCTTCAAGCGGGCTGAGGAGCTCACCCACAAGCTGCGCTCGGCCCGCGCCCAAATGAAGATGGCTCGACCGGACAGCGTCTGCAGCCACCGCGGGGACGAGAAGCGCATGGTCAAGGCCAGCATGGAGGTGGACAGGCTGGGCTCGCGTATCGCCTTGCTGCGAGAGAGGGTGGGGGCGGCCAAGGCCACCAGCGACACGCTGCACGCCCAGTCCGCCAAGCTGGGGCAGAGCTTCGGAGGCTCTGCCGTGGGGGCCATGGCGTCGCTCATGGCGACGGCGACGGGGGACAACCCGACGAGCACCGACGTGCGGGGCGTGTTCGTCACGTTCAACCACGAGGAGTCCTTCCTCCGGGCTGTGGCGGCCTACCGCGGCAGCCAGCACTGGTACTTCCGCTGCTGCCAGGCTCCGCAGCTGCGCTTCCGCGGCAAGCACAAGCTCCACGTGGAGCAGGCGCCCGACCCGTCGGACCTGCTGTGGGAGTACCTCGGGACCTCCGCGCGGAGCCGGCAGCTGCGTCGCTGCTTCACCGCGCTTGCGGCTCTGCTGGTCCTCATCGGCGCCATTGTCCTCGTGCTCGTTGCGCAGGCGGCCAAGGAGCGGCTTTCCGCGCAGGTGCCTGACCTGGCCGACTGCGACTCCACGCTCCCTCAGGCGTTTTTCGGCAGCGCGAGCAACGTCACGTCGGCCGCAGCCGACGTTGGCGGCGCCGAGGCGGCCGTGTCGCTCGGGACATCTTCTCCCGTGGTGTTCGACCGGCCGCTCGCGCTCGGCGTGTCCCGCCTCGAGCAGGGCGTCATTGACCAGGCCTGCGGCTCGGGCTCCTTCTTCATCGGCTACCTCGACCCCCGGCTCAAGGCGTACGTGGAGGGCGGCTACCCGTCCTCCTCCTCGGCCTCGGCCATCGCGAGCGCGTGCGCGTCCGCGGACCCCTCTGGCGGCTCCGGCCTCGATCCGGACGTGGTGCTGGAAAGCCCGTCGTGCCCCAACCCGGTGACCAAGCTGAGCGGCCAGTGCCCCTGCATCAAGCCGTCGTCCACGGCGCGCTGCTCCAACCTCGCGTGCTTCGATAGGTCGCTGCGATCCGAGGAGGTGCGCTGCGAGACCTGGCCGGTGAACACCATCGTGGGGTGCTTCTGCCTCACGGCCTTCCAGCGGCTCCTCGCGTCTGACGGCGCCATCGGAGGCACGTCCAAGTTTGTCGAGCTCCACCAAGACGTGTGCGGCAACTTTGCGGCCTCCTACGCCCAGACGCAGGCGCTCACCATCGTCGCGTCGCTCTCCGCCGCCATCGTCAACGTGCTCCTGGCCAAGCTGATGAAGGCCCTCGTCGAGTTCGAGCGGCACATCAGCGTGAGCAAGCGATCCCGCGCCCTGGTATCCAAGACCACCGTCGCGCAGATCTTCAACACGGCCGCTGTGATGCTGCTGGTGCAGATGAAGCTCCCCAACGGCGCGTCCGACAACGTCCCCGTGTTGAAGGAGCTGGGCATCCTGCAGGGCACGCTGGACTCGATGACGTGGCAGTGGTACGTCGGCGTGGGCTTCGGCGTCTTCACGACGTTGGCCGTCACAGCGGTTCTCTCGGCCCTGCTCCCGGTGGCCGGCTACTGTCTCAAGCGCTTCCGCCGGTGGCGGGTTGGTAGCACCGCCGCCATTGCTGAGCGCGGCACCGTGCCCACGCAGCGCCAGCTCAACAAGCTCTTCCTCGACAAGGCGCCGCGGCTGGACGAGCGATACCCGCCCATGCTCGCAATGGCCTTTGTCGCGCTCGTCTACAGCGCGGGCGTCCCGCTGTTGGCGCCCGTGGCCGCCGCGTCGCTCTGGGCCACGTACGCCCTGGACAAATTCTGCCTGCTGCGCCTGCAGCGCAAGCCCCCGGCATACTCGGGCGAGCTGGCGCGGTACGCGGTGACTCTGCTCCCGTACGCAATCGTCGCGCACTGCGCCATGGCCGTCCTCATGTTCGGCCAGCCAGACGTCCTTGCCTCCCACGCCCTCCCCACCGTCAAGTCGATCCTCGACGCGGCCGACGGCAGCGGCTCGCTCAGCGCCGCCCTGACTGGCGCTCAGCGCCTGGACGCGATCGGGCTGGGGCCTCGCATCGCCAGGTGGAACACCATCGCCTTCGCCGTCTTCGGCACCTGCCTGTTCCTGTTCCTCGTCCTTCGCGGCATCGTGTGGAAGACGGTGGTGAACACCATCGCGTCGTGCGGCCTCGCAGACCTCTGCTCCTGCAGCTGCTGCAGCGAGGAGGCGCAGGGGCTGCCTCCCAGGAAGTGGAGCGCCCCCTTCTCCGGCTTCTACGGTCGCGCGCTGGACGACCGGGCCGACCTCTGGCGGCGCCGCACCTGCCGGGAGATTCTGCCCGGGTGGCTGTCCTGCCTGCTGTGCCTGTGTTGCTGCGGAAAGGGCAGGGGGGAGACGTACTCTCAGGTGACGGCCCGCTACGAGCGCGTCCGGCTGTCTGCGGTGGAGCTGTCGCAGGGCTTCCGCATTGAGCGCATCGGCCGCGTGCCGCTGCTGCGCAAGGTGCTGATGCATACCCCCCCGCCCAAGCTGGCGGTCGGGGGCGGCACCGCCGTGCTTCCCTCGGACCCGGAGCCCCTGCGACCCAAGCTGACGTGGGAGGTGATCACTGACCAGTCCGGGCTGGCCTCCTACGCGCTGGAGCACAACCCAGAGTACTCGCAGGCCGTGCTGGCCAGCGAGAAGCGCGCCAGGAAGCCGCTCACGGCTCGCTCCAGCGGCGGCGAGGTGGACCTTTCGGCGGTGGCCTCGGCCGCGGATCAGTACGCCGCGAGCCGCTCAAACGACGACGACGACGACGGAGACGAGGAGGCAGGCGAGGACGACACAGACGACGAGGACGACGACGTCGACCAGGCCGTGCTGGACGAGTTTGAAGCCGACCAGCCGCCATCGCTCATGGTGCCGGCCAAGCGCCGCCGTTCGCGCCAAGGATAGAGGGGCGCTTGCCGCTTGCTTGTCGCCGCGCGGCTCCCCGCTTGTGATGCGTGGCTTGTTGCATTGTGTGGGGGCTGCGGCCCAGCTAGAGTCTTCGAGTTGCAGTCTGCACAACTTAGCGCATGCAAGTTGAAGAGGCTCGCGCGCAAGGTCCGGCCTCACACACACCGGGCGCGAGTGCGCCCCCGTCTGGCCGCACGCCGCCACTGCCGCCGCGAGCCCTCGGTTGCCTGGGCTCGGGCCCCGTCGCTCTCGCGGCCGGCTGGGTGCCACAGGGCCATGTGCCGGCGACGGTCGGCGCTCGCGGCGGCGGCGCACGACGAGCTGGACGCGCTGTCCGGTCGGAGGGCTCCGCCCATCATTCTGGTGCTGCAGCTGGCCATCGCGCTCTCGTGGACGTTCTTCCTGGGCGCTATGGTGGAGGCGCGCCGCGACGCCCTGGACGTGCTCAAGTCCTTTCGCGACCTGGAACTGGCGGCGCCGGACCTCGAATTCCCGGACGAGGGAGGCACGCTGGACATTCGCGCGCTCGCTGCGGCTGTCAACGCGCTGCGTGTGCCGCTGCGGGCACTTTCTGGCGGCAGGACCTTCGCCCTCGAAGCGGCACGCGTGGTTGTGGAGCGGCCAGCAACTCTGGTCGTTGTCCGCCGCACCGCGGGCGCGCCAGGCTCGGGCTCGTACTGGGGGCCCCCCGAAACGCTGACGACGACGCTGCATTCGGATGCCGACGCAGAGGTGTGGCTCGACGAGAACCTGGGCAACAGCAGCAGCGCGGAGAGGTTCGTGGAGTCACTGCTCCAGGCCACGCTGAGCGCACCGATGCGCCTGCGGCTGCTCGGAGACGCAACCCCGGAGCGCGAGGCTGTAGTGGAGGTGTTTGCGGAGGCGGCAGGGCAAGGGGTGCTGGCCCTGAGCGTGAACACGCAGGTCGGCCAGTGCACGGACGCCTGCCGCAGCGGAGCCAAGGAGGCCCCCTTCCCAGCGACGCTTGCCACGGCCATCGCCGGCTGCGTGCTGCTTCTGGTGCAGCTTGCCCTGCGGCTGGTCTTTGCGCGCTCCGCGGCGGCGCAGGTCGCAGCGGTCGCCGCCTCGGCCGAGGCCGCTGAGGCGCTCGTGCGAGCAGACTCAACCAAGGCGCGGGCTAGCGTCGCGAGCCTGGCTCGCAAGACGGCCGGCAAGCAGCACGTGCCTCTCTTGGTGTGCGTCCCGCCGTGGCTCCGCGGTGCGCGGCGCGGCGACAATCGAGACGCCGTGCCGCGGCATGCCGCCCGGCAGGCGTTCCTGGCAATTTGCGGCTCGGGCGAGGCTGGCGTGGCGGCCGCGGCTGCGCTGGTGGGCGGGCTGGCGTGCGCCTGCTCGGCCGCGGGCCCCTCGGGGGGCGACGCGCTGCTGGCATCCGCAGCAGGCAGGTACATTGGCGGCGCGGCATCCGCTGCTGCGTGGGTCAGCCTCGTTCGCGCGGCGCGGCACAGGCCTGCGTGCGGCGCCGCGCAGCGCACGCTCGTCGGCTCCTCCTCCTCCCTCTTCGGCTTTCTTGCTGGCGCGTCGCCGCTGTTTCTGGCCTTTGTCGCGTTTGCCGTGGCATCCGTCGGCGGCCACGCCGCGAGGTTCGCGACCATCGCCGGGTCAGCGCGCACACTCTTCGCGGTGGTCAACGGGGACGTGATGCGTGACACGTTTCTGGCCGCGGCGGGGGGCGACGCGCAGCCCGAGTGGGCCGCGCTGGCGGCCACCGCGTTCCTGTTCGTGTTTGTCATCCTGATGCTGTTCATCGTGCTAACCAGCTGCGTGTCGCTGCTTGAGGAGGCGTTCGTCCTGGCGCGGCCCGCGCACGACGTGCCGCTCGTGGAGGGAGGCACGAGCCTCGTTCACCCCGAGCACGTCGCGGAAGGCCACGAGGAGCCTCAGCCGCAGTCCCTGCAGGACGCAGAGGACCCCTGGTCCAAGCAGCTGGCCCCGCTGCGGTCGGGCCGCTCGCGCGTGCTGGGGGCGCGGCTCAGGGCCTGCCTCTCGGCCACGGACGCCCCGTGGTGGGTGTTTTGACGCGGGCACGCTGTGGAGCGCAGCGAGTGTCAGCGGCCATTGCTAGGCATCCAGTGCGTGTGACGCTTCGCGTCTGGCGAAAGCAACGGCGCGGCGAGTGTCAGCGGCCATTGCTTGGCATCCAGTGCGTGTGACGCTGCTCGTCTGGCGCAAGCAACGGCGCGGCGAGTGTCAGCGGCCATTGCTAGGCATCCAGTGCGTGTGACGCTGCTCGTCTGGCGCAAGCAACGGCGCGGCGAGCCTGCCTCCTACGCATCACGGCGCCGGCATGCAATCCCACGCAGGGCTTGCCTCCCGCTGCACCTGCCCTGCGCGCGCCCCTACCGCGCCAGGCCCAAGACCGCCCGCACGCTCTCCATCGTGCTCTGCGCGCGCTCCCTCGCAAACTCCTCCCCCCGCTTCAGCACGCCGTCAATCTTGGCCGTGTCGGTCAGCAGGCCGCTCACGGCCGCGGCGTCCCCCTCCCGCAGCCCGGTCGCGAGCGCCTCCAGGTCCTCCACGCCCAGCAGCTCGCGCATGGCCGCCTGCATGGGAGACAGGTACGCCACCACGGCCTCGGCGAGGGCCTCCTTGAACTGCAGGGAGTCGCGGCTCTCGAACTCGCCGACGAGGTCCGCCACGGGGCGGCCGGTGACGCCGGAGAAGATGTCGAGCAGGTTGGTGCGCTCCGGGCGAGTCTCCTTGTCGTAGACTAGGCCGGGGAGCGCGTCGGTCTTGGCGCGGCGGAGCTTCGCGCGGACGGTGTCGGGGCTGTCGGTGATGTCGATGCGGCTCATGGGCGAGGGGTCGCTCTTGCTCATCTTCTTGCGACCGTCACGCAGGCTCATGATGCGGGCGGTGTTGCCGGGCGGGTAAATCGGCTCGGGGACGGTCAGCGAGAAGCCGGAGGGTCCCGACCCCGTGGCCGCCCCGGACCCGCCGCAGAAGAGCGAGTTGAACGCCAGAGCCACGTCGCGCGTCAGCTCCAGGTGCTGCCTCTGGTCGTCGCCCACCGGCACGGCCGTGGCCTGATAGACGAGGATATCGGCGGCCTGCAGCACTGGGTACGCCAACAGGCCCAGCCCGGCCTCCGACGAGCGCTTGAGCATGGGAGCTGCCCCGCCCGTCCCCTTGCGGCTGCCCTTGACTGCCTTGGACTTGTCCTTGAACTGCGTCATGCGCTGCAGCCACGGCAGCGGCGTGATCGCGCCCAGCGCCCAGTTCAGCTCCGTGTGCTCGCGGATGGCCGACTGCCGGAAGATGGCAGACTTCTCCTCTGAGACGCCGCAGGCCATGATGGACGCCGCCTGCACGCGGCAGCGGTGGGGCAGCAGTGCCGGGTCGTAAGGCATGGTCATCGCGTGCAGGTCGGCCACCATGAACAAGCACCTGCTTTCCGAGGCCGCCTGCAGTGCTGCCCAGTTGTCCACCGCGCCCAAGATGTTCCCGATTGTGAACACCCCGGTGGGCTGGATGCCACTCAGAATCTGCGCAGGGCGCGCCGTGGCCGAGCCAGACAATGCCCGAGCGCAGCGAGGCCCGGGCGCGAGCCGAAGTGCGGCTCTCATGACTCCCAGTCCCGCAGCACGCCCAGGTGCCAGGCGCAACCACTCGGGGGCTACGATGCGAACGGTGGTTTGTCTGCCCGCCCTGGCCTGGGCCTGCGCGCGGGTCACGGAATCGTCGCGCCTCGACAAGCAAGCGGCCAGCTCTGCCGCAGCGCTCCGGAACAGCTGGCCGCCGCGCCCTCGACGCTGCTGCGTCACGCCCACTTGCAAGCGGGCGGCACTGCTCGGCAATGGCATCTGCAGCGCTGGCAGCGGACAGCTCGGGAACGGCGCCGGCGGCGTCCGGCAGGGCGGGGCGCATCCAGGCTCTTCTGGAGGGAGATGCACTTGCTGCAAGCGCCGCCGCAGAATTCTGCGAGGCCCTGGAACGCATGCCCACGGCCCCGCTTTCTGCGCCGGCGGCCGCCCCTCCCGCCTCGGGCGCGCGCGAGTCGCTCTTGCCCCGCTTGCGGGCCATCAGGGACTCCCGCCACGCTCTGTTCGTGAAATCTGCGCTGGGCCCAGACCCCCCGGTGTACCTGGACTACAACGCCTCGACTCCCATCGACCCCAAAGTGGCGGAGGCCATGATGGGCGCGGGGCTGGGGCTGCCGTGCAACCCGTCGAGCTCCCACGCGTTCGGCCGCCGTGCCAGGGTCGCTGTGGCCTCGGCTCGCGCCTCGCTGGCCACTCTGCTGGACGCCCCCAGCGCCGACTGCGTGACCTTTGTTTCGTGCGGCACCGAGGCCAGCAACTGGGCCATTCGCGGGTCCGTGGCCGCCTGGCGGGCAGCGGCCGGCGAGGCAGCCTCCGGCGCCGCCCCGGCTGGCATCCCTCACATCGTCACGCTGTCGATCGAGCACCCAGCCACGCTGGAGACGTGCCGCTGGCTGCAGGCCCGCGCCGCCGCATCCGGCGGAGCCGAAGGCGCCACCTTCACGGCCGTGCCTGTCAACAAGCAGTGCGTGTGCAGCCCAGAGGAGGTGGTTGCCGCCGTCACGCCGCAGACGTGCGTCGTGACCGTGATGCTGGCGAACAACGAGACTGGGTCCATGCAGCCCGTGGCCGACATCGCGCGGCTGCTCGACGCCCGCGCGGCGGAGCTCGGCCTCACCGGGCCCGACGGCCGCCGCCGCGTGGCGCTGCACGTGGACGCCTCCCAGGCTGTGGGGAAGCTGCCCGTGAGCGTGGCGGACCTCGGCTGCGACTACCTCACGGTGGCCGGCCACAAGATGTACGCGCCCCCAGGCTGCGGCGCCCTCGTGGTCAGCCCGGGCGCGGCCTGGGGGGTCCCGCCCCCTCTCGTGCTGGGGGCGCCGCAGGAGGACGGGCGCCGCGCAGGCACGGTGTCCGTCGCGATGGCGGTTGCGCTCGGGACTGCGGCCAAGCTCTCAGCCGCCTTCCTTGCAGCAGGCGGCACCGCTCACCTCTGGGACATGCGTCAGCGGCTGGCGGCCGCGCTGGCAGCGGAGTGCTCTCGGCTGGGCACCGAGCCGCCCGTCCCCAACGGGCCCTCCCACGAGGGCGCCGTGCTCCCCAACACGCTCAGCATCAGCTTCAGAGGGCTGAGCGCCGCGGAGCTGCTCCGCCGCCTCGACCTGGTGCTTGCGGCGTCCGTGGGCTCCGCCTGCCTCACGCTCGGCGCCGCGACCAAGCCGAGCGGGGTGGCGGCTGCCATGGGCCTGGAGCCGTGCATGGCCCCCGGCACGCTGCGCCTCAGCCTGGGAAAGCACACGACGGACGACGAGCTGGCCTTTGCGGCGGCGGCGATTGCGGAGACGGTGGCGGACATGCGCGCGGGCAGAGACACGGCCGTGGACGAGGACGGGACAGTGGCGCTGGAGGGCGCAGTGGCCGGGGCGGCGGCTGCCTGCGCTGGCGCTGGCGCGGCCGCCGACGCGCCCTCAGCGGCCGCCCCGCTGGGCACGGGCCGGCTCTACTTCGAGGCCACTGACCTCCTCGTGGCAGTGTCGCGCGTGGAGGCAGCGGCGGCCATATCCCCTGCCAGCGAGGACGAGGAGGCGCCCACCGCCGTGCTGAACGGCGAGGAGGTGCAGCTCAAGGGCGCGGCGGCGGCGGGGGCGGCGGTCGTCGTGCTGGACGAGACCACGGCGCACCCGCAAGGCGGCGGCCAGCCGGCCGACAAGGGCTTCCTCGTCTGCTGCCTCCCGTCCGGCCGACTGGCTCGGTTCCCGCTGGTGCACGTGACCAAGGGGCCGGCGCACTCCGAGGCGCTTGGCGGGGCCATCCTCCACGTTGTGGGGCCGGCAGAGCCGCTCGAGGGCGAGGAGGACGCTCCCGCAGGCGCCGCGCTTCCGTCGCCGGGCAGCCCCTGCCTGGTGCGCGTGGACCCCGTGTGGCGCGCTGCCGCCGCAAAGCTGCACTCAGCGGGGCACCTGTTGGACGCGGCGGTGCGCAAGCACGCTCCGCAGCTGCGGCCAACCGTCGGGTACCACTTCCCGGACAGGCCGAGCGTGTCGTACGCTGGCAGGGTCCCCGCGGCCGAGGCGGAGGAGCTGATCGAGAAGCTGCAAGCAGAGGTCGACCGCCTGGTGGCCGAAGCCGCGCCCACTTCGGTGAGCGTCTTCACCGCCGGGGACAGCGCGGCGGCGCGCGAGGCCGGCCTGACGGCTGAGGAGGCCGACGATTTCATGCCCGGGTCCACGGTGAGAGTGGTCGCAGTGGGGCCCAGGGGGAACGTGTGCCCGTGCGGCGGCACCCACGTGGGCCACGCTGGCGAGCTGGCCGGCCTGACGATCAAGAGCATCAAGGGGAAGAAGGGCAGCACCAAGGTCTCGTACGACATCGAGGGCATCGTGCTTGCCTGACCTCGCCCCGAACGCCGATGCAGGGAACAGCTGCCGGAGCAGGTTGGGGGGCGGGGCGCGCGCGGTTGCGTCTGTGTGGCGGAGTGGCTCCCAAACTGGCCAATACAGAGACGCGCAGGCTGTCTCCCCCACACCACGCGCAGCAGCAGCAGCAGCAGCAGCAGCACCTGCCCCGATTGCGCTCTGCGGCTGCTGACGCCTCCGGCAACACGCACGTGTGGCGCGATGCACAACACACACTTGAGGCGCGGCTGACCATGGCGGCCTGGGCTCGTGCACCCGCGACGCGGCAGCATCGCAGAACGCGCACAGCCGCGGGACTGGCTGGCTCTGGTTCCGGCTCCCGTTGGCACGCGGCAGCCACGCGAGGGCACACACAGTCGCTCACTCGCCAAGGGCCGCGAGCCGGCGGGCGACGTCGGTACGGTGGCTCGCCAGCAGCACCGCTTGCGACACAGCCTCGAGCTGCGCCGCGCTGCAAGGCTCCTTCGCAACAACCGCGACGTCCACATCCGAGTCGGCCACCTGCAGGCTCTGGATGGCCTCCTCCTGCTCCGCGCGGCGCACCTCGGCCTCGTCGAGCTCCGGCACTCCCTCCAGCTTTGCGTAGGGCGCGGGGTTGCGCAGCAGCGGCCACGCGCGCAGCATGGCGAGCAGGCGCGCTCCCGCCCCCTCGCCCTGCTGCATGTGCAGCCGCCTGCCCACGCGCCGCAGGATGCCCTGGCAGAGCTGATCCGCGGTGAGGGCCCGGCTCTTGAGCGCGAGGGACCAGCGGCACGCCAGCGCGTAGGCCACGACGGACGTCACCATGGCCGAGAGCACGGGACCGCGCGCCCGCTCGGGAAGCTGGTGCAAGGCGCGCTCGCGAGCCGCATTGGGCCCGGTCGTGTGGGCGGATGCCGCGTCTGTGCGGGTCTTGAGAAAGTCGATCGCCTCGCCGAGGGAATTGGCCTCGAGCAGCGACTTGATCAGCGTCATGAGCGTGCCGCCGTGGTCGACCAGCTTGGCGAGGCTCTCATCGGTCGCAAGGGACGCGTCGCCGGAGGTCAGGTCGACCTCAAAGAACTTGTAGGGGACGCACTGGGCCAGCACTGCGCGGGCTGCCTCGTCCAGGCCGTCGTCGTCGCCGTCCGCGGTCGCGGGTGCGGCGTCCTCGGTGCTCGGTGCCGGCGGCATCGGCTGGTCCAGCACCTCGTACAGCGCCGCGATCACTGCCGGCAAGCGTCCGGCGTCCTCGTCCGTGCCCACAAACCCGTACACAGCGCCCCCCTTCTCGCTCGGCGATGCCTCCGGGGCCGCGCCGCCTGCAGCGCTGGCCTCGCCAGTTGCAGCAGGCTCGGCCGGCGTCTCCGCCGGGGCAGCCGCCGAGCTGCCATCGCCGGGCGAGGGCTTTGGCGTGTCTGTTATCACGTCGAACATCATGGCTTGGAGCAAGGCCAGCCCCGTCGGGTGCTTGCCGACGGTGGCACGGAATTCCGGATCCGCTGAGGACAGCCGAGCCTCCTTGGCATCGGAAGCCACACCTAGCAGGTAGCCGCACGTGTGCAAGTACACCTCATCGTCTTGCAGCGCCCCTCTGAACCTCTTGGCGAGCCTGAACACGGCGTCCATGACGCGAGTGCGCTGCGAGTCGGGCAGGTTTGGAGCGAGGTCCCAGCTTTTGGCTTTGCATATTCGAGCTGTTCGGAGCTTAAGTTAGACGACAGCCAAGCAAGCCCGCAGGGAGAGAGAGAGCGAGAGAGCTGCAGCGAGCCAACGCAACCCCAACAAAGCGTGTGCGCCCGCAAACTCAGCACCTGCTTGCGACAAACACCGCAATTCGTGATTAGACAACGAGAGGGCGCTGGCTAGGTTGCCGGTGCAGACTCAACGAGCTTCCAGAGCATCTCGGCACCCTTGCCACCCTCGCACCGCCCCGGCAGCAGGTGGTAGAAGCCCGCGATGCCGTCGCTGACGGCCAGAGGCACACCAATGGCCGAGACTTGCACGTCCAGCCCTCGGATGGGGCTCGCTCCGAGCGGGTCCTCCCCAGAGCAGTATGCCTCGTACATGGCCCTGTAGGCCGCCTTTCCAGGCGAGCGCTTGGCAAATCCCGCGCCCACCCACGACCGGAGCGACGACACGGCGGCCGGTTCGAGCAGGGACCAGTCCTGCGTGCAGTGCTCGCAGGACCAGCCAGCCTCTGCAAGGCAGGACAGCCCGGCCGAGTTGAACGACCCGAGGTCGAGCTGCTCCCAGGGTTGCGCCTCCGAGCCGGCCGCCTCGGCGCCGCCCGCTTTGGCCACAAGATCCGCCACTCTGACCACCAGGGGCGTGTGCTTGAACGCGCCCGGCTTGCGGAACTCGAAGGACAGCACAAACGTGGGCGTCGCGAGGCAGAACGGCGGGCCGTCCGCGGAGCACGACTGCAGCAGCTCCAGCGCCGAAGCGCGGGGGATCTCGAACGAGCGCCCAAGAACAAGCAGCGTGTCCAGCGATGCGCCGGCGGACTCCATTGCAAGCGGCCCGGCAGCCCGGAGCAGAGCGCGGGCAACTGCCTCGTCGCCGCGCAGCGCCGAGCGGCCGCCACCGCGGAGACCGCTGGAGAGAGAGCCCTGCCGCGCCTTGGCAACGGCCGCCGGAGGGACGATGACCACCGTCAGCTTGTGCCGGTAGTCGGCGATGAGCCGCCGCATCGCCGGGAGGCTGGCCGCGGGAAACGCCTCCTGCGCTCTGTCGCCAGAATCAGACCACACCCAGGGTGAGGACGACCCGCCCCCGCCTGGATCGGCCATGCCCTGAGCGACCAAAATGAACGACTCGACGTTCCTGTCAAGCTCAATGTACCGCAGGCGAAGCAGGGTCGGATCTGTGACCCCTGGTTCCAACGCCGTCACGTCGATGAGGCGGTTCCGCGAGTCGGCCAGCGACTTGAGGCCGTGAAGCTCGCACTTGGCAGCCCACTTGGACCCCAGGGTGACGGTGTAGGAGCCAGACTGGAACTCGTTCGAGTGCTCGGCTCGCATCACCAGAACGCCCGCGAGCACAGCAAACACCAGCGAGCAGCACAACGCCGGTGCCGCCCGGCGCAGCGCCGAGCTGTACCACGCCAGGCGGTCAAAGGGCTTCCCGTGCGCGGGCCTGCGGCGGGTGCTGGCCTTTGGCTCGTCGTCGTGTGACACCCCGCGACGCCGGGTCGCCGTTGCCTCCATGCTTCGACGAGCGCCGGCTGCGACGGCTGGGGCGAGCAAGCAGCGCAGCAACGGCAAGTCTGCACGCAAGCGCTGGCCGAGCTCCGGCGCCTTGGGGCCCCGCCAGACCGGCCCGGGAGAGTGCGGCAGCGCAGCAGCAGCAAGTTGCTGTGCACCGCCAGCGGCTCTGCCGGTCGGAAACCACCACGAGCGCGCAGTTCGCGCGCTCCATTGCAACCCCCGCGGCCCACCCCGCCAGAGGACGAACTCGCATCCGTCGCCGCCCCCAGACCAGCCCGCAACTTGGCCGCATTTCGTCTGGTCCTCACTGCGCACCTCAGACGCGCACCGCCCGAGGCTGAGCATGTCGAGCGGCATGGACACATCCCTCAAGGTGAGCGCCGCGCGCGCCTCCGCCCGGGAAGAGCCAGCCGCACGCAAGCGTTGCGCTTCCCATCGCACCCGCGGCTTGCCCGGTTCCGCGCTGGACGCCATGCAGGTCTACTTGGCTCCAAGCGCGTCCCGCGACCGAGTGGTGGCTCGCGCGACTCCGCGGCCCCGGCCCAGCCAGCCGCCGCCAAGGCCGCCTCACCCCGGGTCGATGCGTAGGGTTCGCGAAAGTGCCGTCATGCTGGTGCGGAAGTCTGCCAGGCCGGCCCAGCCGGTCCCAGACGACGTGGCCGAGATGCAGCGCGTCAACGCGGAGCTGGCCGAGCTGCGCCGGCGCCAGCTGGAGCTCGAGTCCGCCTCGATGCAGCAGCTTGGGCCGCGCAAATGCCCTTCTGGCGCTACAGAGGGTGCCCAGTCTAGGCGACGGCGCCAGGGCGGGGTTCGGAGCAGCCGCAGTTGCGACACGGCTGACGGTGCGGCCGCCGGCCGGCGCACGGCGCCGTCGCGGCAGCGCCTCGCGCTGGCACTTCCGCTGAGCTCGTCGACTCCTTGGCCGCGTCTCCCCACCAGGGATGCCCCACTGACTGCGACCGGCGTGTCCGCCAGCTGGCACGTCAGTGGCAAGTGGGACGAGCGAGCCATCGTGGACGCGGCCGCGCTGGATCCCGCTTACGTGGTGGCGTGGGCTCAGGAGGCAAGAGCTCGAGTCGCGGCATCTGGATCCCGCCGCAGCTGAGGGGACCGGCCGCCAGAGAGGGCCAGTCAGGCTGCGAATCTGGCCCAGAAGGCACTCGGTGCAACGCCCAAGAGAAGCAGCGGGTCCCCCCCCTGGGTTGTCAGAGCAGCAGGCCGAAGGGCAACGCGTGCGGGTGCCGTGTGCGAGTGAGATAGTTCGCCGCGTGGCTGCAGCCTTGCGCGCCAGCGGCTGGCTGCCTTGATTGAAAGCATGGATTGGTCACAAGCCCCGCAATCCGCCCCCCGCCGCACCGTCACCCGCGGCCGATGCGGCCAGGCGCAGGAAGGGGAGCCACGCAGGCCACACAGCAGAATCGCCGCTCGTGCGAGAGCAGGAAAGGGGGGGGGGGGGGGGCGCACCCGTTGAGCTCGCCGCGGGCACTGACCTTGCCAGGGACAAGCCACGGGCGTGGGCGGCTGCCACGAGGACAGGGCAAGCGGGCATCCGGGAACGAAGCTCGGTGCCGGCTGCATTTGCCCCCGCAGTCGGGAAGGGGCGACTGGCGCAGTTGCTCGACCCGCTCTAGGCGCGAGGTGGCCGGCTGGCGCGCGAAGGCGGGGCCGGGATGCCTGTGGCAGCTCCGAAGCCAGCCGAGCGGCGCCGCTGCATGAGGCGGCTGCGCGCTCGCCGGTTGGCGCGTTCCCGCTCCCGAGCGCGCTTGAAGACGAGCCCCACGCGGAAGGCCCTCTGGATCGTTGTGAGCGCGGCGAAGAGCGGCGATGCGTTGAGCGCCGGCTGCGAGAGCACGAAGACGCAGTCGTCGTGCGAGAGCGTGCACTCGAGCGGCGGGGCCGAGTACACGTACGGGCGCATCGGCAGGTCCTCGGGGCCAGCCTCCGCCTCCTCGCGCTCCGCACGGAACATGTCCAGGCCCGTCAGGAAGGCCATCCCGGAGGAGTCGGCAGCGCCGCTGAACGCGGAGGAGCCAGCCGCGTTGTGGCCCTTGGCGCCGCCGCCCGCGCCGAACCCTGAGCCCGGAGTTTGGGCCCCCGGCGCGCCGGGCGTGCGCTGCCGGCGCCCGTTGGCGCTGCCCAGCCCGGAAGCGAGACGGCCGTGCCTGAAGATGGCCACGGGGAGCAGGCCAAAGCTTTGCAGGTACTCGTACATCTCGCCGTACCTGAGCGGGTCGTGCGGCAGAGCCATGTCGGGGGTCGGCGACTCGGCCAGCCAGGCCGGCAGGCTGGAGTGGGGCGTGGCGCGGAAGCGGCGGATGTGGCTGCGTACGACGGACGGGTCCAGCGGAACGCCCGTGAGGTGAAACCGCGCCCCCCTGCCGCACACAAGCTCGTAGATGATCGGCATGACCGTGATGTCGAAGAAGGACTTGGCCATGAGGCCCTCGAGCATAGTGGACGCGTACACCGAGCCGTCGGCCATGTCCGGGAGGGCGAACACGGCGTTCTCCTCGTCCTCGTCGTCCTCCTCGTCGTCGTCCGACGTCTCGCTGTCCTCTTGGAGCAGCCCCCGCGAGCGAGCGGCCTGCTGCGCGAGCACGGCCTGCCTGCGCTGGAAGTCCCCCGTGGCAAGGGCGCGCACGAGCGGCGACATCTTCGACAGCGTCAGGCTGCGGGGCGGCAGACGGGCACCCACCACAGCCGCAGGGGACTGGGCTGCAGGGCCCGCGCCGCCCCGGCGCCGCCGCTTGGAGTCGGCCACCCTCGCCACGTGGCAGGCGGCGTTGACGCTCGCAGTCATGGCCACGACGAGCTCGAGGTGGAGGGGCTGCCGCAGCTCCATGACGATGGGCGGCGAGCGCTGCAGCAGGGTGGAGCGGATCGACTGCGCCGTGAAGACGGTGAGGGCGTCGTGCACGATGTCCTGGTCGGAGGAGGACCGGCGGGCCGAGCTGCGCGGGTCGCCCCCTGGCACAGCCTCGGAGCGGCCCGACAGCACCAGCACCCTGGCTGCCGTCTGCACGCCGGCTCGCCCGAGGTCCATGCTGTCCTCCGGGCTGCCCACCACCAGGTACACGGGGGTGGACCGCGTGACCGTGTTCGCCATGTCGTGGGCCAGTCGCTCGAAGCTGGCGGCCGCTTCCGCCGACGCGGCGGCAGACGCAGGGGACATGGCGCCCTCCACCTTGGGCTGCTGGATCGCTCTCGGGAGCACGGCGCTGCCGCCGCCGGCACCGCGCGCTGGCAGAGCGCGCCAGCCGAGGACGCGCCGCCTGTGGTTGCTCGCTGCTGCCGCGTTGCGGGCCGCTGCGCGAACCTGGAGCCGCGCCCACTCGCGACGCGACGGCCGCGTCGGGTGAAGGATCACGATTCCCGGCAGCCTGCGCGAGCGGCGCAGCGGTCGCAGCACGTGAATGAGCTGGAGCCAGTCCACGGACGGCGGGCACAGCACCACGACGTGCCCCCCGCGCCCGAGGAGCTGCGCGGGCGGCTCCAGCTCCCGCTCGTTGGTGGCGGGGTTGGCGGTGAGGCGGTACCGGGTGAGGTCCATGATGAGGTTTCGCATGACCTTGTCGTCGCGGCGCCTGCTCGTAGGCAGGCCGGGCGCCGCGGTGGAGGCGTCGCGGCCGCCGGACGACGGCGGGCGGGAGGCGTTCTTGCCGCGCAGGGGCTGCGTCTGGGATCGGGACATCTCTGGCTGGGGACTCGCAGCGGCGGCGCCGGCGGCCGCGGCGTTTCTTGCGGCAACTGCCGCCCCGCTAGGGGAGATGCCGGCGGCGGCAGCGGCGGGGTTCACGGTGGGCGTTGCGCCCACAGCTCCCGCGGCCGCCGCCGCGGCAGCCGCCGCAGCGACGTCGGCGCTGGTGGAGGTGGAGCGAGCCCGGCCTCCCGTCCCTGAGCCGGGCACCGCCCCCGCCCCCGCGCCTGGCCTTGCCACGGTGGCAGACGGAATCGCCGGCGGGGCCACCTTGCCAGCGAGCGCCTCGCCCGACTGCCCTGCTGCGCGGGCTGCCGCCGCAGGGGCGCTGCCTGCTGCCGGCGAGTCTGCGCCGTCGGCATCGCCCTCCTCGTCCGTTCCAGCGCCCATCCCGAGCGAGCCCTGGCGGCTGTCCCTGTCCCCAGCGCTGCCAAAGCCAGCGTCGTCGTCGTCGTCGTCGTCGCCCTGGCCGCCGTCCCCGCTCCCCTGCTCGTCATCCCGGTCACTTCCGTCCTCGTCGGGCAGGTCGCCCAGCACTCCGCCGGCACCGGCGTGCCTCGCCCCATGGTCGCCCGCAGGCACGCTGGCGGCGGCGACGCTGGAGCTGGGCCGAATGTTGAGGTGCTCCATACATTCGAGAGGGTCCATGGAGACGCCCGCCACAAACCGCTCCAGTGACGCGTTGCTGCACTGCGAGCCGTCGCTGGCAGCGTCGCCTGGCCCTGCCGCCGACACCACGCCGCCCAGCACCAGGGCCTCGTCGCCGATGGCCTCCCCATCCAGCAGCGCCATGCTCGGGGCGGACAGGTCGCTGCACGAGGAGTCGCTGTCGACGTCGTCGGCCCGGCCTTCGCTGAGGGCTCGCGCAGGACAGGGCTGCTCGCCACCGCTCGCCAGCCCCAGCTCCGCGTCGGACGAGGCGTCGCGGTGGCGGCGAACCACGGCGCTGGTCGACTCCGCGCGGCTGAGCCCGGGAGCCGGGCGGCGGGCGGCGAAGCCGGAGGCCCCGTCAGCCGAGCCGACCAGCGAAATCGGCGGGCCGGCAAACTGGGCGCCTCTGCCCGCCTCAGGGCTGCTGTCCCGCGACGCTGGGCCGCCTTCCGGCGACACCGCGGCAGCAGCAGCACCTCCGCCACCCGCACCGGCACCAGAGCCCGCCGGGGAGGCAGCGCCGGCAGCCGCCGCTGCCAGGTCCGCTCCGGCTGGCCGCTGAGACGCCGCGCGCGCGGCACGGGCTCGCTCCCGCAGCGCTGCGCGCTCGTGCCGCACCCACTTGGCCTCGTCCTCGAGCACGTCGGATATCGAGTCGACCGACGACTTGGCGGTGACCAGGCTGTCGGTGAGCACGACGAGGCGGCAGCCGGCAGCGAGCACCACCGACGGCAGTCCCAGCAGCAGGCGGCTGTGCACCATGCCCGCTGTCGAGTTGAGCGCGGCCACGTTGGCAGCGCGGGAGGCCTGCGCGCGGCTGCGAGCCCCAGGCCGCTCCCCGAAGGCGGTGCGGGCTCGTTCTGCCGGGGCGCCCCCGTCGTCAGTCTCACCGACCACCGCGGCAACAGCGCGCTCCATGAGCTGGGTGTGCCCTAGGTACCGCGCGTCGGCCACGGTGCAGCCGAGCACGTGGACCGCGCCGTCCGTGCGCCTTGCCAGCGCCAACCCAACCCGCCCCACAGTGAGCCCGGCGAGGCGAGCGTCCACCCCGACCGTGTAAACTTCGCACTCCGCCCCCGTCTTGAACTCCACCGACCACGCCTGGTCCTGGTGCAGCAGGCCGCTGTCCGAGGAGCGAACGAGGTTGGAGATGAGCGTCGAGACCGCCGGCGTCACCGTGCTCTGCCCCAGCAGGCTGTAGTCGAGCGAGTCGCGCGCCACGACCTCGTGGAGGCCGCAGGCCGCAGCGAACTTGCGGCTCTCGGCCGCTTGCACCGCCACGAGGAAGCGGGGCATCGCCTGAACAACGCGCGTGGGCCTGCCGGCCCCGCTGGCCGTGGACGCGGCGTCCTCCTCCAGAGGGTCGTCGAGCCCGTCGGAGGTGCCCGTGCCCCCGCACCGCTGGCACGTGGACACCAAGCAAGCCAGCGCGCCAGTCAGGCAGCTGCGAGGGCCGCTGTCTGCGCGCTCGTGGGCGGAGATTTGAGCGATGTACCGCTTGATACGCAGCACGCGCAGCAGGTTGGAGCGGTCTTCGCCCCTCCCGCCAGCGCGCCCCCGGCGGGGCAGCACGACGATGGCTGAGGCCTTTTCGGCAGCGGCGCGGTACAGATCGGCGTCGCGCGCCGGTGAGCCGTCCAGCAGGATGGTGCGGGCGCTCCAGGACGGCTGCGGGTCCTCGAGCAGCTCGCGAACGTCGGGGGAGGGCCGGTGCAGCAGAAACACCACCGGGCGCTCGCACTGCGGGGCGTGGTCGGCGTGGAAAAACTCTCTAAGAAAGGCCTGGACCTGGGTTCTGGAAGGGTCGCCGATGACGAGGACGTGGCCGAACCGGGCACCCCTGCCGAGGGCGCGGCGAATCGACTTGGGCTGCCGCTTCTCCTGGGCCACCAGCTCGAGAAACTGCGAGGTCTGGTTGGCAAAGGCGGCCAGGCCAAGGATGAGGACGAATATGAGGAAGAGCCGCGACACCGAGCCCGAGGGGCTAAAGTCGCCGTATCCAACCTGCGAGCGCGACCCGTCGCCGCGAGCAAACAACGGAGGCAGCGATGTGGCGACAGCTCACCCGCGCCCTCCACCCCGAGGCGAACGAGCGCAGCAGGGGCCAAGGAACGGGCAGAGGCCGGCCGGGCGAGCGCAATGCGCGCGGCAGGCGGCGCCCCCCTGCGCTGGTCGCCGTGCTGCTTACGGTCGTCATGGACACCAGGACGAAGTAGATGGCAGAAAACGGGGCAAGGACCTCGCTCGAGCAAAAGGGCGAGGGCGTGCCAGTCACCGTTCCATCGTCACATTGGAACATGTACCAAAACCCGCTCTCCGCCTGCCACCACGGCCCGGGGTCGCCGATGAGCTCGAGCACGTAGAAGGTGCACGCGAGCACGAAAATGACGGCGGCGCCGCGGAGGGAGAGGTCTACCACGGCCCAGGCGGAGCTCTGCACCAACTGCGCGGCGCGGGCGTCCCAGCCCGAGCCGTACTGGCGGATCATGTGCTCGTAAGCGGGGTTCCGCCGGTTCGAGGAGGGCTGCGGGGGCGCGTCCACGCTGCTCGAGGGCAGGCCGGAGTCCTTGTTGGTCGTGGATCTCGTCTGGCGCGGGTGCGCGGTATCCAAGCCCGAATCCTGGCTCTTGTCGCAGGGGTCTCGCCTGTGCGGCGCCAGGTGCAGTTTTCTGTCGGTCTGTGGGGCGCCGTCGGGCCTCGCCCCGGCCTGGGCGATGGCAACCGCACGCCTGGCCGCCCGCTCCTTGCGGGTGTTGGAGCCCGCTGCCTCGGAGAGGGACGTCGCTGCGGCGGGATCGTCGTCCAGCAGGTCGGCCTGCGCGGCCTTGATGTCTGCCAGCGTCTTCCCGCCGAGCACGAGCTGCTCAGCCACCGCGAAGGCCTGCCTGGCGTAGAGGCTCTTGAGGAAGCCGAAAGTGAACCAGGTGCGCGCGACCACGCCCGTCGCGAATGCCTCGCACCGCACCCCGGTCAGGCCCTCCGTCGACCCGGAGTCGGGCCACTGGCACGTCTCCGTTGTGGCAACAATCGTCGAGACGAGGGCCAGCACGTCGATTCCCGTCCACCAGTTGGCTGTTGCGTTCGACGGGCTGCTCGAGTCGGCGATGCGCACCAGAGTGAGCACCATCGCAATGCTGTTGATCGTCAGCGAGGCCACAACCGTCCACTCGTCCGAGCGCCGCAGCGAGGCCCGCACGGCCCAGATGACAAACTCGAACATGGAGGGCAGGATTTGCAGCCAGATGCGCAGCAGCAGCCAAGCCTCCAGAGAAGAGACGTTGGTGCAGCATTGCCTGCCCTGGAGCCAAGAGCCCGCCCGGCGCCTGATGCGGCCGCGGCGGCACAGGCAAGCTGCGCGGCAACGCTCCGCGATATACGCCACGGCCAGCATCAGCCCCCACACGACGGCGCTGATCCACAGCATCGGCCACACGAAGTCCCATGCTGCGAAGGCCGGCACCGGGGCGCGGCGAGCCGCGCGCGCGTCGCGAGCGGGAGCGCGAGGCAACTCAAGCTGCCACGGGTGGCGAGCGCGGCAACAAGCGACTCACACACCACGCAGGCGCGCCCGGCTCCAAAGTTGGTCCGGCACGCCAAGCCATCCGGAATGACGCTTGTGTTGGACATGGCCCCGGCCGCGCCGCTGGCCGCTCGGGGGGGGGGTGTCCGAAGCCGCTCGCGCCGGGTGTTCCGGCTTGGCGGCAGCCTCGTCGACGGTTCCTGGCTCTGCTTTGGCAACGGTTGGGGGGCAACGATGCTCGTCGCCAACGACAGCGCGAGCGGGCAGGCCCAACCCCCCTACCTCCGGATCCACCGAGCGTTCGAGTGTGCGACCCAGCCAAGCAGATACCGAGGGCCGTGGCGCAAGCGCTCCTTCTCGAGGCGCTCCGCGTCTGAACAATTCAGATCGTCACAATTTTTGTTGGGGCGTTTTTGGCATCCGAGGCGTCACGCCAGTGACAACCCAAGCTTGTGAGCAGGAACGGCCGCAGCAGCAGTCGCAGGCGATGAAAGTGGTGCAGTGGATACCCGGGCCTGCGAGCCAGGGGTGCGAGGTTCGGCGTCCCGTCTGCCGTTCAGTAGGAAGTTTGCTCAATCGCGATCTATTGTCAGGGCGGCGATGAGGGCGCTCGGCCGCCGAGCTCGACTGGCATACCTGGTTCCGTGTCTTGGGAAGGATCGATTCAGCATGCGCCACACCGATCCGAGCCACTTGGCCGAGTTGCGGGCAACGTTGCATGCTCGAAAATGCCCTTGCCAGGGTTATGGTTACAAGCGATACCACCACTCAAGTCAGGACAACATGCCGCGCCCAACCCCACGAAACAATCTGGGCAGCGCAACGTGCCGGGAAAAACGGCTCGCGGCCGTACTGGGCGTCCTTACCGACACTTGTTTGCAGCGAGCAAAGGGGCGCGGTTGCAGTGAGCGTCGAAGAGGACCCACCATCGCCTGGCTGGCTGCGGCCCTGCACGGGGCCGCGGCAGCGAGCGCGTCGCGCAAAGGAGCCCCCTCTCCCCCCTTCCTTTCTCCCCTTGTCCCGCGCGGGCGGTCTTGGCGTTGAGTCGCGGCGGCGCTGCTGCCAATCAGCTCCCCAACAGACTGGCGCTCTGCCGGGCGTGCAGAGCCGCCCTGCAAACGCAAGCCAAGCGAAAACGGCAAGAGACGCCACCTCGCTCAGCGGAGCTGAGAACCATGAAGCTCGCTCTCGCCGCCATGGTGGCGGCCGCCAGCCTCGTGGCTGTGACGGCCGACTGCCCCAACGCTTGCTCTGGCAACGGTGAGCCCGCGGCTGGCAGCACGCGCCCGCGCGCGCGGAACGCGCTGGTCAACGACGGTGGGCGCAGGCAACGGCTCGCCTCCCAACGCCTCGCGCCCGCGGCTCGCTGCACGCTGCCCCGTCCCCCGCTTCCGCAGGCCAGTGCTCCACGAACCACGACTTCTGCAAGTGCTACGAGGGTGAGCACCCGGCCAGGCGCCCGGCCTCGCGGCAGGCCGGCCTCGACTCCCCGCGCCCTCGTCAACGCGCCAGAGCGACTCTGCCGGGCTCGTTGGATCGGCCGCCGGCTCGCGGCCCGCCCGCTCGCCGTCCCCGGCAGCCGGGTCCGGCGATGCCAGGCCCCGTGCCTCGGGAACTGCGCACGGCCGGCTTGTGGCGGCCGGCCTGCCTCCGGGCCGCGCTGATGGTCGCCGCGAAACGGGCCCGACCACAAGCCCGCGCCCCGCTCAACGCCCGCGTCGTTGCCCTCCCCCGCAGGCTTCACCGGCGCCGACTGCAGCTTGCGCGTGTGCCCCTTCGCCCCGGCCTTCATCGACCTCCCCCAGGGTGATCTGACCCACGACAACAAGCTCGACAGCGGTGGCGCCGACCACACGGCGGCCGTGCAGCCCTCGGGCATCCTTACCGGGTCCGCGCTCAACCCCGACTTCCGCCCCCAGGGCTTCTGGGAGCGCCACCCGTCCCAGCTGTACGGCACTGCCGATCAGGTGGCTACCCTGACCATGGCCGTCCGCGAGGACGAGGGCCACTTCATGTCCGAGTGCGCCGGCGTGGGGCTGTGCGACCGCTCCAGCGGCCAGTGCAGCTGCTTCCCCGGCTTCGGCGGCACCGCCTGCAACCGGACCGTGTGCCCCAACGACTGCTCCGGCCACGGCATCTGCCGCTCCGTGGCGGAGACCCTCCCGAAGGACATCGAGTGGTACCGCCTCTGGGAGGCGTCCAAGCACATGCGCTGCCAGTGCGATGCCGGCTTCACCGGCCTCGACTGCGGCTCTCGCGAATGCCCCCGCGGTGACGACCCCCTCACCACTATGACCACTCGTGCCGAGTACAACAAGGGCCTCACGGAGACCAGCGAGGTTCAGCACGTGGACGTGCGCTGCAAGTTCGGCGGCACCGCCATCAACCCGCTTGTGTCCATCACCTACACCGACCCGGACACCAGCAACCGGTACAACACCCCCTACTTTGACCTGTCCACGGCCACGGCCAGCGAGGTCGAGGCCATGCTCAAGGCCCTCCCCAACGACGTGCTCGCTGACTACACCGTGGACGGCGTGCGCATCTCCAACCGCCTCCAGTCCGTGTCCATCTCGGCCCTCGAGACCAGCAAGTTCTGGCGCGTGGCCATCACCTTCAACAGCGCGCTCGGCGACGTCGCCCCGGTGGAGGTCGTGGCCCACCCCAACTTCCTCTGCAAGAACGCTCTGGACGTTGACACCAGCCTCGGAGGCTTCGAGACCTTCGAGAACGTGGCCGTGTCCGCCATCGGCGACGGCCCCTCCAAGAAGCTGCTTTTCAAGGTGCATGTCCGCCTTGACGCTTCGACTGGTGGCGACGACCCCGACGTCTTCAACTACACCGTGTACGGCGACAACTTCACCCCGCTCGCCTCGGACGCGCTCATCCCCCACGTGATGACCTCCTCCGCCACGGACGCCTTTGTCTTTGACAACGCTGGCACTTTCGACCGCGAGGCTGCCCTCCTGCAGTTCTACTTCGAGGGCGGCGACGGCACGGGCACCACCACGGCCACCGACATCCGGTCCAGCGACTTCACCAACCCGGGCGAGTTCCCACCCAATGTCATCTACCTGCTCACTTACGACCCCATCCCCGCCATCACCGTCTCCAACCCGACCTCGGTGCTGGAATCCGCCGATGCGTTCTGGCGCTCCATCCGCCAGGTGAACACCTACGCGAACGGCACCCGCATCCCCGTCGGCTCCTTCGACGACGGAGGTTCCACCGTCTCTGCCGACCCCATCTGGTTCAACCGTCCCACCGACCCGACTCCCGCCTACGACATGAAGGTGGAGATGCGCAACAACATGAAGACGCGCGTGACCGTGAACGGCGCGGCCCAGACCATCCCGGTGGCCTGGGCTCGCTTCGAGCTCCTGCTCAACAACGAGCACGTGGCCTTCATCGACGAGCAGATTGCCATCACCGACGCGGGCAGCGCGTTCTATGACCTCATCCTCAACAAGGCCATCTACGGATATCGCGTGCCCGAGGAGTTCAAGACTGGAGTGCCCACCATCGCCTTCACCAACACCTCAACGCCTGGCCAGTTCCAGCTCAAGGCCAACGCCTCCTTCGTGGCCTTCACCCCCAAGACCCCCATCGTGGTCAAGTCCACCGGCGTGGACAGCATCGACGTCGCCTACGTCGACAACGAGGCGGTCAACCAGTCTCTGACCCTCGTCCTCAAGATCGTGGCCACGTCTTCCAGCCCTGACACCTTTGCCTGGAAGTTTGCCGGCGACTCTTCCTTCATGGACAACAACGGCGCCGGCTACCCCGTGCCCTCGGCGAACGATAACTTCACCAAGCTCCCGGACGCCCTCGACTACGTGAGCGACCTCGAGGACGACGACGCCCGCTGGCAGGCCCTGCGCATCCTGCTGCGCTGGAACGACGGCAACGACTTCGACAAGCGCGTGCCCTGCGGCACCAACGGCGCCAACATGTACTACATCCAGTTCGGCACCAACGGCCTCAACGACCGCCCCAGCTGCTCCGACCGCGGTGTGTGCGACGCCTCCTCCGGCGAGTGCTCTTGCTACGCCGGCTACACCGGGCCCGAGTGCTCCGAGCAGAACGCCCTTGCTCGCGGCGGCGGCGGCTCGTCTGCTTGAGTTGTCTGGCTCTGCCTCGGTGTTAGGACGAGGGGCGCTGGTGTCCCCTACCCTCTTGAGCAGGAGCCTCTGCTTCTTGCGGGCGTTGCGGCAAACTGCGTGCGTGTTGGCCTCGCCCTCGCCCTTTGCAAACACCGACTCGGCCCCAACAAGCATTGCCGTGCTCCCCACACATTTGAAGCTTGCTTGCGGATTCAAGCATGAAACGCAACTCACAATCGCTCTCGAGAGCGGCGACACTACACTGGTTTGTTCTTCCCAACGCAAGCGGCCGAAATTCAGGCGAGCTCGGCGGGCACGCCCTCCGCCTCGGGATCGAGGAAGCGCTCGGCCGTTGCGGCCTGGGGAAGCTGTTGCTGCCCCATCGCGTCAGCGCGCTTGGCAAGGATCTCGGCCCGCAGGTCCTCCGGCAGCCGCGCCTGGCCCTCGTCTTCTTCAGGCTCGTCCTCGCCGTCGATGCCTTCGATGCCGTCGTCCTCGTCGTCCTCGCCGCCCCGGCCGAGCGACCTGCTGTGCTGGCTGTGTCCGGTCGCGCGGCCGTGGTCCTCGTCGTCGCTCGACGAAGAGACGTCACCTGCCGCGTCCGCAATCGGAACGTAAAAGGCCGTCTCGGGCACGCTGCTGGCCTCGAAGGCGTCCTGCCACTTCTTGCGAGCGGTGTGGAGGAAGGCCGACCGCCTCTCGCTCCGGGTGGCGGCAAACCGCTGGCCAGAGGGAAGCAGCTCGGCCGGGGGCTGGGCAGGCACGTCCCACGCACGGGTGCGATCGGCGCGGCGCATGGAGGCCACCTGGGGCAGCAGGATCCGCAGGGGCAGGTGCAGGGAGAAGCCAAGGAGCGCGAAGACGTCCATCTCCACGGCCAGCACGTCGGCAGGGGAGGCCCCCATCCTGGCCTCCACCGCGGCCAGCAGGGCCCGAGCGGACCGCAGCGGCGTGTTGCCTGGGGGCAGCGCAGGCATATAGTCGCCAAGGCTAATGCGGCGCCCCCGACCGGCCTCCCGGCCGAAGCCGGGCGGGCCGGCAGATGCGCCGGCTGCCGCAGCGGCTGACGCGCCTGCGGCTGCGCCTGCGGCGCCAAGGCCGGCAGGGAACCTTGCCGGGCTCTCCCAGCTCTCGCCGTCTTCGCCGTCGACGTGGCGCGCGCGCTCGCCCTCCTCCCACTGGGCGGCGTCCGTCGCGCTGCCTCGGCCGGCCGCGCGGGGGAGGGACGCCGTGGAGCCGCCTCCCGCCGGAGTGTCCAGCCTGGAGCGTCCGAACCTGGAGCCAGGCTGCGAGTCTGACTGCCCCGCGGGAGTGGTGGCGGGGTCCTCGCCCTGCCTCGACGCGCTGGCCCTGGCGTCGTTCTCCCGTCTCCTCGTGGCCCAGCGGCGCACACCAGACCGGTTGCTGACCGCGCGGGCCACTCCCGAGATCCGGCTTGACACTCTACGCCACAGCGTGGCCCCGTCGCGCCGCCCGGCGCCTCCCTCTTCGTCGGGGGTCGCGCCTCCGAGCGCAGGGCCAGGTTGTGCCCTGGCGTCGTCGCCCGAGCCGTCGGCGGCGGCAGCTGCACCAGCTCCGAGCCACCGGGCAGCCACTCCTCCAGCGCCAGTGGGCGCCGCAGCGGGGTCCTCTTGCCCGTCTGGCAGGAGCGCAGCCAGCGGCCCAGGCTCGCGCGGCGGCTCCATGAACTTGACCGAGAGGAGGATGCACGCCCCCATCGCGACGGACATATTGGCCGCGTTGATCCGCGAGCGCCACACCAGCATCTCAAGCAGGCACCACGCGTGAGCCACGGTGACCAGCTGCAGGCGGCAGTCCTCCCGCACCCGGAAAAGCAGCGCGCGAAGCCGCTGCAGCGCAATGAGGCGCAGCCCCAGGTCCTGCGAAATCCACGAGTGATGCTCCTCAAAGGCCGCCTGGGCCTGCTCCTCGCGCACCTCCGGCCGCAGGTAGCCCAGCACAGAGGCGCGCACGCCGAGCGCCTCCAGGGACCGCTCGAACCGCCGGTCTGCAGGCTTGCTCTCCAGGGAGTCCCCTAGCTCCATAGGCGTATACAGCCTGATCAGGTCGCGCGCGTTCGCCACCAACGCGCGTCCGTCCTTCACGCCCAGCTGGGCCGCCTCCTCGCCAGAACTCACCGAATCGTTGGTCTTGTCAGAGTCGATGTCGTCCCCCTCACTGCACGCAGACTTGCTCTCCTCGGCGCCTCGGCCAGCAGAGGCGACATCGTCGTCCTCCGCCTCCGCCTCCTCCTCCTCCTCCTCCTCCTCGATGACCCTGCCCGCATCGAGACGCGCCGGCTCTGTGTGGGATCGAGCTGCCTGTGCATGAGGGCCGCTGTCGCATGGCCCGTCCATGCGCTGCCCAGCCGCCCGCGTGCCCGCAGCCTCCAAGCCCTGCCCCGGCATATCCGAACCCGCTGTCGTCCCGGCTGGCGGCATGTCACCCCCGGCGTGGTCTTCGCCGAGGATTGCGACGGGGTCCCTGCCCGAGTCCTTGGCCACAGCCCGCTCGAGCGCTCCCAGCGCAAAGGCAGCCGCATCTTTCCCGCCGCCGCCGCCGCCGCCGCCGCCGCCGCCACCACCATCCTCGCCCGCCTGTTTGACGGCCTCCTCCGCGCCACCAGTCGTTGGACGCCCCGCCGAGCCATTGCCGCGGGCCGGATCCGCGCCGGAGCGCCCCTGCGATCCCCCGCCCCTCCCCGCCCCTTCCGGCTCAGCGCCGGCTCGTTCGCCCCGCCGGTCAGGGAGGGCCGGGGGGGCGGCGGAACGCGTCGAGCTGCCTCTTGCATGCGCCCCCCGGCGTGCCCCGGCGGCGGATCTGGAGGCAAGCGGCGCGCGGCCGCGGCCGGCAACGTCGCGGTGCTGGCCGCGGCCCTTGTCCTGCCCCGCGGCTTCGGCCTCCGCGGCATAGCCGGAGCGCACCCAGCCTGGGCGAACGATTCGCTCAAAGTAGCGCGTCGCAGAGCGAGGGGCCGTTCCGTTGGCCGCGTAGGTCTGAACGTCGGCCAGGTGCTGCACCTCGTAGTTGAGCAGCAGGCGCCCCGCGACGGCCCCGGAATGCGACGGCCGGTGCCGCTCAGCCTGCTCAGTGGAGCGCTCGTACCCGCGAATGGACAAGACGGCCACGGGGTACGCCCGCTGGCACGCAAAGAAGATGCGTGACTTGAGGGCGCCGTCCGCCATCAGCGCTCGCTGGAACTGCTCCGTCTCCAGCATCCCTCGTGCCACAACGTGCCGCTGCAAGGGAAGGACCACGCGAAGAAAGGCGCAACGCGCGGAGCGATCGCGCTGCGCGCTGCGGAGCCCCTGCCCTCCGGGCCGGAGCAGCAAGGGGCGGGGCGCGGGCGGACTTGAAGCACGCCAAAGCGCCAGACCAAGCGCGCGCGCCAGGCTCACGAAAGGCTTGCCCTGCAGCGAGACGACCACGCCGCTCATACGGGAGGGAACATTCACTGCCTCTGACGCGCGCTCGTCCTTGCGCTGCGCGTGTGGCTCGAGCGGGATGTTTGTCAGAAACTCGAGCGCAGCACGGAGCCGCAGCCCCTGGGCCGAGCGCTGACGGCGCAGCTGCGCCCTGTCCACCGCCTGGGACGGCTTTGCGGGCTTCATCAGGCCCGGCGGTCCACCACCCGGGTCCCGAGCCGGGAGTTGTGTGCGTTGGCGGTACCCACGGCCAGGCGCAGAGTTTTGCTTGAGTCAGGTGTATCAAGGGCAGATTCCGACTCTGTCGAGGGTTGATCGTAATTGCCTTGATTGCGTGCGAGCGGCTTGGTGAGCGCACCTGCATGGCCAGACCGCTGTGTTGGCATCTTGGACTCTGGTCAAGCCCACGAACAGCGGCGAAACCCGTTTGAGGAGGGGGGAAGGGGGGGGAAGGCGAGTGGCACGTTTGGCCTCCCCACTCTGTGGCAAGGCCGGGCGCTCAGGCAGGGCATCGGTCAGGCAGCCAGCTCGTGCTCCATAAACGCGTATAGCTCCGCCACCTCTTGGATGACCTTTGACAGCGGCTTTCCGGCTCCGTGCCCGGCATCCACCTCGATGCGGCCGAGGAGCGGGCGGGTCTGGCCCGGGGAAGCGCCCGCCACGGACTGCAGCGTGGCAAGCATCTTGTACGTGTGCAGAGGCACCACTCTGTCGTCGTGGTCCGCCGTGCAGATGAGCGTGGCAGGCAGCGTCTGCCCGCCCTCCGCGACTGGCTTGACGTTGTGCAGCGGCGAGTAGGTTAGCATGTACCGGAAGTCCTCCTCGGACTTTTCGGCGTTGCCGTAGTCCGTGCACCACGCCGAGCCGATGGTGAATCGGTGAAACCGCAGCATGTCGGCCACGGGCACCTGCGAGATGACTGCCCCGAAGAGCTCGGGGCGCTGAAGCGAGCAGGCGAGGGTGAGGAGCCCGCCGTTGGAGCCCCCCTGGATCGCGGTCAGGGCCGGCGTGGTCACCCCCGTTCGCTGCAGGTGCTCGGCCGCCGCGCAGAAGTCGTCAAAAGTGTTTTGCTTGGTTCGGAGGGAGCCGGCGCGATGCCACTCCTCGCCGTACTCGCCTCCGCCTCGGATGTTGGCGAGCGCGTACACGCCGCCCAGCTCCTTCATCCACACCGTGCGGGCCGCGGAGAAGTAGGGGGGCAGCGAGATGGTGAAACCGCCGTACCCGTAGAGCAGCGTGCGCGCTGGGAGGGCCGCGTCCTTGTGCCGGCAGAGGAACAGGGGCACCTTGGTGCCGTCCTTGCTCTCGAAGAAGGACTGCTCGGACACGTAGTCGTTGGGGTCGTGGCCGGGAACCGCGGTGTGGAGCACCGCCTCGCAGGCGATGCTCGCTCCTGGGGTGAGAAGCGGAGCCGCGTCGGCGAGGCCGAGGCGGAGAACCGAGCCGGCGTGCACGAGCGACTCGAAGGCGAAGAAGACTTCCGAGGCGTCGCGCCGGGCTGCGGGGACACGCGGGGCGGGGAAGGGCAGTGGGGAGGGGCAGGGCGCGCTTGACTGGCGGCTCCCGGGGGCTATGTGCAGCAGTTCGGTTGCAGTCAGAGGGATGGGGTGGGCCCACCGACGCCGACTCCGGCCGCGCGCGGCGCGTGCGCGCGGGGGGGGGGGCGCAGAGAGGGGGCGAGCGCGCGGCTCACCGCTCGTGCGCGACGCGCTGCCGGGGGCGGGCAGAGCGACTTCCGAGAAGCCCGCGGCCGTGTTGGAGGGGTCGTAGATGCGCACCGAGGATACGACGTCGGCGAGGTAGCGCAGGATGAGCACTGGGCGGGCGCCCTCCAGCCCCGAGTCGCCGGTGATGCAGGCGGACTCCAGCACCTCGCCGCGCCCAGTAGGGCTCTCCGGCACCGCCACTTCGGCGTCGAAACTGCGCGAGGCGCAGCGAGGCGCAGCGAGACGAAGCGAAACGAGGGGAAGGGGGCGATGGCGCGAGGCGGGTGGCCCGATGCGCCACGGTGCCGAGCGGGCGCAGCAACGACGGCCCGAGGCTGACTGCCGCACGGGACCAGCTCTCGCCCCCGGGGAGAGGGCGGGGCGGGATGCTCGCTGGTTGGAAGCGGCGCGCGGCGGCCTCGGCAGACGGTGCGGCTGCGCCCGGGGGCGCCTTGCTGAGCCAGCAGCGGGGCGGGGGCAAGGGCGGGGGCGCGCTCACCCGGCGGCAAGCCACGCGACGTCGTCGGCGTCCGCTCCGGGCAGCGTCAGCGTGATGACCCTGCCCCTCGGAGCGTCCAGGTTGGTCTTGAACCAGAAGAGGGTGCCCTCGTTGGTAAGGTACTCGAACTCCCCCCGGAAGTCGTCCACTAGCCGGCGGAGCGGCATCTGGGGGCCCTCGCCCACCGCCACGGCGCCGGGCGTGGGCGAGGCAGCGGCGGCCTCGTCTGCGGCGGCCAGCCACGCCGCCCACGCCTCGCCGCTGATGTCCGCCACAAACACGCGGTTGACGTGGTCGCAGCCGCTGCCGGGGCACACCAGGAGGTACTTGCCGTCGTCCGTCACCTCCACTCCCATGATCCTGCGGAGGCATCGGTGCGGTGGCTTGCGCGGCGAGCTTGCGCGGCGGGAGCGCTACGCTGCGCGGCTGGGCGGGCGAGCGGCGAACGCGCCTGTGGGAGGGATCCTGCTCTGAGCGCGCAGACGGAGGCCGCCTCATCGGCGTGCGGCGGCTGCCGACCTGCTCACCACTCGGGGTCCTCCGCCTGGTACACGAGCCTGTCGGAGGAGGGGTGGGTGCCAATTTCGTGGTAATAGACCATTTGGTCGGTGTTGGCGCCCGTCTCCATCCCGGCCTCGACCCCTCCGCCTCCAGCAGCGGCTGGGGCGGAAGCCGCCGCGTCCGCCCTCGGGTCCGCGAGAGTGGGCGCTGGCTCGCCCTCGCGCCTGAGGTTCGGAAGGGTCACGCCAGGGTCTGCGCGGTAGCGGTTGTAGAAGAAGCCGGCGCCATCCTTGCGCCACGAGATGGAGGAGTACCGCGCCCAGGGGACGATGTCCTCCAGGTCCACGCCGTCAGACGTGCGACTGCGGAGGCGGGGGGGGAGGCCCACCGGCAAGGCACTCGCAAAGGCTAGAGGGGGGGGGGGCGAGCGGGGTCCCAACAGTGGCGGCGCCGGTGGTGGTTGCGACAGCAACGAAACCAGCAGGCCCGCCCGTGTGCTCACCGGACCCGGATCTGGAACCAGTCGCTGCCACCCTTGGAGAGGCCGTACGCCACGTACTTGCCGTCGTCCGAGTAGGCGATGGCCGAGAGGGCTACGGTGCCGCTTGGGTAGTCCTCGTTCACGTTGAGGAATGGCTCGGCGGACGCCAGCCCCTCGAGGGTCGCCTCGCGCGCGCGCATGACAACTGGCTGGTTGGCAGTGCCCACCTTTTTGGCAAAGTAGTACCACTCGCCCTCCTTGTGCGGGGGGTACACCTTGTCGTAGTCCCACACCGACGTGAGCTTCTGGGCGATCTCTGAGGCGCGGCCTGCAATGCCAGCCGACTCAAAGTAGCCCTGGGTGCAATCGACCTGCGCGGCAACCCATGCCTTCGTCTCGTCGCTGCCCACCTCCTCAAGGTGGCGAAACGGGTCGGGCACAGTGGTGCCGTGGAGTACGTCAGCCGTGTCGGACGGCTTGGACTCGGGGTACGTGGGGAGCGCGCGCGGGGCTGCCGGAGCTGCCACGGACGAGGCCATTGCGCGGGACGCGAGTGCCCTAGAGAGCCTGGTGGCTCGCCCGGCGATCGTGGCGGCTTCCCGGGAGGCCCGGGCGGAGTGACATCCTGCAGAATTCCGTCAGCGCAAGGCAGAGCCCGCACGTGGAGTTGCCGCCGCCCCCGCGCCCCTGGACCTGCGCTGTACGGCAGCGGCCGCGCCGAGGACCTGCCACCGCAGCGAGCCCGCTCGAGAGGACAACTGGCGTGGGACGCTTGGCCGCCATGGCGGGCGTGTCCGATGCCATCGCTCGCAGCATGGGTCCGCTGCCGTTTGACAAGGCGTTGCGAGCGTGCCTCCGCCCCAGCGCCGAGCACAGGTTCTGGGAGCCGGCAGCAGCGGCCCCGGAGTGCGAAACGCAAGACTTCTCCATGTTCCTGCGTACCACGCCGTTCCGCGAGGGTCTGCGGGGCCGCCTGACCATCGTTTCGGTGGGCTGCGACAGCAACGAAACGAAAAGGCTCCAGGCCCTGGCTCCACTGCTGCAGGTCTTGCTGGGCAACTGCCCCGTCGTTGTTCTGGACCCGCTGAGGCTGTCCGCGAGAGACCCAGTGGGTCGGACCTTCGGGGAGGCTGGGACGCGCTCGTTCGTCCTGCCTGCAACTGCCTGCCCGCTGGGCGGCGGGAGCATGGATGCGCACGCCGTGCGCGACGCCCTTGTGCGGTGCAACAGGTCCGGGCCAAGCGGCGCCTCCGGCTCCTCCGAGCTCGCCTCCACGGTATGTGCCCTCGGGGTCACCTTCCGCGCACTGGCGGCCCGTGAGCCCGACTCCCGGGCGCGCAGCCGCGCTGCGTTCGGGCTGGTGGGGTCGGTTGGCCTGCCCGACGGGGTGGCATTGGCATGCGACCCCGCCGCAGACGTGTCAAGCGATGCGCGCGGCGCCCGGGGCAGCGCCGAGCTGGAAGCGCTGCCTGCCGCGCTGCTGTCCCTCCCAGCTTATCCAGGCGCCGCATCCGACCCCACGGCGGCGGCAGCCTGCCTGGCAAGGGCACTCGCGGGGATGCTGGGGGCGCGCCCCTGCGGCGCAGCGAGGTGCCTGTTCGAGGCCGCGGGAGGGTCCTGCCGCCCGCCGAGGGGCCGCCCGCTGCACGACTGCCCTGTCTGCACGCGGAAGCTGGGGGTGCTGTCGGCGGCGGTGCCTGGTGGCATGGGGACCTCGGCGAGCAGGATAGTGGGGAGGTACCGCGCGCTCAGAGCCCAGCTGGCGCTGTGGCTGACGGCGCGGGACGGGGTCTGGCCGCCGCTTGCCTCGCCGGCGGCCGCGGCGGTGGCGGCGGAGCGCGTATGGCTGCGTGAGCGAGCCGCCTCTCTGGTCGTGCTTGGGGTGGCTCCGCCCGCCGCGTCGGACGAGCCTGACTCGCTGGACGACGAGGCAGAGGCAGCGGCAGCGGCAGACGCCCTGACCAGACGGCCGGCAGCACTCCCCGCTGCCCCTGCCCCTGCCGCGCATGAGCGGGTGCGTGCGGGCCCGGCGGCAACAGCAGGAGCAGGAGCAGCAGCAGCAGCCGGCCCGGCTGCCGACGCAAGGCACGGCCCGGCGGCCGGGGCAAGGGACCGGAGCTCACAGGGGTGGGAGGGGCGGGAGGGGCGTCCCGCGGAGCGCGCGACCGTGCGCCTCATGGCCGGAGTCGCCGAGCCGGCCGGATGGAACGGCGCCGGGTGCGAGCATCGGCCAAGCCGTTGGGAGCAGCCTGACAGGCGGCACGCCCGAGCAGACGCTGGAGCAGGCACCCGCCAAGTCCACGGAGAGGGGATGGCTGTGCGCGCTGGGCCTGGAGGGGATGCTCGCCGAGCCGGCGTCCCTTCGAGCGCTGGCGCTTGGTTTGCAGAAGCCGCGCCTGCGGGCGAGCTGCCTCGTCCTGGCGCTCAGCGCGCCGCCTGTGGTTTGCAACGTTGTGGGCACCCCCCACAGGAGCATGACCCGGCGTTGGGCCGCGACGGGGGCGCGGCCAGAGGCCGAGAATCATTGGCGGCTCCGGAGTGTGTCTCAGGCGAGAGCAGCTACGCCGAGCAGGCAGCTGCCAGCGCCAGGAGAAACGCAGCGGCAGCCGCTGCAGCGCGCAGGCGCCAGATGGGGTGGGGCGCGGGGGCGCCCTGGGAGCGCGACTGAGCGGGCCGGCTGCGAAGCCGAGGGCTGCGTGAGTGCAGCTTCCCGGAATGCTTGAACAGAGCTGCTGTCCAGAAACCTTGGCACGCGCGCACCCAGCGGCGCCACACAGCGCCTTCCTCGCAGGAAGGGAGCGCCCCTTGGCCGCAACAGAAAGCCGTTCCGCACCTCTTCCCGTCCCCCCCCTTCCCGGCAGGCGCTGAGGTCCAGCCAACATGGCGGCCGCAGCAGGGAGCGGCGGCGGCCACAAGGAGAAATCGCCCACGCCTGCTGCGCCCCGAAAGGCGAGCAAGGCAGACCAAGTGCGCGTGGAGGTGAAAACTGTCGGAACCATGCGCCAGCCCAAGGCCTCAAAGTTTTGGGTGTCCCGCACCAGCAAGTTTGGAGAGGTGAGAACTTGATTCACTGCCCCGGCTCGACGGGAGAGCGTCGCTGCGGAACCCTCCCGTCCTCGCAGCACTCGCTGTGGCCCAGAGAGTGGTGCATGTTCGTGGCGCCCGTGTGCTGAGCGCAGGTCGTGCGGAAGCTGAGGAAGAGCGTGTTCAAGACCGCGGACGACAAGGAGCTGTTCATTTACGTGCAGCAGGCATTTTCCCCGGCAGCGGACGAGTCCATGGGCGACTTGTTTGACCACTTTTGTTCGGGATCGAGTCTTGTTCTGTACTGTGGCGAGGCCGAGGCGTATGGGTAGCGAGTGCGGCTGGCTCCGCCAACGAATGCGTCACTTAGTGTGCTGCGCCCCCGCTCCCGCGCCCCCCCCCCCCCCCCCCCCCCCCCCCGCCTCGCTTGCGGCACCCTCGCTGCCGCTCACCGCATCATCGTGCCCCACTCGTGCCGCGTGATGCTGCTCACGAACTTGCCCCGGAAGCCCGGGTGCTCCCTGCGCGAAACGCGGAACACGTGCTCCGGCCGGCAGTCCCCCGTGCCCAGCGTCTGCATCGCCTCGTTCAGCTCGTTCACGAAGTCCGTGTCGTGGGTGATGATGATCAGCTGGAAGTGGGACTGGGCCGCGCGGCTCTGCAGGATCATGGCGATGGCCTGGGCCAGGCCTCGCTTGTTCTCCTCGTCCAGGTTGGTCGTCGGCTCGTCCAGCGCCAGCACGCCGCACTTGGTGGCCGCGAAGGCCTGCTGGAGCGCGAGGCGGATGATCAGACAGGCAAGCATCTTCTGGCCCGCGGAGCACCGCCCCCGCATGGCCAGCTCAGTGCCGCCCTTGGACATGACGACGCGGTAGTTGTAGGAGCGGCGCTTGCCGGCAGCGGCGCCTGCGGCGACGTCGGAGGCGTCCGACCGGATCTGGATGCAGTCAATGTCCCTCCCCTGGTAGGTCATGTTCCAGAGGTCGCGGATGGACTTATTCACGTCCTCGATCATCAGCTCGTGATACCGCATCAGCGCGCGGTCCAGCCCGCGGTAGAACACGTCCAGGTCCGCAACGGCCATCTTGAGCGTGGTCTCGTTGATGCTCTCGCGGGCCAGCCGCTCCTCGATTCCCTCCAGCTCCCCGCTCGCCAGCCGCGCCTCGCGGGCCTCTCGCGCCTGGAGGAGGGACTTGAGCTGGCCGCCGCAGGAGGCGGCCACGTCCCGGAGCAGGCGCAGCCGCGCCTGCAAGCGCTCAATGCGGGCTTCCACGCCCTCCAGCTCAGCCGGCCGTTGGAACTGCCGGGCGGGCGGCTCCTGAGTGGCGCCCCGATCGCGCGTCTCCGGAGCCGCCGCTGAGCCCTCCTCCTCCTCCTCCTCCTCCTCCTCCTCCTCCTCGTCGTCGTCGTCGTCACCCTCCTCCATGGTTCTCGAGCGAGCAGCGCGCGCTCGCTTCCTGCTCGGGGCGGCAGACGCCTCCTTCGCCTCCCGCCGCGCGTCGGCCTCGGCCTCCTCGACACCGCCTGCCGCGGCGGCGTCATCCTCCGCCAGGTCCTCGTCGCCCCAGTACTCCTGCTCTTCGCGCTCTTGCTCCTCGCGCGAGCGGCTCGCGGCCCCCGCAGCGCCGCCGCCGACCCTGCCCTCGGCCACGGCGCGCCCCAGCTCCCGCAGCCGCAGCCTCGCCTTGTCAAGCTGGCCCTTCAGCTCCGCCCTGCGCGAGCGCAGCCCCTGGTAGGCCACCAGCAGCCTGGCCTCGCCCTTGACCTTCTCCGCCTGCGCGAGCTGCTCCTTCGCGGCCTCCAGGCGCGGCGCCAGGTCCTCCAGCTGGCGCCGCGCCGAGCCCGCCGCCTTGCCGGCGGCCTCCAGCCGGTCCTCCGCCTGCGTCAGCGCCTCGCTCGGGTCCTCCCTGCCCGCGCGCTCGAGCCGGGCCCTAGCCTCGCCAACGCGGCCCGCTGCGCGCCGCAGCCGCTCGCAGGCGGCCTCGGCCTCCGCCGTCCGCGAGCGCTTGTCGGCGCGGCCAGCCTCGAGCGCAGACCCCGCCTTCCGCAGAGCGGCCGCGACGTCGGACGCCTCCCGCTCCGCAGCGGCAGCAGCCGCACCCGCCTTGGAGATGGCGGCCTCGGCCGCCCGAACCCGGGCCTGCCGCCGCTCCGCCTCCGCCACGCGGCCCTCGAGGCGGGCCTGCTCCGCGCGCGCCTCCGCCACCTGCCCCCTCAGCGCCGCGGCGCGGGCCTGCTGCTCGGCGAGCGCGGCGCGGGCTCGCTCTCGGTCCTCCTCCCGCAGCTGAAGCCGCACCTCCAGGGCGGACACCGCGTCCGCCGCCGCGCTCCCACCCGCGGGAGCCCGCACTGCCGAGCGGATCACGCGCTCGTCCTCCTCCAAGGCGCCGTCGTCGCCGCCATCGTCGACGTCGCCGCCGCCGCCGCCGCCGCCGCCCTGCGCAGTGGCGGCCTCCTTGTCGCGCGCGTCCGCGCTGGCCTCGGCAGGGCCCAGCGACAGCACCCCGCCTCCGCCGCCCAGAGCCGCGGCCTCGCCCTCCAGCTGGTCGGCCTCCTTGTCCGCCGCCTGAGCGGCGCGACACTGCTGCTCGAGCGCAGCAGCCACGGGCCGCAGGTCGTTCAAGGCGCCCAGCCTCTCCCGCGCCCGTTGCAGCGCCGCCGCAGCCGCAGCGGCCTCCTCTGCCGCGGCCTCCTCGTCCTCGCAAGCAGCTTCCCGACTCGCAACTGCATCGGCAAGCTTGTCGGCGTCGGCGTGCCAGCGCCTGGCCGCAGCCACCTGCCTTGCCAGCCGCTCAGCGCGCCGTTCCGCAGCGTCGCACTCGTCCTCGGACGCGCCCCCGAAGCGCCCGGCCAGCTTCCGCATCGTCTGCCTCACGGTGCGGCGCAGCAGCGCCATCGCGTCCGCGTCCGCTGCGTCCACGCCCTGGCCGCACAGGGGGCAGGCGCACTTGCGAACCGCCAGCTCCTCCAGCTCGGAGAGCGTCTCCTTCGCGGCGCCGGCGCGGTCCCCGTCCGCGGCCGCGCGGCGCGACGCGTTCCGCGCTGCCTCCAGCATCTCCTCGAGGTCCTCAACGGGCGCCGGCCGCCCAGACGCGGCGTCCCACTGCGAACCCTCGTCGTCAGCGTCCCCGCCGCGGGCCGCAGCCTCGCCGTGCGCGCTCAGGGCGCCTGGCCCGCCTCCGCCGCCCTCCGACAGCACCGCCTTTGCCTCTGCCATGGACGCCTCCAGCGCCGAGCAGCTGTGCCGCAGCCCGTCCGCTCTGGCCCGCGCCTCCTCGGCCCGCCCCCTCGCCCGCTCCGCCTCCGCCTCCAGCCGGGCCGACGCCGTACGGGTGCGCTCCACCGCTTCCGCCACTGCCGCAGCGGCGCCGGCCGGGTCGTCCAGCGCCGCTCCCGCAATGACGTCGTCCGCGCAGTCGCCTGGGAGCGCCTCCGCCCGCTTCCGGAGAGACGCCACCCCGCCGCGGGCCTCGCGCCGCGCCGCCTCCGCCCGCGCCCGCGCCGCCTGCGCCTGGGCCACGCGCTGCTGCTCGCCCCGCGCCGCCTCCACCCGCGCCCTCGCCGCCTTGAGCCAGCGCCTGAGCCTGCTCACCGTGGCGTCGAGCGCCGCAAGCGCCTGCCTGGCCGACGCCTCCGCCCCGCCCCCGCGCGCGGCCCCAGCTTCCCGCTCGGTGCGGCGGACGAGGTGGCTCACCTTGGCGCGCTGCTCGGCCAGCGCGCGGTCGGCCGCCGCCTTGGCGTCGAGCCCCAGCTCTGCCAGCGCCGCCCTTGCCTCGCCCGCCTCGTCCTCCGCTGCCCGCCTCGAGGCCGCGGCCGACCTGGCGGCCGCCTCGCGTCTCGCGCTCCGGGCGTGGGCGTCGTCCGCGTGCCGCTGCAGCTCCGCCTCCTCGCCCTCCAGGCGCTTGCGCAGCTGCAGAGCCGCCTCCTCGGCGCCCGCGACGCGCGAGGAGACGGCTCGCGCGAACGCCGCGATTGCGGCCTCCCGAGCCGCGGAACCGGCGTGAAACCGACGCGCTCGCTCCAGCAGCGCGCGGGACGAAGGCCCCCCCGGGCCAGCCGACGCGCCCCTGCTGGCTGACACGCCGCGACCCCCGGCCGACGCGGAGGAGGCGGGCGCAGCTTGGGCGCTGGACGCGTGCGAGGCCGCCGTGTCGCCGCTGCGCAGCGGGGGCTCCGAGTCCACCGCGGGCAGCTCGGGCGGGGCGACGCCGTGCTCGGTGCAGAAGGCGCGAACGGCGGCGGCATGCTCGGAAGCGGCCTCCAGCACGGCCATCACGCGCCCCTGAAGCCTGGCCCGCCGCTCTCGCTCCGCCGCGACCGAGGCGTCGCCCGCGCGCAGGTCATCTTGCAGGGCGTCGCGCAGCTCCTCCATGTCGGCGGCCGAGGCGCGGGCATCGTCCAGCTGCCGCTGGGCAGCGTCTAGCGCCGCCTGGACCGTGGCTCCGTCGGCCATGGCAGCAGCGTCGGGATCGCTCGCGTAGTCCTCGACGAGCTGCGCTCGCAGACGGCCCGCCTCGGCCTCGCAGTCAGCGGCCCGCTGCTTCAGCCGAGCCTTCTCCTCGCGAGCCGCCGCCTCTTCCGCCACCGCCCCCTGCAGCTGCTGCAAGCGGGCGTCGCAGGCCTCCACGCGCGCGGTAGCCGCGGACCGGCGCCCCTCGATCCGCGCGATCTGCGCGTCCGCGGCCGCGTTCTCGCGCCCGAGCCTCCTGGCCTCGTCGGCGAGCGTCCTGAGCCGCTGCAGGTCCCCCTGCGACGTCACGGCGTCGTCGTGCAGGGCCTTCCTCCGCTTCTTCACCTCCTCCATGGCTTTGCTGTACCTGGTCGTGGCGAAGATGTCGTCGAAGCGCTGCTTCAGGGCCGCGCCCTCCTGCAGCGGCCACGTGGAGTCCTCCTGGTGGCAGAACACCACATGCTCGAGGATGGGCCGGGGCAGCCCGAGCAGCTGCGGCAGCACCTCGTCCAGGGCGGAGGCGCGCATCTGGGTGGTGACCTTTTCCATCGTGCCGTCTGCCGCGCGCTCCGAGCGCACCAGCACGCCGTCCAGCGTCTTGAGGGTGGCTTTGCGGCTGCGGCCGGACCCTGCGCTCAGCTGGAAGCTTCGAATCGCCACGTGGTTGCGGCCCGCCTCGTCGCAGAAGCGCAGCTTGATCTGCGCCTTCACGTCGCTCAGGGCCAAGATCTGCGAGACCAGGGACGAGCGCGGTGTTGGGGCAGCGGCAGCGGAGCAGTCCTCGGGCTGGCGGGCTCGGCGGGGCAGTGGCGCTGCACGGGCACGCCTGCAAAAGCTGGTGGGCGAGTGCCTCCGCGCGCCTACACGCCTCACCGAGGGGTCGTGCACAAACTCCCGGCCTCGGCTGGTGTTGGGCGGCGCCTGCCCTGTCGTGATGTACTTGAGGCACTCGATAATGGTCTGCGGCGAAGCGGCAGACGAGGCCCGGATGCGTCGAGCTGACCAAGACGCTGCGCGCCGCACAGCGCTCACACGACCGTGACGGGCGAATAGAGGCAGCTGCTTACCGTCTTGCCGCAGCCATTCTCGCCAACGATCACGGTGAGGGGCTTGTCGAATTTGATGAGCTGCGCGGCGGCACATGGGACGGCACGGGCAAAGTTGCCGCAGACCCACGAGCTCCCTCCCGTGGGCACCCCCCCCCAAAAAAAACACACACACACGCTGCCAGTGCGAATACGCACACCACACGCAGCGCAGCTTCCCTGCTGGCACTCACGGCCTCCTCCAGCGGGTCAAACGCCCGGATGCCTTGCACGGAAAGCAGCTTAATGAACGCCATTTTGCGCCTCCACGGGCCTGCGCAGCAGCGCCAGTGCTGCCACAGTCAAGGCTCAGGCAAACCGCCCAAAAGCCGCGCGGGTGGTCGCGAAGCCGCCCGTGTGGGCGCCGAATGAGCAGCTCGCAATCGCCCCTGCAGAGCAACCACGGCGGCTGCGGCCGACCCTGCGTCGGCCCCGCTGGCCGGCCCCCACAGCAGTGTTCGGCAAGACCAGGGGCCGTCGCCTGGGAGCAAGAGGCACTCATCTGCCTGCACAACACCGATGGCGTCTGGCGTGAGCTGGCCGTGCCTCACCGGCTGCTCGGCGCATCGCGGCTCGCGCCGCTGCCTGGATAACGGCCGCCCCGCCGCAGCTGGAGCCCACGCCCTGTTGCTTGTCCCGCCCCCAAGCCCCGCAGGACGACGGGGGCGACTTTGCAGATTCCTTCGGCGAGAGCATGGCATCGCCCGATGCCCGCGAGGCCGGCAGCCGCACCGTGAGGCAGCCTGCTCGGGCGCGTTGCAATTCCATCGCACGCGTTGAGACGGCTGCGCCCCGCCCCCTCCACCCCCGCCCCCACCTCTTCCGAACGCGCACGCGGCCAACTGTGCGTTGCCACCGCCAGCAGCGTGCCCGTCCCGTGTCCTGGAGCACGGCTCCGTCGTGTCTGGCGTGCCGGAGGCTCCCCGGGCCCTGGAAGGCGGTGCGCGCTCGAGTGCTGGCGTCCCGCTTGCTGCACCCCCTCCTCCCCGCAGGCCGGCCGCGTGGCCAACCAACGCTTCGATGAGGCCCACGAACTGAGCGGAGACCTGGACGAGTCCGTGGACACCAACGCCCAGTCCATGTCCATGGCGTCCCCGGCGGCCCGGCCCAAGGGCGCCGCTGCGGGCAGGCACCGCGGCGAGCAGGGCGACAGCCCGCCCAGGGACGACGGCTCCGGCGTGGACAGGGCGGGCTACCCCCCCGACGACGTTGAGATCCCCAAGAGGGAAGGGGGGGCTCGCGTGCGGGGCGGGATGTACGCGGCGCCCGACGACGACGAGGACGGCGACGAGGACGGCGACGAGGAGGAAGAGGAGGAGACGGAGGACGAGGCCAGCGGCGCAGGCGCGCCTGTGGCGAGCATGGCGGCGAGCGGTGCTGGGAGCACGGCGCGCCAAGGCTCGGGCGCCGCCGCCGGGGCCGCTGGCGGCGGAGAGGGCTCTGCCAGCAAGGCCCCGCGCGGGTACGACCCCGCCGAGTACTCCCACCTCAAGGTGTCCAAGGTGAGAGCCGCGTGCGCCTGGCGGCTGCCCTGTTGAGATGCGGCGCGTTGCTCTGGCCCCCCCCCACCCCTCCAGCTCTGCAGTTCTGCAGCTCTGCCGCCCCGACACGCTCCCGGCACACCCCCCGTACCGCTCCGGCTGGCGTTTCGCAGGAGATTCGCGAGCTGTTTGAGCACATTGGACGGTACAAGCCCCACGTTCACGACCTCCCCACGCGCCTGCGTCCGTTCGTCCCTGACTTCGTCCCCTCGGTCGGCGAGATCGACCCCTTCCTCAAGCCCGTACGCCCCGACGGCGAGCGGGACACCCTTGGCATGGAGCGTCTCGACGAGCCCGCCGCCACCCAGTCAGACAGCACGGTGCTGGAGCTGCAGCTGCGCGCTCTGTCCAAGAAGAGCCACATCCAGCCCAACGCCGTGCGCTCCATCCCCGAGGCGGACAAGAACCCGCGCGAGATCCAAAAGTGGATCGACAACATCGCGGAGCTGCACCGCACCAAGCCCCCCACGCAAGTTCGCTACTCCAAGCCCATGCCCGACGTCGAGGAGCTCATGCAGGAGTGGCCGGCGGAGGTGGAGGCGGTGCTTCAGAGCGTGGACGCACCCTCTGCCGACGTTGACCTGTCGCTGGAGGAGTACGCGAGGGTGGCCTGCGCGCTGACCGGCGTCCCCGTGCACAGCTCCGACTCCATCGTGCAGAGCCTCCACGTTCTCTTCACGCTCTTCGCCGAGTTCCGGGCCAACCAGCACTTCCAGGTGGGAGCGGGAGACGGAGCGGCCGCCCCCGGGGCGCCGGGCTATTCCTGATGGCTGCCGGGCCGCGCCGCTGCACCCCGGGCTCGCGATGGCGCGAGCTGGGCGGCCTGTCCGTGTGTGTCCGCGAGAGCGAGTGCGTGTGCGTCAGTGTGTGCCTGTGAAACGTGCGTCCTTGTTCGCCGGGCTGCTGCTTGGCGCGCTGCGTGAACCAAGACCCTCCCGTATGCACTGCCTTGGAAGACAGGCGCCGCGCAGGACCCTCACTCGCGTGCCATCGGCCCCAGCGAGCGCTCGGCTGCCAAGCGGAACGAGCCAGCGCCCCAGCACACGCTCCAGGCAGCGGCACACTCAAAGCCCGCCCGGCGGCATCCCCCCTCCCCTGCCCCTGCCCCTGCCCCTGCCCGCCCCGTCGGCCCGGCGCTTGAGCGCTCGCTTCTCCTTCTGCCGCTGCTTGCTGGCCTCTGCCGGGTTGATCGACGAGGCGGCCTGGACGAGACGCAGCTGGTCCTTGCGCTCGCCCTTTGACAACGACGTCAGCGAGCGCTTGTGCCATTGCGACCAGCGCACGGTGATGGGCCTGGAGCGCAGGTACTTGCGGTTCTTGTCGCGGATGGCCTTGGCGGCCTCCATCACGTTCATCAGCGACACGAACCCAAACCCCTTGGACTTGCCAGACGGCTTGTCGTAAATCACGCGGGCCATTTGGAACGAGGGGTACTCCGCAAACACCCCGGCAAGGTCCTTGTGCTCCACCTCGGGGGCCAGATCGCCCACGAACAGCCGAAAATCGTTTTCCGGCCACTCCTCCAGCGTCTTGTCCTCCCACACCTTGCCCCCGGCCACGCGCAGGTCCTTTCGCTTCGGCCTGGCTGCCGCTGCAGCTGCGGCGGCGGCAGCCTCGGCCTTGGCTGCGGCAGCGGCCAGGAATGACGGCGGAGGGCCAGCGGGGCCGATTTGGACTCCAGAGCCCGAGTCAGCGGAGTGGGCGGCGGCCGGCGCCGCCACCGGAGTTGCCGCCGGGGCAGCATGCCACACAGGGGGAGCTGGGGCGCCCGCATGCTGCGAGGGCGCCGTCCTGGCTGCCCGTTCCGCAGGCCTCGACGGGCCGACTCTTGCGGGCAGCGTGGGCGCCACTGCCGCAGGCCGCGCCGGCGCCACCGCAGCTGGCCTGGGCGCCGGCCCGGCTGCGGCTGCAGCTGCAGCGGGCGCAGGGGTAGGCTGGGGCGCTGCCTTTGCCTTTGGGGGCTCCGGAGCCGGCTCGGGTTCTGCCGGCCGCATTCGCTTTGCCGCTGGCGCGCTGGGTGCCTCCTCCTTCGGCTCCGCGAGCATGGCGAGCGACGCCTCGAAGGCGGCGAGGTCGTCTGCCATGGCGGTCGCGGGAGAGGGGCCGGGTTTCCGAGTGGGGGAAGGGCGGCGGGCGAGGGTGGTGGCGCTTGCGCAGAGCCGCCTCCGAGTGCTGCGAGCGCTTCGTTGCGGTACCCGCAAAGCGAGACGGGGCGCGGCGCCACACGATGCCAATCACTATTCGCGCGAGCGCATTGCCGCGCGCGCGCGTGCGACCTCGAATGCAACGCCACTGGCCGTCCGCGCGGGCCACGGCAACAGCTGCTGCTGCTGTTGCTCAAGGCTTGCTCAGAGGGACTTTCCGGACAGATAGGTGGTGAACATCTGCAGGGCCGCCTCGGGCTGGTACTGGGGCACCATGTGGCCAGAGCCGTGCACCGTGGTGAAGGCGAAGGAGCCGTTTCCGGGGGTGGAGTACTCGGTGGCGTAGCCGGCCACCTGGTTCTCCGGGGTCACCCACGCATGCCAGTCGCTCTTGACGGCCCAGCCCTGGGCAGCGGCGGCGCCCTGGGTCCAGAGCTCGTTGTCGATGACGGGCACGCAGGCGTCGTAGTCGCCGTTGAAGATGAGCACGCGGTAGTTCTGCACGAGCGTGGGGTACACGTCACGGGGGAGGTTCTTGGCCGTGGAGGTGTAGTCGAGCTTGTTGGAGCAGATGGCCCACTGGCCCCAGTACTTGGAGGCCGAGGCCACGTGCAGGGCCTCGGTGACGGCGGGGGTGTTGAGGTAGTTGGTCATCACGCCGGCGTCGATGCAGGCAACGGGGCCCTGGGAGTCGACGGAGCGGGCGAGGGAACGCTTGTGGAGCATGTTGAGGAAGGGGGTGTTGACGCGGAACTTGGAGAGGGGGGATCCGCCCTTGCACTCGCCGGCACCGATGTTGTAGATGTTGATGTTGCCGATGACGTCAGCGGCGTTGCTCAGGGCCATCCGGCACGCGAAGCCGGGGTTGGCCCACTGGCCGGTGCAGGAGGCGTTGATGGCGGTGAGCTGGGACATGGAGAAGAGGTTGTGCGCCCCCATGTACTCGAAGCGGTACATGTCGCCGTAAGCGCTGCGAAGCACGGGAAATGACGAGGGGGCGGCGGGAAGGGTGGGCGCGGGAAGGGTGGGCGCGGGCTAAAAGTCAGAGGAGAGGAGGGGGAAGCAGGCGCTCGCGCAGACTGCAGAGGCAAGATTGCAGAATACAAGCACGACTCGTGGGCAGGTTTGCCTGCTCGGCAGCGCGCGTCCGAGCAACGCCATCCAAGCCTCACGAGCAGGTGCCGACCTCGGTGCCGGTGCAGCCGTTGCCGACCATGATGCCCTTGAGGTGGATGCTGGTGGTGCCGCTCAGGTGGATGGCGTTGGCGAGGGTGGGGATGTAGACCCCGGCGTAGCTCTCGCCGGAGATGTAAAAGTCGTTGGCCATGTACTCGGGGAAGCCCTTGGCGAACACCTCCAGGGCGCGGAGGTTGTCGTTGGCGGTCTTGGTGTCGTTGGTCACGTAGTCGTTGGGGTTCTGCGAGTAGCTGAACCCGACACCCGCGGGGGCCTCGAGGTAGAGCATGTGCGCGCGCTGGGTCCAGCGGGTGGGCCGGAGCTCAAGCGTGCCGTCGGCCTGGGGCTGGAACGGGCCGTTCTCCTCGAAGGCGCCGTCCATGGACGAGCAGCCGGGGCCGCCGTTGAGCCACAAGACCACGGGGGCGTCGGCGCCGGCCTCGCTCTCGAAGAAGACGTAGTGCAGGTTCCGGTTCGTGGACGAGTCCACGTTGAGGTAGCCGGACCACATCTTGGAGGGCATGGCAGACTTCCATCCGGGCAGAGACGTCACTGCAAGTGGGCCAAAAGGACGCGCGCGAGGGGCCGCGCAAGGGAGGCAGTGGCATCTGAACGCAGGCCAGCGAGGCGCGGACAGTCCCCCAGGCCGCTGGGGAGGCGAAGCCCGCCGGTGGGGGCAAGGCAAAGGTGCGGAGGCGCAAACGCCCATCGGAGGCGGGGCCGTGGCTGCCCGCTCGCTGCGGCCCGGCGACCTGGACCCCCCGCGCAACCGGCGGCCTCAGCCGCACGCCGTCCATCCCCGTGCGCACTCGCGAATCGATTGGTCACGGCAGGGCGCCCCGAGGGGTCCCGGGCCAGGCGCAGGGGCGGCCTGGAGCAGTGGGTTGGGGGGCTTCCTTCAACATGGCCCCGGCTGCCCGCGTTCGCTCGCGCCCGGTGCTCACCCTGGTCGGCCGTGATGGCGGCGGAGGCCGCCGCGATGGACGCGAGGGCAGCGATGACTGACAGCATCCTGACAAGGACGCCGCTTGTTGAGTGCTGGAAACGCGGCGGGAAACTCTGAGAGTCACTTTGCAAGGCATCTTTGGCCTGCGATTAGATTTCGCGTTAGTCGCCACCCAGCAGGTCGCCAATCGCCGCATCGAGGGCCAGGGCCGGATTCGCGGCCGCCTGCGCCCCCCAGTGCGCCGGGGTGCGCTCCGGCGCGCGCCTGCGGGCGGGCGGGCGTCGGGCCGACAGCTTGGCGCTGCGAGCGCGCTTCCGAGCGATTGCTTCTGCAACTGCGCGGGCCGAAAATGCCCCAGCGCGCTCCGGCGAGGCCGCGGCGGCGCCCCACGCGACGCTTGACACCCCAGTCACGACCGAAGCACTTTTCCGCCCGGCAGAGTGCGCGCCCGCTTCCGCTGCGGCGGCCGCGGCGGCTGCGGCGCGCTTTGCCATGGACCTCCTTTCCTTGACCTCCACCTCGTCGCGGAGGGGCGACGGCGCCGCGGCGCTGGCCCGCGAAGGCGGCGACAGGGGTGTCACTTCCACCATCTCGCTGCTGGGGGGACAGCTCCCGCGGGGCGCCCGCGGTTGCCCCGGTCGGCGCTCGCGCCGCCGAGCCTGCGTCGCCGCGAGCAGCGTCGCGTCGCTGGTGGACCCCAGCGCTGCGTAGAACGACGCGACCCGTGGGTGCACGTGCACGTGCCTTGCAGGGTCGAATCCCTCCAGAGTCAGCCCCTCCGGCGAGCGGGCCCGGGAGAGCGCCACGTACGCCTGCCCGGCCTCCCAGATGTTGCCGCAGCGTACCCACAGGCGGTCCAGCGTCATGCCCTGCGACTTGTGGATGGACAGCGCCCACGCCAGCCGCAGCGGGAACTGCACCCGCGCCACCCACGCAGCCGCGCCGTCCGACACCAGAAACCGCTCCCTGCCCAGGTCGACCAGCAGCGACTGCACCCCGGAGCAAGCAGCCTCCACGGCGTCCCCCAGAGCAGCGTCGGCAGCGCGGTCCGCCGCCTCTGCCTCCGCCTCCACCGCAGCCTTCTTTGCGGCGCCCCTCCCCCCCCCGCTGCTCCCCGCGCCTGAGAGCTCAGCCGCCCGCGCGCGCGCGGCCAGGGCCGACCCGCGAGCCAGCGCCTCGGCGAGATCGGGAATGTCGGATCCCGTGAAGAAGCGGACCCTGGGGCTGGGGCCGGCCGCGGCCCCCTCTGCCCAGCCGGTGACCACGCCCCTGGTGCCGTTGACCAGCCCGCGCGCCGGGTCCAGGTTGGTGAGCAGAACGACGGAGGCCCCCACCTTGAGTTGAAGCTGCGCCGGCGCCAGACAGCCCCGCTCCAGCTGCCGCCGCAGCGAGTCCCGCTCGCCTGCCGACCCCTCCTTGGACTCCGTGAACGACGCCAGCAGCGACGTGGCGCGCCCCGGGAGGCCGGCAAGCCTGCTGGCGTTGATGGCGTCGGCCTCGTCGTTCCGAGGGCACAGAACCACAGCGCCCGCCGGCGCCGCCGCCTTCCCGTCCGCCGGGACCGCGCACCGGGCCAGCAGCGCCCTGTCTGCCGCGCCCACGGCCCCCGCTCGAACCGCGTTCAGTGCCCGGACGAACGCCGAGTCCCGCTGCCGGAACACCTCGCGGAGCACAACCGTGTGCTGCACCAGCCGCGGCCAAACCGGGCTCTCGAACGCGAAGGCGGGCCCGCCTCGCGAGACCGGGGGCAGCTGGTGGAAGTCCCCCACCAACACCGTCTGCACGCCCCCCATGGGCGCGTCGCGGCCACGGCACGCCCGCGCAACGGCGTCCACCTTGGACAGGAGGTCGGCGTCGACCATGGACACTTCCTCGATCACGAGGCAGTCAGCGGCGCGCCACCGGCGAACGGTCCGCGGGTTGCGGAGCGCGGACTGCACGATCTCCCGCTCCGGCCGTTGGGCGCTCCCCACTCCCGAGAAGGCGTGGAGCGTGACGCCCCCCACTGCGCACGCCGCGATGCCCGTGGACGCGGTCACGACCACTCTGCGCGCGTCCCTGCGAACCGCCTGGACCAGCCTCGTCACCGTGAGGGACTTTCCCGTGCCGGCCGCGCCAGTGAGAAGCATGCTGGCGCCCGCCCTGGCGAGCTGCAGCACGGCGCGCTGCTCGGCCGAGAGGCCCTTTGCCGCCTCGCCGTCGCGAGCCTCGAGCGCGGCCGATGAGGCCGCTGCGCGGGCTGCGGTCTCGGCCTCGCTCCTCGACATGGCGGCGCTGCTCGGCCCCCGCACGCCAAGCCTCGCCGCCTCCGCGACCCCCCACTCGCTCAGTCGAAGCGCTCCATCGACCAGGCGAAGCAGCGCGCCTGCGCCGCAGCTCATGGCGGCCAGCCGGGAGTGCACCTCGAACTTCTTTGCCACGCACAGCCGCCCGGCCCAGCAAGACGTCCGCGGGCTTTCCAGGAGCGCCCGGAGCGCATGGCGGGACGTCCCCACGAGGGCGAGGCCCTCGTCCTCTGGGTCCAGGGTGCCGGCGCGAGCGCACAGCAGCTCCAAGGCCGCGCCAGTGTCAAACCCGAGGCCGGCCAGCTCGCACGCCCCGGCGAAGCCCACCAAAGCGCAGTCGATCCCCTCTCTCGAGAGTGGGGCCTGCATGGCCCCTTGGGGCGAAGGCGCAGCACGGGCGCGCCGTCTGGTCCACGAAAGCAAGCGCCAGGCTTGCTCGGCACAAGGGCGGCGCGGGAGCTCGCGCAGCCGTTTGGGGGAAGACGAAGGCGGGGGCGGGGGAACTGCAGGGCGCCCCTTCGCAGCTGGCCCGGCGATGCCCTCGGGGTGGGCGCGGCCGCTGGCACGTTCGCGACCGGCACCGGCAGAGCAGTTTGAACTCCGGCTTGCTCGGGGCTCTGCGATTTGCCCCCCGCCGCGCATGCGAAGTGTGTGAGCGGAGCAGAGCGGCCGCGCGGAGCATGGCGTGCAGGGAGTTGGCAAGTCCGTTGGTGTTTTCGAATCAGCCACACAGCGCAGCATCGAGAAGAGAGCAAGCCGGCCACTACCAGGTGAACGCCTCGGCGACAGTGACTCCGTGCATGGGCACGCCAGGCCCAGGCGCGCAAGCAGTGAAGCCGGCGCCGCATGTAAGGTCGGGGTGGTAGGGAGGGGGGAGCTCCACAGGCATGGCAACAGCCGAGGCAGAGGCCAGCCTGGGGCGGACGGGCGCCGGCTCGCAGTCCACGGCGACGTCAGCGTGGCCGATGGAGCCCGATCCCGACGAGTAGCCGCGGCCGAGGGGCGAGAGGGCCGAGTCCGACGACGTCAGGTCCTCGCTCCAGCAGTCCTCGTCCACGAGCGGGCCCCACTTGCGAGCGTCGCCGTCGCGCTCTGCGGAGGTCGGGAGGCCGAGATCCGCGAAGCCCGACGCCGTGCTCTCGCGGCGGCGCTTGGGGGCGCGAGCCGCCACAGCCGCGTCCACGGGAGGGGTGCGGGCGCTCTCATGGTCGACCGGCGCCGCAGCGGCGCTCGCCGTGACCGTGACCGTGACCGGGGCTGCGGCTGAGGCTGCGGCCGGGGCGGCGGCGAGCCCAGCGCAGGGCGCAGCGGCGGCGGCAGCGGCGGCGGCGGCCTGCGGCGCGCCGGCATGGAGGGCTGCCAAGACCGCGCCGTCGCACGGCGCAAAGGGCGCCACGAAGGGCTTCGTCGGAGCGGGGTTGCGGCGACGCTTGGGCTCGGGGCGGGGGCCGGCGGTGCTCTGCTTGGAGAAGATGCGGAAGGCGGAGGACGCGGCCACGGGGCGCGCCCCGTCCACGTCGACGAGAAGCTGCACGGCGAGGCGGAAGAAGACGTCGCCGTGGTTCTTGGAGGGGGGAAGGTGCTTGCGCTTCATCTCGACCTGGACGCGGCCGGCGGGCAGGCGGTGGAAGGAGAAGGTGCTCTGGGGGAGCTGGAGAGGGGCGTAGTCGCAGGCGACGGCGTCCCACGCCTCGATCACCTTGAGGTCGCCGCGCAGCAGCACCACGCGGAAGAGGTGGCCGACGTCCCCGCCCGCCTCGTCGGGCGCCGGAACGCGCTCGGCCGTGCGCAGGCCAGGGTCAGCAGCGCGCGACAGGGCTCGCGCCGCCGCGGCGGAGAGCGAGAGGCTCATCTGCTGGGGGGTGGAGGAGTCCTGAACGCGACCGCTTGTGACCCACGTCTGGAAGACCTCCTCCGGGAGGTCCCCGCCGGGGGCAGTGGGGTCGGCCGACGAGCGGGGCTCGAAGGAGAGGTGGCTGCCGGGCCCCGCCTCGCGCGCAGGGGGCTGCGCGCGAGACGGGGACAGGCTGGTGGTCTTGCAGGAAAACTCCATTGCAATGGCTGGCTCGGGGCTGAGGACACATGGTCCCAAAGGCTTCAAGAGCGTTTCACTTGTTGTGGAACGCTTTGCACGGGGCAAAGATCAGAATAGCATGGTGAAGAGGGGGGGTGGTTGGTCTCGTTCAGAAGCACATGCTTGCCGGTGTGGCCGCCGCGCGGCGGCGGGCAACGTCCAATCACGCGGCCTCTGTCGGCCTCGCTGGTCGATCGCAGGCGGGGCCCGCGGCAGAGCCTCCTCGCGCGGCAAGAAAACAATCGGCGGCGGAAAGCCTGCGAGCGAGCGGCCTGCAGAGAGCGCGCTGCCGGCCTCTGCCGCTCACTTGCGCCTGCCAGTGCATGCACTTATCGAGACAGAGGCGGGTCCTTGCACATCTCGGCCAAGTCAGGAGACTTGCCCCCGAGCTCGCGTTCAGCACCTTCCGGCTCCGATCCCTTCCGTCCCACACTCCTCAGAGCATGGCCGCCGCTTCGACGACCACCGCCCCCTCCGCCGCGGCGGGCCGGACGGCCGCCCCGGCGCCCGCTGCGGCTGCCACCGGCGCCGGCGGCGACGACGGCCCCAAGAGCTTTGCTCGCCGTGACCGGCTCATGGCCATCGCCGACAAGTGGCAGAAGCGCTGGGCCGAGAGCAAGATGTACCAGGTGGACGCGGGAGAGCCCTCGTCGTCTGTCCCGGCCGCCGCGGCAGCAGCCGCTGCCGCCGCGAGCTCGGCGGCGCCCGGCATCTCTGCGGACTCCGCCACTGGCCCCCTTGGCGCAGGCGCTCGCGACAAGTTCTTCGTGACGTTCCCCTACCCGTACATGAACGGCCGCCTCCACCTCGGGCACGCTTTCAGCGTGACCAAGGCCGAGTTCGCCGCCCGGTACAACCGGCTTGAGGGCCGCCGCACGCTCTTCCCCTTCGCCTTCCACTGCACCGGCATGCCCATCCAGTCCGCCGCCAACAAGCTCCGCCGCGAGCTCGAGCCCGAGGACGAGGAGGAGGCCGCTGTGGTGGCGGCCGCCGCCGAGGCGTCCGCCGCGCAGGCCACGGAGGCCCCTGCCGTGAAGAAGTTCACCGCCCGCAAGACCAAGACCGTCGCCAAGACCGGCGCCGGCCTCACCCAGGCCCAGATCCTCGAGAAGGTGGGCGTGCCCGAGTCGGAGATCCCCGAGTTCGTCGACCCGGTGCACTGGCTCCGCTACTTCCCGCCCTACGGGCGCGTGGATCTGGAGCGCTTCGGCGTGGCCGTGGACTGGCGCCGCTCCTTCATCACCACGGACGCAAACCTCCACTACGACTCCTTCATCCGCTGGCAGTTCAACCGCCTCAAGGACCTCGGCAAGATCAAGTTCGGCAAGCGCCCCACCGTCTACTCCCCGCGTGACGGCCAGGCCTGCGCCGACCACGACCGCGCCTCTGGCGAGGGCGTCGGTCCCCAGGAGTACACCCTCATCAAGCTCCGCGTGCTCCCCGGCCCCGACGGCGCCCTGCCCGGCAAGCTCGCTGGCCTGGACAAGCACCCCGAGACCGGCGCCGACCGCCCCGTCTACATGGTGGCCGCGACCCTCCGCCCCGAGACCATGTACGGCCAGACGAACGTCTTCGTTCTCCCCGACGGCGAGTACGGCGCGTTCGACGTGTCCGAGACCGGCAGCGAGGTCTTCGTCTGCTCCGAGCGCTCCGCCAACAACATGAGCTACCAGGGCCTGGCCCCGGAGTGGGGCAAGCCCTCGCAGCTCGCCGCCCTGAGCGGCACCGACCTCCTCGGCCTCGCCGTCAGCGCCCCCAACGCCGGCTACGAGCGCGTCTACTGCCTCCCCCTCCTCACCATCTCCATGGGCAAGGGAACCGGCGTGGTCACCTCGGTGCCCTCGGACGCGCCCGACGACTACGCCGCCCTCGGCGACCTCAAGCGCAAGCCCGCCCTGCGCGAGAAGTTCGGCATCGAGGCCCACATGGTGGAGGACTTCGACGTGGTGGAGATCATCGAGATCCCGGGCCTTGGCAAGCGCGCCGCCGCCGACCTCTGCGACTCGATGGGCGTCAAGTCCCAGAACGACAAGGTCAAGATCGCGGAGATCAAGGAGCGCACCTACCTCGAGGGCTTCTACAAGGGCGTGATGCTCGTGGGCAGCTGCGCCGGCAAGCGCGTGGAGGAGGCCAAGCCCATCATCCGCAAGGAGATGATCGACGCCGGCACCGCCTGCCCCTACTTCGAGCCCGAGAAGCTCGTCATGTCCCGCTCCGGCGACGAGTGCACCGTGGCCTTCCTCGACCAGTGGTACCTCGAGTACGGGGAGAAGGCGTGGCGCGAGATGGTCGAGCGCTGGGTGGACAGCGGCATCTTCAAGACGTACAACCCCATGGCCCACGACCAGTACCGCCACGTGCTGGGCTGGCTCTCCGAGTGGGCCTGCAGCCGCAACTTCGGCCTTGGCACCAAGATGCCGTGGGACACGCAGTTCGTCATCGAGAGCCTCAGCGACTCCACGGTCTACATGGCCTACTACACCATCGCGCACCTCCTCCAGGGAGAGGACAACCTCGACGGGTCCAAGCCGGGGCCCCTCGGCATCGCTCCTGGCGCAATGGACCAGGCCGCGTGGGACTACGTCGTCCTCGGCAAGGACTACCCCGCGGACGGGTCCTGCGCGGTTCCCGAGGAGGCCCTCGCCGCGATGCGCCGGGAGTTCGAGTACTGGTACCCGCTCGACCTGCGCGTCAGCGGCAAGGACCTCATCGGCAACCACCTCACGATGGCGCTGTACAACCACGCGGCCATCTTCGAGGGCCGCTTCGACCGCATGCCCCAGAGCTTCTTCACCAACGGCCACGTCGGCGTCGACGGCGCCAAGATGAGCAAGTCGCTCGGCAACTTCCTCACCCTCGAGGAGAGCAACCAGCGGTTCAGCCCCGACGGCGTCCGCTTCTCGCTTGCCAACGCAGGCGACGGCATGGAGGAGGCCAACTTCGACACCCGCAACGCCGACGTTGCCGTGGGCCGCCTCTTCGTCGAGGATGCCACCTACCGCGAGTGGGCGGCCACTCTGGCCGGCGACCACGAGGCTGCCGCCGTGGCCAACAAGGAGATCGGCGCCTCCACTGCGATCACCACCTTCCGCTCTGGCGAGCGCACCTTCATGGACAACTTCTTCGAGGCTCGCGTGGCCGACTGCCTCGCCAACGCCCGCGAGGCCTACGCCAACATGCGCTTCCGCGACGCACTCAAGTTCGGCTTCTTCGAGCTCCAGGGCGCCCGCGACCAGTACCGCGACGCCTGCGAGAAGCTCGGGGAGGAGATGCACGGCGAGCTCGCTGCCTGGTTCATGCACGCCCAGGCCATCGCCATCGCACCCATCTGCCCGCACTGGGCCGAGGAGGTGTGGGAGACCATCGGCTGCCCGGGCGGCGCCAAGAGCATCCACGAGGCTCGCTGGCCCGACGGCGTCGCAGCCGACGCGGCCGTGCTCAGCCGCGGGACGTGGCTCCTCGGCCTCGCCCACAGCATCCGCGCCTCGGTGGACGCCGAGGTCAAGAAGGCCGCGAAGAAGGGCGACGCCGACGCCTCTTTCAACGCCTGCACCATCTACACCCGCAAGGCGTACCAGGACTGGCAGGTCGCGGTCCTCGACACCCTCCGCGGCCTCCGCGCCGCGGACGGGACCTACCCCAAGACCGCCATGAAGGACCTCCAGGCCGCCGTCAAGGCCGTCCCAGGCTTCAACAAGAAGACTCTCAAGGACGCCATGGCCTTTGCCGCGCAGACCATGCGTGACCCAGCTGCCTCGCTCGCCTCGGAGCCCGAATTCGTGGACGAGGACGCAATTCGCGCGAACCTCGACTTCATCGTCAAGTCCTCCAACCTGGCGGAAGTCACCATCGTTGACGCCGCGGACGCTCCCGACGAGCACGCTGGCAAGGTGCAGAAGGTGGTGCCGGGCGCCCCCGTCATTGCCGTTCGCAACGTTTGAGCCTTGAAGTGCTTTTGCGTGGGGATGCGCGCTTGCTGCTGAGCCACGAAGTACGAGCACGGCCCGCTGACTGCACGCGCGCGAGCGGCGCCTCCTGGGCAGACCGCGCGTGTCGGGTGCGTGCCCCCCGCTGCGAGCCGACGCGATGCGACTGCGCGGCAGCGCCACAGGCTCTGCATGCAGGGCTCCACTCCCAGCGCGCCTGAAGCGGGGCGCAGTTGCTCTCTGGCCGCACAGCACGCCACCGGCCTGGAGTTGGGCCTTGCCACGCGGCCCTGCTCTCGCTAGTGGCCTGCCCGGCCGGGGCCGGCGCTCGGGCTGCAAGGGGGAATGGCGAGCGGCCGGCTGGCTGCCCTCACAAAGGGCCTTGACGCCGCAATGGAAGAGTACTTCGAGCTCGTCGTGCCGGAGAGTCCTGAAGACGCGGTCGCGGTGCTTCTTGGCGCGAGCTGTGGCGCAGACGAAGGCGCCTGGACGGGCGCGGGAACCGAGGACGAGCGCTCGTCCCTTGCGGCGGCATGCGGTGCCGCCTCGCACGCCGATGTCATCCACGCCCTTGTGGCATGCCAGAGCGCCGACATCGCCGCAGCGTGCATTGCGTGGGCGAGGTCTCGGCTTGTGCCAGTCAGTGCGGCGGAGACTGCGCGTTCGCGCACTCCGCCGAAGCAGCCCGCACGGCGACGACGGGCTGAGCGCCTCCAGAGGGCAGCGGATCACGAAGGCCAGGGCTGCTCGGCAGCTGTGCAACCTGGCGCGACGAGCGCACCTGGCGGGTCCGCAGGGCCGCCAGAGGCTGCTTGCCCGGCTGCCGGGCCTTCGCAGCCGGCGCTGCGTACGGCCAATCGCGGCTTCCAGGACGCCGCCGAACCGCCTCCCGCTCCCCGGGTCGCCACGCCGCCGGCGCGGGCGCAGGTCGCCGCCGAGGGGGACGGTGGGGCGGCGGGGCAGGAGCCAGCGCCTCCTGGATGCGGCAGCGCCGGACTGAGCAGCCGTGCCATCGCTGCACCGGCGCCTGCCGCGGCCCCTGCGCTGACCGGCGCCGAAACCGGTGGTGCTTCGCTTGCTGGCCCAGCGGACACAGCGGCGGGGGCTGCCAGCATTGCCCACGATCTGGCGGCGCGCCTGCCTGAAACGGCACAACTGTCGCCCGGCACGCCTGACTATGGCGCGCCCCCTGCGCCTAGCATGGCCCCTCGCGACGCAGCTGCGCTCGAGGCCGAGCTTGTCGCCTCCCTCTTCCAGCACACGCGGTCCGAGGGCGCCTGGGGGGCAGAGGAGGCTGTTTCGCACTATGAGTTCCTCGAGGCACTGCGAACGGGCGACGCATACGCGCGCCTGGATGCGCCCGGCCGTGCCCTTGCGGAGCAGGACACCATCGTGGCAGGGCAGGTGGCTGGTCGCCGCCCGCGGGCGCTGGACTCCGCGGCGCCAGAGTTTGACCCGGTGGCCATGGGCCTCGTCCACGCCGAGGCGCCGCCGCTGGCGCTGCCGCCAATCTGGGGGCCTCTGACCATGGGGCAGCGGCTGGGGCTGGACTCGCTGATGCACAGGCTGGCAAGCGCCGGATGCAGCGCCTCGCTCGAGGCCGTGACGGACGCGTTCAGGGAGGCTGGCGGGGATACCGTCGCCGCGGAGGGGCGCCTCCGTGAGCTCGGGCTGCTGGCTGGAGCCCAGCGACTTGGCTCCGCCCCGCGGGTGGAGGGAGCGGCAGAGCGCGCCCCGCGAGAGGGCCTGTCGCAGCGCCCTGACAGGTCGTTTGCACTGGTGGGGCACTCGCCGAGCCGCGCTCTGCTGGCCGGGCTGATGCGGGTGGCGCGGCGCGTGGCGGACTGGGTGCCGCAGGTGGACACGGGCAGCGCGGTGTCAGCAAGCTACGCCAAAGCGCAGGCCGGCGGCGACGGCGTCGCGGCGACTGTGGTGCACTCGGCATCGCCCGACGTCGCAGAAGTGCTCGATGTTCATGGCCTGCACCACGCCGAGGCGCGGGCGGCCGCGGTGAGGAGGGCCCGGGCGCAGGGCCCGCGGCGGGAGCAGCAGTGGCTCGTGGTGGTGGCCGGAGTAGGGAAGCACTCGGGGGCGCGGAGCGCGGGCGGAATGGCAGCGTCCGTGGCGCAAGCGTTCGAGGAGGACGGCTGGGTTGCGCTGGGCGGCAACGGGAGGCTTGGCCCCAGGGGCACAGAGGGCGGACTTGTGATGGTGCCTTTGTGGATTCACGGTCGCGCCCTGGGCTCCAGCTGAACCATAGCATCCAGCCGCAAAGGTGTGCAACAAGGCACTCGTGGCGCTCGTGACGAGCGGAGAGACAGCTGCATTGCGCGCTCACGGCAGCCACGGCAAGGCGGTCCTCAGACCGCAAGACTGCTGCTGCCACACGCAATCGCGCCAACCCCCTTGAACACACACATCCGGACATGCAAACGCAGAGCTCACGCTGAACGCGCCCCCTTGCATCCCATCTCAAGTCGATGGCAGCGGCTTGGGGCGAGTGCCTACGCGGAGCGGCGACCGCGGAGGCGGGGCGCCGCTTGAGCTTGCAGGAAGTTCGAGGCGGGTGCCGCCGCAGGTGCCGCCGCCGGAGCCGCCGCCGGAGCAGCCGCAGGTGCCGCTGCCGGAGCAGCCGCCGGAGCCGCTGCAGGTGCCGCCGCAGGTGCCGCCGCAGGTGCCGCTGCCGGAGCAGCCGCAGGTGCCGCTGCCGGAGCCGCCGCGGGTGCCGCCGCAGGTGCCGCCGCAGGTGCCGCTGCCGGAGCAGCCGCAGGTGCCGCTGCCGGAGCAGCCGCAGGTGCCGCTGCCGGAGCAGCCGCAGGTGCCGCTGCCGGAGCAGCCGCAGGTGCCGCTGCCGGAGCAGCCGCAGGTGCCGCTGCCGGAGCAGCCGCAGGTGCCGCTGCCGGAGCCGCCGCGGGTGCGCTCTGGGCGCCCACAGCCGCCGCCTGCAGCGCTGCGGCCTTTGCCTTCTTCGCCACCGCGGCCGCCTCGCGCTCCTTCTTGGACATCTCGATGGCGCCTTGCACCGACTGCGCCGTGGTCTCCGCGCTCTCCCGCGCGAGACCCAGAGCAGCCTGAGCGGCCAGCTGGTTGGCGCGAATGCGCGCCACCTCGGAAAGCTTCTGCGTGATGACAAGGGAGTGCTTCTTGGCATCGGCGGCCCGCTTGGCAGCCTCGGCGAGCGTCTTGGCGCCGGTTGCGTTCAGAGCCGCGGCGTCGGCGCGGTTCAGCGCCTGGAGTGCCTCCAGCGCCTCGGTGCGGTCCGCCTGCATCTTGAGGAGGTGCAACTGCTCATCCTTGGTGAGCTGGTCAAGCGTGCGCCCGCTGTTCAGGTGGCAGCCTGCGGGGGAAAGGGACGGCAACGCAACGCCCGAGAACAGCACCGAGTTGGCTGCGCGCAAGAGGCCGCAGCGCCGAGCTGCCGAACGCCGGCACGGGCACCAAGCCTACCAGAGCCACAGGCGACGACCCCCACCCAGCGCGCGGTCGCAGGCGAAGCTGGGCTCACTGTCCACGAGCTCGGGGCCGCGCTTCACGAAAGCCAAGACATCCTCGTCGAGCTCCGGGTGGCTCTTCAGGGAGACAGTCCCCTTGAACATCCCCTCTGCGGCAGGCAAGGGCAGGGCGGGGGCGTCGTGAACTCGGCTGCGCTGGCGGGCAAGGCCGTCGCCGGCGGCGCGTGGCTGCAAGCGAGGCTCGGTGGCTCCGGCTTGCCCAGAGCACCAGCCAACGTCGCTGCCGGCGTGCGATGCGCGGCGCCGAGCCGACCGCGCTCACCGATGCAGGCCACCTCGGCGTCACTCGTGCGCAGGGTCTCCTCCATGTCCTTGGCGCAGCGAGAGGAGCAGTGGAAGTCCTTGCCGCCAAAGACGTGGGCGTCGATGGCGCAGGAGAGCATCGACGGCTTGAGCTTGATCAAGACGCGGGTCAGGGCCTGCGGCCTGCACCGGCTGGGAGCAGCCGCGTGCACTGCACCGATCGCCGCCAGGGCGACGAGCGCAAGGACGGCCCGCATGCCGCTAGGGGCGAGCGGCTCGCGGTGCGGCTCGGCCTGCGGCTCGGCGGCCGTCGCTCTGCCAGGCCAGCTGCTGGCCAGCTCGCCCGGAATCAAACCGGCCTTTTTTGGAGTGTGACGCTGCTCGCCGGCGATTCCAGCGCCGCAGCTATCGATGTATCGCAGGCGCGACCGGCGCAGTGCGAGGCGCTGCCGCCCGATTTGCCACTCAGGCTGTGAGTGCACCCCTTGTCCCGGCCCAGAGAGGCGCCCTTCGCGGTGCTGCGAGGCCCGGCAAGGCGCCGATTGCCGGCCGGAGGAAAGCCGTTTCCGGACTCTGCGCTCTCGCTTCAGGCGAACAGCTCGGCCCTGCCCGGTCCGCCAGTGCTGGCCACAGCCCCGCCCACGCCGTCGGCCCGGCCAACGCTGCTCAGCCGCGTGCCTGCGGCGTTGCCCCTCCCACAACGGCCCGAGCGTGGCTCTTGCGCCCGCAAGGCTTGGGACCGACACGGAGTCGCTGCCTGACCTCGACCTCCCATCGGCACTTGCCCTCGGCTGGGGGAAGCGCCTCGCGCTGCCAAAATCTCCGGGTGGACTGCCGTTGCCCCGGCGAAGCCGGCCTACCTGGCACGTCAGGGGCGGAAGCCGGGCGCCGACGGGGACACGCCCGCGTTTGCTCGTTCTGTTGCCGCCGAGGCGCCCGAGGCCGCCATGACCCCGGCCAAGGCCTCCAGGGGTGCGGCTGCGCCCTCGAAGGCGGGGATGGCTGGTGGCTCGCCTCACGGGCAGTGGACAACTTCTGAGGGGGAGCCCGCGACGGCGCTCGTGAAGGTGATGGACAGGCGAAAGGGGCGATCAAGCATTTCGCCTCGCCCCGGGCTCCAGTGCGACTGCAGGGCAAGCCTCAGCAGGTGTTGCAGCACCGAGCCGAAGGGCGACTGCCACTGGGTGCGGAGCGCGCCGTCGAAGCGGTGCATGCTTGAAATTCTGGACGGCAGGCAGTTCGGCACGCTCATCACGCTCATCACCATCTACGCGCTCTTTGGGGATGACATGCGGCTGTGGCTAACGTCGAAACCATCGGACAACATATTCTACGGACTTTCAGCGGTGGCCTTTGCCTTTTTTGCGTTCGAGTTCATGACGAACTCGTGCTTCCGGCCTGGCTTCGCCAGCCCCCCGTCGTTCTACTTCTGGCTGGACCTGCTGGCCACGCTCTCGCTGCTTCCCGAGATCGGCTGGATCTGGGACCCCGTGCAGTCGTATCTGGAGGGCAGCGGGACGACCACCAGCGCGGACTTGAGCGCGCAAATCCGCGCCGGCCGCGCTGCGCGTGCGGGCTCCAAGGCCGGCCGCGTCGTGCGGATCGTGAGGCTGATCCGCCTGGTGCGGGTATTCAAGCTCTATAAGCACTGCCGGCGTGCCCGCCACCTGCGACAGGCGCAGCGGGACGCTGACGCGCAGGACGTGTCCGAGCATGCCGGCCTCATCACGGATGAGGCGCCGCGCTTCAGCGTGGTGGAGCAGTCCCCGTTTGGCGCCAAGAGCAAGGACAGCCCCGTGGTGGTTGGGGGCTCCCACCGGTCCGCTCGGGTGGCTCCCGAGCGGGTGAACTCCGGGGAGCTGCCCCACGTGCCGTCCATGCGCCGGGCAAAGCTGCTTGTGGGGGCCGGCCAGGGCGCCACCGGCCAGCCGGCGGTGCTCACGCCGAAGCATTCGGCGTCCGGCGCGGCGCCCAAGGCCGAGGGCGGACCGGAGTCCAAGGCCGTTGCGCCGCTCTCTGGGGTGCACCCGCTCCCGAGCGACGAGACCTTCGCCGCGGGTCCCACCAACGCGCCGTCGGGGTCGCGGTGGAGCGCTCGCTCGATGGGCTCGGCCGACGCGGCGAGCAGTTTCGCAGCGCCCCCGCGCCTGGAGCCCGCGGTGGTGAGGCCCTTCGCGGCCCCCACGGCGCTGGACGCGGCCATCGCCGCGCAGTCGGAGGACCCCGACGAGCTGGACTCCGGCGCCGAGGTGACCGGCAAGCAAGTCCACACCATCTCCAACGTCGGCATCGTGCTGTCCGACCTGACCATTCGCCGGGTCATCCTGCTTATCCTGGTGATGCTCTTCGTTGTGCCCTTCCTCAGCACGCTCGACGTGTCACCGTCGAAGCAGATCCTTGGCGGACTCGCCCAGCTCCACCGCTACCCCCAGGACGCCAACATCACAGACGACGAGTTCCGCTTCAACGCGCAGATGTACGCGCGGCACGCCGGCCGCGTGATCTACCTGGCCGTGTGCCCGGAGAGCTCCACGGGCTGCAGGCACTCGAGGAAGGTGTCCGTGCTGCACGACTGGCTGAGCGAAATGTCCTTTGACGAGAACGGCGACCAGCCGCGCTTCGCCAACGGCACGGCAGCGAGCCGGCCCTACGGCCTGCTCACCCACCCGGTCACCGGGTGGATGCCGTCAATGCTGCTGGACAGCGAGGCCACCATCCTGACGCTTTACCGCAATGTGGAGGTGCAGTCCTTCACCACATCAGGCTGCTTCGGGCTGGACTCTGAGGGCCGCACTGCCGACGACCCCGCGCGCGGCCCCTGCGAGAGCGTGGTGTGGCTCGACGACTCGGTCCTGACCCGGTACGAGGCGTTCCTGTCCTTCGTGCGCACCTGGTTTGTGATGGCTGTCATCTCCATCGGCGCGGCCCTCTTCACGCGAGACGCGGAGCTGCTGGTGATCAGGCCCATCGAGCGGATGACCGCATTGATGACCAAGCTCGCGGCGGACCCGCTGGCGGAGATTCAGGCCCTGACGCGGGACGTGTTCCGGGACGCGTACGACTCGGACGAGGACGGGGAGTTCGAGGACGAGGACGACGAGGACCTCGAGGAGGACGAGGACGAGGACGAGCTCCAGGACCACACGGAGCGAGCAGGCGGAAGCCGGGAGGGCCACGCGTCGCCGGGCAAGGCGGCCAGACAGTCCGGCGTCAGCCGCGCAATCACCGACTCGCACTCGGTAGACGTGGTTGACCTGCCGGGCGCCGACCCGGCCTTGGCCCGCGGAGGCCGGCGACCAGACGTCGGAGTGGCTGCGCTGACGCCGCGGCGGGAGGGCGCCGGCGGCGGCCGCCCCCTCACGAGCACAGGCGCGTCTGCCGCCTCCCGCCGCGGGGGGCTGTCGCTCGGCGTGCCTCACCTGTCCATGGAGGGCGTGCGGGCGGACCGTGCGGGGGGGCGGCTGCGCAGCGAGAGCAGCAGCGCACGGGACCGCAGGCGCTCCGCCAGCGCCCGGCACTCTGCCCGAGAAGGCTCAGTGAGCGTGGAAGACCACGCTGCGGAGCGCCACTTGAGGAGGGGGAACCGCGGCTCCCACCGGCGGCTCGGCCAGCGGGCCCTCTCTGCCGGGCGCACGGGTCCGCAAATCTCCAAGTTCGCTTCCAGACGGCTGATTCTCGCCGACGCCAACCCCGTGGCCATCACGCAGGCGCGGCGAAGCGTGCACGGCACCCCGGCGGCGGGATCGGTGGGGCTCGGGGACGCCACCGCGCAGGCGTCTCGAAGCCGGGCCGCTTCGTCTGGGCGCGTGAAGCGAAAGTCGCTCGGCGCGGCGGCCGGCAGGGCGGCGCTCAGCAAGGGCAGCGGAGCCGCGACCGCGGACCGCGCGGGCCGCTCTGGCCAGTCCAGGCGGAGCTTGGACGACGTCAGCGACGACGACACGGCAGATGCCGGCGACCAAGCGGTTGGCCGACGGCGCGGCCGCCGGGGGGTCAGGTTCCGCGAGAAGGAGGCCAAGCCCAAGAGCGCCGCCGACGTCGCTGCCGATTGTGCCGCAGGCACCGGCCGGTACGTGTGCGCGTCGCTCGTGAACCTGCTCGGAGGCAGCGCTGAGGACGCGAGCAAGCGCGCGCAGGGGTCCTACGAGACGGCGCAGCTTGAGAACGCGATGATCAAGATTGGCGGGCTGCTGCAGGTCGGGTTCGGCGAGGCTGGTGCGGACATCATCGCGCAGAACATGGGGCAGGGGCAGGGCAAGCTCAACCCTCTGGTGCCTGGCAAGCGCGTGGACGCCATCTTCGGCTTTTGCGACATTCGGCGCTTCACGGACGCCACCGAGTGCTTGCAGGAGGACGTGATGGTCTTCGTGAACACCGTGGGGCAGCTGGTGCACAGCGCCACGCACCGCCTGGGCGGGGCCGCGAACAAGAACATCGGCGACGCCTTCCTGCTCACCTGGAAGCTGCCCCGCCTCCTCAACCCGGCAGAAATCGCGAGCAAGGGCAAGGAGCTTCTGCGGCAGATCCAAGGCACCATGAAGCGCGGTCGCCGCGTGTCCATCGACGAGTTCGTGGACGCGATGGCGCAGTCTGGCGACGCGGCCGTCGCGCTCAGCAAGCTCGGCACGGCGGCGGCCACGGGCGACAAGGACCCGGCGGCGTGGGAGAGCCGCCATCCGTCTGGAATGTACGGAGACGGCATGGCCTCGCAGGGCCGCTGGGTGCACGACCAGTTCACCTCGACCACTCGGGTGCCGTTCGGCTCTCGGGGGCTCGGCACCACCACCAGCCTCGCCCTCGTCTCGCCAAGGACTCCGTCGCAGGGCGGGACGGCCACGGAGGCTTCGCCAGGGGCGTCAAAGCCAGGCGAGCAGGCCGCCGCGGCCGCCGGCAGCGGCGGCGCCGGCGCCGGGTACAGGCCCAGCCTGCTGGCGAGCGAGCAAGGCGCGATGATTCTCGAGGACGAGGACGAGGGCGCCACAGCCCCGCTGGGCGGCCACGAGGCTGCCGCGGCCGCGTCGTCTGCCGAGAGTCCTCCCTTGCAGCGCCGGATGCCGTCGACCAGTGCGGGCCGCAGGGCCGCAGCCGAGGCGTGGGCGGGCGCCACAGCGGGCTCGCTGGCCGCGCCGGGGAATCCAGATGGCGCGGCGGCGGACGGCCGAGGCCTTCCCGACCGCGGGCCCGGGTCGCCGGCTCACGACCTCACTGCGCGCAGTCCCCGAATCGCGCCGCCGGGCACTGCAGGAGCGGGGCCCGGCTTGCCTGGCGTGGCTGACGGGAGCGCGGTGGATAGCGAGGCCGTGACCGAGTCGCTGGCGTCCAGCGCGCCGCAAGCGGTCCCGGGCGCCGCAACCGCCAACTCCATCGTGGCCCGCAGCACCGATCACTACGCGCAAGCGTCGGTCGGAACATCGGGGCGTGCTGGCGAGTCTGGCAGGGCGTCGGCCGCGTCGTCCGGGGGGGCCTCCTCCACCCACCCGGCTGCCGAGGTTGCTCCGCCTGTGCGGGTTCTTCCAAAGCCCAGCGGGGGCGTGGCCACGCCTGCCGGGGTGCAGGTGGTGGGTCGGTCGGCAGCTCGACGCGCAGCTGCAAGTCCACCGACGGGCGGCACCGCGGGCGCGGCGGCGGGAGGGCTCACCGCCGCCGCCGCCGCCGCCGCCGGCGATGGCGACGACGACGACGACGCCAATGACGGCGACGTCACGTCCGGAGCAGGCAAGCCGGACGCTGGCCCGAGCCGCTCGGTGTCGGTGGGGGGCGGTGAGGATCGCCGGAGCGCTGCCGCCGGTGACGTCATTTCCGTGCTGCGGCCGAGCCTGCTCGCCTCCGCGGACGGGATACCGAAGCACAGCATGTCCGAGCGCGTGGGCGGGGTGGGCGACGTCTCGGGCGGCGCCGTTGGGAGGCGGCTCTCCATGCCGTCCAGCTTCCGGCCCCGCATGACGCGCCAGTCCATCATCGAGCCGAGCGCCCGCAAGGACCTGCAGCACGGCGCTGGGATCACTATTCTGGAGGACCCCGCGGCGCCCGGCGGGTTCTTGCCCGACGCAGCGGCGGCTGGCGGAAGCCGCAAGCCCGCTCTTGCCATCCGCGACCGCGACGCGACGGCCCGCACCGCTGACAACGCGCTCGCGGCCTTCCTCAAGGTCATCGTGGACATCCACAACGCCAACAAGCGAGGCGGCGTGCTCTACCCCTTCCTGCGTCACCGCGCCATCAGGCGCCGCTTCGGGAAGTCCTTCCGGGTAGAGCTCGGGTTCGGGTTGCACCTCGGGTGGGCGGTCGAGGGTGCCGTTGGGTCGGCCTACAAGGTGGACGCGTCGTACCTGTCGCCGCACGTGAACCTGGCGGCGCGGCTTGAAGCCCTCACCAAGTACTACGGAGTGCCGCTCCTGATCAGCGGGAACTTCGCCCGTGAGCTGTCCCTGGATGCGCAGCGCTACCTGCGGCTGATCGACCGCATCACGGTGAAGGGATCCAAGGTGCCCATCGAGCTGTACACGTTCGACATCACCTCCTACCCGCCTGAGTTCGGCCAGCTGCGCGTCAACACCATGCCTCGCTCCGCCGCCGACCGGCAGCCGAGCTTCCTCCTGCACGAGACGGCGATTCACGTTGACTTCGCGACGGACCCGAGCGTGCTGCAGCTGCAGGCGGACATCCCAGACGCCTTCTTCGTCAGCTTCCACGCCGCGGTGAGGGCGTATATCCGCGGCGACTGGCTCGACGCGCGCGAGCAGCTGGTGGAGACGGAAGTGCGGTACCGCGGCGCCGGAAAGGACGGCCCCACGCAGGCCCTCCTCAAGACGATGGACCGCCTCGGCGTGGGACCGGACAAGGAGGCGCCTGCCGACTGGAAGCAGGTCCACGTGCTCGACTCGAAGACTGGCTGAGCGCGCTGGAAGGCGGCGCGCCAGCCTCCCTTCTCGGCCCCCCGCCTGACATCAGTCGGCGGTGGCTGCGCCTGGTTCACGCCTGCCTGGCGCCTTGCGCCGTGGCGGTGTGGAAGATGCGGGAGGCGTGCCTCATCGCAAGTTGTTTGTCCTTCGCCTGTAGCGTGCGCTGGTCACGCTGGGCGTCACGGCGAGTGGTTTGCTTCCTGTAACTGTTGCTTCATTTGCATTTGCGTGACCTTGCAGCCTCGGCGCTTCACGAAATGCGACGACAAGAGTGTTTGTGTGGCAGCAAGCAACCGGCGGCAACGCCTGCGGCCACCGGCACACGGGACCCGGCACTGGCCGTCGGCCAAGCAGCGAAAGCCCACCGGTGCGTGTTTGTGGGAAGGGGGGGTGCGAGAGAGCGCGCCCGCAGTCTCCCCCTTGCCGTCGTCGTGCGGCAGGCGGAGCGCGAGCCGAACGCCGCGGCTGGCGGAGCCATGTCGCTCGCCCAGAGCAGCGACTTGGGCCTGGTGCTGGCAACGATCGACGCGGATGTTCCGCCGGGAAGCGCAGCATGCATCGTGGTGGCGCCGTGGGAGGGGCACATCGAGGCGGGGCACGGAGCGAAGGGAGTGTGCATCCGCCGGAACGGCAAGTGCGCAGCCGCGCGGGCGCCCCGAGTCGTTGTTTCGTGGAAGTTCTCGACCTCTGGTGGCGACGTGAACTTCAGTTGCCTGGCCTCCCCGGGAGGCGCGGAGGTCGTGCGGCAGCGGCGCGTGCAGTCGCAGCGGACCCTCCAATTCGGGAGTGCGGTTATCACCAGTCGGCAAGCGTGCGCCGCGCTGACCCTCGAGTGGGACAACAGCCACTCCGTTTGGTCATCGAAGACAGTGAGCTGCGAGCTGTCAGTGGGCTTGGCTCCCGGGCCCTTCATGCCAGGCCCGGAGCAGGCAGAGTGCGCTGTCCGCGCGCTTGTTGCCGGTGCGGAGACTGCAGCCGTGGGCTCCGCCGCCGCGGCGGCGGCAGCAGCAGGCGGCAGTGCACCCAGGCCCGCGCCTGCCCAGAGCACGGGCCTGGAGGACCGCGCTGCCGCGGCGCTGCGCGCTGCCCTGGGTTCCGCTGCTGCAGTCTCGCATGCGACGGCCGACCCGCTTGCCTCCATCACTGCGCTGCAGCTGGCGCCCGGCGGCGTGAACGTCGGGCACATCTGCGCCGTTGCAGCCTCTGCCTTGTCCTCAGCCGGAGGCGCGGCAACCTTCGCTCCCGGCACCGTCGTCACCGTGGCTTCAGCCGTGCTGTCGCTGGCGCAGAGGGCCCCGCGAGCCGCAGCCGCCCTCATGGCCGCCGCGCGCCCCGTGGCTGCGCTGATGCAAACCTCCGAGGCGGCTGCAGTGCTGACGTCGGCGGTGGAGCTGTCGCGAGCGGCGCTGGCCGCGGTGTCCGTGCCGCAAGCGAGGGCCTCCGCGGCGGACGCGGCCCGCCTAGCAGGCGGCCTGGCCCGGTGGGCGCAGACGGACGAGGCCGCCGCTGCGGCGGACAAGGCGACGGAGCTGGTGCGGGCCGCAATGGCAGCTGCGGCCCGTCCGGAGGCCCAGGCGGCCGCTGCGGCGCTCACCTCGGCGCTGGTGGCCGCGCTGGCGGAGTCAGCAGAGCTTGTCGGAGCAGCGCTCGAGGCCGACGCGGCGCTCTCGCTGGGTAGCTCGTGGCAGCGACGCCCTTCCCCAGCCGGCTTGTCGGCTGCCGACGCGCCGGCGGTCGCGGCAGCTCCCTTACGGGGGGCCGCAACGGACACAGTAGCGCCTCGCGGGACCCGCCAGAGCCGGGCGCCGAGACTGCATCGCGGGCCAGGGGCCCCGGGGGCGAGCTCGCTACCAGCGGCAGTGGAGGCGGCGGTCCACCGGGCGCCAGCGCCGCCGGGGCCTGCAGCGCCGCCGACCGCGCCTGAGAAGGACCGCGCCCCTGCTGGCGTGCAGGCGGGTATGGCCGGCGGTCCGGCCGCCAGCGCTCAGGAGCAGTCGACCTTGGCGCGTATCGGGGCAGCGCTGTGGCTGCTGGCGGGCCAGCCTGCGGCAGCCTCGAGCGCGCTGGTCGGGCCCCCGGCGGCACCAGCGCCTGCCCATGTGCGGGGCGTTCCGGGGGGCGACCGGCCCCGCGGTGAGCGCGGTAGCACCACAAGAAGCGGCACCGCCGGCAGCAGCGACGTCGCCGCCGGCAGCAACGATGTCGCCGCCGGCAGCGGGGCAAAACGCGACCCGCCTACAGCTGCAACCCGCCTCGCCGCTTCGCCGCCCGCGCCCGTGGCTCGCAAAGGGGAGAGCCCTGAGTCCTTGCGGGCGGTCGGCCGGCACACTGCAGCTGCAGCTGCAGCCGCGAGCCAGCGCCGGGAGGCAAGCGAAGCTGCAGCCGCGCGTCGCGGCCAGAGACGCTGCCGCTCGCCGCCCTCCGAGGGAGAGGGCTGCGACGCACTCCGGGCCGTGGAGCCGCTGAGCCCCGCGCGGCCGCAGGTGGGACCGTCGGCCGCGGCTGCCCTCCGTCGACGAGCTCGCGCCCCATCGCCACGCGCGTCCGCAGCTCCGACACTCGGGTCGCCTCAGGCTGCCGCGGTTTCGAGCAGCGCAGGCGCGGGCGCCGGCGGACCGCCGGACGGCAGCAACCAGGCGGCGCCCTCGGTCTGTGATGAGGCGAGGCGCGCGAAGAGCCACGGGTCGGCGCGCTCTGGCCGAGAGCGCGCGCCCGACAAGCGGTAGCTCTGCGACATTCGCTCGCCGGCCTCGCCGTGAACCGACGGCAAGCACTCCCCCGGCGCCAAAGTGGTCCATGCGCGTTGTGTTTCAGGCCGCTGCAGTGGCACTGGCGCTCGCCCTGGCCGCGCGCGGCAGTCCCGGGGTGCAGGGGGACAGCGACTGGGTGTCGCTGCTGTTGAAGCAGGCTGGCGCCGCTCGGGCTGCCGCGCTCGACGTGCTGCCGGAGCCCACGGCGACCCCGACCGCGGCCCCACCGCCGCCTCCGGACCCTGTTTCGGACTTTTCCGACTCGCCTGGTGCGCCCGGCGGCCATGACGTCTTGGAGCTTGGAGAAGGAGCGTTTTTGCACGGCAGCGGGCCGGCCCGCATGTTCATTGTGCCGGCCCTGCTGTCGCCCGAAGAGGCCGCTGCACTGGCAGACCTCGGGGAGAACGACGGGGCCATGGACGAAATCCGGGAGAGCTCGATCGTGGGCGAGGGAGAGGAAGGCGAGGACGCGCCTCAACAGTGGCGGGTGTCGAAATCCAGGTTCCTCGAGCCCGAGCTCGAGCGAGCCCACCCCGTTGCGTCGCGCTTCATTGGGCGGGTCCACTCACTCGTGGGCATCCCCGTGGCCCACGGAGAGCAGCTGCAGCTCACCGAGTACCGCCAGGCCTTGCGCGATCGGTACATCGCTCACCTGGATTCGGCGCTGGGCATGGGCCGCTCGGCCACCGCGTTGCTGTACCTGCGCACTCTTCGCCCGGGCGACGGGGGCTCCACTGTGTTCGTGCAAACGCGGCTGTCTGCATCGGGCGCTGCGGCCGTGGCCGCCGCCCGTCAGCGCGCGCTGGAGGCGGCAGGCGAGCCGAGCGACGCGGAGTACCTCGCAGCGCACGCCGACCGAGTTCGACGGGCGGCAGGGCGGAGGAGCCAGGCGCCCGCTCCCGGGTCCGACGACGAGGCGATGGCCGGGCTGCACCTCGCCTGCGCCTCCGACACCTCGACGGCGTGGGCCGAGCGGCTGGCAGCAAACGCCTCCGCGCCTGCAGACCATGGCGCGAGGGAGGGCGCGCCGCTTGCGGTGCGGCCCGTCGCAGGACTGGCGGTGATCTGGTTCAACCACGACGAGCAGGGCAGGACCGACCTGCGGGCGCGCCACGCCGCCTGCGAGCTGGAGCCCGGACCGGACGGGCCCGAGCCCCGCATTCGCAAAATGGTGGCGCAGCGGTGGATGACGTGGATGGCGCAAACCAGGCTCGCACCGCAGACCAGCAAGGCCTTCTACGCCCCGGAGCCGAACATCCTCGACAGCACGCTGCGCGACTGCGGCACCCCGGGCAAGCTTAAACGGGCCGGCATCCCTGTTCCGCCCGGAACGCTGCCACGCTTTCAGCTGGAGGACGCGTGGGTGTTGCACTCGAACATCACCAGGAAGCAACACCTCGTGCGCAGGTTCCAGTGAAGCTGGTGCCGCTGGGAGCGCGTGTGGCCGTGCTTGAAGAGTTGCGTTTGCGTTTGCGTCGGCACGACACGCCGTTGCGGCCATGGCAGTTTGTGGTGCCGCACCCGGGGAAGGGGAAGCACTTCGCCGCCCTTTCCTGGGTGCACCTGTTGAAGACTAGCGAGGCGCGGCTTGCTGCCACTCTCTCTCTCTCTCTCGCGCGCGCGCCGCTGCTTGCTGCTCCACGCGACCACAGCCGGCTCGTCTCTTGAGCCCGGCCAGCTCTGCCAAGCGACGGCGCCGCTCGTTGGGCTGCCAGGCACTGTTCGCGCCCCCTGCCAGCGCAGAGGAGGCAAGGAGGAGCGAGGGCGGAGGACATTATGCGGGCCACCACTGCCGCTGTGCTGCTTGCAGCCCTTGCGGCCCCGGCCCTGGCTTTCCAGTTCGACCTGGCGGCCGGCAAGGCAAAGGTGCGCGGCCGTCCTTTTTGCACCGGCGCCTCCCCAGGCCGGGGAGCCGCGCTTGCGAACCAGGAGGGTGGCATGCGCGCCGCCGTGCTGCGCGGGCGATCCCGTGGCTGGGTCGGGCGACGGGGCGACCGGCAAGAGGTGTGCTTGGAGCGGCGATGATCTGCGCTGCAGTCGGAGTCGCGCCTCGCGCCCCCAACGACCTTGGCCGCCGCGCTGCCCCGCCGCATCGCAAGTGCGTATCGCAGTGCTTTTCGGAGACGATGGAGCGGCAGACACTCACGGTCGGCGCCTTCGAGGCCAGGGACACTGCCCTGACCTCGGAGGGTCTTCAGGTGGAGGTGATCTCCCCAAAGGGCAGCAAGGAGTTCTCCAAGCCCGACATCACCACGGGAAAGTTTGCGTTCACGACAACCGAAGAGGGAGCGTACCGGTTCTGCTTCACGAACCCCAGTGAGAGGCGGGCTTGCCTCTGGGCACGCGCCTTGCCAGCCCGGCTCGCGGCCCTGGTTTTGCAGGCAGCGGTGCCGCTCCGGCGTTGTCTGTGCGGCTGCGCTCCAAGCGGCGCCGTGCTTGTGCCGTGCTGCCCTCCTCCTTCCCGCAGGCACTGCTCAGCGGCGTGTGGAGTTCGACTTCCGCAGCGGGCTGCACGCCAACGACGCGTCGCGCGCCGCCAAGACGGAGCAGCTGCAGCCGCTCGAGGCAGAGCTGCTCAAGCTCGAGGGCCAGGCCGGGGACGTGCTCAAGACTTTCGAGTACTTGCAGGAGCGCGAGGCGGAGCACCGTAACACCAACGGTGAGGCCGGGCCGGGCGGCCTGCCCGGCAGCCTCGCGTGGCCGTGGCGGGTGACCCATCGCGCGCGTGCCGTCCCGGTCGCAGCCCCGTTCGCTGGGCGTCGCTGCTCCGCAGGAGGCACTGCCCCTGCTGCTGCTGCTGCTGCTGCTGCTGCTGCTGCTGCTGCTGCTGCTGCTGCTGCTGCTGGTGCTGCTGCTGGTGCTGCTGCTGCTGCTGCTGAGCTGCCCCCGCCCCGCGCACGCGGCCGCGACCCCTGCCCCTGCCCTCTCCCATTTACGCACGTGTGACGCAGAGTCGACCAACACTCGCGTGCTGTGGTTCACGGTGCTGTCCATCGTGCTGCTGGTGGCGCTGACCGTGTTCCAGGTGGTGGTGCTGCAGCGCTCCTTGGCCAAGGAGAAGCTCATTGACTCCCGCCCCATCTTCATGAGCTGAGCTGAGCCTCGCCGGCGCGGCGCTCGGAAGGCGCGCCGGCCCCGACCCGGCTTGCGGCTGCGAGCATGCGTGTGGTTGTGTGTGGCGGGCGTTGGTCAGTCCAGCGAGGGCGACACAATGCGGCATGCAATTGGCTGGCGCGCGGAGGGCTGGGCGGAGCATGCGAGTCGCCGGCCACTGCAGCCAAGCGATGCCAGCGAACGCCGTGTGAAGCCCCACTCAGACGCGCTCCAGGATCATCGCGTGGCCCTGGCCGCCGGCCGCGCACGCAGCGAGGATGCCAAACTCGGAGTTCTCGCGGTTCATGCGGTTGGCGGTGGTGGTGATGATGCGGCCGCCGGTCGCGCCGAAGGGGTGCCCGATGGAGAGGGAGCCGCCGTGGGCGTTGATCTTGTCCATGTCCACGCTGCCGACCTTCTTCCCGGTCTTGGCCTTGTCGGCGGCGAAGGAGTCGCTCTCAAGAGCGCGCAGGTTCGAGAGCACCTGGCCAGCGAATGCCTCGTGGAGCTCCCAGACGCCGATCTCGTTGGCGCCAAGGCCGCAGCGCTTCATGAGCTTGGCGATGGCGTAGGCCGGGCCGAGGAGGAGCTCCTCGGACGGGTCCTGGGACACGTAGATGAAGTCCTTGATGGCAGCGAGGGGCGTGAAGCCCATGGCCTTGGCGCGGGACTCCTTCATCAGCAGAACGGCGCTGGCGCCGTCCGTGAGGAAGGAGGAGTTGGCTGCCGTGTGCGTTCCGTGCGGGCGCACGAAGGCGGGCTTGAGGGAGCTGAGCTTGGCGAGGGTAGAGTCGCCGCGCACCCCGGTGTCCTCCTGCACGCCGTCCACGGGCATGATCTCCTCCTTGAGGATGCCGTCGGCAGTGGCCTTGGCGGCGTTGTGGTGGCTGCGAAGGGCGAACTCGTCCTGCTCGGCGCGCGTGACCCCGAAGCGGGCCGCCATGCGGTCGGAGGAGTGACCCATGACCTCGCCGGTCGAGAACTCAGCGATGGCCGGGGCCTCCGGGGCCAGGTCCGCGAGCTTCAGGCCCTTGAGGAGCTTCAGGAAGTCGGCGGGCTTGCGCGCCTTGCGGGAAGCAAGCATGCGCTGGCGCACGGGGCGAGACCAGCGAATCGGAACATCCGACATGGTCTCCGCGCCGCCAGCGACCACCATCTCCGCCTGGCCCGCGTGGATGTACGCCGCGCCCGTGGTGATTGCCTGGTTGGCCGAGATGCAGGCCATGCTCACAGTGTGGGCAGGGACGGTGTCGGGGATGCCGGCGCCCAGGGCGGACTCGCGGGCGATGTTGGACGTCCTCACTGAGAGGCCAAGGCAGCGGGCACAGCAGACAGCGGGCAGGCACGTGGCGACGGAAGCGAGCAGCGCGGTGGCGCCCGCCTGCCAGGGGGGCGGGGGCGGGCGGGGGAGGACGGGGGGAGCCCAGGGAGGGCGGCGGCGCTCGCATCACGCGGCCACGAAGACGGCGGCGCTTCGGCAGAACAGGCACGCCGGCAGCCGATCGCCAGCGCCCCTGTTGCCCGCCGCGACTCACCCTCCTGGATCACGTTTCCGTACGTGACGTAGTCAAGCTCGGCCGGGTTGATCCCCGTGCGCGCGAGGAGCCCCTTGATTGCGAAGCGGCCCAGATCCTGGGCGATGTAGTTGTTGAACAAGGTGCCCGACGGATGGAACGGCGTGCGGACCCCATCCACGAGGACAATGCGGTCCTTGCCCTTGGAGGCGGCAGTGGAGAGCTCCCGCCGAGCGGCACCAGCGGCACGTGCGAGCATCGTCTCAACAGCCGAGCGAGTGGCCGGCAGCTGCGGTTCCAGTGCGGCCAGTTGCGTGGCGTGTGTCGGCTCTGCGCGCGGCCAAGCCCTCCCCCGCGCACGCCCTAGATGAGCGGGCCGCGCGGCAACGCAATGTACGCTTGGGCTAGGTTGGTGGCCCACGGAGTCACGCAGTCGAAGTGCAAGGGGTCACACTCACGCGCGGGCAGCGCGGAAGGCCACGTTGGAGCCACGCAGGCCGGGCTGGCGGAACTTGGCCTCCTCAGCCTTGGCCTCCTCGGCGGCGGGGGCAGCCTCCTCCTCCTTGGCCTCCTCGGCGGCGGGAGCAGCATCGGCGGCGGGGGCAGCCTCCTCGGTCTTGGCCTCCTCGGCGGCGGGGGCGGCCTCCTCGGTCTTGGCCTCCTCGGCGGCGGGGGCGGCATCGGCGGCGGGGGCAGCCTCCTCGGTCTTGGCCTCCTCGGCGGCGGGGGCGGCATCGGCGGCGGGGGCGGCCTCCTCAGTCTTGGCCTCTTCGGCGGCGGGGGCGGCCTCCTCAGTCTTAGCCTCCTCGGCGGCAGGGGCGGCCTCCTCGGTCTTGGCCTCCTCGGCGGCGGGGGCGGCCTCCTCGGTCTTAGCCTCCTCCTTGGCCTCCTCCTTGGCCTCGTCCTTGGCCTCGTCCTTGGCCTCCTCGGCCTCCTCGGCCTTGTCCTCGGCCTCCTCCTTGGCCTTCTCAGCCTCTTCCTTGGCCTCCTCAGCCTCCTCGGCCTTCTCCTTGAGGTCCTCGGACGCCTCCTCAACCTGGGCCTTCTGCGAGCAATGACGGAGTCGGACAGGAGCGGCGCAAAGCAGAGCAGTGGAGGTCGATGGGCTCCGGCAAGCATGCAGGCATAGCCCGGCAACCACAAAGAGCGCGGGGTGGCTAACCTGCTCCTCGACCTCCTTGGAGGCCTCGGCCATAGCCTTGGTCTGCTCGGCAAGCTCCTCAGCCTGAGGTGGCGAGGTGTCAGGGGAGAGGGGACGGGACACACAAGAGTCGGAGCGGTCAAGTCACGGAGCTGCATGCGCGCTGGCTCAAGCACAAAGCTAGGCGCAGCTCGTCCTGCCAGAGGACGTGCTCACCTTCTTCTTCATGTCGGCCTCCTGCTGGGCAGCGTCCTCGGTCGCCTCCTGGAGGTCCTTCTCGCGCTGCTCGTTCTCCTTCTTGGCCTCCTCGGCCTGCTTCTCAAGGGCATCGTTCTGCGGCTATTCACGGGAGGGTGAGCAAGGAGCCGCAGGAGCATGGGTGCATGCGCTCTGGAAGGGAGCGCCGCTCCGCGGGACAGGCCTCAAACGCGGTTTTGCGGCGCCCACCTTGGCCTTGGCCTCCTCGAGCTGCTTGGAAAGGTCGGCGTTCTCGGCCGCAACCTGGGCGGCATCCTGGGTGTCGGCGGCCTCGCCCTCGCCGTCGATGGCGGTCAGGTCCTCCTCCTCAAGGCCGCACTCTGCGAGGCAAGACCAGCCGTTTTGACTCGACATGAAATCGTTGAGAATCGCGCCACGCAGCCCTACAGCTCAATGGCGCCGCCAGCGTGGGAGGCAAGGACAGGGCTAGTTGCTCACTGCTGATGAGGGTGGGGCCGGCCTGGATGAAGGCGTACACCTCCTCGGAGATGACATCGGAGTCCAGCTTCTTCTCGTGGACCAGCTCTGAGCAGATCGAAAGGCCACAAGGAAAGCAGAAAGCGATTTGCTCGGGGGAGGCGGGCATTGCGAGGCCGGACTTGAAATTCCCAAGCGGGATATCTCTCCTAGCTGGGCCGCATGCCGCGCGCCGGGGGCGGGGATGCGGGCAGGGGGGGGGGGGGGGGGGGGGCACGCGTGGGAGCGGCCAAAGCAAGAGGATGGCACGAGATGGCAGCGCGCCCGGCCGGCCCGAGCTCACGGACGCAGCGGAGGAAGCTGTCCTCCACCAGGACGGTGGACTTCAGGCTCTCCTTGCACTCATCGGTGCACTCGGCACCGGTGGACACGCCGGAGCACTCGTCCTTGGCGGCCTTGAACGAGGACTGGACCTGGGCCTGAGCGGCCGTGGTGCAGACCGCGTCCACGTCCTTTGCCACGACGGCAGCGGCGGCGAGCAGGATTGCGAGGATAACGCGCATCTCAGCGGGCTCGCTCGGACTGTCCGGGCGCGCTTGAGGTGGGGGCCAGCGCCGCGGGCGGGTTGCGGCCGGCGGCTGACGACGTCGGGCCTGCTCGGTGGCCGGCAGAGCTGTGCGCCCTGTTGCGATTGCGTGGGCAACCCACACGGGGGCGCGCTCCGCGGCATGGCAGACGCCAGCGCCGCCCCGGGGGGCGCTCCGGACCGCCGGGACCGGCCACTCCGCCCCGCTCCACTGCGAGGCCGGCTCGCGCCCGCAGGCGCCCTCGTGCGCAGCTTCTGCCTCCCGTTGCCCTTGCGAACGCGATTGAAGCATCTGTGCACCAATGCTCGCGAGCGCTCATCGAGGAGCTGAAGCTCGTCATCCCGCCTGCGTCAAGCGTGCTTGCCAGCGCCGGCCGTGACGGAAAGCCGCCCCTGTTGGCCGTCCCCACAGCCCAAAGGACCGAAGCGGACCTCACCGAATGGGGCGACCGCGCAGCGAAGGAAAAGGACGACTGCTTGGAAAGAGTGAGGGCGCGGCAGCCCCCCTCCCGTGTGTCTCTGTGCCAGGGCTCCTTGGCCCTGGCTGGTGCCTGCTAGCGGGCGGCGGTCGGGCTCCCCGCCGCTCCCGAGTGACGTCACTGCCGCCCCCGTTCGCTCTCGCCCCGCCTCCGCCCCACTCCCCCGCCCCAAACCTCACCCTATTACGTGCTCGCCCGACGGCGCCCCTGTACTCGCTGGCCGCAGTTTGCGGCGTGGGCGCGCTGCGTATGCGACCAGCTTCTCGCCCTTGGCCACTGGGCCGACTTCATAGACCCGTGCTCCGGGCACCCGGTGAGCAGCTCGCCTCCACTGGGAGGTGGGCGGCTCCGTCCCCACCGCGGCGGCCGGCCTGGCCGGCCCGTGGTGGTCCGTTGCAAAGCGCCTCGGCAGCGGCCCCCGCCCACGGCTGCCCCGCTCTGCCCCGCTCCCACCTCCCCGCGTGAATTCGCAGATGTTGGCCGAAGGGCGGGGCGCGGTGTTTAGCGAGGTGGACTGCTTCGCCTCCATGCTCCGCTACCCTGTGGCGGACGCGGGCGGGTGCCGCATCGTCCTGCACCCCGCATGGGGGTCGAGGTTTTACCCGGCGACCATGTTCACGACGGCACCCCTGCGGGTGCTGGTGCGCGCAGTGGCAGTGGCCGCCGGCGGCGAACCCGCCGGGGACAAAGACCCGTGGTTGCTCGCGGCTGCGGAGGGCACGGCGCCCGACCACCAAGATCCCGACGCGTGACCGTTGCGCTCCCAGGGCCGCGAGGCCTGTTGGGGCGGTCGACGTGCCGCCGTCGTCGCAGTTTGGCCTGCAGAGTGCATCATTCAACTCTGAGAGCTGCGATTCGTGTTGTTGCGTCCGTACAAACAGCCGGCCGCCGCGACGATGTCAACGCACGCAAGGAACCACACGCTCCAAACTGCGGCAGGAACGAGCACTCCAGACGGCTGCTGTCCGTGTGCGTCGGACCTGCCTGCTGGCGGCGGCCGGCCGGAGCAGCTCTTGTGCCTAGGCGCTCGGGGCTGGCGAACAGTGCTCTGTCCAAGTTGAGGCAGGCGTTCCGCACTCCGACTGCGGCCGGGGGGGCGCGAGCCCCGCGCGTCCGACATGGAGCCCCTCCTCCAAGGGAGGCTGCGAAAACGTGGCCACATTATCCCGTCGTGGCGCTTCCGGACTTTTGTGCTCGAGTACGACTTCCTGCGCGGGTATGTCCTGAACTACTATGTTGCAGACGCGGACCGCGACAGCGGCCAGGCCCCGCGCGGCTCCATCAGCATCACCAAGAGCACAACGATTCGGGTGGTCTCGGCCATTGCCAACGGCTTCGTGGTTGCCAGGGAGGGTCAGCCGGAGTACTGGCTGGCCGCAGCAAGTGACTCGCAGCGCAGGCAGTGGATGGCAGTGATTGAGCACGCTCGCCAGTCCAGCATGGCAAGGGAGCGCGACGACCGGTCGGTCAGGCCAGCCGGGGACACTGTGCCCTCTGCCGCTTCGGGTGCGGGGGCTGTGGATGCTGGCCCGGGCAGGCAGCGCGAGGCCCACAGCCAGCAGTTCAACAGCGAGGCTTCGGCCGCGGTGGCCGCCTCGGTGGGCAAGGGCACCATCACCATTCGGATTCTGCGAGCCAGCGGGCTTTCCCTCGCGCCTCGCGGTGCCCCCTTTGTGTGCGTGGCCTGCGGCACCCACATTGCGCGCTCGAGGGTCGGCGTCGGCGTGCCGACCGACCCAGCGTTCAACGAGACGATCACGCTGCCATTTGCCAGGACAAACCTCTTCGCGGTGGTAGACGTGGCCGACGAGGACAAGGGCGGACGCGTCATCGGCCGGGCGACTGTGCCGCTGCTGCGCGCCTCGCCAGTGGCGAGGCGGTTCCGCCTTCCGCTCGCGCAGCCCACGACCAGCTCCAGTGCCGGTGCGGCGGGCATGCTCCCCCTCGCCTCGTGTGTTGGCGAAGTTTTCATCGAGCTGACCTCGTCGCTGGCGCCGCAGCCCCAGTGGGGCAGGGCCTTTGCCGCGATCCGCACGCTTCCGGCATTCTTCAGGCCGCTCCTGCCGGCCACGGGCTCCGCTCACAAAGCTGCCTCCTGGGCAGGGACTCCGCCGCCCTCGGGCGCAGGCTGGGCCGGCGCTCCTGGCGGGGGCGCCGCGCTCCCGGGCTCGCTCCCTCGACCTGGGTCCGCGCCGTCGCCGTTGCCAGGGCATGCGCCTGGGGATGCCCATCCGTGGCTGCACAGCCAGTGGGGAGCGGGCGCAGCTGCCCCGCCCCCTGCGCGCAGCGCCCTCGCCGACACGCTGGACCTGCCCCTGCACCCCGCGGCGCGCGCCCAGGTCGAGGTGGTGAGGGCGCTTGCGCTGGGCGACGCCCGCAGCCTCGAGCCCGGGCTGTTCAACGTGCTGGCGGACTGGCCGCCGGCTGCGTGCGAGACGGTTGAGGCCGCCGCGCAGGTGCTGCTCCGCCCCTTTGCTGACGCCAGGGCCGGCCTGTTCCCGGGCACACTCTTCCTCACGAACTTTCGCCTGGTGTGGGTGGCGGCAACCCACTCGGTGCCGGACCCAGACGACTGTGGGAGCGAGGGCGACCATCTCGGCTCGGGGGACGCGAGCGACGGGAGCGATGCCGCCGACAGCGGAGACCGAGACTCGGACGGGGCCGGCTCCAGGCTGGGCGGCAATACCGCTGCGTCGTCGGCCAAGCGGCCCCCAGAGGCTGCGGAGCTGGACCGAGATGCGTGGTCCGGCGGGGAGCGGCGGCATCTTCCCGCAGAGGAGGCAGCCGCCGCGGCCAGCAGCGCAGCCAGCGGCGAAGCCAGCGGCGCAGCCGGTGGCGGGCCTGCCCGCCCTGGGCCGGAACGAGGAGGCGGCACCGCCCGCCGTGCCAGGGCGATGCTCCGGCGGGGGGGGGCGCACTCCAAGGCCGCCTCCACGGGGCAGCTTGCTGCCGACACCCATGCGCGGTCTCCGAACGGGTCCGATGGCGGCGAGCTCCGCCCCCCCCTCTCCTCGCCTCTCGCGGGACTGTGGGGGGGGCCGGGCGACTGCGACGGCCTGCGCGTGGAGGTGGACCAGGGAGTGGGGCACGGCGCGGAGCAGCGCGTGCTGAGCTTCGCGGTGCCGCTGCGGTCGCTCCTCGCTGTGTCAGCTCGGAACGCTGCCGTCAACAAGGGCGGCGACGCCCCTGTCCCGCCCCTGCGCGCCCTCTACGACAGCATCACCAAGGGCCTGGTTGGCAAGGCCGACGACTCCCGCGCTCCGCTAGCCCGCATCGACGAGCACTCCCCCGACCCCGACTCCGTGCTCAGCGACGCGGCTGGCGGGTCCCAGGCCGCCTTTTCGGAGCCGACCCGCGTTCGGGCCATATCTGACGCAGCGGGATCTGAGGCTAGCGGACACAGGCGCCAGTCGTCTGCCGAGTCGCACCAGAGGGTCGGCTCTGGGGTGATGGGCGCGATCCGGCGCGTCATGGGCGCGGGCAGGGACGCTCACCGGAGGCAGGAGTCGGGGTCCACCGTCGGGTCCTCCAGCGCCGGCGACGACGAACAGCTTCCCGCGGCGTGGCTGGACACGGAGGACGACGACTCTGGGTCAGTCTTGGCCGGGGGCGGCGATGTTGCGGCTCCGCCTGCGGGGGCTCCGTCGGCGGCGGGGGGCCGCCCTGCACGAGGGTCGCGCGTTGCCCTCGGCACCGCTCTCATCGTGGAGGACTGGGCCGGAGGCCGGAGCGCGGGCGCCGCGCCGACGGGCGCGGGACCAGCCCGCTCCCTGCTGCCGCCGTCTTCGGCTCCAGCGGGAGGAGCGCCATCCGACCCCCCTCTGCTGGCCACCGCGGTGGAGCGCAGGCAACACTTCGAGACCGGCAGGCACCGCTCCAGGTCCTCGCGCCGTTCCTCGGTCATGTCACACCTCAGGGGCATCTTCACGGCCAGGCACCAGCCTGGGCCGGCCGCGCCCGACGCCGCGCTGTCAGAGGGTGCGTCCGACGACGGCTCTGCGGGCGCCTCGGACGGCGAGCAGCCTGGGAGTCCTGTCAGCGACGCACATTCGCTCCCTGCCCTGATATCGGGCAGCGGCGGGCTCGCCGAACGGGCTGCGCCCGACGAGATCGTGGCGACCGCAGCGCCAGCCCCGCCGAGCAGGTCGGCCGCGCCGAAACCCCCTCCTCCGCGCTCGCGGCCACCGCCGCCTCCTCGGCACCGCGACCCCGGCCCCGTTGCGAGGCATGTTCCGTCGGGCGCCGAGTCGCCAACCTCGCCGGCCTTGCGCTCGGGCTCCTCCGTGAGCGAGTCGGGACGCAGCGAGGAGGGCGAGCAGCTGGCAGAGCTCCCTGTCGCCTTCAGAGCGGCGCGGCCGCCTGCCATCGGTGGCGCACGTCTCGCTGTCGAACTGCCTGTCACACCGTCGTCGGAGGGGGGACAGCTGTCCGAGGACAGCGCGGCTGCCTCGCCCGCGGCCGGTCAGGGCTCGTCCGCTGCCGCGCTGCGCTCCGCGGCGCACATGCTGCGTAGGTCGCGAGGCACGGGTGGGCGCCGGCGCACCGGGCGCCTGTCCGTTGCCATGACACCTGCAATGATGGCCCTCTCTGCGACAGGCCCAGCGGCCGACCAGGCCCGCTGGGCACGCGAAGCCAAGCTTGTCCGCGTGGTGGAGCAGGTCTCGGCGGCAGCAGCAGCGGGGCGGGCGCCGGCAGACGAAAAGGTCCCGGCAGCTGCGCCCACAGCGGCCGGACCGGGCAGTGTGCACACTTCGCCGGTGGCTGAGGTCGGAGCCGGCCCCGGCGACCGAGCCAGCAGCCAGGCGGGCGGTGCGGAGCCAAGCGCCGGCCCGCCGGCGTCATCCGACCCCCGGGCGGGCGCGCTCGCCCGAACAGCCTCGGACAAGCAAGCGGCTGGGTCGCCCAAGGCCGGCGCGCAGAGCCGACGCAACCTGGGCGCAGGCGGCACCACGCCCAGAGGCGGCAGAGGGGCCGGCGGCGGCCAGGCACCTCGGGTAGACGAAACCACGATGCTCGGGTCGCTGGCCGCGGGCACCTCGGCCTCCTTTGCGGAGGCTCAGCTCCCGGTGCTGGGGATCGTCACCACCGACGCCCGCGCCCCCCGGTTCATCATCCTCGGCGCTGGCGTCCTGCCTGAGCACGAGGCGCTGGGACTGGGGCCCAGCGACGCCGACGCGGCGCCGGCCCCAGTGGTCTGCGAGCTGCTGCGCACGCGCCTCGCCTATCAGATCATCGCGTCGCGGTCGTCCGAAACGGCCTTCGCGGCGCAGAGCGCGACGCACGTGTCTTCGCTCCTGAGAGAGGGCAGCAGGGAACCGGGCGAGCGGGCGGGCGAGCACGACGAGGACGACTTGGACAACTCTCCCCTGCCTGCTGAGCCGCCCGGAGGCGCCCCGTGCGCCGTGCGCGGCGCAAAGGTGCTTGTGTCGCCGCAGATCCGGAGCTGGCTGCGAGACGCCTCGAGGGCGTCTGCCGTTGCATGGCAGACTATGGCCGGCGACTCCATCGCCGACTTCCGGCGGCAGGGCGTGCCTGCCGCCTTTTGGCGCGCGTGCCGCCTCAACGACGCGTTTGGCCTCTCGCGCTCATACCCGCGGGCATTCGTGGTTCCGGCGCGCGCGGACGACATCGTGGTGCGCGCCGCCGCCTTGTTCCGGTCCAAGGGTCGCGTCCCTGCGCTGACGTGGTATCACCCGGCCAACGGCGCGGCCATCTGCCGCTCCAGCCAGCCGCTGACCGGGGCCATGGGCCAGCGAAGCACCCACGATGAGCAGCTGCTTGAGCACATCAGGCGAGCGAGCCCGTGCCCCGCCGACCAGCTGGCCATCATCGACTGCCGCCCGGTGCTGAGCGCCCAGGCGAACATGCTCAAGGGCGGCGGTTTCGAGTCAATGGGGTACTCCAGGTGCTCGGTGCTCTTCTGCAACATCGCCAACATCCACGCGGTCCGCAAGTCGTACAACGCCCTCGCGCGAGCGTGCCGCAGGCCGTCGGCGGCCATCGTGCCGAGCGTTCGCGCGCTGCAGGAGCGCCACTTTCAGCGGGACACGGCGCGCACCGCGAGCCGGCACATCATCGCGCGAGGCGGCGGTGCTCCCCCGCCCACCGGCCCGGACCGGCTCAGCCCGGCGGCCGCGTCCGCCGCGCACTGGACGCCCGAGTTTGCAGACAGCGTCGCGGCGGCCACAACTCTGGGCCAGCCTCTTGGCCTCAGCGCCGTTCTGGACGACGTGGGCAAGCGCTCGCCCTTCATGCGAGAGGTGTCCGAGTCTGGGTGGCTCTCGCTCGCCTCGAACATCCTGGCGGCGTCGGTGCGGTGCGTGCGGCTCGTGGACGCGCTGGGCATCTCCGTGCTGGTGCACTGCTCGGACGGCTGGGACCGCACCGCCCAGGTCTCGTCGCTCGCCAAGCTTCTCATGGACCCGTACTACCGCACGCTGGACGGGTTCCAGACCCTCATTGCCACTGACTGGTTGCAGTTCGGCCACAAGTTCTCCGAGCGCATGGGCCGGCTGCACTGCGACAGCGAAGAGGCCTCGCCGATCTTCCTGCAGTGGCTCGACTGCGTCTTTCAAGTGTACCGGCAGTTCCCAGAGCGCTTCGAGTTCACCCCTCTGCTCCTCGAGGAGGTCTTCATCGTCTCGCAGGCGGGGTGGGGCGGCGCCTTCCTCTTCGACAACGAGTCCGACCGCGCCGCGGCAGGCATGCAAGCTTGCTCGGTGCCCGAGTGGGCTATGCTGCGGGCGTCTGCAAGCCGCTTTCGGAACCCGCAGTACCTGGCCCCGCCCCCCGAGTGCCTGGGCCCGGTCTCTCGCGCAGGGAAGGACCCGCTCCGCCGCTGGGTGCGCGGCCTCGTGCTGGTCCCAGACTTTTCCGAGCAGGCGCTCCGCATTTGGCCCTTTTTCCAGCAGTTTGACAGGAACGTGTATTCGGCTATCGAAAGCACCCAGGGCGCGGCTGCCCCGACTCTCTCTATGATCAACCCCCAGACTGGGGGCATGCTTGTCTAGCTGACTTGGAGTGGCTTGCCAGCTTGCTCGCCAGCGCGCGCCGGCTCGCGGGGCGGCGCTCGCCCTATTGTTCCCAAGCCTCCGCCGTCGACTGGGTGGCCAGTCGCTTGCGTGGACGCATGGTCGCCCTCACACACCCCCACAAGCCTCGCCGCTCGCTCGCCCGCTCGCTCACTCGCACGCACGCCCAAGCCTCTCTGGCAGCAACGTGCTTGTCATGTCAGCTTTGCCCCTCGCCGCCTTCTTGGACGGGCCTTGGGGGGCGCTGCCGCAAGCCCGACGTCACCAACATCGTCGTCGTCGTCGTCGCTGAGCGCAATGACTGCTGCAGCCGGCTCTCTGGACCGCGAGCGACTAGGGCTCCGCTTGCGGCTCCTGCTCATGGATGGCCCAGTGCGGCGGCTGCGGGGCAACGACCGCGAGACATCCAGCCCCGACGGAACAGGCCCCGCCCCGTCGTCGGACGAAATGTCGTCGTCGTCGCCCTCGCTTCCGGCGGCACCGGCTGCTCCGCCGCGCTGAGGGGCTCGCCGTCGAGCTGAATGCGGCTGGGCTCCGATGTCGGGGCTGTATCCCCCCTCGGCGGTGCGCCTGTGCCGGCTCCGGTCCCGCGGCTCGCTGCCCTCGAACTCTGAGTCAGAGCTCGTGTCCGTCTCCTCCACAACTGGCAGGCCGCGGGGAGCCTTTGCGGAGGACGCGGAAGGGCCCTCTGCGGGTGCGCTGGGCCTGGGTCGCTTGCCCGCACGCTTGCTCCGGGCCGCGGAGGCCTGGCCTCGCCGAGGAGGCGCATCTGCGACGGATGGCCGCGAAGGGGCGGCAGCTGCTGCCGCTGACGGCGTCGCCGCGCCGGCACGCTCGCCGACGCCAACGGCCGCGCCGAGCCTGCGAAGTGCCTCCTCCGACTGCTCCTTGGCGCGCTGCTGCGTGGACTGTCTGCGCTGCACCCATGAGCGGTGGTCTCGAGCAGTGTCCTCCTCGATGAGCTTGCCCACCGAGTCCGCTCGCTGCGCGCGCCCAGCGCCCAGCTGCGCGTGAGCCTGGTCCATGAGGTTCCTCTGTAGTCGCTTGAGTCGCTGGTCCACCATCTCTGCAGGCGGGCAGACAGGCGGGAGGGCGGGCGGGCGGGCGGACATTGGCCCAGCAAAAGGCCATCGGACGCTGCGTGGATTCCCGCTCCACTGTCACAGGGGAGGGAAAGGTGGCACGCGCGCAGCTCGCTCTGCTGCAAGCAAGCTGCACGCTCTCACCCTGGAATGCCGCGGCGTCGTTCTCCCACACAAATCGCTCGAGCGCGCCGATGAGGCGGACGTCCGTCAGCGCGCGCAGCTTCCCGTCCATCCCCTTGAGCGTGTCGCGAAGGAGGTCCGTCATGCTCGACCGGTCCGCACCGTCGCCTTGGTGCTGAATCAGCTCGTCGAGGTCCGACCCGGCGGCGGCCGACGAAGCCGCCTTGCCCCGGGGTTCGCGCTTTGGGCGAGCTTTGTGGAACAGCAATATGTCGCCAGGGTTGGCAACACGACCCGCGAAGCTGCGAGCGCGCACAGTCTTGGCCAAGCAAGTCAGAGATCTGGAGCGTGCGGGGGAGCAGGCAAGCGTGCGGGCTGCGCCACCGCTGCGACGGTCGCGTGGGCAGCGAGGCCGTTCGGCTCCAGCGCGCTGCCTCAACTCACTCGGCTCCGAAGATCTTGTTTGACAGGGCCGGGAGCCCCGTGTGCTCGACCCTGACGCGCACCAGAGGCAGCTGCAGCGCCTTGGGCGGCAGCTCGTCCGCGGGCCGGGCGGCCAGCTCCTCGGCTGCCCGCCTGACGAGCGCCTCCACCCTGGCTTCCAATGCGTCCTGCACTGCTGCGCGAACTGCGGCCGAGCCAGCCGGCATGGCGTCGTCAAGCGCGAGGCCCTCCGCCCGCTCGGCGGCCATGGCGCTGGACACGGCCGGCTCCTGTGCGAGAGTCACCGACTCGGTGAGGAAAGGCCTCACGCAGCGCAGGCGGTGGGGAACGATGCGGAAGCGGCTGTGCTTCACCTCCAGGACGCCGATGTGCTTGGGGAGGGCCTCCCCTTCCATGAGGGAAGTCGCCACGCTCGACCCAGGCTGGCTCACGAAGAAGTGGTTTCCTGCCGTGGGCTGCGGCACGATGCGCGAGTCGTGCTCGTGGCCCCAAATCACAAGATCCTGCGGAGGGCAGGGAGGGCGGTTGGCCAGGGGCGGTGGGTGGCCGCCCCATGCGAGGCGCGGCCACGCAAGCAGCAGCCACGGCCGCGAGGAGAGCAAGTTGCAGCAGCGGCTCACGATGAACTTTGGGATGAAGTCGACCTTGATGCAGCTCTTCAGGCCCCGCCTGGGGTCCTCGCGGTTCTGGTGGATCAGCAGCACGTTCACCCACGATCCCGCGTTCGTGGGCCGCATGAAGCGCACCTTGTCTGCCATGAAAGCGGCGTGAAGGCGTTCGTCGCGCATGTTGCCGAGACCATAGAGAGCCATCTGTGTTTTGCCCTTGCGAAACAGCAGCGGCTCCAGCACGATGTCGTCCACGGAACGCTGCCGCCCGAAGTAGTTGACCATGTTCGCGGCCTCCAGCACGTGCAGGGCTCCGAGCGACTGCGGCGCTAGGGGCACAAAAGGGCAATGCAACAACTGGGGCGGGCTTGCAACCGCAGCCACCAGCCCCTGCCTCTCCGCCCGGCGCGGCCACGCCGAGTACTCGCCAAGCCACGCTCACCGCATCTCCTCGATCGATGGTGGGGTCGTCGTGGTTGCCGTGGATGCAAAACACGGGCATGTCAACGTTGAAATGGGGGTCCATGTAGTTCACCCGCCGGAACCTGCGGGCACGAGTCCGGGCACCGGGCCGCGGCGTCGATGCTGCGGCGCGCGCGCACGCTAGCGAGGACCAGCCGCACTGCCTGCGAGCAAAGCGCGTGCGCGGGACCTCCTCACTTGCCTTCGCTGCCAAAGTGGCGGGCTTGGTCGGAGAGCAGCTCGAACCGAATCGGCCGAGAGCCCATGCAGTGCGTCCGCAGCGCCGAGAGCACACGATGGTTCGTATACCTCGACGGCCGGTTCTCGTGAAAAATGTCCCCGCTGTTCACCGCAAAGTCCACGCCCTCCTTGCGGCCGAACTGCAGCGCCTCCTCAAACGCCAGGAACGAGTCCTCGCCCCGCACAGCGTCGCGCTCCATGAACCCGCAGTGGTTGTCCGTGAACACGAGAATGCGGAGCATGTCGCTGCGGTCAAACCAGCGCAGCGGCAGGGGCGGCGGGCGCAGAGTTGCAAAACGGCGGCGGCACATCGCACAGTTGCCCACGCGGGCGCCACTGCGCGCCTCACGGGTCCCCGCCGTCGTCCCCGGGAAGCCCAGCAGCGGCACCAGCAGCCCCGGCTGCCGAGGCTTCTGCTGCCATGGCCCCGCCTGGCCCGGCCGGCAGTGCGGCAGGGGCGTTGGTGCAGCACGGCCCGATGCAAGCAGAGGCAGCGCCGCGCATCTCGGATATTTGCAGGCGGACAACAGCCGCGCAGCAACGCTGCCGCTGAAACGGGATTTCGCGCGCGGGGCCACCGTTCCTGGGCTACGGGAGCCCGCCAACCGCAGCGGCCGAGTCCTGTGCCACGGCAGTCGCCATGGCGTCCGCAGACTCGTCGTTCTTCTCGACGGGCCCGCTCTCTGGGCCTGCTGACGGGCTGGACACGATGAGCCCCGACGCCGCAGCCAGCGACAGGGTGTCCGTGGCCGACGCCCTGCGCCGCCGCCGCACGGAGCTGATCGACAAGCGCCGCGCGCTGATTGTGAGCTGCGGCTTGCCCCGAAAGCCATGCCCAACTGGTGCGCGGCCACTGACCGACCCGGCGCCGATCCTGCTCGGCCACACGTGGACGGGCGCTTGCCTTCGCCGGCGGCCGCGGGCTCGCCTCGCCCTGGGAGGCCCGCCCTCGCGCGCTGCCCGCCGCGCCTCAGGTGCCCGCATGGATACTCGCGTGTCCGTCGAGCACGGTGGTGCCCACACCCCCCGCGCGGGCGCTGAGGCGTGCGCGGCTCGCTGCCCTGTCCGCCTCTTCCCCTTTTGCGCGCGTTGGTCGCTTGCCTGCCGGAGAGACCTCCCCTCCCCCAGGGCTCGCGCCAGCGCCCCACACCAAGGCTGGTCCTGCTCTCTGGCAGCGCGCGGTCGGTCGCGGTGGTTGCGGCCCGCCAAAGCCCGGCAAGCATCTGCTTGCGGCCGCCATCGGCTGCCGGCCAGCGCGATCAAACGCTGCGCAATCCCCCGCCGGCCGCGAGGGCGAGGCAGCCGCGGGCGGGACCAAGCTGCGGCGCGCCCGTGTCGCCAGTGCGCGTGCGCTGCCCTTCGTCTACTCGGCCCCTGGCCCCTCGCGCTGCGACTCGGTGCCTCGACTGCGGCTCGCGACCCGCGCTGGCCAGCGCCGCCCAAGGGCGAAGCGCGCAGTGCCGCACCCCCCACACACACACTCCCCCCTTCCTCCCTCCGCCCCCGCCCCCCGCGCGCTCTCTTTGACCCGGTCGCGCTGCTTCGCCATTTTGCCCTTGGCTTGCCGCTCGCTTGCTGGGCCGCAGGACCGGAACAAGGGAATTCGCGCGGAGATTGACGCCATCGTCCGTCGCATGCCTCGCCGCCCAGACGCCAGCATCGAGCGTTACGAAGACTGGCTTGAGGACTTGGAGGAGCAGCGCACCACGACCACGATGTCCCTCAACGCAGAAAAGCAGCTTATCCGCGAAATGGACCAGATCCGCATGCGGATGCGGACCGTGGGAGACTACAACGAGCTGGAGGCCCAGGTCCAGACACTCAAGGACGAACGCGACGGCATCAGCAAGGCCCTCGACGCCCTCTCGGCCGAACTCGACGACTGCAGCGCCGGCCTCGGCAACGCCATGCTCCTTGACCGTCTGCTGGAAGCGCGCGGGGACATCTCGGGCATTTCCGCCGACGACATCGCTTCCAAGACTATCCCAATCGAGCCCGCGGCTGTGCCTCGCATCATTGGCCCCAAGGGATCCACCCGCAAGCGCGTGGAGTCCCGCTTCGGCGTCGTGCTGGACATCGAGGACCCCGCCCGCGACGCGGCTCGCGGCCGCGGCGACAGCGGCCGCGGCCGCCGTGGACGCCCGGGCAGCGATAAGGCTGCAGATGCGGCCCCCGCCGCCACCACGCCGTCGGTGCTCATCCGCGGCCTCGCTGACGACATCGGCGCCGCCACCGAGTACGTTCTCGACCTCTGCGCCACCGACACCGCGAGCGTTGACGTCCCTCGCGGCGTGCTCAACCTCCTGCTGCACGACTCCGGCGCCCTGATCCGTGAGGTCGAGGCGGAGCACGTGGTCAGGCTCAACCTCAGCCGGGGAGGCAGCGCCCCGTCCCGCCGTCGCGGCGCGTCGGGCGCTCGCAAGGGCGCCGCAGACGCCGGCGACGCCTCCAGCAAGAGCGCCAGCGTTGAGGCTGAGGGCCGCATGCCTCGTGTGCGCGCCGCCCTCAAGGCCATCCAGCAGCTCAAGGCCATCGCGAAGTCGCTCCCGATGCCAATGACCGTGGTGCTCGACGTCATCGGCCCTGCGGGCAGCCGCGTCCGCAAGGTGCAGGACGAGTGCAACGTCGTCGTGGAGTCCTACCGCCCCGAGGACGCCGCATCCGCCCTCGCCGGTGCGTCCAAGGGTGCAGAGTCTGCCACTGGAGTCACCGTGTTCGGCCGCGATCCGGCGGCGGTTGCTCGCGGCGTCGCGGCCGTTCGCGACCTGGTCGAGGAGTTCCGCCGGGTCGAGACCGTGCTGCGCCTCGAGTCCTCCTTCGCGATGTTCCTTCTTCGCCACGGTGCTGCCAACATCGCCAAGTTCCGCTCCAAGGTGCCCGACGCCGACCTCGACATCGGGGACCGCATCAAGCCCGATGTGCTTGCGCGCGCGGTGAAGCTGGCCGCCCAGGCAGCCGCAGCTGATGGCGACGACGACGACGACGAGGCCGAGGACTCCGACAGCAACTCTGACGACGAGGAGGACGAGGCCGCCTCGCTGTTCCTTCCGGCTGCCGCCGACGGCGTCCGCCTGCCCAGCCGCACTTTCACTCTGCGCGCCCGCCGCACCCTCGGGGAGGAGGCCAAGGCCGCCCTTCTCGAGCTCTACCAGGAGTTCCAGGAAGGCCGCCGCCGCGTCATCGTCCCTGCTGCGGCCGCGCGCGCCATCGTTCGCGGCGGAGGTGCCGAGATCAAGAAGCTTCGCTCGGCCTGCCCCAAGGGCGTCGCCCTCAACGTCGCCTTCGCTCCCGAGCCGGCCTCCAAGGACAGCCGCAGGGGCGGCGACCGGCGCGGCGGCCGCGACGAGCCCGACGATGCGGTCATCCCTCCCCCCGGAAAGGCAGTCATCGTGCTGCGCGTGGACACCGTGCCGCCGCCCAAGGGCGGGAAGGGCGGAAAGCGAGCCCGCAAGGGCGCCGCAAAGGACGCCGCCGACGACGACGAGGCCGCCGACGCCGCGGCCGCGGCCGCAGCGGACGAGGCTGGGGACAAGGCTGATGCTCCCAAGTCGGACGCGGACCGCCTCACCGAGGCCGAGGCCATGGTGCGCGAGGCGGTGGCATCCTTCCGCGAGGCAAGCATCACGGTGCCCGACCACGCCGTGCCGGCCATTCTCGGCCGCGGAGGCGCTGTCATCTCCAAGCTCCAGTCCGACTCCGGCGCGAGCATCACGCTCGAGCGCGGCCCGGCCCTCAAGACTGCTGGCGCATCGGCCGACGACGACTCCAACGGCGCCGCCGCCGACGCCGCCTCCGCCTCGGGCAGGGGCCGCGGCTCCGGCGGCGGCAAGGGCCGCGGTGACGCAGGAAAGCGCCGCCGCCGGCCACAGCGCCGCGCCTACGGCCCTTCGACCGTTCACGTCAGCGGGCTCGACGACGCCGTGACCAAGGCCGTGGCCGCCATCGAGAAGATCATGGAATCGCAGCAGAGCGAAGAGGTGCCTGGCGCCGACGACCCCGACGTGCGCGCCGCCATTATCGGCACCAAGGGCGCCAACATCCGCTCCCTCCAGTCCGAGAGCGGGTCCCGCATCGACATCGACTCGGCGCGCGGCGTCTTCCTCGTCATTGGCACCTCCGAGCAGGTGGCCAAGGGCGCCGCCGCCCTCCGCGAGGCCATGGACACCTACCGCAAGACCCACGCCAGCCTCAACGTCGGCCCCGACATGGCCCTCTCGGTCATCGGCAAGGGCGGCGCAGGCGTCAAGGCCATCGAGGAGGAGTTCGCCGTCCACGTCAACGTGAACCAGTCCTCCGGCCAGGTCACCGTCCGCGCAGAGTCGGAGGAGGCGCTTCAGGCGGCCGTGGCCCACATCCGCGAGCAGACAGGCATGGACAAGCCTCAAGTTGAGGTGGCCTACGACCGCTCCAAGGCGGACCGCGTCCTCCCGATGGTCTTCGGCCGCGGGGGCGCCTCGCTCCGCAAGCTGCAGGACACCCACAGCGTCGTCGTTGCCGTCGACCGCGTCAAGGGCCTGCTTCTCGTGCGCGGTGAGGAGGACGCCATCGCTGCCGCCGCGGCAGAGCTCACGCAGACCGTCAAGGACGGCTCCAAGACCGTGATTGAGTTCTCCGTGCCCGCGTCGGCAGTCTCCGCCATCGTCGGGGCAGGCGGCTCCACCATTCAGTCGCTGCAGCGCCTCACGCGCACCTCCATTGACCTCCGCCGCGGCGCAACTGCAGCCGGCGGCAGCGACGGGCGCCCCGGGGTCCCAGCGTCCCGCGGCCGCACCGGAGGCCGCTCCGGCGGCCGCACTGGCGGACGGTCCCGCGGCAGCGCCGCGGCAGCCGACCCAACCGCCGCCCGCGTGACCATCCGTGGCGCCACTGCCGCCGCCAAGGCTGCAGAGGCCGCCATCCGCGCCATCGCCGACGGCAAGGCCCAGGCCGTGCTGCCCCTCCTCCCCGCGATGGCCGAGTGCCTCCTCGGCGCCGAGCGCGCCGTGCTGGAGCGCCTGTCCGCCTCGGGCGTGCGCTGCACCATGCGCGGCTGGAGCGCCCGCCGCTCTGCCGCCCCCGCCCCGGCCGCCCCCACGAACTCGCTTCTCGTGTCCTCTCTGTGGGGCACGGCGTCAGGCGCCGGCATGGCCGCTGCGGGCGCATCCGCCGATGCGGCGGCCGCTGCCTCCGCGCCGGCCGCCGAGCCGCGCGCCAAGAGCGAGGAGGAAGACGACGAGGACGAGGACGAGTCCGAGGGGCCGCGCCTGGTCCTGTGCGTGCTCGCCGCGGCTGACGCCGAGCGCCTCGGCGACGCGCAGGCGTCCATCGAGTTCGCCCTGTCGCACAAGTTCGCCAGCCAGATGGCCCGCGTCCCGTGCCCGCCGGGCGTGCTGGAGGCCATCATGCGCGACGCCAACACCGCTCCTCAGCGCCGCGGGCCCGGCCCCGCCCCGACCGAGGCCGTCTCGCGCCTCTCCGCAGACTCGCTGGCCGCGCGCCACGGCCTTGCCTCCGTCTGGGTCAACCATGCCGTCGGCCATGCGGTGCTCTGCGGCCCGGAAGCAGCCGTCGCTGCCGCGCGAGCTGAGGTGCAAGCTGTTGCGGCCGCGCACGCCGCGCTGCGCGGCGTCGTGCCCCTGCCTCTCGAGCTCATCCCGGCCATCGTTGGCCGCGGGGGCGCCCGCATCATGGAGCTGGAGAAGGAGACTGGCTGCCGCCTCCAGGTGCTCAAGCCGGGAGACGACCGTGCTGCGGCCGACACCGAGGCCATGGCCGTTCTGGCCGAGAACAAGGCCGTCATCCGCGTCGTTGGCAAGTCTGCCGAGGAGGCAATGGCCGCAGTCGAGAGCCTCGCCGCCGAGGTTGCCCGCATCGGCAGCCTGCGGCGCTCGGTGCCCATTCCCGCGGGCGGTGCCGGCGCCGTGGTGGGTCGCGGCGGCGAGACGATCCGCGGCATCATCGCCGAGACTGGCGCCGGCCTGCGCGTGAGCGAGGACCGGACGCACGTCATGGTCAGCGCCGACACTGCCGAGGCAGTGGAGCGTGCCCACGAGATGATCAAGGAGGCGCTCGAGGCGGCCGGCGTGTCGGCCGATGGGGCGCCGGGCGCCGAGGCCGAGGTGGTCATCGAGTGCTCGCGCTCCAGCGCTGTTGCGGTCATCGGCCGCGGCGGCGAGACGGTGCGCCGCATCCAAGCTGACAACCCGGGAGCCAGGATCGACATCCAGGCTGACGACGGCATTGTGCGCGTGCACGGCTCCGCCGCCGCGGTTGAGGCCGCAGAGGCTGCCGTGAGGGAGGTGATCAACCAGTCCGAGGACGCGCAGAGGGAGCGCCGGGCTGCCCGCGACGCCGCCGACGAGGAGCACGCGGAAGGCGGAGCCGCCGGCGCCGCGGCCGGCGGCGAGGGCCGCTCCAGGCGCCACGGCCGCAACGCCGGAGGCGCAGGAGGGCAGCCGGCGCCGCCCACGCAGGCTGACATCGACGCGGAGGAGGAGCGCGCCGCCGCTGCCCGCGCGGCCACCATCCCGGAGGTGCCCCTCGGCGCCGGCCCCGACTACCTCCAGCGCATGCGCGAGCGCCAGCAGGCCGAGGCCCGCTCTCGCAAGGCGCGCGGAGGCGGCTCTCGCGCCCACGCAGCGACTCGCACGCACTCCCATGCCAACGCGCGCGCAGGCGCTCCCCCCGGTTCCGACGACGCCGCTCAGGCCAAGGCCCGCGCGGACAAGGCGCGCGTCGCTGCGGAGGCCGCCCCGAAGGACCGCCGCACTGCCGCCGACGACGTCCTGTCCCTCCTGCAGGCCACCTCGGCCGAGCCCCAGGCGTCCACGCCTGTGCGCAGGGCGCCCGCTGCGCCCGCACCGCGCGGCCCTCCCCCGGGCCTGGGCTTCACGCCGCAGTCGTCCGCCGCCGTGTCCCGCACCGCTGGCGCCGGGCCCGAGGCTGCAGCCCTGCGCCGCCCGCCCCCGGGCCTGGTCTCGCCGCCTGCCCCCCTTCCCGCGGCCACGCCTGCCCGGGTGCCCGCCAAGGCTGCGGCCCGTGCGCCGGCGCCTGCTGCCCCTGCCGACGAGATCGACCCGCTGGCCTTCCTCGGCCTCTCCACGGGCTCGACTCCCACCCTGGCCTCGCGCGCGGCGCCCGCTTCGGGGACCTCGGCCGCCACCTCCCGCACGACAGCAGTGGCATCGTCTTCGGCTGGCACCATGTCGGCCGGCGGCGTGACCATCCGCTTCTGAGTCGGGATCTGTTTCGAGCGATGATGCTGCGGCAGCGCTGTCCCAGAACGTCGTCGCTGCCACCCCACCTGGCCTGCCCCACCGCGACTGCCCACGCACTGAGCAAAAACGCCCACAGTTGCCCGCTCAGCTCAACAATGCGACGCGCCCCAAACTGGGGCCATCTGTTCACGAGTTCACCGCCGAAGCTGGCGCGAGCAGAGCAGCGATTTGCTGCGATCGCGCGAACCGCGACTCACACCAGGAGGGCGCCCCGCACCAGCCAAAGAGAGTCGGGGGGCGGATTCCACATATCGTCCATGATCGGGAGGATTGCAACCCGTGGCGTCGCGGCATGGAAGGGCAGGGCGGGGCGCGTTGCCGGCGCCCGGGCTGCAAGCGGAGGGCCGCGCAAGGCGTCCGAGGCCCTGGCCCGCATCCGCAACTGCGGCATCATTGCGCACATCGATGCTGGTGAGGATGAGGCTTGCAGCCGAGGGCGTCAGCCCCGACGGTGGCCGCACAGAGTTCGCGCAATGCCCCGCTCCGGCAGGCTGCTGCCTCGAACTTCACCGCGACGCGCGCCTGGAGCCCCGAGCCTCTGAGATGCGCGACGAGCGATTGCGAGGTTGGCCTTGGCGAAGCGCAGGAAAGACGACGCTGAGCGAGCGGCTGCTGCTGTACTCTGGCTCCATTTCCAACCTTGGAGAGGTGCACGACGGGCAGGCAACCATGGACTTCATGGACCAGGAGCGCGAGCGCGGCATCACCATTCAGTCTGCCGCCACGTCGTTTGCCTGGCAGGACACCATTTTCAATCTGATCGACACCCCGGGCCACGTGGACTTCACTGTCGAAGTGGAGCGGTCGCTGCGCGTGCTGGACGGCGCCGTCGCACTGTTCGACGCGGTGCACGGCGTAGAGGCACAGTCCGAGACGGTGTGGCGCCAAGCTCGGCGGTACGGCGTGCCGCGCGTGGCCTTCGCAAACAAGCTGGATCGCGAGGGCGCGACCCTCGAGCGGGTGATGGACGGCCTGCGGCACCGACTGGGCGCCCGGCCGGTGGCGCTGCAAATGCCGCTCGGCGACGCCGGCGCGTTCTGCGGGGTGGTCGACCTGCTCACCATGCAGGTTCTGCGGTTCGAGGGCAAGCACGGCGAGATCGTTGCGTCCGCTCCCCTCGTGGACGCGGCGCCGGGCCTGCGCGGCATGGCCCCGGCAGGCCTTCCCCAGGACGTTGTCGAGGCGGCCATGGAGTGTCGCGAGTCCATGCTGGAGGGGCTGGCCGACGCTGACGACGTGCTGGCCGAAGCCTTCATGGAGGCGGAAGACGGGTCCTCGCCGGACGCCGCTGGGCTGACGCCTGCGGACGTGCGCGCCGCCGTGCGCCGGATCACGCTCTCCCAGCCGGCGCTGGAGGCGCCCTCTGGCGACGGCGCGGCCGACCGGAGCCCCACCGTGGCCGTGCTGTGCGGCTCGGCGTACAAGAACGTCGGCGTACAGCCGCTGATGGACGCGGTGCGGGAGTACCTCCCCTCCCCGCTGGACGTGCCGCCCACCCCCGCCGCGCTGGTCGCGCAGGAGGGGCAGTCGGCCGCCCTGAGGCCCGACGCCACGGCGCCCCTCGCCGCCTTTGTGTTCAAGGTGGCAGCCCACCCCACCAGGGGGCCCCTCTGCTACTTCCGCGTGTACAGCGGCACCATGACGCGGGCCTCGCTCATCAACACCACAAGCCCGGGGCCGGCCGAGCGGCCCTCGAAGCTGCTGCAGCTCTTGGCGGACGAGGACAAGGAGGTGGACGCAGTGCCCGCCGGCCAGATCGGCGCCGCTGCCGGCCTCAAGCGCGCCCGCACTGGCGACACCCTCTGCGCGTCGTCCAACGCCAAGGAGGCGGTCAGGCTGCCCGGCCTGCTGCTGCCCGAACCCGTCTTCACGGCCTCCATCGAGGCCGACAGCGCGGGCCAGCAGCGGCAGCTCGAGGCCGCCCTCGAGGTGCTGGTGCGGCAGGACCCCAGCCTGCGGGTCACCGAGGACGCGGAGACGGGCCAGCTGCTGCTCTCGGGCATGGGCAAGCTGCACCTGGAGGTGGCCGTGGAGCGCCTGAGGAGAGAGTTCGGGGTGGCGGAGGTCACGCTCGGCCGGGTCACCGTGGCGTACAGGGAAGGCGTGTCCGACGAGGGCCGCTTCGCCGCGGTGTTCGACCGCGCGCTGGACGGCAAGCGCCACTGGGCGCGAGTCGCGGTCAAGGTCCGGGCGGCGCAGGCGGGCTGCGGAGCTGCCAACACTCTCCGCGGCGGGGCAGGCGAGCCCGACCTGCTCTCCGCGGCGGCGGAGCCGGAGGTGCAGGGCGACGCCGCGGAAGACGCCCCGCCTGCCAGGGGCCTCCGGGCAAGGCTGGTCTCGTCCGGCGACGAGTCTGCCGACTTGGCCTCGGCCTCCGTCGCGAGCGGCATGCCCCCGCCGGCGCCCCTCTCGCGGGCGCTGTCCGACGCGCTGCAAGAGGCCCTCGCCGCCGCCCTGGAGCGCGGCCCGCGCATCGGGCGCGCCATGCTGGGCGTGGATCTGGAGCTGGACCCGGCAGCCACCTTCGTGTCGCCGCTCACCACCGCCGTGGCGCTGCGCGGAGCGGCCGCTGCGGCCGTGACGGCTGCCATCAGCGACGCCGGCGCGGTGATGCTGGAGCCCGTCATGGCGCTGGAGATCTCCACCCCCACGGAGGAGACCGGCGCTGTGCTCAACGACCTCTCGTCCCACCGCCGGGGCAGGGTGCTGGACGTGGTGCCCGACGGCCGGCGCAGCATCGTTGTGGCCGAGGCGCCGCTCGCCGAGCTTGCGGGCGACTACGCGGGCACTCTGCGGAGCCTCTCTGCCGGCGAGGCCAGCTACTCGATGCACTTCAAGGAGTACGAGGTGGTGCCACGGGAAGCTGAATCGCGGGTCGAGCTGGAGGCCGCCGGCCTGCTTTCGGGCTGAGCTCCGGCGGCGATGCTCGGCACCGCCAGGCAGCGATGCGCGCCGCCGCTTGCCGCGTTGTGATTGCCGCGCCGCCCTCGCGGAGGCCGCCTCCCCCGACCCTGCAATGGCAGCGCCGCTGCTGCGAATTATTTGTCAGCGCAAACACCTGTGCCGGTGGCCAGCAGGCCCGGCGCCCCACTCGCTGAACCCGTCCGACGAGGACGCCCAATCGAGGGCGCGCTGGCAGCATTGGCAGCGGGCTCGCCAGGCAGGAGCAGCGGCGCGTTCCGCCGCCGCCGGGGCAGCGGCGGCATGGCCGACGTGGACGAGTACGGCTCGGTCGAGGAAGCGGAAGACGAGCTCGCGCCCGCGCCCCGGCCCAAGGCAGCACCAGCAGACGAAACTACGGCTGCGTCCTCTGGGTCGGCGGGCCCGGAGGACGTGAGTCCGGGCTCTATAGGCGGGAGCGGCGCCGCGCTAGCGCGAGCTGCAGCAGGCGTGGCTGGCTCGCCCAGGGGCGGGGAGGCAGTCAGTCGCAGCGCGATCCGCGCCGAGTTCTCGACCATCGACACGAACAACGACGCCATGGTGGACGAGGAGGAGCTGCAGGCTGCGCTGCGGCAGATTGCCGGCCTGGACCCTGCGCTAGTCCCGGCCATCGCCAAGGCGATTTTTGAGCGAGCGGACACTAACCGGGACGGCAAGCTGAACATGCAGGAGTTTTTGGACCTGGCTGCGACGGGGGACGCGCACGCGCCAGACCTGGACGCCCCGGGGGGCAGCGGCAGGACGTTCAACTGGGGCTGGTGCGACTGCAGCTGGTGTTGCGAGGCTGCCTGCTGCAGCTGGCTGGGAAGGGGGGCGCGGTGGCTGCTGTGCTGCGGCTGCAACAGCGCTTCGGAGCCACAGCAGGGCCGCCCGCGCAGAGGATCGGGCCGCTCGCGACGCGCAGCGAAGCGGTGAGCGGGGGCGCGCGGAGGTGCGGCGAGTGGCAACTGCCTGTCCAGATGGCCTTCGGCTTTGCGCGCCCGTGCGTGTGTCTGTGTGTGGTTATGCAACTGCACGTGGAAGCCGGTTTGAGCAGCTGCCGCGCTGCCTCCACGAATGCGGCATGCTCAGCCCCCGGGCCTGCAGCACTCGCGCCAGTCCGGCGGTCGGACCGCACCTGCCCCGCGCAGGTGCAACCCGGGGGCTGAAAATATAGTCACGCACTAGCCTTTTGCCCCCGCTGGCAGCCAAGCGCTGCCCCCCTCACCACTGCGTCCAGGCCACAGCGGTGCCCGGCCTGGCGGCCAGGTCGGGCGCCACGCCGATGGCCGCCGTGTACATGGGCGCCGCCTGCGGCCCGCCCCGGCGCCGCTTCTCGTCCCACAACAGCACATGGTCCGACCCGTCCGCGGCCCGGGCGGCTGCCGTGCCGGGACCGGGCGCGAGCGCGAGCGCACCAGCCTTCTTCTCCTCCTCCATGGCCGGCCACAGGGGCGACAGAGGCAGCAGCTGGCCGCGCTGGCCCTCCTCCTTCGCGGACTTGAGCGGACCGGAGTACGCCAGCCGGCCGTCCAGCCAAACGTCCAGCGCCGCGGCGCCGCGGGCGTGCGTTTTCGAGTAGTTCCGAACCCGGATGGCGCCCAGCGTCACGGGCGCGTCCAGGGCGAACTGCAGACTGTTGTGGGTGCCAGCATGCAGGGAGTGGGAGAGCGGGGCCAGCCACGGACGCCGGCCCCTGCCTGCCGTGCCGACGGGGCCGATGGCCGGGTCTTTGGGCTGCACGGTGGGGTCAAAGGCCAGGCTAGCAGGCACTCGGCCGTCCTGCTTTCTGGGAGCGGAGGCGCCCGTCGTGGCGCCCAGGTCGTTGATGGAGTCCGGGACGGCGGACACCTGGCGCGGCGTCACACGCAGCCTCCGCCCTCCCGCGTCGTACAGCGCCACGTCGTCCAGGCCGACGTAGTACAGATCCGCGATGGACGCCTCAATGACCAGCAGGACCGTCTGGGCTCGGGGCCAGAGCGAGGGCTCGCTGACCAGCCGCACTGGCCACTTGAGGAATCCCATGCCTCGGTGGATGCGCAGCGCCGTCTCGGCTGCGGCCTCGGGCAGAGAGCGGGCGGCAGCGCCGTGTGTGGCGTCGACCACCACGGCGGCAGCTCCGCTGGGCGTCTTGTCGGCCGGCACTGGCAGGGACAGGCCGATTGCCTGGGAGAACGGCAGACGCACGTGGCCCGGCGCCGCCCGCACAGGCAGCCCCCTGCTCCACACCGGGGCGCCAGGGTCGGATGAGTCGTTGGTGGCGGGGTGGCCCGCCGCGCGGGCGAAGACGGGTCGGCCGTCCAGCGCCAGCGAGATGGTGCGGACGCCGCGGCTCGCATCGTCGGCGCTCTTGTTGTAGTTGTACAGAACGATCTGCGATGCACTCCGGCGGGGAGGGGAGTGAGCCGAATCGCGGAGGTGGGGCAAGACCGGGGGAGGGGGGGGGGTGGCGGGCGCGAGGGGGGCGCAACGGATCTCCAGGAGCGCGACTCGACAGCGGCGCTGGGCGTGGGCGCGCTGCGCCGCAGCCCGGCGGAAGCAGCGCGGCGCCGGCTCGAAATCGACGGTGGCTACCTCGCTGCGACTCACGCCTGCCAGGGACACCGTCCGTCCAAGGTCTACGCGCAGCCAGTGCCGCTCGCCCTCCGTGTACGGCACGAGCCACATGTGCGTATCGTCGCAAGTCACATCCACCCCGTCCACCAGCTTGTCCAGCGTGCGGGGATCGCCCGAGTGGCCGTCCTGCGCGGCGAAAGCCAGCGATCGGAGAGGCGGGTGGCAGCAACGGCACCGGCAGCAGCAGCAGCAGCAGCGGCGGCGGCGGCGGCGGCGGCAACCGCAACCTGCAGAGCCCGCCCACACGGAGCAGGTCAGGAGCCGCAGCAGCAGCAAAGCGAGCAGGCGCGCGCGAGGCACAGGAAGGGGCAACCAGGCAACGCGATCGCGCGCGAAACCGCGCAAACTCCACGCGGAACCGGCCGCTTCCGCTGGCTCACCACGTTGATGTCCTTGGGGCTGGCGGACAGCATGGACGCCGAGAGCGGGAAGTCTTCGACCACCCCTGATGAGTCGTTGGCGGCCAGCACCCGCAGCGCGCTGAGGCCTGCGTAGTAGGGGTCGCCGTGCGTGTCCACCAGCTCCACCTCCAGCACCCGTGCACGGGGCAGCCCCTTTGCCTCCATGATGCACCCCTCCGCGCACGGAGCAACGTCCCACGGCGACCACCGCCCCTGCGCCCCCAGCGGCAGCACGGAGCGGCGGACGCCAGTCGACCCGCCGTTGCCGCCAGCCTCGGCCCCGCGCCTGCCCACGTGCGCCCCTCCCGCGCTGCTGTCCAGGTCGGTGAGCCCGCTCGGCGCTGAGGACAGGTCTCTCCGGGGCGGCGCCGGCCGCACCGCTCCCGTGCGGGGCCTGAACTCGGGGCTCGCATCCCCCGCCCCCGCGCCAGCCGCGCTGCCGGACTGCAGCCCCGCGGCCTCGCGTAGGAGGGCTTGCAAGTCCGTGTCGCCGCCCCCCGCCCCCGCTGCCGCTCCCGACGCGGGTGAGGCAGCTTCGGCCTTGAGCGCGTCCTCAAACCGCTCTTCAGGCTGCGGCCCGCGCCTGCGCCGCCGCAGCCGCCCAGCGCTTGCCGCCCGCCCAGGCTTGCCGGCTGCACCCGCGTCGGCCGTGTCGTCCGCGGTGTCCGGCCGCCGGAGAGCCAGCATGCGGACCGCGTCCTCGCGCATCGCCTCGGCGGTCCACTCGTGCTCCGGGTCCTGGCCCGCCCCCTCGGCGGCCGTGCCCCTTCCCTTGGCCCCGCTCGTGTCCCCGAAGAGCGTGCCCAGCACCGCCGGGTCGGTGGTGAAGAGAACGCACTCGGCACACTGCGCCGCGTCGGTGAGGTCGCCGGGCGCCTTGCGAACCTCCCCGTCGAACACGGTGAAGCCGTCGACTGCCATCCGCACCGAGCGGGCCCCCCGGAAGGAGTGCACGCGACTCTTGTTGTAGTTCCACACCCGCACCATGGAGAGAGAGACCGGCTTGCTCAGCACCAGCTCAATCGTCGCGCTGGCTCCCGGGGTCCACGGAGCCAGCCAGGAGTGCAAGTCGTCCCTCGTGAAGCCGTGCCCGTCAACAAGCTTGTCCACCGTTCGGGGGTCGGTCCCGTAGCCGTCCAGCACGTTGACGTCCCCGGGCGTCGCCGCGGCCGCCACGATCACTGCAGGCGAGTCTGGGCCGGGGGGCGGCGCACCGAGTGACACTTCCACCCTGTCCCCGGTCTGCTTTCGAGTCACAGGCTGCGACGGTGTCCCGTCCTGTCTGAGGCCGGCAGCAAGCACCCTCCTGCCCTTGTCGTCGAACAGGTCGATTCCAGAGAGCCCCACGTAGTGCGGGTCGCCCCAGGTGGAGCGCACCGTCAACGTGAGGCTGGACCCCACAGGCAGGACGGGCACGTCCACCATGGACACGTTGGCGAGCGAGGCGCCCCCTGCTGCTGCCCTGGAAGCGTTCGATGCCCGAGGCGTGGAGGCCACGTCCCGGCGCCGCATGCTCGCGCCCAGCCCGCCAGCCCCCACGCCCTCGTCTCCCTCGCCGTCGTCGTCACTGGCCTCCGACAACGCCGGCAGAGCGCCGTCCGTTTCGCGCAGCAGGGCGGCGGCGTCGTCAATGACCGCCGACGACTCTGACACCGCGCTGGTCGAGAGCAGAGCCGCTGGCGACGCCCCGGCCTCCGCCCTCGCGCTGCCCGCGGCGAGCGCCCCGCCTGTACCGTCTGCCGCACTTTGGGATGTTTCGGAGGCGGCGGCGGCCTCTGCGGCGGCGGCCTCCGCTGCGGCGGCCTCCACCCTGCCTCGGTGGTGAGCGGCAAAGAAACTCAGCGAATCGAGCGACCGCTCGAGGGCCGCCTCCCGGCGCGAGGGGCGGTCCGAGTCGGAGCGGGCATTGCCGACAGGGGAGGTGGCCGTTGCGGAGGGAGACGCGGCCTGGCCAGGCGCTGGCACGCTGGCAGGGTCAAGGCGCGGGGCTTGGACTGGAGACGTTGACGCCGCAGTCTTGGCGCCGCCAGCCTTTCCCCCAGCGATGGGCAGGATGTCAGCCCTGGGCATCACCGGGCCGCGCGATACCGCTGCAGGCCGCGATGTCGGAGCCAGAGCGCCAGGCCGTCCCGTGGCAACGGGGCTGGTGCGCCGGCCACGGGGCCCTCCTCCCCCGCCCGCAGCCTCTGCCGCTGCCGCAGCGGCCGGCGACGCCGTCGGCGACGCAGCCGAGAGTGGCGCGTCACCTGCCAACAGCCGGGCTGCAGCCGAGCTGAGCGGGCGCCGGGACGCGGAGCCCGGCCGCGCAGCCAGCTCCGACGACCCCAGCCGGGCTGCTGTGGAGACGGGAGCCTGCGCCACCGGGCTGCTCCCAGCCGCAGCAGCCGCGGCCCTTGCGCCCCTGCTCGCACCCGAAGTCGACCCCCCCAGCTTGGGGGAAGCTCTCGCTGCGGCACTTGCGGCAGAGCCGGGCCTGCTCGCGGAGGAGGTGGGGCGCCGCTGCAGCTCGGCAGTCAGCGAGTCCTGCTCCGCGCCGCCGGCCCCGGACAGCCGCCGAGCAGCTGCGGGCGTGATTCTCGCCCCGGCGGAACCTGGTGCCCCTGCCACTGCCCCTGCCCCTGCCCCTGCCCCTGCCCCTGCCCCTGCCCCTGCCCCTGCCCCTGCCCCTGCCCCTGCCCCTGCCTCCGCCCCCGACCTCGGCCCCGCCTCGTCGCCAACGGTGGCGCTTCCGCCAGAGGCCAGCGATACCACTCGCGCGCGGCGGGCAGCCGAGCGGCCCCCCGCCCCAGCCGCGGCAAACCCTGCTGCCTCGGCACCGCTCCTGGTGGGCGAGCCGTGCCCCGACGACCGGTCGGCCTTGGGCGTCCGGGCAGGGCTCAGGATCGGGGAGACTCTTCCAACAGGAGGGCCGCTGCCCGCCCCGACGCGCGCCGGCTGGGCCGAGCTCGCCCGCGGGCTTGAGGCGCCAGTTCCGCGCGGCAGCGGCTTGAACGACGCGAGCAGGGGGTCCCTGCCGGACGGCGAAGAGGGCGACGACGACCGGGACGAGCCAGCCTTGCGCGCGGGCGAGGAGGAGCGCAACGGGGGGGGCAGCTTGCGCCGCGCTGAGGAGCGCGGCGAGGACGAGGAGGCGAAGGAGGAGGACTGCGACGGGGACGGCGGGGCGGCTGGGAGGGAGCCCGCTTCCCTGGACGACGTTGACGGGGACGCGTCGCGGCTTCCACTCGAGTCGCTGCTGCCTCGGCGCACGCCCCCCCCCCTGCCTCGGCGGGGGGGCAGGCCTGCCCCGTTCGCTGGCGCTGCGTCGTCGCCTGCCCTGCCGCTCCCGTTTCCAGCTCTGCTTTGAGACTCCGACTTGCTCCTGCTGGCATCCCCGCGGTCGCCGTGACTCGCGTCTGCGCCCGCCGCCGGTGGCTGCGACGAGGCAGAGCTGCGCCGCCTTCGCCGGGCGGACGCGTCCTCGCCCTGCCTGACAATGCGCCCTAGGCGGCCGGGCGTGAGCGATGACGCAATGGGCACGACCGCCGGCTCCAGCGACGCGGCTCTGCCGGACCCGCAGAGGACGTCGCCGGACCAGGCGAGGCGTCCGCCGACGAGCACGTCCACAGCCCGCACTCCCGCCAGCAAGGGCCCGTCGGCCGGCCAGGCGGCAGCGGGGGCGCCCCTGGGGCGGCGGGAGCAGTTGAAGTTCCACAGAAGAACTGACCCGGGGCTTTCGCCGGGGGGCAGCCACACCCGAATCTCGGCAAGCGGTGGGGGAGGCTCCGACTCCGTGGCGTCGCCAGACGGTCCGGCGCCCGGCCAGGCCCCGGCCACACCCCACCACGAGTCGCGCTCGCTGCACGTCTTGAAGGACCCGCTGATGAGTCGCTCTGCCGGCACTGCGAGTCCCGCCCGCGCCTCCCCGGCGTCCGAAAGTGGCTCTGCCGGCTGAAGCGCGGGCCCTGCCCCTCCCGCGTCGCGGCGCAGCCACACCCGCGCCGTGGGCAGCGACAGCAGCTGGTGCGTGGTGCTAAAGACTTGCACTTCGGTGAGGCCCACGGCCACTGGGCGCGGCGGGGAGCCGGCCTCGGGGTCGGGCGCGTGCGTGGAGCGGATGCGCACGGTGACGGCCACGCCCTTGGGCAGGACGGAGGCGCCCGCCCGACGGGACGACCCACGCGCCCGAGGCGAGGAGCTGCTGCCCTGCCCCGCGCCGGGTGCCGGGCTGCCGCCTGTGCTGCTTGACCCTCGGGACGGGCTGTGGGCGGGGCCGTCCCCGCGAGCCCGGCCGCCGGACCGCGACCCGCTGGAGCCAGGGGAGTCAGTATGCCGGTCGGTTGTGCCTGCGGCCTGCAGGATGGAGAGGAGCTGCTGGGAGAGCCGTGCGGGGTCGGCAGGCGCTGCGGAACCCGGTTCCGCCAGGCTCGACGTTGCAGCCGCTGCAGCCGCCGCGGCCGAGTCAGGGTGGGCCACCGTCGCCGTGCGAAGCGCGCGAAGCAACGAACCGCGCGTTCCACTCTCCAGGCCCCGGAATAGCCGCATCAGCTCCGCTGCGTCGTCCTCGGAGCCACGCGCGCGCGAGCCTGAGTCCAGCGACATCTCGCCGGCCGGCGCGTCGCCGTGGCTCGGCATGCCGCTGTCGACACGGCTCGCGCTTGCTGGCAACACCGGGGAGCACGCCCCGCTCGACCCTGGCACGGCCTGGCGCTCGCCGTCGGAGGTTCGAATCACCAAGTCGCCTCCCTGGCTCCAGCCCGAGTCAGCGGGGCGAGGCCGCTGGCGCGGGCGAGACCTGCGCGGCGCGGGAGGACGAGTGGTACGAGCAAAGTCGTTGAAGCCGGGTGGGCATCGCAGCCCAAGGGGTGCTCGGCCGGTGCCTGACCGGAGCGTGCAAACGGTGGCCGGTGCGGCCACGCGCTCCCGGCGGTCGCTGCCCTTGCGGACGGCGTGGCCGGCTTCCCCCGCGGCCACACTCGGCGCACGACGGGCGTGACCCCCACTGCAGCGGAATCGTGGCTCACCTCGCGGAAGAGCGCGAGTGGTTCGCGCCGGAGTTGTACCTCGAAAACCCTCGCTCGAGATCGGCAGCCCCGTCCTGCCCGGCCTCCGCCTGCGCGCGGCGACGTGCTTGCACTTGCTGCTCCAAGCGGCGGAGGTACTCGACGTGTTGCGGGTTGGCGGCCGCCCCGTCGGCCATGCCCGGCAAGCCGCTCGGACCGGCCTGCGGGCGTTATCCTGTGAGTGGGGGCAGGTTTGACGCCAAGTCCAACTCGCTCTGCCGAGCTGGGGTCCTCCTGATGGCAACGGCTGCCCGGCCACTGCGGCGCGAGCGCAATGCAAGTGCGAAGCCGACGCGCCCAAAACATGGGTCCAACGCGGGTGACAGAGGCCGGCCCGTCGTTGGAGCTCACGAAATTGAGTTTCACACGGCGGAGCGCTGGCCGAGTCTGGTGTCGCACTGTCGAGCGACAGCAACATTCAGGAGCAAGTCTCAACCCGAACCGTGAGGGTCCAGCAGGAGTCGGAGGCACCGTCGAATGTTGCATCTGCTGCAATTTAGCTGCTGACCAAGCGACTTCAATTCTCCCTGATGTGAACGATGAAACACAACAGGTCCAGCCTGAACCGGCAGGCCTCGCGAGCTTTATGAGCTCAATTCACTCACACAACATTGCGACTGGGCCCGTCGTGCTGTAGTTGCGAAGATATAGGGGGAAATTTTATGGTGCTGGTTTAATCATCATGCGTGCATGCAATCGCAGGGGGCTGCCACGAGGGCCCTCAGGAGCATACAAACATCTGGGCAGCTTCGACGAAGGTCTAGTCCAGGATAAGTCTCGTCCGGCGCAGCCCACAGGGCAAGCACTCCCTCGGTTGGCATAGCTCCTGGACCGGCGTCCAGGCGCTGCAGTCGCGTTTACGATTCAAGTTTTTTTCGGGCGATGATGATACAAAGATCGACGCGTGCTTCTGTCGATAGCGTGGTTGAGCCTGACATGATGCGTCCGCGCTTCTGCCGGTGCCGTGCACCCCCCCCCAGAATGGCTCAGCTCCAGCTCAGAGGCAGTCTTTTGTCCAGTTCGACGGATTCTCCCAGTCCGGCGACGCGGCGGGCCACGGCAAGTCCTGCAGCGGTTTGGGCTCGCTCGTTGCGATTGGCATGCATGAAAAGCCGAAACGCCATCGCGAGCACCTCGCCTTCCCGTGGATGTGGGCCAGCGGGGCGGTGGGCGGTGGCAGCGGGAGGCCGCGGCATGGCCGGCACACACAGATTCAGAACCGGCAGCGCGTCGATTCCAGGCTCTGCAGGCTGCGCACCACGGCAAGTTTTGGTGGAGCATCGCCCGCCCCGCCCGATTCGCCACCTCCCCATCGAGGCCGCGGAGGGTCGCCCCCTCGGAGTCTCTTGCAGACGAGGCCAAATGGGATCGTCCGCGTCATCAGCGTCGCGCGGGGCGGACGGGGCCGGGGGCGGCGCTTCGACCCGGCCGAGCCCCGAAGCGGTCGACAACTTCCTGCAGTACTTGCGCCAGCGCGGGCGGTACTTTGCGCTGCAGCGCCCTGACGGGAAGGTTGTCCACATTCTTGGGGTAGTCCCGGGGTCGCAGGCCAGCTGCCGCGAGGCGAAGAACCTGCTGATTGCGCTCCGGCCGGGCACTGTCTATGTCGACACCGCGGTGGGGCGCGTTCCCACCCTGCGCAAGCACGTGAAGCTGGGCGGGCCGCCGAGGCCCAAGGCGCCACCGTCTGCGGACCTTCGCCTCGACTACGGGATGGCTATGAGCACGATGCTGCACAAGATCGATTGCGAGGCCGGCGTGTTCCGCATGGTCGGAGTCGACCCCGACGAGGTCTGGCGCGAGTCGGTGGGCCAGGCGGACAGCATGGGCGCGCGCGTGCTTGCTTGGCCTGCGCACTTTGACAAGGCGTACAACAATCAGGTGCTGGCGTTTGACCGCTTCGGGCAAGTGGGCTTTGACGTGTACGGCAACCAGGGTTTCTGGAGCACGCAGGCGTTCCTCGTCGCGTCTGTGGAGATGACGTCGATCAAGATCCTGGACGGAGTCAACAGCGACTTGGGCCGCGTCACCATTCCCCCCTCTGGGTACTTCTCCACCACGGCCATCGAGAGCATGTCCCGCGCGAACCGGCACGCGTTCGACACCTTCGCCAAGAAGAACAGCGCCCAGTCGCTCGACTTCGAAACCCACTTTGCCGGGCACATCCGCGACTTCCGGGAGCGCATCGCCCGCGGCGGCCCCGCCGTGGCGGACGGCACAGTGACCGACATGGCCTCCGTGGCGGACCGGCTCGAGGTGCCGGAGGCCCAGGCCTCCCTCGCGCAGATGGAGATGGCCAGGGACTTCTTCGCCGTTCAGGTGCAGACCCTCGCGGGCGTGCTGGTCGGGGACGACGAGCTGGCCCTCGCTGACGCCGCCAAGGAGCGCGGGGACGACGCGGGCTCCCCCTTCCCCAGGGCGCCCGCGCGCGCCCCCACCGAGCCGCTCAGCCAAGACGAAACCGTGGCGCTTGTCGAGCTCCCGCGCGTCGCCGGCCTCCTCCGCGCATGGGACTCCCCCATGCCCGTCAAGGAGGGCCTCGTGGAGCGCGACCTCGGAGGCTTCGCAGTTCAGGTCGGCAGCCCGCTCGCCCTCGCCGGCGGCCTGGGCTATGCCTACCACCGCCTCCTCATCCGCCGCTTCCCGCGCGCGGCCACCGGCGTCGCGGTGGTGGTCGGCGGCATCGGCGCCGCCGTGTACACCATGTCCATGTACGTAGGCGGCTACGCCCCCATCGGCGTCGGCATGTGGCAAGCGCTCTCCAGCCCCGTCGCGCCCGTCGGCTCCAACCTTGGCCTGGGCTCTGGCGGCCGCACCACTCAGTGAGGCGTGCTCTCGCGCGCTGCGCCCCCCCGCACCTGCTGGGGCTGCCTCGCTCGAGCTCGCCATTCCCCCCGACGCGTGTGTCCGACCCCTGCCTCACGGGGGCCGTGATTGGGTGCCCGCCCGTTGGCAGCAGCGCGCACGCGGACCAGTGAAGCTCTGCCATGGCGGCTCCGCCAGCTCCCGCGCCTGTCGCGGAAACACACACGCACACACACACACACTGGGCGCCAGCCGTCGCGCTTCAAGCAGCGCATGCCAGCGCCCACCGCCACCGCCACGGCCGCCAACGCACAACGCCGATGCGGCTGAGGTGAGCGACGCCCCCTCCCCCACCCCCCCCCCGGCCCGCTCGCAACCCACGGGGCGCCCCTCGCGTCGAGGCGCCCCATCGGCATGGGCTGGCTCACGCCTCCGCCCCGCCGGCCGCAGCGCTAGCTGCGGCTGCATCGCCCGCGGCCGCGTCGTCGGCTCGGCGCGCCCGCTTCTGGGCGGTGGCCGCGGCGGCGGGCTCGTCGGCGGGGGCGGCATCGTCCGCCTCTTCACGTGGCCGCTTGGCTGCCGGCACCGCAAACCCGTCCCCGCCCTCGGCGGCACTGCCTTTTGCCGCACCCGCCGCCGCCGCCGCCGCAGCGGCCACCGCTGCAGCCGCTGCCTCGTCAAGAGACACCGCTGCGTCAGCAGACTCAGCGGTGTCCGCGCCGGCTGCCGCCGCGTCCGCGCTGGCCGTCGAGGCGGCCTGCTCCGCCCGCTTCCGAAGGGCGGCGCTCAGTTCCGCGTCGCTGGCGGCCTCCGCCCGCACGAGCTCTGCCGCGCGCGCCAGCACCGCCGCCTCGTCCACCTCCGGCGACGCCGCAGCTGCCTCTGCCTGGTGGTGCTCCGCCGACCCCGAGCCGCGAGGAATGGCGCCTGTCTTGGAAAGCTCACGGGCAAGGGCCTTGCGGCCCTTCTTGCGCTTGCGCCGCTCCGCGTTGCGGCGCGTCCGGTCCTCGCACTTGGCCTGCTCGTCCGCCACGCGCGCCCGGAAGGCTTCGTCAAGAGCGGCTGCCGTGGCGTCAGTTTCCATCTCGCGCACTCGCGCCATCTCCCGCTCCCGCATGCGGCGGTACTTGTTGTACGTGGTGCTGCCGGCGCCGGCCGTCGAGCCTTGCACGGTCACGAGGTCCGGTCGAAGGTCCACCGCGGAGCCCGCCTTGGCTCGGCTCGCGTCGTAACCGACCGCAACCATCCGCGGGTTGTCATCAGAATCTGCGCTCGCGGGAAAGGCAACGACAGGCGACGCTCCAAGCAGCGCGGGGCTGTTGCGCGGCGAGGTCACGCCTGGGGCCAGGGCACGCTCACCCGAGGGCCGGCAAGGCAGTGCGGCGGAGCCGGGTCTCACAAGTCTGCACGGACGTGTACCGGCCCATGGCTGCGCAGTCGCTCCGGCCCCTGCTCGCACGAGCCCGCGCCGAGTGCGGCGCGGGGGCACCGCGGCCGCAGTTGCCGAGGCGGGCCGGAGCTCTGCAAGCGGGCCTGATCCGCCCTCCCTGCCGCTCACTCAGCGGCGAACGGCACGCGAAAAGCATGGCAGGCGGGCTCGCGATCGGCAAGCTCTTTTCTGTGGAGGGCCTCAACGTCGTGGTGACGGGCGGCGGGCGCGGGATCGGCCGCATGTTTTCCGAGGCATTCATGACCAACGCCGCGTCCACCGTGGTGGTCACCTCCCGGAAGCGCGATGCCCTCATGGCAGCGGCGGCAGAGATCGGCGCGATGGGCCCCGGCGAGTGCATCGCCATGGCCCACGACCTGTCCACCCCCGAGGGGTGCGCAGCCTTCGTGGAGGAGCTGAGCGGCCGGGTCGACAAGCTGGACGTGTTGATCAACAACGCCGGCACAACCTGGGGCGCGCCCATGGACGAGTACCCGTCCAAGGCGTGGGACCGCTGCTTCGCGCTCAACGTGCGCGCGCCCTTTGAGCTGACCCGCGCGTGCTTGCCGCTTCTGCGGGCTGCGTCCTCGCCCGGATCGCCGTCGCGTGTGATCAACGTGGGCTCCGTGGCAGGCCTCATGCCCCAGCCGGTGCCCACCTTCGCGTACGACGCCAGCAAGGCTGCGGTGCACCACCTCACCCGCAAGCTCGCCAGCGAACTGGCGGGCTCGGACGCGAAAATCACCGTGAACGCCATCGCGCCAGGGTTCGTGCCCTCATCCATGAGCGAGCAGCTCACCACCTACGCCTCGGCCGAGGCCATCTCCAACAGCGTGCCCATGGGCCGCCTGGGCACTCCCGAGGACATGGCCGGGGCCGCCCTCTTCCTCGCCTCCCGCGCGGGCGCCTGGGTCACCGGCAGCGTCGTGACCGTGGACGGCGGGTCGGTGGGCGCCGCGCAAGTCCCCTTCGACCTCAGCATGCTCTGAGGGGGCCGGCACTCAGGGTGACGGGGCTGGTGTGGGTGTATGAGAGCGCGAGTGAGTGTGCGTACGACCGCGGCCGCAGCGGGGGCGGGGCGGCAAGTTTGAGTTGGCGATGTCAACAGGAGGAGGAGGGCGCTGGTGCCGAAGGCGGGCACACGAGCAACACGGGCAGCCGCGAGGCGCTTGCGTGGACTGTGCTGGAGAGCAGTGTGCGCGCCGCCCCCCCCCCCGGGGGGGGGAAAGCACCGCCTCGCGCGGCGACCATATGGCCCCAAGGCGCGGGCGCAATCACGCCACATTCATTAAGGTGCCCGGTGCACGCGGGCGGGAGCAGGCACGGGGCCACATCACACACCAACACAGAGGCGTGCGTGTGGGGCCGCTGCGGCGGCCGCGTGGCTCAGCGTTGCTCGGCGGGCGGGGCGGGGCCGGCGGGCGCGACGACGCCAGGGTCACTGAGGGGCCTGGCCTGCCACACGCTGCCCTCGGTCGGGCTGGGCGGCTTCTGGGCGAGCTTGCGGAGCATCTCCTGCGCAGTGTCGGGCGGCGGAGCGGAAGTGAGTTGCTTGCAGTGGGCTGGCGCCAAGCCCTCGGCTCGCGCCCGAGGCGCCGCGCCCGGCTGCCAGAGCCCACCTTGGCCTTGGCCGAGTCGGCTGTCTTCAGGGAATAGCAGAAACGCAGCTCTTCGAACTGCTTTGCGCACGTGTCAAAGGTTCCTTGCCTCCAGTACAGGTCAAACTGGTGTCTCGGGGCTGCGAGACATTGGGCGGAGCATGCGGGCCGGCGTGACGTGGCTGCAGGAGGGCCGGGCGCCGGCGGCACAGCAGCAGCCGCAGCGGCAGATGCCGACGGGCGCTGCAGCTACGCCTGGGACTGGGGGGCAGGGCGGGCCGCCCAACGCTGCTTGCCTGACGCACAGAAGCAAAAGGCGAGGGCGTTCATGCAGTCGGTGCACTTGATCGAGTCCCGCAGCTCCTCGGTCGTCGGGGTTCGGCTCGCGCCCCCGTCTTTGCTTCCGGCGCTGGCCATTGCGGGCGGGAGGCGCCTGTGCTCGAGTGTGGCACAGGGCCGTCGAGAGAGCTGGCGCTCCGAACAGCGAAACAACCATTGGGCTCTGCCAGCACAACACACACGCTCGTTGGACCATTCACTTGTGCACCCGCCCGAGGCTCTCGGCGCGAGGGAGTGGGGCACACGGGGCGAGTCACGCCTCGACGGCTGGGTCGATGACAAAAACGCCGTCGGCCATGGAATAGCCGCTTCCGTCGTCTGCCCATCCCAGGTCCGTGCCGGCGCCGCCGACTCCCAGCCTGCGCACCACTTGGGCAACTGTCCATTCGTCGACCGTGGTCACTGGTTCGTCGGCGCTGACTGCCCTCACCTGTGCGAAGGCAGATGCTGCGTGCGGCGGGGCATGGGCCGCGCTCTCGCCCTCGACCTGCCAAGGCCCGGGCGCCCGCAGCAGCGTCGAGGCCATCACCTGGCGCGACATCGCGCGCAGCGCAGAGGCGCGCGCCAGCCCGCCCCGCGCGCCGCTGCCGCCGCGGGCGGGTCCTGCTTGCGCGGCCTGGGCTCCGGTTGGGAGCGCGTGAAGGGTCCCGCCGAGCTGCACAAGCTGCGACACAGGAACCTCTGCTCCCCACGGCACGCCGGGCACTCCCGTGGTGGCCACAGCCGCAGGCGCGCGCGGATGCGCCGCACCGCTGCCATGGCGACGGCTGGGGTCGTCCAGTCGCAGGTCCGGCACCCGCACGCCGAGCGACCGGATGGCCGCCACCGCGCTGTCGCCCGCCAGCTCCGGCACCCGCACCGCCGCCCCGAAGGACTCAAGCAAGCCGAGCCCGGCCAGCAGGGAGGGCGAGCGCGCAGTGGCGACCACGAGCACCGCCCCCGCCGCTCGGCCGCTGGGCGCGGACGGCGCCGCCAGCCCGCGCAGCAGCACCCCCAGCGCGTGCGCGACAGCCCTGGACGCATGCGCTCTCCCGCTCGACTGCTCGCGCACCGCCTCCAGCAGCCCCTCCAGGTCGTCCAGCAGCACCACGCCCGCGCACTGCAGCACCGCCCCGGCGCCATCCGCGCCGGCAGCGGGAGCAGCGTCCCTGGCGAGCGCCGCGTTGGACGGGGAGGGCGTGCACGCGGCTTGGGCCGCCTCGAACGCGGAGCGGATCGCCGCCACGCGCGCGTGCTCCTGGAGGGGGAGCAGGGGGGCGGGGCGCACCACCCGGATGGACGGGCTTGTCAGCGGCACGCCCTCCGCGCCGGGGCATGGTCCGGCCAGGTCGTTCTGCCATGTGCCCGCTGCGGCGTGAGCGGCCAGGGCGAGGAGGTCCCGCTGGGAGGCCACGCCGTCCGCTGCGCGTGCGCACGCCGGCAGCAGGCCCGAGTGCGAGGCAAACGCTGCAGCGACCTCTGCGGCGAGCGCCGACTTGCCCGCCCCCCGCGGCCCGTGCAGCAGCACCGAAGCGAAGCGGCCGGAGCGGCCCGCGGCCGTGGCCGCGGCGAGCCGCGCAGCCATGGCCCCGTTGGCCGCTGCCGGCCCGCCGCCGCTGCCGTGTGCCGCGCCGGGCGCGCCACGAGAGAGCCGCGATGGCGGTGGCCCTGCAGCCGGGACGGCTCCCAGGGACGCTCTAGCCTCCTGCGCGCTGTGAATCAACGCCGCGCGCGCGGCTGCGGGTCCCACCAGCGGCGTCGGCGCCAGCCACCCCAGCTGCAGCGCGACCGCGTCGATGGCGTCGTCGAGCGCGGCCTGCAGCGGGGGCAGCGGGAGGAGGCCGCCCGGCTGCATCCAGGCGCGCAGCGAGTCGGGCTGGACGCCACGCTCGCTCTCCTGGCTGCCGTCGGCGCGGGCCGCGACGGCGTGCCGGGCGGCCGCTGCGGCCTCGGCCAGGTCACGGGCGACCACCATCACCGGCCCCGGCTGCGCACCCGGCGCAGGGCTGCCATCCGCTCCTGACTCCGTGCCGGCGCCACTGCGAGCGGTTGCGTCGCCGGCACCTTCAGGCGGGACAGATTCCTCTCCGCCAAAGGCGCGGCTCACCGCGTGAGCGGCCGCGTCCCGGACCGCGCCGGCAATGTCGGCGCCCGAGAGGCCCTGGGTGGGGGCGCCGGAGAGCGCCGCGATGTCAACGTCTGGCCCCAGCATGCCCGCCTCTCGGAGGGGCTGCGTGTGCAGCTGGAGAATCTCGGCCCGGCCTGCCGCGGAGGGGTAGGGCACCTCCACGTGGACCTCGAGCCGGCCCGGCCGCAGCACGGCGGGGTCCAGCAGCGACATGCGGTTCGTGAGGGCAATGACGAGCAGGTTGGGAGTGGCTTCCTCGGCGCCGTCCATTTTGGCCAGAAACTGGTTCACGACGTTGTCGTACAGCCGCTGCGCTGGGGCGTCGCTTGCCCCGAGGCCCGAGCGCTTGGCAAAGAGCGAGTCGGCCTCGTCCAGGATGAGCAGGTGCAAGGGCGCAGCCGCCCCCAGCCGCCTGTAGGACTCCTCAGCGGGCGCAAACAGGGCTCGCACCTTGGCCTCGGAGTCGCCCACGAACTTGGACATGACCTCGGGCCCGGACACCGCCTGGACGTGCGCGCCGACGAAGCGGGCGATGGCTCGCGCAAGCGTTGTCTTTCCGGTGCCGGGGGGCCCGTGCAGGAGCGCGCCACGGGCGTGCGAAGTGCCAGTCGCGCGCAGCACGTGCTCCGGGACCACGCGCGACGCAAAGAGGCGCCGAAACAAGGAGCGCACCTGGGGGCCCAAGCCGCCCACTCCCAGGGCTGACACGGGGTCGATTCTGAGAGGGTCGAAGGCGAGGTCAAACGACACCGCGCGGGGCAGCGAAACGAGAACCGTTTCCTCCTGCCCCCCGTGCGCGTCCATGCGCGCGAGCGCCACGCTCAGCGTCAGGTTGTGGCCGAACATCCGGGGGAGCGCGCACCATGCGCCGGGAGCGAGCTTTGCCACCATGCCCAGGGGCGGCGGCAGCGTCTGGGCCTCAGGAGGCGCTGGGTCGCGGGACAAGCCGATGGCCTGGCATGGAGTGCTCCCCACCCACGCCCCAACGAGGCGAGAGCCTGGCGGGGCCAGGCCAGAGACGGAGACTACTGCGCCGCCGCCCCCTGACGAGCATCCGGTGACGCGGCGCGCGGGCGCCGCTCCTGCGGCGGGGGCCGCGCTGCATCCGGCTGCGCTGAGCCCGACGAAGCCGCCACCGGGCAGGCATGGCGCAGTTGCAACGGCGCCGTTTTCGGCAAGCGAGCACGGCCTCGAGGCCGCGCGCGCTGCGGCCAGCGAGGTGGGTTCGGCCAGCACCTGGCCGGCGGCCCAGCCCCTGCCAGCCAGGGGCGGCGCTGCGCCGGCAGACGTCGCGGGGCTCTCCTCGTGCACGGGCGGCTGCCGCTGCTGTTGCTGGTGGCGGGGGTCGTGGCGGCGGTCGCTGGGGTGGAGCTCGGCCGAGCCGGCGGGCCGCGGCGCAGCGCACGCAGCAGCGCTGATCAGCACCGCGTGGTAGGAGCAGACTTGGTCCCCCTTGCCCTCGGTGACGCTGACCAGCTTGCTTGGGCTTCCGGGAACGCACATGACGTCGAGGATTGTGACTCGAAGCGGATGAAGCGACGCAGCCTGGCACCTGGCGCCGCCGCTGTACGTCAGTCGAAAGCCCGGCTGGCCCGACCCCGTGCCCGACACCGCTACGTTCTGGGCCGACAGCGCCCCGCCAGCATCTGCATAGGACGCGACGCGAATGCACGACGCTGCCAGGTCGGGGGTGTCGCGACCCGCGAGCGCCTCGCCCTGAGCGGCGGATCGGCAGTCAAAAATGGGCGCACAGATTCCGACGCGAAACATGGCCCCCTTGGGATCTTCCATCGCGAACGACAGCACCTGCCCAAACAGCGAACTTCCTCCCTCCGGTAGCGACAGTCCTGCAGCGTCGAAGAAGCTCGTCACGCGCTCCTGGCAGACTTGCGGGCTCGCGGTTGCTGGAGGCACAAGGCCGGCGGCAAGCAGAAGCGCAGCGAGGACGAGGCGCGTCGCCACCCCAGCCCGCCGTGGAGCGCAAATGCGCGGCCCGTTGACGCGCGGCCAGGTGCCGGGCGCGAGCCGGGGCGCTCCGTCCCTGCGATGCCGGAGCCGCGCGCGACCGCTCATCGGTCGCCCCAGCCTGGAGACGCTTCTCGATGGGGCGCGCACGCGGGCGCGCAAGCGTCGGCCACCACGCGGTTGGCAAGGGTGCTGCGCCAGAGGAGTGCAAGATCCGGCGTGAGCAGCCGGGGCACGCGCGGGCGCCCGCGCGCCTCGTGGAAATGCGCGTGCAACCACGAGCAAGCAGAGCCGCATGGCGTGGTGAAATCAATGTTGGATTGCGTGGCGAGCCACTGGCACACGCAGACACACGGACGCAATCGTCTCGAAGCGTGGAAATACTGATCGGCGGGCTTCCGCTCGTGCAGCGGCCTGGCGGCCGCACTGGCGGCCGCGTGGAGAGGCGACGCGGCAAGGTCGCAAGGTTGTCGCGCGCGAGCGCGAGCGCAAGGTCGCCCGAGCCCGTGACGCGTGGCAAGCTGGCAGGGCGTGTCATGCCGCGAGAGGGCGGGCAACGGCGGCGAGGGGCCGCGGCGAGCGTGGAGGCTCCTGTGGCGGGGGGGGGGGGTGTCGGCCTGCCCGAGCAGGTCAGACCCGGCGCAGCTGCAGGGAGGCCTGGAACTGGGCGTGGGCGGGCGCGACCGCCACACCGGCCTTGGAGATGCCGTCGGAGGCAATGGGGGCGAAGAAGGAGTGCTCCGCGCGGCCCGAGGCGTCCAGGGCCGCGAAGAGCGGGCGCAGGGGCACCACGCAGTGGCCCTTGGTGGAGCGATCCACCTGCACCTTGAGGATGGCGTGGAGGCGGGGGAGGGCTGCCGGGGCACGCGTGGAGAGGGTCACGGTGGCACTGAGGCCGGCCTTGGTCTTGACGACTCGGACCTCGGCGGGGGCGCCGTCGTCGAGCTCAAAGGGCGCAGGGCACAGAAGCTTGGCCACCTGCGGCACAAGCACGCTCCCCTCGCCGCGCACGAGCTCGATGCGGTCGATGCGGAGGACGGCGTGAACGGCGGCAGTGACCGCCCCTGGGTCGACGGACGCGAGGGAGGCGGAGCCGATGCGGGGGGCGGGCTGCGTGAGCTGGGAGCTGCGCCTGGAGGAGGCCGAGCTGAGGCGGCCGTCGGGGTCCGCTTCGACCGAGGGGGGCGCAGAGACGGCCGCGGCTCGGGCCGCCGAAGCCGCCGCCACCCCCGAGGAGGGCCCCATGAGGGGGGACGTCTTGGAGGCCAGCGAGCGCACCGGCGAGCCCGGCGCCCCGTCAGCCACTGCCGAAGCGGCGGCGGCCGCGCCGGGCGCTGCGCTGGCCGCGGCCACGACGGCGTCGCGCAGGCACACCGGCACCGCGTCGAGCCCGTCGCCAAAGTCGTCCATCGGGTCGCGGAAGGCCAGGAGGCGGAAGACGCAGCGCACAGGGGAGTGGTCGGACACGGTGAGGACGTCGTTGACCGAGTCGTAGGACGACTCCAGCCGGGGGTCGATGTCGGCACCGTCCTCCCCGTAGTCCAGGGGCTCTGCCGCCCCGCTGAGGGCCCAGGCGGGAAGGGCGAGGGAGCTTGCGGCCCTGCGCTGGGGCTCGGAGAAGGACTCCGCGTCGTCCGGGGCGGCGCCGGAGGCAACGCGCTCGGCCTCGTCGCGCGTGAGCGGGAAGAAGTAGGGCCGGAGGTGGGGGTGGGAGCGCGCGAGGACGCGGTCGCACCAGCCGGGGACGCGGTCCATCACGCGGCCCCCCTTATAGACCGGCTCGCGGAACTTGATGCGGTAGACGCCCGCAGCCCAGCCATCGACGGTGGTGTCGGTGAGAGGCCTCTGCTCGTACTTCTTGTACGTCGGCCAGAGCGTGGGGGCCATCGGGGGCTCATCATAGCCGTCCCAGGCCCCAGTCTCCGCCCTGTGGCGCAGCATCGAGTCGTGGAGCGGAAGCAGCCGGCTGTGGGCCGCGCCGCGGCGGATGAGGGCGAGGGCTTCCTCGCCCCCGATCCGCTCGCAGCGGTAGTTGAAGTCGCCCATGAACACGACGTGGTGAAACTGCTCGTTGAGCTGGAAGAAGCTGTTGCCCAGCTTGGCACCGAGGCTCTTGCACACGTCGCGGTACTGCACGAGGCGCGCCGGGACCTTGTGCGAGGCCAGGTGAACGGACACGAACGCGAGCGTGGACCTGTGGACTCTGACCACGGCCGCCACGGCGCCCTTGGATCCCTCCGTGGCGCCGAAGCTCAGGCGGTCCGCGCGCATCACCCGCACGTACGGGAGGGCGTGGTGGGCGGCGAAGACGGCGATGCCCGTGAACTTGAGCGACACCAGAGAGCCGTCGCCGCGGCCGAGGACCTTGTCGGCGTCGGCAGCCTTTGACCCCTGCGCGATGCCGGCCTGGCCGGCCGCGGCTGACGAGGACAGCGCCGATGACAGCGGCACACCGGGGGTGTCCGTTCCCACGCCCGGCCCGGCCACGGCCATGGGGCCCGACGACGACGACGCCACCCCGCCGCGCTTCTGAGCGTCCGTGAGGCTGAGGCGCACCGTGCCAGTGGCCGCGGCGAACTCCTCGTACACGGCGTCGGACATGCCCTCCTGCACCCCCAGCACGTAGAGGTCGTACCCGGGCGCGGCGAACCGGCACAGGTCCTCGCGGCTGCAGCCCTTGGCACCCCCGACGGGCTCCGCAGCGCCCAGGTTCCAGGTCCCGGCCCAGATGTGCACGGGAACGCGAGGGGAGTCGTCTGTTCCCGACGTGGAGATGCCGAGGGGGGCGGCGAAGCGGTGCTTCGCAGCCGAGGGCGGCGGCTGCGCCGAGGCAGCGCCGGCGGAAGAGGGTGCGGACCCGCCGGCGCCCGCTGCGGGTCTGGCCGGGCCAGAGGAGTCGCCGCCCCGAGGGCCGAACTGGGAAGGCGACCCGGCCCTGTCCTCGCCGGTGAGGCGGGACACGCCGGACGGCGAGGACGGTCGCATGCCGTGCACCGCGGAGTCGAGCAGCGTCGCGGGGCTGCGGCGGCCTGTGGGCGTCGCCGGCCCGGCAATGGACGCAAGCCTCGCCATGATGCTCGCCACGGCGGCATCCATTCGGCCGCCGAGCGCGTCGACGGACTGCCGGAGCTCCGTTTGCTCCTGGCGCAGCGAAACGAGCTCGTCGGCCAGAAACCCGAGCGCGTCCGGAGTGTAGCCCGCCGCGGCCCACTCCTTGACGCTCGCTGCAAGCGCCGTCTGGAGCATCGCCGGGTTGGACTCGTCCGCAGCCGCGGCCGCCGAGGGTGTGCCGCGCCCGGATCCGACGGACCGCGGCGAGCCGGCGCCAACCGGCGCGCTCACCACCTCGTGCGCAGCCTCGTCGTCCTCGTCAATCTGAAGCCGCTCGATCGAGGTGCGCTCTCCCTCGTGCGATTCCACACTCGCTGCGTCCCACTCGCCGGTGTCCGTGCGAGCCGCCATTTGGGGCGTCTGCGATTCTCGCTAGTGCTGGTCCCTCTGGCAAACAAAAAGGGGCTGCCTGCACGCGCCCTCGCGGGAGAGACTGGCGGAAAACCCTCGTGCTGGTGAATGGGCGGCTGCGGTCCACCCGGGCGAGTGCGCGCGTCACAGGTGCGGGGCGCCCGGTCGTGGCTATATCAGCGACGCCTTGGCGGCGCAAGGTCGCGCAGCAAGCAGAGCCCGCCCAACCCAGATGCGGATTTTGCTGTGCGCTGGACTTCCTGCTCAACGTGGGCCGCAGCGACAAGAGTGTGAAAGGCGCGGCGTCGAGCGTGTTGCGAGGCGGGGCGTGAGGGAGGGCAGGTGGTTTGTTGTGCCCTGTTCGTTCTGCCGTTGGGGGAGGGGCGCAGTCGCCCACCGTGCCTCGGCCGCACGCACGGAGCGCGCAGCCGGGGCAAGGCGAGGCGGACGACACACAACCCGTTGCTCACGACAGCCCCCTCTCAATCAGCAAGCGCATCGTACCCGAAGGCGGACAGGCGAGCTAAGCGAGCGGGAGTTCGAGGTGGTCCGGGAGGGACTCACGCCGACGCGCCGAAGGTCCAGTCGTCGCTGACCATGGACTTGAAGAAGTTGCGGGACGCCACACGGCGGGCCTTGATCTTCTCGTCGGACTCGGTGCGCTTCTTGTGGAGCACGCGGGCGCGGCCGGCGGCCTTGGCCTCGGCGTCGAGGATCTCCTGGCGGCGCTGGTGCACGGAGTACGGGTTGAGGCGAGCCATCTGGCCGCGGTTGCGCAGGGGGTTGGACTTGCGGGGCACCTTGCGCTGGCCGGCCTTCTTGGGGTTGAGGGCAGCCTGGATCTCGCTGGAGTTGAGGAGGCGGGCCAGGTCGGCGTTGGCCATCACGGAGCGCGGGAGCACGAAGCCGGACTTGAGCTCGGCCTCGGCGCCGGGGGCGGCACCGAAGAGCGCGGGGAGGCGCTCAAAGGCATCCTTGGTCCAGATGCAGAAACGGCCCATGTGGCCTCCGGGGGCGAGCTGGAGGAGGTTGAGGCGGTCCACGTGCGCGATCTCGACGCCGGGGATGTTGCGGAAGGCAAGCTCAACAAGGGGGCGGCCCTTGTCGCCGTCCTTGCCCTGGGCGTGGATGACCAGGGGGCCGCGGCGCTGGCGGAACATGCGGTTGCGCATCTTGCCCTTGGTGGCGCGCTTGGCCTTGGAGTCCTTGACGCGCTCGACGTCCTCGTCGGCGCCGAAGCGAGCGAGGATGGCGAGGGCCTCCTTGACCTTGGACACGCCGTCAAGGTTGTCGAGCACGAGGGGGACCTCGTTGAGGGACTCGATGCGGTGGCCGCGGGCCATCACGAGCGGGGTCACTCCAGTGGCGGCCACGGCGGAGGCGGTAGCGAAGCGGCGCATGTTCACGTTGATCTTGCGGTGCCACTTGCGCCACGTCTTGGTCGGGCCGAACATGCGGCCCTTGCGGCACATGTTGCCGAAGGCAGCCTGGCCGGAGCGGTGGGTGCCCGAGGAGGCCACACGGGGGATACGCGCGACGGCGCGGCCGGTGCCCCAGGAGATGGCGGAGTGCTGCATGCCAGCATCCTTGTTCACGGCGTAGGCCTGGCGGGAGTTCTTGGCCATGTTCTTGTGCACGAGGTGCACGAGGTCGCGGCGGATGGGAGCCGAGAACACACCCGGGAGCTCCACGGAGCCGGACACCTCGGTGTCGTCCGAGAGGGCGTTGTACACGTTCACCAGGGGGCGGGCAGCGGCCTGCGAGGGGGGTGGGGGCAGCGCAGGAGGGAGGGGCAAGGGAAAAATCGGCAAGCGCCCTTCGCAGCCGGCAGCGCCGGCACGCACAGGCTCGGCGCGGGGCGCTGCGGCCACCGGGCCTCGCCAGGCAGCGCTTTGCCGAACGACGCACCATGGTGAAGAAGTTGTTCGCGAGGGCGCACGAACGAACAGGGTGAGGGCGGGGCCGGCGCCTGACTTCTTGACGGCACGACGTCGGTCCGCCGCCAGCCACCCGCTGGCCGGGCCGGCTCTGCCGGGCGGGCGCATCGCCCGCGCATGCTGCCGCTCCACGTGTGGGCGAACGGTCCCCCGCCGCCCAGCAGCCCGCCGCGCCGCCGCCGCGCACTGCGCAGGGTCCCGCAATGGTAGTGCTCTCCGCGGCCGTCCTCGGTCGCCACGGAAAGGGTGAGCTTCGCGCCGCGCGCCCTCCGCGCTGGTTCCACGCCGGAGCCGCGCCGTTCGGCGCCGCCGCTCCGCTCGCCACGTCGGCCGGTCCCGGGTTCGCCGCACCGCCCGAGTCGCCCGGGGGTCGGCGACGCCGCGGATATTGCCCACCCGGGGGCGGGGGAGGGGGGCAGGGACTTCAGCGGGGCGCCGACGCCTGCCAGCGGGGCTCGCGGGGCGCCATGCCGTCGCCTTGCTTTCGCCGGCTCGTGCGCGGAGCGCGGGTGGGGCGTCTGCTGGACGAGGGCCTGCTGCGCTCACCGCCCCTATTGCGAGGGTTGACGGGCGGGGCAAGCGGCGGCCGCTTGCGCCGCCGTCGCAGTCGTGTCCGCGGACGGATTGCGGGCGGGCCTCTGCTCGAGAGTTGCGGCGAAAGCTGCGCCGCGGCCTGGGCCTCGTCCGCAACCTGAGCACGCGCACAGGCGAGAGAGCAGAGGCGAATGAGGAGAGGTGGGGGGGGGGGGCAGGCGTCAGTGCTGGTGGCGCGGCAGTCGCACAACGCGCCCACGAGTGGTCCAGTTTCGTGCTTGCGGGCGCCGGGCCGGGAGGCTCTCGACCGTGCGTGCCGCCCCGCCCCGCCCCGCCCTGCCAACCGCATCTCGTGGTCTGTTGCGCTCTGTTCGCTGTCCTGCTTGTGGCTGCGCAGTGCTGGTTGCCCGGCAGTTCGTGGACATGCCGCGCTCGCGCATCGAGGGCCTGCTCGCGGCCTTCCCGAAGCTCCTCTCCGGCCAGGACAAGTCCCGGCAGCACACCTTCATTGAGACGGGTTCCGTCCGGTACGTGTACTTCCCGATCGAGGGCATGCACGTGGTGCTTATCACCACCAAGGGCTCCAACATTGTGGAGGACCTGTCCACGCTGCAGCTGGCGTCCAAGTGCGTGCCCGAGTTCGGCATGTCTATGGACGGCGACGTGTCCGAGGCCACGGTGACGGACCGCGCGTTCGAGATCATCTGCGCGCTGGACGAGGCCATCTCGGCCGGCGGCCAGGCGGAGCAGGTCACGCTCGAGCAGATCAGGACCTTCATGGAGATGGACAGCCACGAGGAGCGCCTCGACAAGATGATCAAGAAGTCGCGCATGGAAGCTGCTGCGTCGGAGCGCAAGTCCGCGGAGTCTGCGATTGCCGACTCGAAGCGCAAAGGCTTCGGCCGCTCCATGCCGGGCGTCGGCTCCTCCATGGGCGGTGTTGGCTCGGGGGGCGTCCGCATGGGCGGCGCGGGAGGGGGCATGGGCGGGTCTCGCTCGGGGGTGGGGTCCTCCTCGGGGTCCGGCAGCGCCGGCAGCAGTGCGGCCATGGCTGCGGGGGCAGCGGCAACCGCGCGCGCGGCGGCCAGGGACACCGCCGGGGCGGGCACCTCCAGGGCAGGCGGGCTGCAGCTTGGAAAGAAGCGCGCTGGGCTCTCGCTTGGCGGCAAGGCCGCCGGCGCCGACTCGGCGCTCCGGGAGATGGGGATCGCGAGCACCTCGCCCACGACGGCCGGTGCCGCTGCGGAGGCCGGCGCGCCCGTGTCCGCCGAGCAGGCCGTGTCCGAGGCGGCTGCCCGCGCCGCTGCCGCTGTCGCGTCGCAGGTGGAGGCCCGCGTCACGGAGGTAGTGAGCTGCGCCATCTTCAAGGACGGCGGCATCCGCGCCTTGGAGGTCAAGGGGGACCTCGTGCTCAAGGTGAACGACGAGGCGGCCCGGGGGGCGGCCGTGCACTGCGCCCCTGGCTCGGGCGCGTTCATCTTCCAGGCTCACCCCAGCATGGACAAGGGCCGCTGGAGCGCCGAGTCCGTGATTTGCCCGACCAAGGCCTTCCCGCTAGGCGGCCGCGGGTCCAAGGTGCTGCGCTGGAAGGCCACGTCGGAGGACCCTGACATGGCACCGCTGCTCGTGTCCTGCTGGCCGGACGCCCTCGGCGGCGGCCGCTGGCAGGTCAGCGTGGACTTCTCGTTGCAGGACTCGGCCTGGCCTGGCATCAGCCTGACGTCCGTCGTCATTTCCGTTCCGCTCCCGTCCGGCTCGGCCGGCACGGTGATCGACCACTGCGACGGGTCCGCGTCGGCCGCCGACAACGTGCTGCGCTGGCGCGTGTCCACTGTTGACGCTGCCAACGGCTCGGGCTCTCTGCAGTTCACCGTGACTGCCGACTCCGCTGACTCCTTCTTCCCAGTCGCAGTGGACTTTGAGGCGCACGGCTCGCTCTCGGGCTTTGCGCCACAGTCTGCCGTGGACCCGGCCTCGGGCGCGGCCTTCCGGTTCAGCTGCGATTCCCAGGTTCGAGCCCAGGGGTACGTCGTCGAGTGAAGTCTGCGCGGGGCCGCCTCCTGCCAGCGCGAGTGGGGTGTGTGCGCGGGCAACCAATGGGTCTGTGGCGAGGCCAGGAGCCCCCGACTTCCCGCCCGCCCAACCAACCAATGCGTGGAGTGATGCTGAGTTGAAGAAAACCTTCCCAGCTGGGCGCGCACCGCTTCCTGGCCGCCGCCCTCGCGCTGCGCCGCGCTGCACCCCACAAGAAACAAGCCGATCGCGCCGCACTCTTGCAGCCCGCAGCCCCAGCAGCGGTGGCGCTGGCCGCCGAGGGCGGCAGCAGCCGCTGGACTGCGATGCGGCAGAGGTCAGCTGTTCCACGGCTGCTGTTTTTGACGGGCCCGTCACGCGCCCGCACACGGCGACACCGAGCCCGCGCCCCCTGCCCCGCGACTTCCAGCGATGCTCCCCACGCCTCGCCGGCAATGCGCATGCAGCAGCTATTCGGGAATGGCCGGCCTGCTCGTGAGCGGGATGGGCGACCTCTACGGCGTCGGTCCCGAGGTGCTTGGAATTTCTACTTCCTCCGTCACCATGCTCCTCAAGGACGTGATCCAGGCCCGCAAGCCGACCTCGCTGCTCGTGCGCATGCTCGAGTCCGCGGCGGCGGCATCGGGACGCGGCCTTCCGGCGGGAGCCAAGCCAACTCCGCTGGAGCCCGTCGTGCTGCCTGCAACCATCATCGACGAGCGCAGCGGCGGGCGCACGCCGCTCATGACGGCCGCCGACGTGGGGCGGCGGGACCTGGTGGACCTGCTGCTCAGCTTTGGGGCCGACCCGCGCTACTGCGACCCGAGCGACGGTCGCACGGCGCTTCACTTGTGCTGCGACGGGCTCACGCCAGGCCATGGCGACTGCGCGCTGGCCCTGGTGGCCGCAGGCGCCGACGTCAATGCCAGCGACAAGCGCGGCTGGACCGCCCTCCACTTGTGCTGCAAGCGCTGGGAGGTCATGACTGACGGCGTGGTCCGCGGCCTGCTGGCTGCCGGCGCCGACCCCGAGAACCGCATCTCTGGCTCGAAGCGCACGTGCATGCACAGCGCGGCGGCCTTTGGGGCGACGCGACTGCTGGCCATGCTGGTGTCGTGCGGGGCGGACCTGCGCGCCCGCGACGGCAGCCAGATGACGCCCCTGCACTGCGCTGTGGAGGAGGGGCGGGTCGACTGCGCTCTGGTGCTCGTCAGCCTCGGCGCAAGCCCCAGCGAGCGCGACTGGCGTGGCTGGACCTGCGTCGACCTCGCCGTCCGCCACAAGCACACGGCCCTGGCCAGCGCCCTGCTCTCCTTCGCGCGCCTGCCCATCGTGAAGCTGCTCTCCCTCCTCAAGGCAAGGCGGGCTTCTCCCAAGATGGGCGCCGGCGCAGGCAGCGGCGCGTCAGAAGCAGGCGGCGCGGCGGAGGGAGGCGCAGCGGCGCCACCGGCAGACGGAAGCGGGCCAGGCGCTGCGCCGGGGGAGGCCGCTGCGGCGGCGGCGGCGGCGGCAGCTGCAGCGACACCAGCGGAGGCCGAGGACACCGACACCCTGACGCCGTCGGATGCCGGCATTGCCCTAGCAATCGAGCGCCTTGCTGTGCTAGCTCCTCCCAGCGTGTGGAGGCGGGTCATTGAGTGTTTGTGAGCCAGGTCTGTCCTCCGCGGGAGTCCGTTTTGTCCGCACGGGGAGTTCGGCCCCTTGCCGCCCTGTCCGTTCTCCGCTCCCCCGCCCCCGGCTTGGTGCGAGCTTGCGTTTGAGTGGATTGCCAGGGCTCGGCTTGCGAGCTTGCAGTTGCGTGTGTGTGGGCGTGCGAGGGGAGCCCAAAGTCTCGATATTTGCAAGGCAGAGCATGCGCAGCCTCTTCTGCTGCTGCGCCGGCAGCTCAATTGCTCGCCCGCGCTCGCTGCGCGCCGCGCTCTCGAGGGCACCTGTGCACTGCCTGCGCCGGAGCAATGGAAGTCGACTCTAGCGCCCCAGCGATGCGGACTGCCAACCGGCGCCGCATCGTGACCAACGGGTTCATGGACGGCCTGGTCAGGTGAGCTTGCCGCGCTTCGAGGAGCGCGCTCCCCCCGCCCTCCCACGCGTCCACCGGCGCCGCCCCACGCCCGCTTGCCCCGCGTGTCCGCGGGAACGCGGAGCTGCGCGAACTTACCGCGAGGCGAGGGGTCGGCGCACAGCGGCGGGGCCGCGGCCCTGCCGGATTACCCGGCCGCCGCGGGACTGCTTCTGCGGCGCGGCACAGCCACGGCGCGCCCCACCTCTCGCGCCGCCCTGGCCGCCGCTTGGGCTGGCGCGGGGGCGGTGGACGGCTGCGCGTAGCCGATTGGCTCGTGCGCCACGGGCAGCCTCGAGCTCCGGGCCCGCGCGGCGACGAATGCGCGTGTTGTTGCTTGGCGTGTGTGTGTCCCGCGCTCGCAGCCAGATGCTGTTCCGCCGTCAGCCCCCCATCCCCACGGCAGCGGAGACGCCGCTCTCGGACCGCCTTCTCCTCACGACAGACACCTACCGCGGAGTGGAGAAGCTGCACGAGCACTACCTTGCCGTGACCAAGGCGCGCCGCGCTGCGGGCAAGAAGGTGTACTGAGCCTCGGCCCTGGCGATGCCGCGCCGGCCGGAGGCGTCGCGGGGGGCGGCTGGGACCCCCCCTCCCTCGAGGCGCGCGCTTTGGTGTGTGCGGCTGTGTGTTTCGTATTCGTGGCCTCGGGCCCAATCATGGCGGCCTTGCCCGAGCGTCTGCCCACGCACCTCGCGCGGCGTATTCGTGCGCAAGACTGAGCGACCCGCGCGGCCATAGTTCGGGCCAACTGAGGAGGGCAGCCAGCAGAGGGCTGATGATGAGCCACTGCGCCGCAATGGCTGCAGCCGTCGACGTGCGCTTTGTGCCGCTGGGTGCGCGCGCCCACGATGCAGACGCGGCGTGCATGATTCCGCTCAGTTCCAGCCCCGTCCTCGTGACCGCTGCCGGAACGTCCCTCGTCGTGAGTTGCGGCGTTTGCGCTCGCTGGAGAGAGGCGGCGGCAAATTCGGATTGCGGCGCCCAACGGGCGGCCCTGCGCGCTCGGCGGGGGGCGAGAGCGTGCTGAAGACCAGCGAGCCCGAGCCCGCCGGCCAGCGCGTGACGCGCTCGAGCGCGCCGCGCGCATGCGATTGTCGCAATGGCCAGGATCCACCAGTGGACTTTTCCTGGCTGCAGCGCAACGCTGGATTCCCCAGTGGCCGCTGCTGCGCCGGGGTCGCGCATTCGCTCGGTGCGGGGCCAACTGCGCGGCTTTCGCTCGCTTTCTGCCTGTCCTGGGCGCTGCAGGAGACCGGCTGCTTTCGGGGCACGCCGCTGGTCGACGAGCAGCACGAATTTTTGGCCGACTCGGCGGTGTGCCTCGCAACCCTTTCCTCGGCATCGCCCCACCCCGAGCTCCTTGTGTCCTCGGGGTCAAAGGTTCACATGGCCGTCCTGGACACCGACGTGAGTTGCATGGGTGCCGGCGCTGCTGCCGCATGGAGCTCCCGTGGCATGCGTCGAGTCGCGGCGCATGCTCCCCATTGGTATGCTTCGCTCCGTGCCGTCCCCGCAAGGCGCGCGCAGACCCATGCATGGTCGCTGCCTCCGGAGCCGGAGTCGATGGCCCAGCCTGTGGTCGAGTTCACTCTCACGCTGAGGCGCGCCAGGGCTGCGCTGCGCGCCCTCGAGTGCTCCAGCGCCGCCGCTGGCGGGCCCAGCGAGCCAGAGGTCGCCACCGCTGCCAAAATGGTCAGGGCGGCGATCGAGGAGGCGGAGGCGGCGAAGCAGGCGGCCCTGGACGCCGTGAGCGGGGCTGGCAACCAGCTGCCGCGCCAGATTCGCAAAGGCGAGGTGCGCTTCCAGCTCACCAAGAAGTTCTACCAGGACGTGGAGACGGCAGTTCGCAAGCTGGCCGGCTCCGACGCGTCCGCGGTCGCGAAAATGAGCGAGAGCTCTCGGACCGTGATGCTGGAGGCGCTGTCGAGCATGCGCGCCCAGCTCTTCGGCCCCATCATGCGCTCGCAAGCCTCGGGCATGTTGCGCCGTCTCTTCGCCCGGGTCCCCAAGCCCATGGACTCCCCGTCGGCGGCACGCGACGTGCACATGCAGTGGGTCCGCCTCCGCCAGATCTCCGCCGTGCTCTTCGCGACGCAGCACAACGTTGACCTGGCCATCGCGGCCCTGAACCAAGGAGCAGCCGCGGGGGCTTCGCGCGGCCGCACGGCGGCTGCTGCATCTGCAGCAGCGCCAAGTGGCGCTCCGGCCGTGGAGCTGTCCCCAGCCGCAGCAGCAACCGCTGGCAGCGCGGCACCCGAGGAAGGCGACTTCTCACACGACGGCGAGGACGAGCCCTTTCCTCTGGCGACCAAGCCAGCTCAGGAGCGGGAGAAATCGAATCACAGCTCGCGGACGGACGGCAGCGAAAGCGAGTCGGACGACAAGGAGGAGCGGGGGGCGGACGAGGCGCCGGCGGGCCCACCCGTGCGCCGATCCCTCCCCGCTGACCCTCTGCGTCGCGCTGTGCACACCCTGGGTCTGATGAGGGACGCTGCTATGGCCTGCGGCGGGCTCGCGGCCGTGGACGAGCTCAACTGCATTCTGCTGAAGCGGGCCCAGAAGCTGTCCAAGCTCGGCTTCGTCGTCGCCCCGCCGCTGGAGCTTGCCGACATGCCAAGGCCGGGTCCGAGCGCCACTCGCGCAGAGCAGGCGAGCTCGCCGTACCAGATGCTGCAGCTCTTCAATGTGAAGCGGGGGCTGTCGCTCGACGAATTCAAGATGGCGGCCCGCCTCCGCAGCGCCCCTGTGGGCGTCATGGTGCCCCTATTCGAGGCACTCGCGCCATCCTGGCCCAACTCTGCCGCAGCCAAGGAACAGTCCAAGTGGCCAGCCCAAGCGTTCGAGGTGCCGCTCTCGCACTCCCGCCAGGTGATGGTGGCTGCCCGTCCGATGCAGCAGACGGCGCGCGCCGCGGAGGCTGTCAAGGCTGTTGCAGCGCCTGCCGTCGCGGGCCCCTCCGCCCATGTCTGTGCCCTGTCGGGAGACGGCTGGGTGACGGCCATGGACGCGCGGCCCGACGGAATCCCCACCTCCCTGTTCGCGTTCAACCCGCTCACGGGAGACGGCGTGGTCTCTGCAGAGGCGGCTGCCCTGGCGGCCGAGTCCAAGGCGGCGGCGGTTGCGGCTTCGCTCGGCCCCGACGGCAACGTGGCGTTCGACCCTGAGCGAGGCGTTTCTGCCGCATTCGTGGCGGCAGAGGCAGAGGCAGCAGCAACGGCAGCGCGGGCACAGGCGCGGCTGCTTGCCACATCCACGGACGTCTCGCCGGAAGCGGGGAGCACCCTGGCTGGCGCCGGGGTCCCGGGGCTCCGCGTGGCTGCTGCCGTTCCGATGGACTCGACGAGCCAGCGTGCTCGCGACGCGGCCCGAGCGGCTGCCCGTGCGGCGATTCAGCGCCTGGCCAAGGCGGCGACGCGTGGCTCGAGTCCCCACAAGGCGGCAGCGGCCTTGGTTGCGAAGGCGCTGGAAGCTGCTGCTGACTCGGGCGCCGCACCCTCCGGCGACGCCGCAGCTGGCGCCAAGGCGCCTGCGCCTGCTGCTGCCTCTGCCGCATCTGTTGGCGCGGCTGCAGCGCCGGGCGATGCTGCGGCGGCGACGGGTCCGGAGGAGGGTTCGCCTTCCGCTTGCGGCTCTGCTGCCGAGTGGGAGGCGTTCCTTGCTGCGGAGGAGCTGCCAGCCTTCCCTGCCACCGACGCATCGCCCATCTGGGTGGACTGGGTCACAGCAGGGTTGCGAGTGCAGGCGGTCGGGGGCGAGTATGCGGACACCGCGGCAGCCCTGGCTGTGGACCATATGCTCTCGGCCGACACGCCCGCGGCCCAGGTGAAGCTCTTCTTCGAGCTCGACGACGAGCCCGAAGGCCCGGAGGCGGGGGACGCGCTGGTATCCACTGAGCACCTCGCCCCCCTGCAGCCTAGCATCCCGGGGCAGGTGTGCCGCGTGATCAGGGGAACCCTCAAAGGCAGGCTCGTTCGCTTCCTGCGTCGCGACACCTCGAGCAGCGCCCCGGCTGCGCCTCCCTCCGAAGCGGACGGCGGTGGCGGCTGGGCCATCGTCGCGCACGCCCCCGGCGCGCCCGGATCCAGATTTTCGCACGTGGCTTTCGGTTCGCTCTGCTTGGTGCGCCGCCAAGCGGCAGGACCGCTCAAGCGGCTGGCCCTGAAGCGCCGTGAAGCCCGCAAGGCCGCGGCAGAGGCGGCAGGCCGGTCTGCGGAGGCGGCAACCAAGGAAGCCGTCAAGGTGCCGCTGCGCGGCCCCGACGCGACAGATGCGGGCATGCTCACGGCAGTTGTGGTCGAGAGGGAAGGCGGCGCGGGTGCCGCCATCCAGCTCTTCGAGCGCCAGGCCTCCTCCTTGCGGGGCGTGAAGCTGGCCGGGGCGATTGCGCCCAAGCAGCCGGCCGCTGCCGCTGCCGCTGCCGCTGCCGCCGAAGGCGGCGAAGAGCCCCTTGCAACCCCCATGTGGCCGATTCCGCCCATGTCGCTGTCGTCGGCGGACCCGGCCAGCCGCGGCACAGTAACGGCCATCGACGTGGCCCCCGTGGCCGGAGCGGGCGCAGTCGCCGCCGCCTGCGCCGTCTGTGGTGCTGGCGCGCTGGTGGTGGCCCGCGACGACCCGGCCTCGGACGTGACGGTTGCCTGGGTGGAGCGTCGCAGCGTCGAGCGGCCAGCCGCAGCCCACACGGTGGGAGACCCGCGGGTCTCCATCGACGCGACCGGCCTGCGGACGCAGAGTGTGCCCCTCCCCAAGGGGTGGTCCAAGGGGGCGAAGGTGGTGGCGGTGGTTGCTCTTGAGCCCTCAAGCGAGAAGGGTGTCGGTGGCTCCGTCGCGGGCACTGTCTGGGGCTCCCTCGTTGTGGCGGAGAACGGCGCTACAGCACTCGTCTCGCTCGCCGACCCGGAGGCCGCGAGAGTCGTTGGCACGTTTGCCCCCGCGCCGGGTGTCGTTGCCGGAAAAGTGCTGTCAGCTGCAGCCGGAGTCTTCGACGCTGCGGCAGAATTTTATCCGATTGCGCTTCGTGTCGCGAAGCCGAGCGGCCGAGCGTCGGTGCAACTCGGAGCCATCGCGGCCGCGTCGCGCCTGCGCGCTCAGGACGAGGCGATTGCGGCGATGCAGCAGGCCGCCGCCGCAGCCGCTGGACCGGGCTCAAGCGGGAGCGCTCGGCCCCACCTCGCGCGAGCTGGGCTCGGGCCCGAAAGACTGGCGGCCATGCTGCAGCTCGTGGACTCGCAGCCCCTGCTGATGCGCTCCATGCTGAGCCCGCCGCGCGGCAACCTGAAGCTCGCAGGCACGGTCAACGGCCTCTGCGGCTCCACCCTCAAGTGGACCGGCACACCCGGTGCTCCGCATGCCACGCCTGATAGCCGGCCGCTCGTCTTCGACGTCAAGTTCAGTGGGGTGTCCGCGCCGACGCGCATCCGCGTGGTAGCGTCGGCCAAGGTTGGGCTTCGCAGGAACCGCGTCCCCACCTGGTCAGCGTGCGACATGTCCAAGGCCACCGGCCCGTCTGCCATCGTCGCAGCGCTCCCGGACTCGCCCTCTCGCCCCAAGAGCTTCACCCTGGACGCCTGGGTGCGGCCTGACTGGGAGATGCCGTGGAGCACTGCCGGTGGAGACGTCCGGTCGGGGCGGCCGGAGGAGGCAGCCGCAACCGCTGGGGCAGAGCGCCCGCCCGCTCGCCCCGAAGTGGTCATCCTGGCTCCCCGCCGCGTGGCCCCGGGCACTGCCTTTGAGGTCTCGGTCCTGGACATGGACTTTCTTGCAAAATCCACGGCGGCGCGTGAGGACAGCGTCAAGTCCCAGAGCCCGTCCACGGAGCATCGCGACACGCTCGCCCTGGTGCCCGCCGATGCCGCTCCCGTGCTAGCCGACGCGGCCGTTCTTGCGTCCATCCCCCTCTCGGCTAGTCTTCTGGACGCCGGCCGGATCACCGTAGAGGCAGACAAGGTGCCCGACGCTCCCGGCTCCTTCGAGCTTCGGGTTGTTCGGGACGGCAAGGAGATCCGCGCCTCGGTGCCCATTGCGGTGGGTGCGGCGGCGGTGCCGGCGCCTGAGGTCTTCCCCATCGCCTCGGTCCACCAGCCGTCGGTCCCGCACGGCGCTGGGAGCCCTCTGCTCCCGCAAGTGCAGGGCGACAGCGTCCTGAGGATGTTCGCGACCAAATCCGGTCACGTCTTTGTGGTTGCGCGCACGTCGCTCAAGTCCAGCGACGGCACGGCTCGCGAACGCATCCTCGTGGTCGGCACCGAGGGGGGCGATGGCACGCTGCGCCGCCTCGCGTGGACGCACGTGTCCGCCGTGGTCTGTTCCGGGGAGCTTGCTGTGGCGCTGAACGGGAAAACGTTCGCAGCTCCGCATCGCTGCGTCGGCAAGCTGCTCGTGCCGTGGGGGGCGACGAGCCACGGAGCATCGATCTCCGAGTTGCCGGCTCCGCAGGACTGCTCTGGCAGGTGGCGGGTTCACGGTCTCAGCAAAAAGGTGTTGCTGGACCTCTTCGCGAACGAGAATGGGGTGCTGGCTGGCCACGAGGTGGCCTACTCGGAGAAAGATGGTCCTCTCCCAGCCTGGCCCAAGTTCGTCGTTCGCGACGGCGTCCGGAAGGCCACCGGCTCGAGCGAGCAGCTCGCGTTTAAGATTTTCCGCAAGAACGAGGACGGGTCCGAGGCACTGGTGTCGGAGGCGAGCGTCAAGCTGACCGCGACGCGCAAGTCCGGCAGCGGCAAGTTCACGCCGACCTCTAGCGAATCAGGAACGATTTTTGCCGGGCCGATGCGGCTCGTCCGCATGGGCAACGCAGCGTCAACGCCGCCGCCTGGATTCGGCAGTGGCGAGGCCGACGGTGCCGCAGCTGCTGGCGCTCACCATGCCAGCGACAGTGGCGCCACCGCCGCTGCCGCAGCCGCTGCGTCCTCTGCCGCGAGCGCTGGGACATCCGCGTCAGCTGCCGTTGCGGCAGCCGGCTCCGCCCAGGCAGACGCAGAGGCGGACGCCGAGGGCAGCGACGACGAAGGCCCCCAGGCCGCGCGCGCAAGAGCTGCAGCCCCTGTGGCGCAGCTGGTCGTGGGAGCGGACGCAGAAGGCCTGTCCTGGGTCGGCTCGATCGTGGAGCCGCGCCTCTGGCCCGTGCCTCTGAGCCAGCGGCTGCTTGGCCTGGCCCGCAGAGCGTCTGCGACAGCGATCGAGAGCCAGCGGAAGGTCAGCCAGAAATGGCAGCACATGCCCCTGCTTGACGCGCTTCAGCTCTTCGGCGCGCCGCCCTCGGCAACCGTGGTTGCTGGCGGCGCCGTCTCGGTGCTTGAGGGTGCTGCCGGACCGGCCTGGTCAGTTTCCGACGCCCCGGCCCTCGACTGCCACGGCCACTTCCGGACCAGCGTGCTCGTGCTCCCGGCAACTGTGCACACCCTCCAGCTGGTCAGCAGAGCTTGCTGTTTCCCGGCCCCCCCTCCGTTTGGCCCAGGGCCACCGTCCCCGGCTGACGGGGCCGACAGCGGCGCGGGCGGTTCGGCCAGAGCCCCCGCTGCCGTGCCCGACCGAGTGCTGGGCTGCCAGGTCCCGCTCAGCCAGACTGGCGCAGAGGTCGTGCTGCACCGCGTGCCCACCGAGGACGGCACCTGCGAAGCTGACCTCGCGTCGCAGCCCTGCTTCGACCTCCGCGTCGTTCTTGAGGGGCTGGTGGACGGTCAAGGCCCCGATGTGAGTCACGTCGAGCTGGAGGTGGACGGCATTGCAGGCGACCTCAGCAGCGACAAGCGGGTATTTTGGGGGTCGAGCGCGAAGCAGGTGGCGACCATTGCCCTGGACGCCTCTCGTTTGCGTCAGCCGGCGCTCGCTCACGCGCTGTGGACCAGCCTGCTCGAGCCAGCCCCGCTCTCTCAGCTTGCTCCGGGGTCGCGAGGGCTCGCCCTGGCCTTGATGCGTCGCGTTGGCGCCATGTCTAGCAACGCCCGGGCGCTGGCCTTGTCCGGCGAGGGCGCAAAGCTCCAACCTCGCTTGGGGTGGGCTGCAGCTGTGGACGCCTTGCTCCGCAAGTCAACCAGCGTCGAGGACTCCACCGCAGTTGCCGACGCGCTTGAAGAGGTCGTGCGGGAGGCCGTTCCGGGAGTCGCGTCAATCGTGGCCTCGGCAGCAGCTGGGTCGTTCCTTCGGGCGGTCGAAGATCCGATGTCAGTGGGCTCCAGCGTGGCGATGACCTGCCTTGCCCGCGTCTTTGCCGCGGGCATGGGCCGCGGGCTCTCCCTGGATGCCAGACCGACAGCCGCCGCAGCGGACGGAGATGCAGCGGTCAGTGCGGGCGCCACCGCGGCGATGGTGAGCAAGCTTCTCCGATGTGCGGCTCAAGCAGGGACCAGGGCGTCGGAGGCCGCGGCTGCCGACCCGGCGCAGGTGGCGCTGGCCGTGCTTTGCGGCCTCAGTGACCGCGCGCTGTTGCCGGGCTCGATTGAGCGGCGCGGCGGCAGCGCCGTGCTCCTCGGCAACACCCGCCGCTCCGCGCAGCTGAGCGAGGCGCGGGCATTGGGCGATCCGTCCGGCGTTGCCATGTCTCCGCTGCCTCGCGAGGCTGCGTCGGAGATTGCGCTGGGCAAAGCGTCGCCGGCAAGGCTGGCCGGTTTGGACATGGCCGTTCGCGCCGGCGCCGTCACGGCTGAGATCGACCTGTCAACATCTCCAACATCGGTTTGGGTCGACCTGGGCACGGAATGCGAAATCTCCGGCGTGAACCTGGTCGCAGTGCTGCGAGGGCTCAGTTCCGACTCCAGCTGCTGGGCTGCCGGCTCGAACGCGGCTGCCTTTCCGGGGTCTCCGCATTCACCACCGCCGAAGCCGAAGGGCAATTCACAGCTGAAGGGATCCGGCGGCAAAGCGCGAAGCCCGTCGAGGGGCAAGCAGGCCATCATAGATGCGCTGGCGCGCATGGGGGAGAGCACCGAAGCCACTGGCACAGGGGCCGCAGCCGGCCGGTTCGAGGCCCTCGTTGCGCAGCTCGTGGTGGACGTTTTCCAGGCCAGGCCAAGCGTGTCCGAGCGTCAAGGCCCAATGGCTCTCCTTCCGTCGTGGGGCGAGAATGCCGTCGGCCCTGTTGATGCTTCAGGCGCCGCCTCCGCCTCCGCTGGGGGTGTCGGTGGCCCGCCGTCTCTGGCGTCTGCCGACGCCTCCCAGGCGTCGTTGAAGCCCTTGGCCACTGCAGCGGATGTAGGGGCCGCAGCTGCAGCTGCAAGCTCGCATGCCAGTGCCTCGGAGCCGGCAGCCCAAGGCACGCCGATGGAGCTGCCTACCCCCGACGAGTCCGTGCCGTTTTTGAGCTCCGGAGTGTGCACAGGTCAGATGTACAAGGACCTGCCCGAGTCGCGCTCGGCCACTGACTCGCGGGTAAACAAGCCGGGCCCTTGGGCCCGCAGCTACTTCAAGCTCTCGTACGCAGCGATGCGGCTGCCCTTGCACCGAACGGGCAAGCTTCGCTGGGCTGTTGTCGAGCAGTCCGAGAGCGCTGCTGGCATGGATTCCTCTTCGACGGCCCGGACGTCTCCGCACGTCGGCTTCGGAACTGCCCGAGCGCTCGCGACCTGCAGCGAGTCAAATCGCATGAACCTCTTGAGCTCGTCGCAAGCACAATCGTCAGGGACTTGGCTGGTGAACATGAGGGGCGGGAAGTGGTTCCACAAGGGCGAGCTGCCGACGAAGTGCCAGCAGGCCAGGCGTGCCAGGGATGTGCTTGTCCTGGAGTTCGACGCTGATGCGCGCACGATCTCGCACGGCACGATCGCGTACAGCGACGAGCTATGCTCGTCTTCGTTCGAGTCGTTGGCACTGACAACTGTGCTGACAGACGTGGGCGGAGGCGAGCCCGTCTACCCCATGGTGTGGTTCAGCCTGCCTGGAATGGCCATAAAGACGCTGCACCTCTCGCTCGGCTCGCTCGGGCCGCCGGTGAGAGCTCCCGACTCGGCGGCCGTCCGAGTGGCCACCGCCACCTTTTCACCGTCGCCGCATGCGCGTGGCGGGGACAAGCGAATTTCGCTGGTGCAGCACCCGGAGCTGATGCCGCAGCGGCCCGACGAGCTGCAGCTGTCCTCGAACGGCAGTGGCGGCCCGGCGTATTGCCCTCCATCGACGCTTCGGCGCGCCATCGAGGGGGGAAGCGCAGCTCCAGCTTCGTTGTCTGGTGCCAGAGCGCTCGTCTCGTGCGATGCTGGCACGGCTCGTGGTGTGGCAGAGCCTGTCTACGGCCGATACGTGCGCATCTCCGGCTCGCTTGCAGCTGCGTGCCGCCAAAAGGGAGTCACGATCGCCTTCAGCCTCTCTCCTTGCGGCTTGCGCGGCATGGCCGCTGCCAGCAGCAGCCTCGCGGAGCAGGCCGAGTCGCGTCTCACCGCAGCAAGCGGCGCGGGCGGGACCTTGGCCCCCAAGGGCGAGGCAAGCGGCATCACGGAGCAGTCGCTCCGTCAAGCGCACCGGCAGGCCGTGTCGGCCTTGCTGGACGCGGAGGAGACTAAGCGTGCAGCGCAGGAGGCGCTGCGTTCGTCAGCGCTGGCGCTGCTCCGAGCCGCCCAGGGACCAGAGGGGCGAATGGCTGGCTTCACGGGGGTGAGGAGCCTTGCTGACGTGCCCAACACCCACCCGCTCAGCAGTGCACTCAAGCGTGTTGGCAAGGCGCACCAGGTGCTGGTGCGAGACGCCGCTGTTGAGCACATGGCTGCAGCCGTCGTCGTCGATCGCCTCACGGCTGAGCTGAGGCGTATCGATGCAGACGCGTCGGACTCTGATGAGGCAGAACGCTCCACGGCGCTTGTCGACCCTGCCGCCTCGGCGAGGGCTGCCGAGACGTCCTTGTCGCTGCTTGCGGCCGCGCTCTCTGGGCCTGCCGCATGCCGAGCGGCGGTGGCGAGCGGCCTTGCTGCTGCTGCCCCTGCCGCCGAGTCTCTGCTGGAAAGCATGCTGGTGTCAGACTTGTGCTGCTCGGAGGAAGTTCGCCGTGACTCCATCGCAGTGGTGTCCGTGGCGCTCGCAGGCCGGGCCCGCTCGGAGGCCATGGCGGCAGCCTCTGCTTCGGCAGCGTCATCCGTGTCTGGAAGCGCAGTCCCTTCGGCCTCCTTCGCAGCGCGCCTGCTTTCGAAGCACTGCAGCTCGCCGCAGCTGTCCATGCGACCAGGTCGCATGGCCTCGCAGAGCAGGCTCGTCGAGGCGCTCGCGATGGTGAACAAGGCCGTCTTTTCGGCCGTGCCCCCTCCGCCCGATGCCTCCAGCGTACTGGCGCACCCCGTGTGCCGCTCTCTCGTCGACGTGATTCGCATCGCGCGGCACCGCAAGCAAGCCGACCTGCTGGCGTGGGGGCTCGCGCTGCTGAACACTGCCGTGGACGACGGCATCCGGGCCGCGCGCGGCGCCGCAGTGCTTAATGCTGCTGCCGACGAAGCCGAGGCTGAGGAGCAGCACGCTGCCCTTGGGTCGCTCCGCAGCTTCGCCGAGGAGGACGACGACGAGCTCCTCGCCGCTCTTGCCATGTCACAGCCCGGCGTATTTGGAGCCGCGAGCCCCACCAAGCCAGCCGTCGCCTCAAGCGCTGCCGCGGCAGCCGCCTCGTCGGCGGCATCCGTGTCCGAAGCCTCCCATCCGCGGTCGGACAGCGACGAGTTCGCAGCTCCGGCGCTCACCCGCTCGCTCTCGGCAGACCCGTCCAGTGCTGCTGTCGGACGCGCGTTGCTTGCAGCAACCTCGGACTCTGCAAGGGACGATGTGGACGGCCCGGCCCGCCGCGCCGATGCCGACTGGGGCAAGATCGGTGATGTTTCGTCTGTCGACGCCGCGCTGCAAGGACTCTTCGCCCTCCTCCGCGAGCGCCTGGCCGCTGCCGCATCTGGCCCGGCCCTGGCTGACATGGGCAGGCCGCCCATGGAGCCTGCTGGTCGCACTGTCGCGTCCGCTCTCGCAGCGGCTGGCTCGGGCGACGGCGACGGCGACGGCGACGGCGACGGCGACGCTGACGACGCACAGCTCGGGCTTGCGCGCTCCGACTCGTCTCCGTCGCGCTCCGCCGCCGGATCCGCAGGTGCAGCCTCTGCTGAGCAAGGCCTGTTTGTGCTTTGCGCTCGGCTCGTGCGTCGCACCGCCGCCATTGCAGGCTTCGCTGCCGTGCGCAGGGCGCTTGTGGACACCGGCGCCCTTGCCGATGCCGTGCGGCTCATCGGCAAGTGCTCAGAGCCGTTCGTGCGCCGCGAGGCAGTGGCGGTGATTTCAGTCGTCGCCCGCCCGCCGCAGGCTGCTGCTGCGCGCGCTGCAGTCCGCAAAGCTGCGCTGGAAGCCCTTTCCGTCCGCGGAGGCCGCCCGCCCCTCGAGACCGCGCTTCTTGACCTCGTGGCCATCTCCGTGGCGTCCGCCACACCTTCGGACACCGCTGCAGCCAACATGGCAGCCAGTGCCGCGGCGGCCGCTGTTCGGAACGCCAAGCATCGGCTCGTCTCCGTGCCTGACAGTGACGACGAAGCGTCTCTAGCTGCGCCGCCGCTGATGCGACTGGCATCAGCCCCCTCCGCACCGAAGCGCAGCGTGCCCGCCGCGACCACCGTCAAGGAAGCCAAGGCCGCACTTGAGGTTGCTGAAATGGCATCGCAGCGGCTGTCTGCCTCGGCAGTGTCGAGCATCTTGGGCTACCTGCTTCGCATCCCAATCTTCTCTCCCGACACCGCAGCGCTCTACGCACGCGGGCTCGACGTGATCCAGGCATGTGCCACGCTTGGCGCGATCTCCTCCGCCACCCAAGACGGAGCTCCGCTGCCTGAGCCAAACGGCGCAGTGATTCTGGCGGGGCCGGGCCTCCATAACCACGCCCGGAAGGCCTACCGCATGGTTCCGTGGACTCCCAGCCTTGCCTGGCTCCTCTCAATGACCCTGGAGGCCCGCGCACGCGTTGCCGAGGCCGGGGCTGTGGCAAGTAAGTCCTTGCACTCCGCCTCCGTCCTCGCATCGCTTGCGCCCTGGGCCGCGCCCATGTCTGCCATTGAGGGAGCTATGGACCGCCTCGTGTCGGCGCTGTTGCTCAGTGTCTCGCACAGCGGCGCGGGAGGGGCTGCCGCGGCGGGCGAATTGTCGGCGCTAGACTTCCCGCCCGCGGCTCGCCTTCACCTTCTCGGGCAAGTGGCGGCGGCGCTCGAGTTCCACTGCGCGTCAAAGCTCACCGTTACCGCGACCGCGGTCTCTGTGGCCATGGGTCTTGCGACCGCACTGCAGCGCGCCCCTCAGCTCTGCGGATGCGTGACCTCTTCCGCCCTGGGAGTGTTCGCATCGACCGCCTCGGCGCTGCTCTCCCCGGCTGCGGGCTCGACGATGTCGTCCTCGTCGCCCCATGGAAGCGCGATGGCGAGCGCCCTGCTGGAAATTGTCATTGCCTGCGCTTCGGCCCCAGAGCCGGTTTCGCCCGAGAGCGGTTCCGCCGCTCCGCCGGCCGACGCGGCCCTGGATGAAGCCGCCTATTCCGGGGCGGCGGAAGGGCCGACGGGCTGGGTCGAAACAGAAATGGCAGACCCGGAGCTGCCTGAATCGCCTTGGGCCTCGTGGCTGAGCGCCGCGATCCGTGAAGAGATGATGGGCGGTGGGATCATCAGCGCTCTCGTTCAGGCGGCGACCAGCGGCGAAGCTGCCTCTGAACTCGCAGCTGCGGGCTTCGACCTGTCCAAGCCCGGCACACTTGACCGCCTCCTCAGGCTCCGCCCCAACGGACACGCAGGGCTGGTGGCTGGAGCCAGCGCCAGTGGGCCTCGCTCCGGGCCGCCCGGCTGCTCGACCGAGGACCTCCTCTTCGCGTCTGCAGCCAAGGGCGGCGTCAACACCGGCCGCGTGGCCGTCGAGGAAGCCGAGTGCTCGGCGCCCACGGCGGCTCCACCTCGCAGCCTCGCTCCCGATACGGCCTCCAGTGCCGCAGGTGGAGGTGCTGCTTCGGCAGCCCGTGCTGCTTCGGCAGCTGGTGCTGCTGGCGCTGCTGGTGCCACTGCTTCCGGAGACGCAAATATCGTGCCAGATGCCGACGCTGCCGCCGAGCAAGGAGCAAGCCCATCAGCTGGGAGTGCGGCGACGTGCGACGCCAAGGCACCACCGCTGGAGTTCCTCAGGGCTGACGTCGCGTCCCTCGTGTCAGCGCTCCGCTTCGTGCTCCTGTGTGTGGGCAAGGACGAGGGCGGCGCGTCCGCCGTGCTCGGGGAGTGCGTGACCGGCATTGCGCGTGCCGTGGAGGACATGGCGGGCGGCGAGGACGAAGAGGCCTTGGTCGCTGCGCCTGCGCGCGGCAGCGATGGTGACGGCAGCGGCGGCGCCGCGGAGGCTGGCCGCATGCCCACGACGCAGCAGCGCTCGCTTGCCGCTGTGAGCGCCGTTGTTGCCTCTCTCATGACAGACGCCGGCCGCGCGCAGCGGGTTGTGTCCGACCTTGCCATGCTGCTCACCGAGCAGGCCTGGGACATCAAGCCTGTCGTAGTTGCGGCGGCGTCGGCGTTCTCAGCAGAGGCGGCTCTTGCTCTAGGATCGGCTATGACCTCTGGGGGCTTGCTCGGGCTCCCGTCGGGTGACGGGGACGCCATGAGTGCGGCGATGCGACAGCTGTTCAAGGTCTCTGCGCGCTCCAGCGCCCCGTCGCAGTCCTTGGCGCTGCTCGCCCGCGACAGCATGGGCCGTATCGACGCCGCCGCCATGAACCCGACCGTGATTGCGGCAGAGCCCTGCGGCGGAGCGTCGGTCACGAATCACCTCTCGAGCGTGGCGCGCCTCGCCTCCAGCAGTGCAAGCGACCCTGTCGTCGGTGGTCCCTCTGGTGAGCAAAGCGCCGCGGCTGACGCGGGGCTCGGTCGCGTCGATGAGGGCAAGGACAAAGCGACGCGCAAGGGCCCCGCGCTCGGGTGCCTTCTCTTCGGGAGCGATGATGCGGCAGACGGCGAGGCCGCCCCGGCAGCCGCAGCCCTGGCTCGTCCGGAGCTCCTCACCAAGGCAACAGCGCCTCTTCTGCATGACCCGTGGGGCGGGGAGGGTGCGGCCGAGCCCCGATGGGTCGCCGACGAGCCAACTGAGCCTGGCGCTGCCCTGTGGCTTGCCTCGGGTCAATGCCTCGCGGCGTCCCAGGTATCCAAGGCTGCATCGGGCATGCCGCAGCAGCCGTCGTTCGTCAAGGCGGCGCCGGCGAAGCTGCAGCTGCCGCCAGGGGCGCGCGAGTTCTCCTTCACCCTCCGGTTCGAGCGCCCCATTGCCGTTTCGGAGCTTGTCATTCCCATGTCATTGTGCCGCCGGGGCGCCGACGTGGCCTTGCAGCAGTCGGCCTCGCTTCTGCACAAGCACCATGGCGTGTCGCCGGTGACGGTTGAGGTTGGCTCGGCGCCCGGGAGCTTGTCGGTTGTCCCAACCGTGACAACTGAGATGGGTGCGACCCACGCGGGCAAGGACCGGATCTGGCCCGCCGAGGCCTCCAAATTGCCGCGCGGGCTGGTCGTCAAGGTGGCTTCTCCTGGAGGTCACGCACCGCCCGCCCGCGTGGTGCGGCTGAGCGTCAGGCTGGGCGCTCTTGCCGGGGCAGCGGCTGCCGCCGCAGAGGCACTCTCCAAGGTGGCGGTGGGGGGAGCCTCCTCGCACAGCGCTCTCGACGAGGCAGTCAAGCGCGAGTTCTCCAACCCCGTCCTCCTGCAGCTGGCTCTGAGCGTCATTTCGTTCGCTGAGACGGCTGGCCAGTGGTGCGTTCGGGCATCGACCCGTGCTGCCAGCGAGCCGTTTGCTGTGGGGCTCTCCTTGCTCCTGTCCGCATGCCGCTCCTTCCCGAGCGCAACCGAGGCCTTGGTTGGGAGGTCGCTTGCGGTGCCCCTGTGCCGCGCGCTCATCTCGCACGTGGCGGACCCGGACCACGGCAAGACCGTCCGTGGCGTTGTGGCGCTTTTGGCCGCGGCGTCCAAGCAGGCGGCCGGGGACGCGACGGGGGCGATCTTCAGTCCGAGCGCGGAGCCCTCGGCCGCAGCGGCGACACTGGCCGTGAGCCTGTGCCTCTCGGCGGCCAAGTCGGGCTCCATCGCGCCGCTTCGCCAGCTGCTCGGCATGGCGCGGCACGCAGCCGACAGCCCGGACACAATCCTGGCAGGCCCGTACCTCCGAGCCGCGGCCATGACCGTGGAGACCCTCACCGCGGGGGGCACGCTCGCTGTCCGTGACGTGGCTGCTGGAGCCGCCGCTGACGCCCTGTCCCTGGCAACCAGCCTCGGCGCCTGCCTTGTCGGGCCAGAGCTCGCGGTCTCAGCCGAGGGCTTCGAGTCTGGGGCCACATCGCTTCTTTGTACGCTGCTGCGCTGCCCGGACATCGCATCCAAGGCGGCAGCGGTGCTTCGCCCGGTTCTCTCCGCCCTGGCGACAGGGGGAAAGGCGGATCTGCTCGCGGCCCCTAAGCACAAGGTGGTCGCGGCGCTTCGCGTGCTGGGCATCGTGGCGGCTTCAAGCGCCAAGGTGGTTGCCGAGGCAAGTGTGGCAGCAGCGGTGGACGCGGCCGTCGTGTCCGCATGCAGGCTCCTCGTGTCCGTTCGCGGAGGCCCTCGCCGCCACCCCGAGCTGCTCTCCGCTTGCTTTGCCTGTATCGAGGACGTATGCTTCAACTCGGCCTTCAAGGAGGCCGTCGGCCCCATCATCGTTCCGGCTGTCTTGTCTGGCCTGTCGTCGGACGGGGCCCGGGAGCAGCCGCCTCCCGCCGCGGGGGCCGCATCTGGCGCGGGGGGTGGTCCTGCTGCCTCCGCTGCTGGCTTCGCGGTGCCGCCCGCGCCGCCAGCTCAGGTCCAGGCTGCAGCGCTGAGCCTTTTGCGCAGGCTGGTCAACGCCAGCCCTCGAAACCAGCGCCTGGTGGCCACTGCGCTTGTCGAGCAGCTTGCGCCCGGCGGCGTGATGCCGCCCTTCATCCAGCAGGTGCTTGCTGACGCGGCGACCTACACGGAGACGCTGCTAGCCAACGTCCGCCACCCAGACGGGGCTGACGCGATGCTGTCCAAGCCCGTCGTGGCGCATGCCATCGAGTTCGGCCCGGACGTGCCTCGAGGCGAGCAGCTCTCTGTTGCTGACTCGGCCGCTCGCAGCTTTGCCGCAGCCGTTGCGTCGGCCACGTTCGAGCCGGAGCTGGGCACCAGCCCTTCGCACTGCACGCTTGAGGGCGAGGGCCGCGCTCTTTCTCACACTGCCAGTCAGTGGACGGCTGTGCCTCTGAGCTTCGTGGTGCCCAAGGCTGGCAGCTTCGTGCTCAAGTTCTCCGTGGGCAAGATGTCGCACGGGGTTGCCTTTGGTTTGGCTCGCCTGCCTCTGAACCAGACGGGCAAAAGCAGTCTCACTTCCCTCAAGGACGCCGTCTTGTTCTCGGATCGTTTCTCGGTGTACCGCGGTGGCAGTAGCTGCCGCTCGCAAGCGGGCGGCCCTGACCGCATCAAGGCAGGCCATTCGCTGCAGATGCGCGTGGACATGGACGCCGGCACGATCCAAGCCCGCGCTAGCGACAAAGATGACTGGGCCACGGTTGTGACCAACCCACGGTACACCAGGAGCATGCCGCCAAAGGGCTCGAGCCCCGAAGCCGCCCCCGATGAGGACGCGTCGATGGGGGAACTGCGCCCCGTTGTGGTGGTGGCCATCGAGTGCCACGTGACGTTGGACTCCGCGTTTGCCGAGTCCTCAGACAGCGACCGAGGCGCCGACCGCATCGGCGCCGCCCTCTTTGGCGAGCTCGCAGCGGATGATGCCGCTTCCAACAGCGCGCCGTCGAGTTCCGCTGGACTTGGGTCGTGCGCATCGCTGTTGCGCGCTGTGCCTTGTTTGCCGCTTCCTGCGTCGGCGACTGTCCGCGACGTTCAGGCTGAGATCGGGGCCGCAGGGCCCAGGTTCGTGTGGAAGGCAGGGGACGGCTCAGAGCTGCGGCCATCCACGCCGCTCCGCCAGCTCGCTGCTGCGGAGGGCCTCGCCGCTACCACTGGCGCCGCGGATTTGCTGCACGCTCGCCTGGCGCGTGCCCTCGACGCTGCGGGCATTCCGGCACTTGCCGGGCCCGAGTCGCTTGCCGTCACCAACGAAGAGCGTGCCCTCGGTGGGGCAGCGTCCGACATCGTCAACCTGTCGTATTCCGTCGACTGGCCCGACGTGGCCAGTGGCACGGCCCGCAGCCCAGCCACTGTGCCTGCGGATGGCGCGCCGCCGCCGCCGCCTGTGGCCGCAACGTCGGCCGCGCCTGTGTTCCGCTACCTCGCGAGCACCGGCGAGCTGGCGAAGCTCGCCGCCGTGGCCCGCGCCCGGCTTGAGCTGCCCTCCGCCACGGAGCCACTGGCCAAGGAGGACGACGAGAGCGATATCGCCTTTGCAGCCGCGACGGACGCTGCTAGCGTCCGGCCGGTGCAGTGGGCGCGCTTTTTCTCTGGGCTTGCCGCGGTGCTGAGCGTGCCCGGGTCGTCCAGCTTCGTCGTGGCGGACTCGAGCTGCATGGGGCTCCTCCTTGACGCCCTGCTCAGCGGCACCCCGACGAGTGCCGCCAAGCTGCCCGATGTGCCCGCCGCTGTGCTTGAGGACCCCGTGCTGGCCCTCCTCACCCCGCTGGAGGCCATGGTGGAGGCCACCGCCAAGCGAGGGGCCGACGCTGCCAACGAGCTTGGCCTGATGCTGGCGCAGTCTGGGGTCCTCGGAAGGCTGCTGCTTGAGCTCGGCCGCTGCACCTCCACCAGCCCGGCGGCCGGCGACGCATGGCTGGATGCGCACCAGGAGCCCGAGGAAGCGGTCCTACGCGAGCGCCAGCGCGTGCGGCGCCAGCTCTTGCTTGAGGAGTCCAAGTCGCGGGCTCAGGACGGCCACTGGGCGCGCGGCACGGGCTACGGCTACGATGGTGAGCAGTCCAACCCACAAGAGTCGGCTGCGCTAGCAAAGCGCGCAAAGGCCCGCACACAGGTGCGCACCAGCACCACGAGGCGGGTGCTCAACCTCCTGGCTGAGTGCGTGAGTGTGCAACCGAGGGGGGCCGGCGACGCGGCGGCTGCGTCGCCTGGGGCCCGCCTGGCTTCGATGCGCGAGCACGGCCCGGCGGGGTCAGGGCTTCCGCCTCCTGTTGTGGCTGAGATCGAGGGGTCCCCTCTCATTCCCGTGCTTCGCGGACACCTGCGGCCTTCCGAGGCCGAGGTGGTTGGCCAGATTGAGCTGTACAGGACGGTCTACCGCGTGCTGCGGGGCCTCAGCACCGACGCCCGGACCGCGCCTCTGCTTCTCTCGGAGGAGGGCGGCACCAGCGTGGCGTCGCTCGTGGCTGAGCAGCGCGCCATGGCGACGGCCTTTTTCGACATGGAGCGGGAAATGGCCCACGCAGCCGTCGCCGCTACCAGCGCCGCGGAGGACGAGGGCAGCCAGAGTGCCGATGCAGCGGCCATGAGCACCCTCCTCGCGACTGCCGACACCGTCCAGTCTGGCGTGGAGGCGTTTGCAGCGTGGAAGGCGGCCAACGCATCCAAGGCCGCGGCGCCAGCGGCCTCCAAGGCGCCCGCATCTGCAGGCGCCGCGGCAGCGGCCTCCGCGGCGGCTGCCTCCTCAGCGGGTGGCGACAGCAAGGCGCAATACCTGGCGGTGATGTCGGCGGGGCGGCAGGGCAAGGCCGACTTTTCCGGCTCCGACGGCAAGTACAGCGTGCACAAGTACGGCTCCTCGATGCTCTCGGAAGAGTCCCGCATCTCGCGCAAGGTCATCACCCGCGTGAAGAAGGACCTCAAGCAGATGGCGCAGTCCCTGCCCATCGGCTGGGAGTCCTCCATCCTCCTGCGCTACGACTCCCGCCGCCCGTACATGATGAAGGCGGTCATCTTCGGCCCCGACGACACCCCCTACGACAGCGGCGTTTACGTCTTTGACATCTACACGGGCGCCACCTACCCCAGCACCGCGCCTCACTGCAACATCGTCAACACCGGCGGCGGCAGGTTCCGCTTCAATCCCAACCTCTACGCCAATGGCAAGGTGTGCCTCTCGCTGCTCGGCACGTGGCGAGGCGGCGGCGCCTCGGAGGAGTGGAACGCCAAGACGTCGACCCTTTGGCAGGTGCTGGTCAGCATCCAGGCCCTCATCCTCGTCAAGTTCCCCTGGGCCAACGAGCCCGGCTACGAGGAGGAGATCGGCACTCCAAAGGGAGACCACAACGCCCGCTACGCGGAGAACGGGGGCTACGAGATCATCCGCCGCGGCACTGTGCGGCACGCCATGGTGGACATGCTCAAGCACCCGCCCACCGGGTTCGAGAAGGAGGTCCGCGAGCACTTCCGCCTCAAGCGGCGCTACATCCTGCGCACGCTTGCGCGCTGGCAGGCCGAGGGCGCGGATAGCGAGAACAAGCGCCACCCACAGGAGCTCGCAACCGCCATTTCTGCGCTGAAGGAGGAGCTGGACAAGCTGGGTCCGAGCCCGTGCGATGACGAGGAGGACGAGGACAGTGCTGCCGGCGGCGCGGCTGCCGCGGCCGCCGACGCCCCCCCCGCCCCGATCGCGACCGACGAGGAGCTCACCGCAGTCCAGCACCTCTCCGCGATCATGCCAGGCGTGCACCACGGCGTGCTGCTCTACGTGGTTCGCAAGTCGGACTCCACGGAGGCTGCAGCCAACATGCTCTTCACCGAGGTTGGCGACGTGGACGAGTTCGCCTCGCTGCACCCCGAGGTGCTGGACACACCGGCTGATTTGTTTGCGCCCACCCCAGACAAAGCGGCGGCTGACTCGGCTGGAGCAGCAGCACCCGCGCCGGCACCAGCAGCAACCGCTGGTGGCTCGGCGGCGGCTGGGACCCCTTCCGCTGCCGCTGCCGCTGCTCCTGCTCCTGCCGCCGCCGCTGCTGCTCCTGCCGCCGCTGCAGCTGCTCCTGCACCTGCCGCCGCCGCTGCTGCTCCCGCTGCAGCCTCGCCCGGCTCCCCCTCCGAGTGACAGCAGCAGCTGCTGCGTCCGAGAAAGGCCCAGGGCTGCGAGGGGTGGCGGGCTTGTCACAACTTCACTGCGTGATGGCGCTGCGATTGACCAGACATGCTCTCAGGCGCGAACAACGTCACGCAGCCACATTTGTCGCCGGCCGCCTCGCACGCACGTCCACAAACACGCAAGGTCGCCCCTGGCACACTCGAGTGCCGCGCCCCACGACCTCGTCCCGAACGAACGCCTTTGTGCCGCGGGGGAGCGGGCGTCACGATCCGGCGTCGTCGTCAATGACGGTGACCACAAGTGGGCTTCGCAGTGGCACGCTCAGCAACTCCAGCTCCGAGTCGCGCGACGCGCCCAGGGCCGGGTGCTGCATGCCGGAGTCTTCCCAGGCCCTGTCAAGCAGCGTCTGCGCCTCGAGAGCGGCGTGCGCTTGCGTGCGGAGCTCGTCAAGGACGTCAGCGCGGAACGCGGACCAGCCCGCCGCGTCGTCAGGCAGGTCGCTATCGGGCTGCCCGACGGGGGTGCCCCTGCCGTCCTCGGCCAGGGCGGCCAGCCACGCGGTGAAGTCGTCCATGCTCTCGCCGGGAAGGCGGAGGCCGATGTCGAAGTTGCAGTACGGTGGTTTCGCGGCCCTCATTTCGGTCCCATCACGGCCTACGCGGTCTCGCATGGTGGGGATGTTCCCCTGGATGACTGCCTTGCGGAAGGACTTTTCACGAAGGCCGGCTGCGACGACGCCCGAGGGAATCGGGCGCCTGGCCTCCCCGGGCCACCGCGTCACGTAGGAGCCCGAGGCGCGGTGCTGGCCCCAGGTCTCGCGGTACCGCCACCGCTTGACGCTGCTGTTCGGCGCAGCAGACACGCCTGAGAAGGGGGACTGCTCCCGGCCGACCCTCACCGCCGCGAGGCAAGGCCTGGTCTTGGGCCGCGGCACGCCGAGAGCCGCGTTGACGTCCACGCAGTCGCGGAAGAGGCGGTAGTCTCGGGCGAAGGCGGCCTCCAGCTCCGACGAGAACCACCAGCGGTGGAAGCAGGGGTGGAGGAGGAGCTGACGGCGCTTTCCTGCCCAGGTGTTGAGGAACAGGCGATAGGTCCACAAGCGGACCATCCCTGGGGCGGGCCCCAGCAGCGAAGGCGGAGACGCCAGCGACGGGACCAGCGGGGCGTCTGCGCGCGCTCCCAGCTCCGCCGCGGTCGCCTCGTCCACGTCCACGAAGAAGACACCGGGAAAGCGGAGCGAGCGCACAGCGCGAACGTCGAGGCGCTTCCACCTGGCTGCGGCCGTCGGGGCCTGCAGCAGCCTCCACGCCAGCCCCGACGCAGCGCTGGACCCTTGGCGAAGGCACTCGTCGGCGGGCGTCGTGAGCACGGTGTAGGGATCCTCGTCCTTGGTCCTGGCGCGGCCCTCGGCAGCCACCTGCATGGCGGCCGTGTTCAGCTGGGCCGCTCCCCGCACGCGCAGAGGGAGCTCACCCACACGAACGGCCCGCGTGCTTGCGACCCTCGCAGCAACAAGAGCGCCTCGCATCGTTTGGCGTCGCGGCGGGCCAGCCGCTGCAGCAAAAGCCAGGCTTGCTTTGACCCCGGCTGCTCGGAGAGCACGGGGATCCGCGCGCGACTCCGGGGCTGGGCCCGTAGCCTGCGGCTCTGTGTGCGGTGTCGCGACGAGCGAAGGCGCGCAGGCCCAGCCAGACGCGGCCCTGGAGGCGGCGAGCCGCGGCCCGCAAGTGCCCGTCGAGCAAGGTCGCCGGCAGAGCGCTTCCCGGGGCGACTCCGCGGGAGCCTCAGCCCAGATTCGCAATCGACTATGCGGCCGAGCTCCGCGCGGGAAATGCGCCATTCGCAGCGGCAGGCGCGCACCTTGGCAGGCATCGCGCTGAGCGCGGACTGGGTCAGCGCGCGCGAGCCAGGACCCACCGGTAGCAGCCGGTCCCGTCAGAGATGCGCGCGGCGCTGGCGGGAGCGAGGCGACTGGGCTCGGCTTGCAGGGGAGCTCCGGCGACGGGGCGCGCGTCGTCGTCCTTGGCCGCGGCCGCCCACGGCGCCAACCAGCAGGTCGTGCGCGTTCCGGATGGGTCGGTGTCCGCGCTCACGACGCCTGCCGACTTTTTCTCGACCCTCGTGGAGCGGGTGGCCGCGGCTCGCGACCGCGTGAGCCTCGTCTCGCTGTACGTCGGTGACGGCCCGCTGGAACAGCAGCTCATGCGGGCGGTGTCGAGCTGCGAGGCGGACGTGCTCGTTGCGATGGACGCCACGCGAGGGCGGCGGGCTTGGCCAGGGGCGGCTCCCGCGGACTTTGTGTGGAGCACGCTCGCAGCCTCGCCGCCGACCCGCAGCGCGTGCCTGGCCCTCCTCGAACACCCCGCTGCGGGGAGGTGGCCGCGCAACCGCATGGGGAGCGGCCGGCTGCGGGAGTCGGCGGGCACGCAGCACATCAAGGCCTACGCTGCGGACGGGTGGGCGTGCGTGGCCGGCGCCAACTTGTCCACAGACTACTTCACCGGCAGGCAAGATCGCTACCTGGTGACGGACAGCCCGCCGCTTGCGGGGGTCTACCACGCGGCCGCCCGGCTGCTTGCGGCGTCGCCTGCGGCTCACACGCGCGAGGCGGGCGCGACCGTGACGCACGAGCCCGCCGCGGTGGAGCAGCTGACCCCAGGGGAGGAAGGGCGGCGCCTGCAGACGGGGCTGGCCGCGGCGCTGGAGGCAGCCTGCGGCGAGGCCGCCCCCCAGTCCGAAGGCGCCGTTCCTGTGTCGCTGGCGTGGCAGTGCGGCATGCTCGGGCTGCGCGACGACCAGGCGCGTCTGGAGGCAGTGCTCGCGGCGGCCGGGGAGGGGTGGCGCGTCGACGTTGCCACCGGGTACTGCAACATGCCCGACCACATGGTGGGCCTGCTGGCCGCCGCAGCGCGCCGCGGGGCCGCCATCCGCGTCCTCACCGCCTCGCCGGCCGCAAACGGGTTCCTTGGAGCGCGGAGCATCCCAGCCGCGCTGCCCCTCGCCTACTCGCTCCTGCTGCGGGCCGTGGCGCGGCGGCTGAGCGCGATGGGCGTTCTTTACGCGCCTTCCGACGACGAGCCGGCGGCCAGCGTGCCGGGCAGAGTGTCCCTCGTCGAGTGGACGCACCCGCTGGACCACCACTGGGCGGAACCGCGCGGCGCAGCCGGCATCGGGACGCGGCCGCCCCCCGACGCGGACGGCCCGGCCAGGCGCACATTCCACGGCAAGGGGCTGTGGGTGGAGCGTGGCGGCGAGGTCCTGACCGCAGGGGGCAGCTCCAACTTCGGCTGTCGGTCCTTCGACGTGGACGTTGAGCTGCAGACGTGGGTGGGCCCCGTCGCGGCCGAGTCGGCCACGGGCACCAGCCTGCTGGCGGAGCGAGACGCCCTCTTCGCGGGCGAGGCAGCGGTGCCGGTGGGCTTGCGGGAGCTGGAGCAGCCTGGCCGACTGCCGAGCACGCTGAGCCAGTACGACACGGGGCAGTGGGTGCGCGCGGGGGCGGTGCTGGTGCGGCAGTGGATGTGACGCGGGGATCGAGCGGCGCGCTGCGTGCAGGAGGGCGTCGTGGTGCGAGCAAATGAGGCGGGTTCGCGAGTTTGCGGGTGCGCGGCAAGGGAACTGCAGTGTCCCAAGCCGCGCCGAGCGTCACACAAAGCCCGCCTGCCCGCCTTGGCAGAAGCGCTCACTTGCGCTCGATGGCGCTGAGGACCGACGCGGAGTCGGAGACCTCAAAGGTGCCGGGGTTGGGCTCGGCGAAGATCTGGTCCACCTTGCCGTCGCGGATCACCATGGCGTAGCGGTTGGAGCGCTCGCCAAAGCCAACGTCCTTCATGTCGAAGGCCTGGTCGAGGGCCTTGGTCAGGACGAGGTTGCCGTCAGCGACGACGCCCACCTTGTCACCCGCACCCTGGTCCTTGGCCCAGGCAGTGGCAACGAACTTGTCGTTGGGGGTGATGCACAGCACGTCGTCGATGCCGTGGGCAGCGAACTTTTCGCGGTCCGCGATGTAGCCTGCGGCACGGACAAAGCTCGCGTCGGGGGTCGGGCAAGGCGGGCGAGGGTGCTCCTTGGCGGGCAGGGCGGGGCAAGGGGCCCAGCGCGTCACTGATGGCTGTGGCCAGGCGCTGCGGATCGACAACTGCAGCGCGACCCCGCAACGTCGCGGCCCGGCCATGCCGGAAGCTCACCGGGAAGGTGGGACGCGCTGCACACAGGGGTGAAGGCACCTGCGGGTTGTTGAAAGGGAGCGGGAGCACGATGCGGGCCGTCAGCGCGTGACGGAGCCAATCCGCACAGCGACCGCGCCACGTCCGCAGCTGGACAGGCCCGCAGCCTCACCCGGGAGGCCGAACACAACGACGTTGCGGCCCTTGAAGAGCTCCTCCGCGGTGGTCTCGGAGGCGGCGCCGTCCTGCGGGCCGAGCAGGGCGCGGGCCGGCAAGCGCAAAGTCGGCTCCAGCACGGCGAACAAACAAGAGTACGTGGCGCGAGCGTCATCTCCCCCCCCTCCCCCCTCTCCTCCAGACAGACTACAAGCGCGGCACCAGTGCGGCTGCCGCAGGGGTGCACGGCTGGGCGGCCTCTCTCCTCTTCAGGCCCCGTGCTGGGGCAGCCCTGGGCGGGGGCGCTGCGCAGGCTCCGGCAGCGCAGCTAGCGAACAACTCACGCGCACGACGAAGAGGCCCTGGGTGGCGCTGGCCACGGGCACGGCGTCGCCCACCGAGATGAAGCGGCGGCCGACGGCGCGGGCGGCAGGGGCAGCGGCGCGAGCGAACATGTCTCTTGCGGCACGGAGCGAAGGTGTGCGGGCGGCCGTGGCGGAACACAATGGCCGCGTGGCAGAGGCCAAGTCTAATGTCACAGTTCGCCACCACTCGCCGCCGGCCGCGGGGCGGAACCGCCCGCCAAGGCTCTCGGCCGGCTTAGAGCGAGGTTGCTGCGCGTGCCCATCCGCAGAACGAGCGCGAAGGCCCGGGCGGCTTCGAGCCGGGCGCAGGACCGCGATATCCACAAGCAGCGCGTTGCCCTAAACAGCCCCGGGAGTCAGTAGGCCCTGCGCGGGGCGTTGCTTTAGCAGTGACCGGGCCGTCCGACGGGGCAGGGGCTGGGAAGGACGCCGTCGGGAACTTGTCGCCATGATGCGCGCGGCGTCCCCCGATCCGGTCGAAACCGGACCGCTGGCTTTCTTGCCGCCACAGTGTGCGAGCTTCTTGCCAGAAGAGAGCTGGCTGATGCAGCTCAGCGCCCCTGGTCCCCGGAGACTGGTGGGTAGGGTCGTAAGGGATGGGGGGGGGACATCACGAGCCTGTAGCAGCGGCTGAAGGGCCCCGGCCGGCCTGAGGTCTCTCCTGCCAAGACGCAGGTACCGATGCAGCAAGTTCGGCGAAACCAAAGCCGCTACCATTGCCTTTGGGCGATGCTTCGGTTCCAAAGTGCAGTTCAAGCGTTGCATCTGGAGGACGTTGCGAAGGAAGCGTCCCTGCTATTGTTTCCCTCGAGCAGCAATGTAGCGGCTGCAGCTTTTGTTAAGAACAAGCCGAGCCGCCTTTCTCGCCCCAGCCAATCCCGCAACGAGCATGGGGACAGTTCTGGATGTCGAGACGTTGCGTGACCAGGGCCACTCTGGAAATCGCCGTCCCGAATTTGGTCGCTGTATCAAATGCGATCAGGCGCTTGCTCAAGTTCAGGACTGCGGCTGTCTGCCAGGATTGTTGCACGAAGGATGGCTACCCAACGACTTTGGTTGTCGCTCCCAAGCTTGCGCAGCGCTCGCGCTGGGCGTGTGAGAGCTTCAGCCTCGTTGAACTAATTTTCCATACAGCCCCCTGCCACACCATTCTCGGCTCCGGCCGCTTCGATTTCTCCTCAAGCACGTCGTGGTGCGGATCGAAGGGCGCCCTTGGAGGCGGTGGCGCTCTTTGAAGCCGGGCCAGGAAGCCGGTCTCGCAGCGGAGCCGCGGGCGGCGAGAGAGGCAGGCGCTGTATCCCCGGCGCAGGGGCAGAGCAAGGAACACGTGCCGCGCACTCGGCGCTCACCACACCGCGACGCCACCGGCTTGGCCCAAGAGGACAGGGCAAGCAGCAATGCTCCAGATCCCGTTCAAGCGCGGGCAGCGTGTTGACATCGCCAGGCCCTGCCAGGCCTACCTTCGCTCCGTCTACGGCAAGGTGAGCGGGGCACGGTTCTGCTCGCGCTCGCGCTCATCCCCAGCCGCAGCATCCGCGGCGGCTAGCGGCTGCGCCTGCGATGTACTGGCCAAGGGGCGGCGGCGGCGCGCCCTGGCGGCGCGCGCCCGAGCGGCGGTCCGGGGAGCAGTCGCTGCGGGTTTTCGCGGAATGCTTCGCTCAAGCCTGGTATCCGCGCTGCCTCGTCTTGCTCCGCCTGCCGGGGAGCGGCGCGCCCGCCGATGCGGCGGCGGTGTCAGTGCTTTCGTGGCAGATCGCTGGGTGTCGGCCGCGACTCTGCGAGCTCGTGTGCCACTGCGGCCCGGCAACTTCCCAAGTGCGCCACCTCCACTGTTCGCGCGCAGTCCGAGGCGAAGTCCCACGGCGAGGCGCTGGCAGCCCTGGAGCAGATGAGAAATGATGTGCGAACGCTGGCGTCGCCCAACGACGCAGCGCGGGAGGCCTTGCTTCGCTACATGGCCCAAATCAGGCAGGTTCGCGAAAAGCTGCCCGTCTCGGACGCCCAGATCAAAATTCGCTTCGGCTGGGACGACTCCTTCACGGGCAAGCAGCTCGTGGGGCAGTGCAACTGGGACTTTGAGTACGCGGCCCTGCTGTACAACCTTGCCGCCCTGGAGAGCCAACGCGGCGCCGGGCTTGCCCGCGACTCTAAGGCCAGCATCATTGAGGTTGCCAAGCACTTTCAGCTTGCGGCAGGGATTCTGACGCACATCCGCGACGAGGTCGTTGGCAAGCTCTTGGGGGTGATGCCCATCGACCTGTCCGCGGAGGGCCTCAACTTCTTCATCCACATCTTCCTGGCGCAAGCTCAGGTCTGCTTCTTCGAGATGGCCGACCAGCACCTCGACTACCCGCCCGACAGGGTGGCCAAAATCGCGCTGGCTGCCGCCGACGAGTACCGCGCCGCGAACAAGTCCCTCACTCCTGACTCCATGAAGGCGATCGAGCGCGCCTACCCGTACTCCAAGCACCTCGCCATCCAGTCGGCGTCGCTGGACTCCGTGGCATACCTCCACCACGCCAAGGTGGTCTTCGCTCGGTGAGCCCCTGCTGTCCGCTGCCGCCTGCTGGCCTCTTCAGTGCGCGCCGCTGTGCCTGCCGCGAGCTGCCACCGCCTGCTGCGGTTGTTGCAAGGCAGCCCAGCCAGCCTTGCGCTGACTCCGTTGCACTCGCCCGCACGCGACCGCTCTCGACTGCGCGACTCTGCCCCGGCGCCCGCAGGGCCGAGGAGACCACGGTGGGCTACGGAGAGCAGGTTGGCTTCTTGCAGCTCGCCCTCCGCGCCGCAGAGACGGCCAAGGCCACGCTCGCCGCGTCCAAGGCGGCCATCGCAGTGCGCCCGCTCGCGGCCCTCCTGCAGCAGGTTAAGGATGCCTACGACGCTGCCGCCACGGACAACCGCAACGTGTACCGACAGGGCGTTCCCACTCCGTCCGAGCTGCCGCCCGTGCCCGCAACGCTCCTGGCCAAGCCGGCGGCGCTCCCCCCGCTGGCTCCCGCCACGCCCACGGCCGACCTCTTCGCCACGCTGGTCCCCGCCTCCGTGAGCAAGGCCGTCGAGTCGCTGCTGAGCCGTCACGCGGAGTTTTGCGCGAAGCTGCGCGCCGACGCCGACCGGTCAGCGGAGACTGCCAAGGCCACGCTGTCCTCCATGGGCCTCCCAGGGAGCCTCGACGCGGGGGAGTCGGCGACCGGCATCCCCGACGCCCTCTGGGCCAAGTGCGACCGCGTGCGCATCAACGGCGGCGCCGACGAGCTGACTAAGCTCCGCGACGCCAACGCGGCAGCCGGCGCCGCCATCTCGAGAGGGCTCGACGACGTGGAGAGCAAGCTTCGGGGCGACTACCAGGAGCACGAGGCCAACCGGGCCCGCTTCGGCAGCGCCTGGACCGCGGCCGACCACCGCGAGTACATGGGCGAGCACATCGGAAAGCTGATGAGCCTGCGGTCGGCGGTGGCGTCGTTCCGCAGCCGGGACACCGAGCTGGCCAAGCGCGTCAGCGCCGTCCTGGACAGTGTGGCCAGCGTGAGCAGCAGCTCCAGGGAGGAGCTCGCTGCCGCCGTTCCTCACGCCTCCACCGGCGGCGGCGGCGCGGCGGAGCGCACAGAGCTCCGCGCCGCCCTCGTGGCCATGCACAAGCTTCTGGAGGCTCGCCCCGCGCTGGTCGACAACCTCTGCAAGGCGTCGGACAAGAGCTCGCTCTCGCGCGCCTGCATGTCCGTCGTCGCCGACCGGCACGGGCCAAGCACGGTCGAGCTGTCCGACGACGACATTGCGGCCGCCGCCGCCATCGCCGCCAAGGACCGCGAGCCTCACAAGGAGGTGCTTGCCGCCTCCTTCGCGGAGCAGTCGTCGCTGCTGGAGCGCATCACGGCACTCAACACCCGGTACAACGAGGTTCGGAGCGAGGACCCGGCATCGGCGGCCCGCCAGGCGGCCCTGCAGAAGCTGCACGACGCCGCGGACACCAGCGAGCGCCTTCGGTCCACCCTGCGCGAGCAGGCCGAGCTCTACGCAGACGTGCAGCGCGAGGTCAGCCGCCTCGACGCCCAGGTGAGCGACTCCCGCTACGTCCGCGACATCGAGCGGCGAGACCTGCTCGTGCGCCTTGGCGGCGGCGGCGGCGGCGGAAATGGTGGCAATGGTGGCGGTGCGGCCAGCGGGGCTGGCGGCGCGACCGTCGTCGCGCCCCCGTGATCGGGGCCCTTGCCAAGAGAACGTTGCGTGTGTCGCCGCTTTCGTGTGGGTGTTGCCTAGGCGCTTCGTCAAGCTCTTGCGGTGCCCTTGACCGCTCGTCGGCGCAGCGTGCGCCGCCCCAGCCGTTCACCTCGCGCCGCTGCGGCGGTGCGCTATTTCCGAGGTGGTTCGCACCCTTGGGTGGGTGCTGGGCGGGCCGGCCACCCCCGAGAGGTGGTTCACAATCGCGGCTTGCGCTGGCTTCATTTGCGTTCCAGCTGCCTCCCTCCGCAAACGGCGCGCCTCAGGTAGCCCGCTTCAGCCGCGCAGCCAGCGAGCTGACGAGCTCCACACTCTCACGGAACGCGTCCAGCCACGCGTTGACGAGCGACAGGCGCGCAATCCGCGCAGCCTCCCTCGCGGCTGCCCCGTCCGAGGCCCACAGCGCGCTCGGGAACACCCCGTCCCGAGGCATCGCTCCTGAGTCAGACTCTGCCTCTGCCAGGCTGGCGACCGCCGAAGCGTGCGCGGGGCCAGGCAGGAAGGCCAAGAGCGCGCCCCGCACGCCCGCCCACGCGCCCGCCGCGGCATGGGCGCCCGACAGGCCCGCAGACGCGCGGGCAACAGCGGCGTCCCCGGCCGCGACTGCGCACATCGCCGCGAGCGCCCAGGCCTCCGTGTTGACCCGTGGGTGGCCACCCTCGTTGGCCTGCGCGCCGGCGGCCATCGACAGCCACTCCGACGGCGGCCCCGAGCCGTCGGTGGCTCCTGCCGCCCCTTCGCCGTGAGGCGCCCGGCCCACGACGACCCCCCCCGTCTCGGCTCCGGGGCGGAGCCCAAGGCTCGCGCATGCAGCCGCCAGGCGTCCGCAGAGGCGGCCCAGGGCGGCGCGCACGCTGTCCGCTGGCCACTTGGCGCGGGCGCCCACAACAACGAGGGCTGCCTCCGCGGTTTCACCTCCCTGGCGTCGTGTCAGGAGCTCTGCCGCTGCGCCCCGGACGCCCACTCCCCTAAGGCGGTCCTCACGGCCCTGGCCGGGGGCGGGCAGGACCCGAACCAACTCCGCGGCCACGGCTTGCTCGTCGTCGGCGGTAGCGGCGCCCCCCGCGCCAGGGTCGACGCCGAGCGCGCGATGAGGCGGCCTTCGCGACGCGGGCCGCGGGGGCGACGGCTGGAGCGTTTCCGAGAGCACACCGGAGGCCGCTGGGGCCTCGTGCGAGGCCAGCCGCGTCGGCTTGAAGGAGGTGCCAGCCGCGCACGCCAGCACGGCCGGCCACGGCGCCGGCTCCCTGCAGCTGATCCCCAAGCACCAGTCGGCCCGGGGCAGCGCGGCGGCTTGCCGTGCCTCCCAGCGGAGCGCTTCTGCGGACAGAGCCTCCGGGCGGGCCCGATGACGCCGCAGCGAGCCTGAACTGGCTTGCGTGCCCTGCTGGGAGGCGGATGCGCCCGTCGCGGGCGCTGTCGCCAACGCCTGCGCTGGGGGCTCGCCCGCGGCCTGGTTGGCCGTCCCCGACAGCAGCCCCATCGGCGGCTCGCTGACTCTGCTGCCGCCACTGCTGCCGCCGCCGACACTGCGGGCAGCACCCTGCCATGCATACACGTCGTCATCATCGTCCTGGCCCTCGTCGGGCGGATCCGGCCTGGTTCCGTCCCCCGTCACGGCTGCGGCCAGCAGGCTGCTGCACGGAGCCGGCGCAAGGTGCCAAACGCACCCGAGAGTCAGCCCGTCGACGCGACACGGGGACACGAGAGGAACGCGCGGAAAAGACCCAGCGGCTCGCATCAGCGATGCCACGCGCCCAGACCCGAGGGCCAGTGGTTCCGCAAGCGCGCGGCATGAGGCCGCGCGCAGCCAGCTTGTTTCCGATGGGGCGTCTGCAAGCGCGTCCAGCGCCGCCGCCAGGCACGGCTCAGAGCATCTCGGGCCGCTGCAACTCCTCTCATGCACTGCCAGGGCTGGTGCGCAAACAGGGGGCACGCCCGGCGTCCTGCTCTCGGCGCACAAGGGCGTTGACCTGGCTTTCCGCAGCGCCTCGAGCGACCCGCTCAGTCGGCGCTCGACATGCGCTCTACGGCCACTAGGGAGGTCGTGCGGCGAACCTTCCCACGCGCTTGCGTCGTAGCGCGGGTATGCGATGCGCTCCGGACGCTTGCCTCCGCGGAGCAGGCCGTCTCGCAGCCGCGATTGCAGCAACCACGCTCGCGCGCGCTCCTCCAAGCCAGCCGTCAGGCGCACGCTCGCTGACCCCAGCTCCGCAGAGAGGGACTGCGCGCCGGCCATGGGCAGGGGGACCCCTCTCTCTCTGTCCCCCCTCGGTCTGTGCTGGCCCGGGGAGCTGCCGCGGAGTGCCGACTGCCCGTCGGCTCTGCGCGCCACCGTGCCGGTCTGCCGATCGTCACTCGTGCGCCCAGCAGCCCAGCGATCCGCGACGCGCGAGCAAAGGACGGGGTCGCTCTTGGGGAGCCCTGCAGCAGTTCTCGCAGCGAGGCGGGACCAGCGCGCGCGAAATGTCGTTCGTTGTGGAGCCTGTGGAGGACCAATGGTACGATCACTCCACGCGAACGCCGATGGAGGAGCTGGCGTCGGCGGTCGAGAGCTTCCTGGAGCGCTGGCTCACAGAAGCGGGCCTGGCAATTGCTAGGGCCCGGGGGACGGAGACCTCCCGGCGCCTTGTCGACGTGCTTCGCCACGCCGAGGTCGAGTTCAATGGAGCAAGGCTAAACATTGACTTCCGCGCTCGCATCGGTCCCCACGCTCCCGCCGACAGCTCACCACGGTTCGCTGTCGGGTCCGACGGAAGCGAGCTGTCCGCGTGCGGGCTGCGGGCCCTGGCAACGGTGAGGTCACACCGAGACCACGTTGCCATCCTGTCCGCTTTCCGCGTCGCCTTGTGCGGGCTCGCGGAGCGAATGGAGCGTGCCCGGCTGGCAGCTAGTCGGCGTGGTGGGCCCGGCACGGCTGCTGCGGCCCCAGCTCCGCATGCGAGCGGTGCTGCCGGCGCCCAGCAGGCGGAGAGCGAGGCTCAATGGAAGGCGTTTCAGGCCATGGGCTGCGCTGTGGGCCTTGCCATTATGGCGCGCGACGAGGCGACGGACGAGCTTTGCTTGCGGGGCAGCTACGTGCGTGCATTGCTGGCGCCCCCTGGGGCCGAGGGAGCCCCCAGCGGGGGCGCCCGTTGGGTGTCTGGCGATCTCCGCGAGACCAGCGCAGACAGGTTGCCGTCGCTCGGGGGCGTGGCCGGCGCATTGCGCGCGCTGGGGGTGAGCGCAGTCCCGCCCTCGAAAGGCGCCGCCGCGGGTCGCGGAGGCGCGCAAGCCCTGCCCGCAGCTTTGGGGCCAGCTGGCGGGGCGGGCGCCGCCGAGGCAGCTCCGACGTCGGCTGCAGCCGGCGCGCCCGTTCAAGCTGCGCCCCCTGTGCCCGGCCCCCGTGCTGCGCTCGGCAGCGGGCCGCCCGCTTCCGTGCCACAGCGCCTCCGACCGAGCGTCCGCGCGTGCTGGAGCTGGGAGCCAATGCTGCGGCTGCCCCCGCCAAGAGAGCGGATGGAGCTGCTCGAGCTGCTTGGCAAAGCAGCTGCTGGCGGTGGCTACTCGGCGTCTGCGCGGGGCCCCGTTGACGCCGCCCTCTTGCAGCCGTGGCTCTGGCGTGCGCCCGCCGGGCTCTGGCGTTCCCGGCAGGGCGGCGGATCAGCTGACAAGGTCAGAGAGCGAGCGACGGGCCTGCTGACCCGAGTGGACCCTGCGGTGGCGGCGCTGACTGTTGTGAACGGCTTCGAGCCGCTGTGGGGGCCGCTTGACCGCGACCCCGTCGAGGCGTTCCAGCTCCAGTGCGAGTGGACGGGTGGGCGCCTGCCCGCGGGGTGGGAGGCGCCGAACTGGCCGCAGCGCGCTGACTCGGCGTCGGCCTCGCAGTCCACGCTGGCGATTCGGTGGGCGCGCGCCACGAGCACGAGCAGGCTGAACTTTGCGCGCCCGCAGGCCAGGCCAGAGTGCGGGGACACGCTGGAGACGGGCAGGGCCGGGTCTGGGGGCAGCGCCTTGCGAGCGGGCCCGGGCGGGGAGTTTTCGGCATCCGTGGACATCGCAGCTGTCTCGGGAGCGGCGCCTCACACGGAGGAGGGGCAGCGTCCCTCGCGCTGGGTGCAGCCGAGCCAGCACGGGGTCGGGAGCGTGCAGGTGGACGCCGCAGTTGCGGCCTCGGGTGCGGGGGCGTCACACGGGCGGTCCGGGTCGCGCTCCGGGGTCAAGCGCGTCGCCGGGCCGGTGCGAGCTCGTGGGCACAGCGGAGAGGGCGCCGGCCGGGAGACGCATGCGGCGGGCGGCGAACTGTCGCCAGGCCTGCGAGCCCACGGCGAGGCACGCAGTGGGGGGCAAGCAGAGGCGGATCAGGGATCGCCGTCCAGCACCTCGGGCTCGCAGGCCAGCGCAGGAGGCGAGACAGGTGCCGGCAGCGACGGGCACAGCGGTGACAGCGTCGCAAGCGATGCCAGCAGTGCCGGCCACGAGGACCACCTCGCGCAAGCGGCATCAGGCGCCGAGAGCGAGAGCGGGTCGGACGCTGGGTCGGACGCAGGGTCCGACGCTGGGTCGGAGGCCAGCAGGGCCGCCGAAGCTCGCTCTGCCGTTGAGCTGCCACAGCTTGCCGAGGAGGAACCTCGCTCGCCAGGGGCGATCTTGGTCGGCGCGGCAGCGGCCGGGGTGCGGCAGCCCGAGGAACTGCGCCCCAGCGCGCCGGCGGGCTTCCGCGCGCTGCCGCCCAAAGGTGCCTTGCTGTCCCCCGAGGCGGCGCGGGTCAAATGCGAGCACCTCGCCGGGCTCAGCGTGCCAATGGCGGCGCGGTGCCTGGCGTTCGTTCGCGCACTGCAGGCCGCGCTGCGGCTCGGGTGCGCCGCTCGGCCCGCCGTCGATTTCGCCACCAAGGAGCTCGCAGCGGCGCTGGGGCGCACCGACGTGCACGGGGTGCCCGGCAGCGGCGGGCTGGCGGAGACGTCGCAGGCGGCGCAAGCGGCTGCCAGGGCGCACGTGGCGGCCAAGCGGAAGGAGGCGCGGCGAGCGGCAGCCGAGGAGGAGGCCCGCCTGGCCGAGGAGGAGGAGCAGGAGTGGACGCTTGCCGAGCGCATGCAAGACCCGGACCGCCCGGGCGCGGACCGATGCCGCGCGGCCGCCCGGCGCGCTCGCATGCCGCGCTCCGCTGCGCAGTCGCTGCAGTCCATCCTGCTGCACACTCCGGGCGCCAGCGTGGCCGCAGGGCTCCAGGCCGCAGTCGGCAGCCTTGCCTCAGCCACGTCGGCGTTCCTTCGCGGCGCCGACCGGCTTCCCACAGCAGAGGGCGTGCGGCGTTGCATGGAGGTGCTCTTCGCCGACGAAGGACCCCCCTCTGCTGCCTGGCTGCCCTCGCCCCCTGAGCGCACGTCGGGGGCCTCCGTGTGCGGGTCCGCTCCCGGCGACCTGATTTCCAGGTTCGTGGTGCTGGCCGGCCGCATGGCCGGAGTCCGGGGCATCGCAGTTCTCTGGCGCGCGTTCGTGTCAGAAATCCGCGAGAGGTGGCACCGGACAGAGCCGCTGCCCCACGTGGCCGTGCGGCCAAGCCAGCCCGTCGACCTAGGGCAAGGGCTCCTCGCCCAGAAGCTGATGCTGCTCGGCTGGTGCACCGCGAGGCTGGCGCGCGGTGAGGCGTGGGAGGCAGCGCTTGCGGCCGAAGCAGAGGCGCGGATCGCGTCTGGCGCCGAAGTGGTGCGGCAGGGCGAGGGCCTGGACGAGTTGCGCGGCCGAGGCAGCGACGTCAGCAGCGGTGCCTCTCGTGGCGATGGCGGCGACAGCGACGCGGGGTCGCAGAAGGATTGCAGCGAGGGGACAGCCGCAGTCGCGGAAGCCCTTCCGGACCCGAGGGAGATCAAGGAGATGCGGGCCGGGCATCGGCGCCAGCTCCCTGGCATGGTGCTGCTGCGATCGAGGCTGGCCATGTTCGAGCCCGAGACCCAGCCCTCGTCCGCGTTCACCGAGGACACCCTGCTGGAGCACCAGGCGTTGCTCATGAAGATGGGCTCTGACGCCGATGCGACTGCGCATCGCGCCGGCATGCACGCGGCGGGGCTTCGCAGCGACATGGCCGCGTTCAAGGCGGCCAACCCGACGTGCTGCTTCGCAGACTTTGTGAGGTGGCACTCCCCAAACGACTGGGTTGCGCCTCGCGACGCGGCTGCGCAGTCGGCGCCCCCTGCATCCGCAGCCGGCGCCGGCGGCGACGCGAGCGGCTGCGGCGGCAAGGGTGCGGCTTGCGGCGCGGCCCTGGAGGCAGGCAGCGACTCAGCAGGCGACGCTACTCCGGAGGCAGACGAAGCGAGCGACCCCGTGGGCGAGGCAGAGGACCGGATCAGCCCCCGCAGGCTCGACGGCCGCCTTTCGTCGCGATTCCCAGGCTGCGTTGCTGCCGTGGCCGGCGTCGATGACGTTTGCGCGGGCTGGGCTCACGCAACGCCCGTAGCAGGCTCCCCGCCCCTCGTGGCGCCACCCAGCACCCCCGGCGCCGCAGGGGAGCAAGGGAGCATCTGGATGCGGGCCTGGGCCGAAAGTGACGCCGCGCCGGTCAGCCGGCAGCGGCCAGTGGTCAACGTTGAGGCGCATGCCGAGCAGGCGCTCCACTACCTGGAAACCCTCACGCTCCAGGAGCTGCTTCCCATGCTGTTCGCTGTGTCGGCCTCGAACGCGGCGCACGTGCTTGACCACGCCGTGGAGGGGGTTGCGGAGCGCAGCCCGGAGTGCACCTGGCGCGCCTCGCTGGCCCGTCGGGCCCTGCGGGAGTGCTGCGAGGCGGCGAGCGCAATCGCGCTCGCAGAGAGTGCCGGCGAGCACGCTGACGACGCAGCCCGGGCAGCTCTCATGTCCGGGTCGCCCGCGGGCGCAAGGGGCAGGGCCCTGCGCGGGTTCGGGTCGCCCGCACGGCAGCGAAAGGCCCTGCGAACCCTGGAGCAGCGCGGCCGCGTCCATGACTTCTTTGGCGCCGCGTACGCCGCCGTGTGCGCCGTTGCAGACGCCGAAACGGCGCTGGCCCGCTTCACGGCGCTGTGCCACCACCTGGACACGCCGCAGTCTCGCGGCGCGATGGCGTGGCGCGCGGCGGACGCAGAGCTCAGCGTGCCCGGCAGCCCGTCGTCCATGCGCCGCCCGGAGGCGCAAGCGACCAGCATTGCCGCAGTAGCGCTCCTCTGTGGCGGGTGCGTCGTCGGCCCCCTGAGCGCGGAGAACAGCCGAGAGGCAGCAATCATTGCTGCGCTCGCCGACGACGCACTCAGGCAGGATGCGGCGTACCTCCCGGGCGCGCTGGAGGGAGGCCACCTCAGCGCGCGCGTCCGGCACCTGGTGCCGCAAGCGCAGACGGAGCAGGCAGCCGTGGCCTACCTAGGGCCGGACGAGGACGAGGATGACTGGGCCGGGGAGGGACCCGTGGACCAGGCGCGCGCGGCGGAGCTGGCCCTGGACGACGAGGACGGCAGCGAAGAAGCCGCAGGGACGTCGCCGCCCCGCGCGGCTCTGCCCCGTCTGGGGTCGTCGCTCATTGCAGGGCGCAGCGAGTCGGCAATCCAGATCATCGCCAAGGCGCTGGAGGGCCGGGGGATGCCAGGCCTGACGGCGGCCAAGCCGTCGGAGCGGCTGTGCGTAGCCGTCCGTCTGGCGGCGTCCGAGGCAGCCGTTGTGAGCTGCGCTCCTGTTGCCTTGGAGTGCGAGGCGCGCGGCCTGCCCCACGTCTCGGCGCTGGAGGTGCTTGCCCCGACTGAGCATCCGCGTGGCGGGCCCGGGCTCGTGTATCTGTGCGCAACGCAGTCTGCCGTCCGCGTGAGTGCGAACCAGCCAGACGACCTCGCGTGACGCCGGGCCCGGCAGCCGGCGTTCCAGCAATGGTCTTTCCGCAATGTCTCGCCTGGTTGCAACCTCCCCAGCGCGTGAAGGCGGCTATTTGCCCGTCGCTGCCAATCGCCACTCAACAAGCATCTCTCTCACCACGCAACGCGCTGCTCGTGGCGCTGCAGCGGCAAGCTCAACAGAAACAATGACGGAGTCACCGCCGACTGCTCGCGGTGCGCGAACGGCTGCCAAGCGGCACCCTGGACTTGGCGGGGGGAGGCTCCTCCGCTTCCCCCTCCAGCACCTGCCGAAGGGCGTTTGCTACGCGTGACCGCACAGGGCTGGAGGCGCTCTTGGCCTCGGGGCGCAGGCTGAACCGCAGCTCGTCGTCCAGAGGGACCGCCGCTGCGGCGCGAGACACCACATCCTTTTGGCCGCTCGGCCCCTCCTGCGCGTCCTGTGGCTCGCCAGCCGCGGCCGACGGCAACGCGGAGTACGAGTCGTCCATGTCGGGTGCCGACTTGGGCGGGTGCCGGGGAGGAGGAGGGGCGCCCGACGAAGTTCGCTCGCCCGCGCCGGAGCCGCCGCCCCTCACGCCCGTCGCGGAGGCGCCCCAGTCGTGCGATGAGCTGGCACGAGACCGAGGATGGGGCTGGTACCTGTCCACGCCGGAGAGGCTGTCCATGGAGGCAGCGACGGTTGCGTCCGCTGCCGCCACCGCTGCCTCCGCTGCTGCGCTCGCTTCCGACCTCCACGACTCACAGTCCACGTCCATCTGCCAGTGCGGGTTCACCCCGGTCCGCGTCAGCTTCTGGCAGAGCCTGCCAATCATCGTGCCGTCTGCCGCATCCGTCCCTCGCACGCAGCGGTCGAACCCGCCCGTGATGACGGTCTCGGGCATGTGCGGGTTTCGGATAACGGAGAGACCCGTGACGGCCTCGGTGTGCACCAGCGACCGCCAGTTGACCCTGAGCAAGCCCGACGCGATGACGATGGGCGTGGGCGTGCCCTCAGGCAGCACAGGCTGGCGCACCTTGTCGAACGCCCCCAGCTTGGAGGCGTTGAGGATGTTCACCATGGTGTGCCGCTTCGCTGGCTTCTCGCTCTTCTCCCCCGCGCCAGCGCCGCCCTTGGCCTCGGCCTCGGCTTTGGCCTTGGCAGCCGCCTCCGCCTTGGCCTTGGCTCGCGCCTTGGCGGTGGCAGCGTACTCGGCAGCTGCGGCGCCACGACCACCGGCCGCCGCCGCGGCAGCCGACATCACGTCCGCGTCGGTCATCCCCACGCTGAGGCGCCGCTTGACGGTCCGAGTATCCACCCCCGCGAGCATCGCGCTGCGCAGGGACTGGACCTCGATGGCTTTGAACAGCTCTTTCAGGTCCCAGCTGGTGAGCCAGCCTTCGTCGTCGGTGGTGTAGAGGGAGCAGTCGTCCAGATCAAAGTGAATGCTGAGAACCTGCGCGCAGTCAGCCCACTTCCGCAGCGTCTCGTCAAGCTTGGCGGCTTCCAGCTGCTCCGATGAAGGAGACCCGAGGTCAGTGCCGGAGAACCCAGCCCCGCTGGCCGCGGAGGGCGCGGACGGCGCCACTGGCGACGCCGCGAGGCTCTCAGGGAGCCCCTGTGAGGCGCCCGTCGGCGACCCGAACCCGGCCGTTGCCGCCGCCGAGAAGGGAGTCGCAGCCGCGCTCGACCCCAGGGCGCCATTCGTGAGGGCCGGCGAGGTGGCGCCGGACGAAGTCGCAGACCCCGTGCCCATGCTACGAACGCCGGCTCCAAGAAGGATCGAGGACCGTAGCCGCACCGCGCCCCGCTTGGGCCCAAGGCGCTTTGCCTCCTGGAGCTTGCGGAACTCGTCCATGGCTCCGTGCTCGCCGCGGAACATGCGCTCCGCGAGCGAAGGGGCGTCGCGCGCCTTGGCTCGGGACGCGGAGATGCTGTCGTGGAGGCGGAGAATGTCGTCCATCTCGCGGCGCTGCTGCGCGCGGGCCTGTCTGCGAGGGGAGAGCCCTTCCATCGCAAGCTTCTTGCCCGGGCGGGCCCCTGCCGCTGCGGCACCCCCCGGCGACTTGGCATCCCCGGGGTCGGCCTTGCCGTCGCCCGCGGGGTCCTTGATCCCCAGCACGAAGCGCATCCGGCTCTTTCGCTTCTGCTGGTTGATGCGCACGCGCCGGGCCAGCTGGCGAAGCAGCTTCGTTCGGTCCAGCCACTCGATGGGCCGGTGCCGGAAGGCCGCGGCGAGCTGGTAGCGGGCGCCTCCGGACTTAATGGCCCAGACGAAGAGCGTCCCGGATATGTCCGTCGACACGATCAAGCCCATCTCAGGGAGGATGGATACGGCCGTGATCATCCCGTTGTGGCGCAAGCGCTTCTCCAGCTGGCTCGTCGACGCGTTGTAAACGCGCACGGTGGAGTCCGTGCCGCCGGTCACGATGAGGCCCAGGTTGTCCGACGCCGCCAAACATGTCACCCTGCCGCTGTGGCCGCCCGCCCGGCCGATCTCCGTGTGCTTGTCGGGCTGCAAGCCTGGAGTCTCGCGCAGCGAGTGCAGCAGCACCCGACCGTCCCACCCGCCCGACACCACTGCGCGCCCAAACCAAGCCAGCGCGGGCACGACCGAGTGGTGCGAGGAGAGCTCGCGGAGGCAGTGCCCCGACGTAGCGTTGTGGAGCCGCACCCTGCCGCTCTCCGTGCCGAGCACAAACGTGACGCCGCGCGGGTCCATGAGCATCGAGGCGATGGTCTCTCCCTCGCCAGCCACGTCCTCGAACACTCCCGTGAGCACGCCCACCAGCGCGCTCCACACGCGCACGCTGGGGCCAGCGGCCGACAGGATGGTGTTGTTTAGCGGGCTGTAGCCCACGGCCACGATGGGTTCCTTGTGCGAGTTCTCAAGCAGCTCCGGCGACTCGCGCTGCGTGAAGCTGTGGAGCGTCTTGATCCCGAACACGAGCTGCTGCACCTGCCGCTCGGCCACCTCCACCTGCCGCGGGCGGCGCGCCATGGCCTCGTGGTCGAGCCGGCCGTCCTCCCCGGCGCGCCGGGGCTTCAGCAGGCCCTTGCCCGCCTTGGGCTCTTTGCGGCTGCCAGCCTTGTCCGCGCCTTGGGTGTCGCCCCGTGCGGACTCGTCGCCAGCCGCGGCCATTGCGCGGCGCGCGCTGGCGAGCGCGGCCGCTGCGGCTGCCACCGGGTCCATGGCCGCTTCGGACGTCACCACGACGCTCGGCGTTCCCTTGGCGCTCAGGCCGACGTCCTCCGGCAGCAGAGGCACCTGGAAGGACCCGGCCGGCGACCGCCGGGGCATCTTGCGGGTGAAGGGCGTGCCCCTCTCGCGGTACGGCGCGGCGCCAGTGGTGCGGACCTCCGCCTTGGCGTCCGAGCTCTTGGGCCGGCGTCGCAAGCACATGGCAAAGGCCGTCATGGGGGTGACCTCCGCGTCCGAAGCGGGGTCGGTGTCTTCGCCAGCCGCCTCGAGAACGGAGAACTTGTGAACGGGGGCGCGCGGCGACCGCATGTCCCAGACACAGACGTCGCCGTCGACAGAGGCAGTCACAACCTCGGACGTGTCTGGCACGCAGGACACCCCGACCAGCGGCGTGGCGTGGGCGTCCAGAACCATGACCGCCTTGGACACGCGGGGCGACCACACGCGCGCCGTATGGTCGTAACTCCCTGTCACCAGCAAGCCCCGGTCCTCGTAGACGTCGACCGCGCAAAGGCCGCGCACGTGCCCGGTCAGCACCGTGTCGCACCTGCAGGTGGTCACGTCCCACACCCGGACGGTCTTGTCGTGGGAGCAACTGGCGATGCGGTCTTCCCCGGCCAGATCCGCAATGCCGGTGCACATGTCCGAGTGGCCGCGCATCGTCGCAAGCATCTTCCCCGTTTGCACGTTCCACGCGTGCACCGCGCCCTCAGAGGAGGACCCCGAGAAGAGCAGGTTGTAGCGGTATGTGTACATCAGGCTCTGCTGGGAGTCGGGCGTCGGCCACGAGTTGACCGTTTCAAACCGCGCAGAGCTGTTGCTGAGGTCGATGATGGAAATCGCTGCGCTTGCGGATGACGTCACGAGGTACGGGTGGTCGAGAGAGCCGGCGCGCGAGACGAAGGAGGAGACGGCCTCGATGGCTCGGCCGCCGCCGGTGATGACCGCCGCCTCTGAGAGGTCGTCTGGGTGGAGCAGGCGCAGGCCCACGCTCTTGGGTTCAACGGCGGCGAGCAGGTCGGCCTCCGGGATGTACTTGAGCAGCGACACGCCGTTGTGGACGCCGCTGCGGTTGAAAGGGCCCGCGCGCGTGGTGGGGGAGTAGCCGACCGAGTTGAGCCCGACCGCGGCCGCAGCGGCTCGTCGCTGCTCCCTTGCAAGCGCGTCGGCGGCTTTTGCCACCTCTGCCGCCGGGTGCGGCCGAAGCGCGCGGGTGAGGGACCCCCACTCGATGGGGCGGCGCAGCGTCGCTTGGCGCTTCGCCATGACCTCCGTGAGCCGCGCTTTGGCGTGGTCCGTCGTGATGAAGCCCTCGCGCTCCTTGGCAGCGTTGGCGCCCGACTGCGCTTCGCCCACAGCTCCGCCCTCGCTCAGCGGCCTGTACGGCAGAATCCGGCCCACGCTGAAGTCGCTTTGGGTCACCACCGCGCTCTGGTAGAGGATAAACGCCGACATCTCCTCCCAGTCGATGTGCTCGTCTCCGTCAGTGTCCACCCTGTCAACGAGGCTCGCTGCCACGGCGCGCCGCTTCTCCAGCGACAGCCGCTCCCCCACATTGAGCGCCGCGTTTTCCATGCCGTCGCCCATGCCCGCCGGAGACCGAAACTGCAGCTCGGCCGGCAGGATGCGCAGCACAGCGGCAATGAACTCCTCCTTGCTCAGAGTGTCGCCCGCCCGGCGAAAGTCTTCCCGCAGCTGCTGCCGCGCAGTCTCCGCGCTGATGTTCAGCAGCACAATGTCGAGCGCCTTGAGCAGGTCAAACTGCTGCGTCTGGAACAGCTTTGTGCGCGGCGAGAGCGGCGGCCGGAGCCTGGCCGCCCGCTCGGGCGCCGGCGGGCCCGTTGAGGGCAACCCTGCCGCCATTTCCGGACGCGCCTTCTGCAGTGTCAAACGCACCGAGGCACCAGGGCCAGCCGCCTTGGCTGCGCGCGCGCTGTGCCGTTCGCGCAGCGACGAGCCTGCGGTCGCAACGCCCATGAGCGAACTGGCCGGCCAGCATCTGGCCAGCTGGCGGAGCCCGATGACCCCTCCCCCGCGCGCGGCACTCGCCCGTGGCGGCCCGACATGGCCACGGCCGACATGGGGCCGTGGCTGCACGCGGAGCCCTTCCTGCCACCCGCTGCATGCCCAACCTTCAATTGCATCGACGCTTGCGGGACCCACATGGTTGCCGGGTGAGCGCTGCACCTTGTTGAACTGCCATCGCCCCACTTGGCCGCCAAGCCGGAGCGCGGCAAAGACCCGCATCCCCGCCAACCATGCCGCCGCGTGCACGGCGCGGCGAGCCTGGCTCTGGGGGGCCGTGCGAAGGCAAGGCGAGAGCGCGGCCGCCGCGGCAAATCCTTGCGCGGAGGGAGGCTGCCGTGGCACCGAGCCTGCTGCCCGCGCGCGCCACGGCTGCAACGCGCTTACGCCCGGGCCTCTGGCCTCGCGGTTCCGTGTGTGTCCCGCAGGACCTCGGACGCCGCTGTGGCCGTCATCCGCGTGCGCGACGCCGCCGCCGAGGCAGACGGCCCTGACGCGTCTGCCTACCTCCGCAAGGCGAGGCTGCCGTCACCTCGTGCCGGCGAAGCTGTGACCGCAATCGCCCTGAGCCCTTGCTCCCGTCTTGCGGGGTTGGGGACGTCGTCTGGGCGCGTCTTCGTGCTGCAGGTGTTCGCGCCGGACGCCCACAAAGACCTCTTTGTCGCAGGGGCGGTGCACGACGTGAGCAAAGCCTGCCAGCCACACCCCAGGAAACGGCCCGGTGTATGGGCAGTCGACTGGCATTGGCCAGGGCGCGGGGCCGGGCGATTCTGCGCGCCGCCCGGCCACGATGCCAGCCGCCACACCTCCGTGCTCCCCCTTTGCCCCCTCCCTGCCTCTCCCCGGCACTGATTGGTCGGACATGTGTCGCGCAGCATGGCACGTCTGTATCTTCGATCACATTCTGCTACAGCGGAGCCCGAGTGTTCTCGGGAGACTCATCGGGCGGGGTCATGTGCACGCACGTGCCGCAGGGCGTGCACGCCACCGCGCCTGTGGGTCCTGTGCCCGCCTTGCCAGCTCTCTCGCTCCCCAGCCTGCACTGCCACTCGCACTCTTCAAGGGCCTTCAGGGAAGCGGAGGCGCGCCGAGCGGCAGCTGCCAGCGTGGCAGCCGCGGCAAACCCCACCGCGCTGCTGGGCGCCGCCGCGCGCGGCCTCGGCGGGCTGTTCGGCGGACTGCGCCGAGCAGCCGCTCCAGGCCCTGAGGCGGGGGCGGCGACGGGCCTGCTGAGCGGACCGGCAGCGGCTAGCAGTGCCGCAACGCCGGGGAAGCAGCCGGCGGCGGCTGCCGCGGCAGCACAGCCTGCTTCAGCTGCACCGGAGGCGGCTCGCACGTGCCCCGTTCATATGTGCGACCCAGCGTCACCTGTTCGGCAAATCAGGCTGTCTCGCCGCGCCGACAATGTCGAGCTTGTGGCAATTTCAACAGAGGTCGCCACGACGGTTGTTTCTGTGACCCGCGCGTTCCGGCCGACTTACATCCCGCCTGGGGCGGCCCCCGCGCCCGTCCTCCCGCCCGCGGACGAGCCTGCGGCCAGGAACGTCGGGTCCAAGCCCCGGGAGGCCCCCATGGGTGCCCTCTGGAGCAAGGACCACGCCGTCGCGTCCTCTGCAGCCCCCGGCGAGCGCTTGCTCATCTGCGCACGGCCGGGCTTCCGACTGTGGGTGGCCGAGCACGCGACCGGCAAGGTGGCGCGGACAATCAAGCTGGAGCTCAAGGGCCTGGCCCCCAGCGGCCTGGTTGGCTCGGCAAGCGATGTCGCGAGCGAGGAGAAGGCGTCGCGGACAGAGCACGCGCTTGGCGTGCTTGCATGGGCCTCAATTACCATGCCAGGCGAGCAGTGTCCAGACGGAAGCTCAGCGGACGGGCTGCCCATCGCCGGGTTCGAGGACGCCATCTGCTCGATCGGGCCCCGCGCGCTCCACATTCTATCAGTGGGCAAGTCTGCGGAAACTGCTGCGGTGCTGCAGTGGACGGGTGTTGCCAAGGGCTGGCACATTGCGGACTTTGCGGTCATACCTCCCCCTGCGGTGGCCATCAGCGCCTCGCGAGCGCTCACGCTGGCGGGCTCCACGCTGCTCTGCCTGCTGCGCTCGGACGGGTCTAGCGACGCCGGGCCTGGCGCAGCCGTCGTGAGGCTCTCGCAAGTGCCCCTGAACACGCTGCGGCACCGTGTGGCCAAGGTCACAGGCGCGCCTTGCATTCCAGCCAGGCCGTTCAAGTGGCCCGGCATCGCCTGTCTCACCGACGGCAGCACCAAGCCGGCTGATGCCAAGCTCGCGTCTCAGCAGGGGTCTGAGTTGACGCAAGCGCACTCCGCCGCTGTGACGATCCAATGCGCGTGGCGAAGTGCCATTGCCAGGTCCGACGCAGACATGCGATTTGCAGCTGCGCAGGCGATCCACCATCTTGTCAAGGGTTGGATGGTCCGCGTCGCCTACAAAAAGCGACTCGTGGCTCTGAAGGCAACATCGATCGAGCCGAGCTCGCGACCGGCGGCTGCCCCTGGGTCAGGGGCCACGTCCCCAGGCGTAGCACAGGAAGACGAGGCTCGGTCGAAGGCCGAGGAGGAGGCTCGGTTGAAGGCTGAGGAGGAGGCTCGTTTGAAGGCTGAGGAGGAGGCTCGGTTGAAGGCTGAGGAGGAGGCTCGTTTGAAGGCTGAGGAGGAGGCTCGTTTGAAGGCCGAGGAGGAGGCTCGGTTGAAGGCTGAGGAGGAGGCTCGTTTGAAGGCTGAGGAGGAGGCTCGGTCGAAGGCCGAGGAGGAGGCTCGGTTGAAGGCTGAGGAGGAGGCTCGTTTGAAGGCCGAGGAGGAGGCTCGTTTGAAGGCTGAGGAGGAGGCTCGTTTGAAGGCTGAGGAGGAGGCTCGTTTGAAGGCTGAGGAGGAGGCTCGTTTGAAGGCTGAGGAGGAGGCTCGTTTGAAGGCTGAGGAGGAGGCTCGTTTGAAGGCTGAGGAGGAGGCTCGTTTGAAGGCTGAGGAGGAGGCTCGTTTGAAGGCTGAGGAGGAGGCTCGCTTGAAGGCTGAGGAGGAGGCTCGTTTGAAGGCTGAGGAGGAGGCTCGGTCGAAGGCTGAGGAGGAGGCTCGTTTGAAGGCTGAGGAGGAGGCTCGTTTGAAGGCCGAGGAGGAGGCTCGTTCGAAGGCTGAGGAGGAGGCTCGTTTGAAGGCCGAGGAGGAGGCTCGTTCGAAGGCTGAGGAGGAGGCTCGTTTGAAGGCCGAGGAGGAGGCTCGTTTGAAGGCTGAGGAGGAGGCTCGGTTGAAGGCTGAGGAGGAGGCTCGTTTGAAGGCTGAGGAGGAGGCTCGTTTGAAGGCTGAGGAGGAGGCTCGTTTGAAGGCCGAGGAGGAGGCTCGTTTGAAGGCTGAGGAGGAGGCTCGTTTGAAGGCTGAGGAGGAGGCTCGTTTGAAGGCCGAGGAGGAGGCTCGTTTGAAGGCTGAGGAGGAGGCTCGTTTGAAGGCTGAGGAGGAGGCTCGTTTGAAGGCTGAGGAGGAGGCTCGTTTGAAGGCTGAGGAGGAGGCTCGTTTGAAGGCTGAGGAGGAGGCTCGGTTGAAGGCTGAGGAGGAGGCTCGTTTGAAGGCTGAGGAGGAGGCTCGTTTGAAGGCTGAGGAGGAGGCTCGTTTGAAGGCTGAGGAGGAGGCTCGTTTGAAGGCTGAGGAGGAGGCTCGTTTGAAGGCCGAGGAGGAGGCTCGTTTGAAGGCTGAGGAGGAGGCTCGGTTGAAGGCCGAGGAGGAGGCTCGTTTGAAGGCTGAGGCGGAGGCTCGGTTGAAGGCTGAGGAGGAGGCTCGTTTGAAGGCTGAGGAGGAGGCTCGTTTGAAGGCTGAGAGGAGGCTCGTTTGAAGGCTGAGGAGGAGGCTCGTTTGAAGGCTGAGGAGGAGGCTCGT